>OV050030.1:404383033-405583033 GCA_920105625.2 Clusia tigrina
GGGTGGGATGATGACAATCCTCAGGGCATACCAGAGCATTACAAAAGGATACGCTAATTTCAGATGAATCAATAGTATAAATTAGATCTAAATTTTGTCATTTTCATTTGGTAACGAATTTATCTGTCGCAAGCCAAGCTCAGCCATAGTATCCAAAAACTCATAGAAGCATTCACGGTTCGTACAAGGCTACAGTTCATTTATATCATCATCAAAGGTCCAGTTTACCTTCGGTAAGTTGAAGCCACCGAATACTATTAGGGAATCATTTCAATTGTGTTTGCCCAAAATAAATTTAATGAAGTCAGCATGTTTAAGCTAAAAATTCGAATCAGCACAAGGAGGTATATAAGAACATGGAATATACGCCCAAATCGAATTCTTATACAATTGAACTCGAAGTTATTAACATCAGGAAAACACATTTCTTCTACAGAAAAGTCTGTCCTGACTGCTAAAAAAACACCGCCACCAATTTATGCAGACGATCTTTTCTAAAAATTTCATATTTGTTACACAGAATTTCCGAATCAAGAACATTTGGTTTAAGCCAGGTTTAGTAAATATAGTCAAATATTTAAGTAAAGATTGCAAAGCTTCGAATTTGGACTTCTGACATTCTGATAAAAAATGGTTAAAACGTTAAGGGCATTGTTTAGCTTTTTGAAACAGAAAGGCGAGGAATACTAACAACATTAGCATCGTTCGCTTACTGCTTATAGGTAAATTCCTTAACAACAACCCCATTTGGCCAAAAGTTCATATCAATCATTTTCATAAAATAATCAAAGCCAGTTGAAATTTTAAAAGAAGCTATTTTCCGCTCGTAGCTGAAGTTAAACTTGAAAACAGAAAAATCAGTTGATTCCATCTTAGATCTGATATAGCAATTTATTTCGTCCACTGACGTTTCAGAAGAAAGTCTGGAAATAAATACAGACCTTCTTGGAGGACCTACCAATAACTGCCTGTGTAAGTTTGGAGCAGGGGCAACTCCTATTAAGATTTTCCATGTATTCATTGAAGAAATTATAAATTATTTGTGGAAATCTGACCCACTTCTCTATTCTTCATTCAACTTTAAGCAAATATTTTGTGTTCATATTTTTCCCATGAGTCTCAGACGCCACCGTATAAATTTCTAAAGTTTGTTCCTTAATCAAGTCATTTTATTACGGTAAGTTTATCCATTGAATTCGCTACTATTACACATACATGGCTCGGCTTCTGACATACATCTTTGTCTTACATGCCCGAAACTATTTTCATTGGTGCAGCTATAAATCCCTACCACAAATTGTGTGCTGAATGCATGGATATGTTCTGCTTTCATAACAACACCATATCAGGAAACAACATATTTCCATGAACATCATCTTCATCTATCTTCATTTAAGAGCAATAAAATTTCACCAGCGCGCAGAACGTGCACCCGATGGAAGCAAGTCGCAGTCTGTGAAACCAAGCCCGTGCATGTGCATTCCCAGACTTTAAAGTCAAAGACGAGGCATACTGAATTAAGCCTCGCATTATGCCGCAAATTGAAAAGGATAATGAAAAAGGAGGAAAACAGCCAAGAGCAACAAAACTGAAAATATTAAATAAACTTTTGGAAATGTGTACGATTCAAGGAAATTTCAATTAAAATGGCTCAGGACCGGAAGTTGAGAACATGCAAACATCCGAGTGAGAGCGAGGAAAAGTTACGCTCGTTCACACACTCCTGAGCATATTCACACACTCACACCCACACACACACACATGGTACTCGTGTAGTAATTAAGTCAAAATATGCACACGTGTAAGACTATGAACGGAAGATGGATGGGACCGTGTGTATGGCAACAATTAAATTCAAAGGTCAGCTTCACAAACACATACACAGAGCACACACACACACACACGCTTACACGTTCTCTGCCGCAGTGGTTTTGTTGCTATTGAGTGCATTGATTTTCTCATCATGATTTTACATTCACGCTTGTGCGTACAAATTGCAAACATTATTGTTGCTGCTGCTGCTGGTGTTGATGTTGATGTTGTTTGTTTCCTGATGCATCTTGCTGTTGACACCCATTTGTGGTGCGGTGTTGTATGAAAAAACTTTGAATTTCCGATTCTGTTGGAACCTGATTTAATTTTTCCGCTTCCATCTCTTCTCTGCCACGCTGCTGTTGCTATTGTTGCATTGGTGTGGTCTGTTTACCTTATATTCCTTGCGGGTACCACTTCTCCACTTCTCCACTTCTCATGTGTCAATTTTGTGCAACTTTTAATTAAAACATGTATAAATAATTTGTTTATATATTTACCTACATAATATTTGCTGCGTTTATTAAAAAAGTTACTGTTTGTGTGCGATTTTTGTTTAAACTGTTTACAAATTGTTCTTTTGAAGTGGGATGGAAAAGTTAACAGTACACCAATATTTACTTTGATTTCGGTTCTTGGGATCATTATTATGAACAGTAACTCCAATAAAGAGATGCTAATAATTACTACAGTGTTTAGAGGTAATTTTGAAACTTGCAAATATAAAACTTAAGAAGACAAACATAAAAGCTATGGAGAACTTCAACCAATGAAGGAAAAAACCTGTGCAAAATCATGGTAAGATCTGAAAAGAAGGGCTGATTAAGAAGTTCGAAGCAATAATAAGCCAAAAAACTGAACATAATTATCAGATTCTAAATGCATTGCTTTAATTTTAATCTTTCTAGGATCTTCCTCGATTAGTTTGGAAGTGAATTCCAAAGTTTGGTGGCATCGGTACAGTTGTATACTCGTGTAAGAAAGCATTGCACTATTAAGTAAAACACAAAAATAATTATGAAATGTACAATAAAATTATATTTATTTTAAAATTAATTTTCTTGTATTGAAATAAACTTCATTGCATTCGTTAGTCCTTAAAGACCATTGGAGGCATATATGAATCGCGGCTATTTCTTACACAGATATAACCAGATGCTGCTGAAATCTTTAACAAAACCATTCACCGAGCAGTATGGAACTCCACACCACTTGCGGATGTTGTATATAAGAATGCTAAGGCCAGTTCGACATCAAGCAACAAAATGTAGACAAATGAAAATCAAGCGAATATAACAATTAACGAGACATCCAAAAGACAAAAATAATCTGAATAGAGCAAATAAATTACTAAAACAAGCTACGTTCGAAAGAAAAACCAATGATGTCAACAATACTTGAGAAACTCTCATACTTGCATACTTGAACCATCTCGGGAAGGCCACAAAGGACATTAACCAGCCTCAACAGCAAAGGACATTATCCAACTTAAACGTCATATCCCTATAAAGAGGGAAAATGGACACAATGACATAGAAAAGCCAATATCGCAATCCACTTCTTTAGAATATTTGAGGCACTTCATTCTGAACTAACACAAGAAGAGGAAAATTAAATTGTCTCCTGCATTGAACCAAATGGCCTTTTGAATCAGCCCAATTCGGTTATGTGAAATAAGTGCTATCATAAAAAAAAAACTGAATGTAAAAAAGCCTCCATAACTGATCCAATAACTGCTAAAACTTTGAAAGAGTTGCCGAAATCGGTACTAAAGGATCTCACACAATTATTTAATTCTATGTTAAGATGTGGTTATTTCCCACTATAGTGGAAAGTAGCGCTAATTAAAGTCATCTCCAAGCCAGGCAAACCGAAACACGTGGTGACCTCCTACCAGCCAATAAGCCTATTAGCCACAGCATCCAAAAGGAAAGGTTCGAGAAACTTCATTTAACTAAATTTAAAATGATGATAGAAGCAGAAAATCTAATTCATGGTCACCAATTTGGACTTAGAACTGTATATGCAACAACGGAGCAAGTACAAAGGATCTGCAAAGACATAAAATGTTCTTTCGGACGGACTACTGACTACTGACTGGACTACTGAATCGCTGCTTTCCTCGAATTCACACAAGCGTTCAATAAAGTGTGGCAGGATTGCTATTCAAATCAAAGAGTTACTTCCCTACGCCTACTACGACATCCTTAAAACGTCCTGAGCTCGCGACACTTTATGAACAATGGGAATGTCATTTCTCAGTCCCTCAGTCAGAGTTCGCAGGGTAGTGTGCTTGGCCCAGTACGTAGGTAAGGTAGGTAAAGCGGCCGGCCGAAGGGCGCACTTAGGCCATCATTAACCCCTTATAATACCTCATGAGACACAGGTCCCATCCCTTTCAAAGGTCGAGCCATGTGGAGCTTTTAATGAAGCAGTTGATGGAGCTAATCTTTTGTTTGAAATATCTCCCAAAGTGGTCGCCTTGGAAAGTACGCCTCCTTTTTGACAACGTTGGACAGGTGCATAACAGGTGTTCAATGGACTCTTGCTCCTCCTCATCCATGCAACCCCTGCAGAAGTCGTTAGAGGCAATCCCAAGCATACAACTCAGTGTCCAGTGTCCCGTTAGGATACTAATTACGGAACCTATATTTAGTCTATTTAGAGACACTAAGTCCTTTGAGCGCTTGACATTTATTTCTGGCCAGGTTTGTCTAGCTATTTTACATCCTGAAAGTTCAGACCAGCGCCTGCCCGCTGTGCCAAAGGTTATTGTATTAAATAAGAGCTTACATGTGGCAATAGGAATACCGAGGGTCGACCTATCTGGTTCAATCAGTATGATAGTACCCTCACGGGCAATTTCATCCGCTTTACAGTTCCCTGGAATATCCCTGTGGCCTGGAACCCACCACAGATGCAGACGAGTCTGCTTGGCCATCTCGTCTACAGATTTGCGGCAGCTCTTAATGGCTTTAGAGGGGATAATAATCGAATCCAGGGAGCTTGGCCTAGTGCTTTACACTATCTTTACGGCTGATCTATCTCTTAGTGCAGACACGACAACTGCGACACAGTCGTTTTGGGGGTCAAATACCAATCCAATCACTGCCTCGCAATATTTACAATGCAGTCCAAACCAAATCGAAATATGACTAAAGAAGTGGTGCATAAAAACAAATGTAACCAAATCAGTTCAGGTTACTTTCGCCCTAAGTAGAGACAACTGTCCACCGGTTTTACTCTACAATTTAATCCTTCCATAAGCTGAAGAAACAAAATACTTGACGACTTGGCGACTTATATGACAGAGACATATGCTTGCTAAATGCAAGCAATTAGGATTGAAGGCCACAAATATACTGGCTACTGGGTGCGCAGAGGAAACTCATCGTGGAAAACAAATTTCTCGGTATGAACTTATAGAATCGACGACTTGGACTTATCATCCAACGTATCCTATCAGAAATGCGACGGATCAAAGTAATCGCGGCATTTTACATCACCAATCTGGAATTACCAATCTGGAATCACTAATCTGCGTCATCATATTGCCATACCCACAGTTCAGGAGGACATCAGAAACAACTCCTCAAAATACTACAAACGACTAACTGTGACAATATAAAACTGTTCGTAGCATTCAACAACACCTGATGATTACGAATGTGTGATCAAATGGACCTAAGAATTCAATGGGCAAAGAACAACGACTTAACAGAAAAATAATCCCATAATAAATATTCGAACGGCCTTAATTGCATTATCGTGGTAGCCAATTTAGTCGTTATCATGGTAGCGAGAAGTCGTTGAACCGCAGCCCTAGGGTTTCAGCATGTCTACCAATTGAGTAATGCCTCATAAGTACAGATATTGTTGTGATGACGGATTTCCTGCTAAGGTTGCATAGCTGACTATTTGGTTTCTTGTCCTTGGCAGTCCAGGTCTGTCTGACAACAACCCAGTGGTGCTCTTCTACCCAAGATCGTTGTTTGACAGATGCCATTAAGAAACATGCCTCATTTAGCTAATTCGTCGGCTTCGCAGTTGCCTGGAATATCTCTATATTCCAACACCAAGTAAAGGTGGACTTGACAGTTCCTCGCCATAATATTGAGAGAAGAGCGGCAGTCAAGAAACAAAATGATGTAGTGAAACACACCGAAATATTTGCCAAATTGAATAGAATATTATTTTGACTAAGTCCTGCCACATGTGACACAATTCACCGAAGTCTGATAATAATAATTAAATTATGCTGCAAAAGGATTGCGGGTGCTTACACCGTAATCCGACGACAAAAAATCAACTGATACCAAGTGACTTCATGTTCACCCCATAGATAGATAGATATATTTAAGGGTGTTATACACTGCGACCTGAAAGATCTATTGTGATGCCCCTATTTATTTGAAAGATGAGGATAGTCTCATCTATAAATCTTCTGTCAGGTTAATTTTCAAGTTCACCCCATTCATTCGGTTTTGACTTCTCATCTACTCATAGTTCCAATGCCATTTATCAGTGCTGTGTACCTGCAATGGAGAACAACAAATAAATACCTGGTTTTTTGAAATTACCTTTTTCGTCCTTATTGTTTTCGAGTATACCATCAACATGTTGACCATCGCATATGCGAAAAAATGATTGAATTTCTGCAGGTTCTGCAATTATCCTGAAAACTTTCCAAAAAGAAATGGACACTTTGTGAAATATGTGATAATGAAAAGGGAGGCAGCAGTTTCACAGGCATACAGAATTTACCTGGAGCAATTATGTCCGCACTGTTTCTGCAGATGACTTTTAAATTGAAGTGTGCTACGAGAAATTTGCATCAACTTTAACGGCATTCAGATTGTGTACAGCAACACTCACAACAAAAAATTTGTAAATCTGCCGAACTCGTAATACAATTGTCGTGAAATGACTATGACATATTTAATAAAATTATATACCAAGGACATATTACAAACTCCTTCTATGAATGTCATATAAATTTCAAAAATAATTTCCAAATTTCAAGTTCAATAGAAATCTAACAATTTTATGAAAATTCTATTCAGCTTTTCAAGTTATGTGTACTCTCTGTACGCTGATCCTCAATGTATCTGATAAAATTAATAAATAATTTAAATTAATTTAAATAAAAAATTATGTTTTTAAAGTATTGCGGATGTATACCACATAATTTTGATAATCATTGAAAGTTCTTTCAATTTGAAACATTCTTCTCTCTGCTTTGAGAGAGTGGCCATTACAGAAGGATTTTGCTGCCACTGCTTTGAACCTTATAGACAACAACATAGTTCCTAGATTACTTTGAAGTCATCTTGTACCTCATCAAGCCATCTCTTTCTTTGACTTCCATTTTTCTGACTCTTTCAGATGTGCTTTGTCTAAATAATCCGTAATTCGGGGCTCTTCTACATGGATTATGCGGGTACATTGGAGTATTTGAGCCAGGATAAACCGAATTTTTTTCGATTATTAATTGTTCTGTCTTATTAGACCTAATCTAATAAGCCCGGAAATACTCTTAGGTAGTATTAAGTAGCTTAAGTAGTTTACGCTGTAATATAGCTTGATTGAGTTATCTTGCTTGATTTCATTATACTTCTCTACTACTCTAATATATGAAACGTAGGCGTATCATTTCAATAGCTGCTTCACTTTCATATAGAATTTAAAAACATTATCACGGAGGTTCCATAAACTGCCATGATCAGTACAATCAATAAGATATCTATCAACAATTTCGAGTTTGATTAAGTCCATTATATTTATTAATTCTCATACTTTAAAAAGAACTACAATTCCAATAGATCTCTGCAGCAATTTTAGGCGCTTATTCTAAAAGAATAAGGACTTCTTTAAAAGATGCATATCGAAGGTCTGTGAGGATACATACATCAGCAGTTATAATAATTGTTATTTTCAGCACCTCCAAAGAAAGAGTGAAAGTCCATCAAAATAGTTTCTGGCATAGAAGTTTCATATCTTTGTAATAAATGTATCAATAATTTACTGTATGTAAGTCGTACGGTAACCACACAACCAGCTTCTTATGCATCGAGCAAGTACTTAAAGAAGTTAATGCTGTGATGTTTTGTTCCTTTAATGAGTCTGCGTTTTTATTATATGCGAGCCGCCCTGTGTGGTCTAGCGGTAAGTACGCTACACTCACACTCATTGGGTCGCAAATCCTGGCTGTCCTTGGCCTCAAAAATGCTTCTTTCTAAGAAGTGTTTCTCTTCGGGTCGAAGGCCTCAGTAGCTAGTACTCATTTCCCCAACCCTTGCGGTCATAATTTAATTATGATGTAAGATGGATAGTTATATCCAATTTCTATAAACACCTTTAAATACAACAGAGCCCACCAGAATAGTGAGTCCGGTTCAACTTAAATCTGTATGCTCTAGCTATGTTTCAGACTTAGCTACATTAATTTCTCTCAATGGACGTCAACTCACTGAAAATATTTCAATGAAAATATCAGAATATATATATTTATATACAAAGAAATTAAAAAATGATGGTCAACAATTTCAGCGACAAAACACAATTTGATTGGCCACGCAAAGAAATTCAATTTTCTTCTGCACTTCTCCCGCGAGTCCCCCTCTTATGTATCTACCGCAAAAAATTTTATCTAACATTTTGCTTCAGGTGTAAGAATGGCATGCATCAACGGAACATATTTTGTAAAATATGAATTTTCAATATGGATTTTTTTGTGGGCATACACGCTTTTTAATACCGGACTTCCTGCAGCTTCCCTTTGATTCATTTGCTTTCAGTATTGAGTCTGTGGCTTACTTGGTACCTTCCCGCACTGCGTAGGTTGCAAAGTACGCGGACGCTGAAAAATTGCATATTGTGCGCTTTTGTACGTTTTGCTATTGCTCGGACGCTTGGAGAGACCAATTTAAAAAAGGAATATTTCATACTGTGATGGCGCCTTAAAGTTGAAGAGCTCCATAATATCACGAAGAGTTTTTTAAAATCGATAAAGCAGGAGATGTGAATACAAAAATTATATATTTTATATATTCATACATGACACAATCTCCGCCTCGTACCCCCCCCCCCCCCCCCCCCAAGTAACAAGCAGCAGCAACTACTGTGACACTTTCCACTTTCTAGCTAACACTTCATTTGGCATGAAAATGACCTTTGGCCCGCAGCCAAATCTGCAGTTGCAGTCGCGCTTAGTTTCATTTCTGTGTTTCATTTTTGTTGTTGTTGTTGCTATACGCTTAAATTGCCTCCGTAGCACAATTTATTAATTTCTGCTTTAAAAAAGCATGTTACAAGTCCACCATAAAAGTCAGCTTCTATTTCTGAAAAAAATAACAAGCATTTTTTGGTCACTTCCCGTTTTGCCTCCACACAACTGCGATGCGAATATGGCATTTTTTCCAGCACTACACAAAAAACTACAGAAGTTAGTTTAGGATATTCAAAGCATCCTTGATCCAATCAACCCGAAAACAAATTGCGCAAATCACTGCCAACACTGAGGCTTTCCAGGCTTTGGCCCTGCCCTGGGGGACTTAATTTGATATACAAGCACTTCTGCAGCATTGCCATGAGCAGTTTATGTAGGAATTGGCAATGTCCGTGATTCAATCGTAAGTTTAATGGAACAGTGCGTTCATTGCGACAATTTTATAGCTGAATTTCGTAGCGTAGCACACATAAAAATGAAGTTTAGGAGCAAATCGAAACACTTTAACGTAAGCGCACGTTACACTCCACACCACCATCTTGCCGTAATTTCGATTTACGGCGACACCATTTCGAAGAAAATATTTCACTTGTTTTGTGACTGTAAAAATTGAAGAGTGAATAATTCTCCGCCAATTAAATCATCGTTTATAAAAGAAAGGATTACGTTCATGTGTCTGAGACAGCAGCAGCTTTAAGCGAATTATGTAGCAGAGCTGTGCTGTGAATACACTCAAGTGCCTTTTGGTATATTTTTGAAGCATCTGAAAATATTCGACGCTCTCCACAATTACACTATAAATTAAAGGATAACTTATTTGGCGTAAATTACTAATTGCAAAGACCTTAAAAAATTGTGAATATTTTTTATCAATAATTTGGTAAAATTTCGTAGGAACCTTAGAAAACCTCGTAAGCCCGCTTCCTTCCAATTAAAAGAAGAAACTTGAATAATGTTAATGAATATGAATTCTTATTTTTAAAATGACTGAAATGGAGTCAATTAAACCCCATAGTTATGACATAAGATTCGTTCTCCAGTTTCCGATCCACCGAAAATAATATTCAGAACGGTGTTCTTGGACTTCGAAGCCAATTGAAATAAATACAAATTCTTCCAGATTTCAAAGAATTTTTTATCTTTGTAGCTTCCTCGATACTGTTTTTAAGTGGTTCCATACTTACCAAACTCTTCACGAATATAGGGAAGTCCTCCAAAAGAATCAACTGGTGATACAGGCGTGGTAATAATTGGGGAATATTCCCAAGAAGCAAAAATGACAACATAACAATTCAGTTTAACTACCATGGGAGTCTTGCGAATATTCCATAAACACCTGGACTTGCCTACACACTGGAGCTCTACGCCTCACACCTACGAGGGGTCTATTTGTACTTCTATCCTGGATACCCTGAAAGCTTCTGGTAAAACACCAAACTGACAGCTGCCCGACTCAATGCAATTAAACGTTGGTCGATGACGGACCTGGAACACGCTAGTATCCTCAATCAGGACTTGTCTACCCCCAGCTCTGTTGACTGTGACTGTACGAATTCCAACCTTAATCAGGGGTTCGACTTCATTGTCCCAAGTAGAGGCGACTGAATTAGAAATAGAGTGATCACCGATGACACTCTGGATATCTACACAGACTGCTCTAGTTTTGCGGACAGGATCGGTAGCGGGATCTTCTTCAACAAGTTGGACCTTGGCATTTCGCTTAGATCATTGCAGCATCTTTCAGGTTAAAGTAATGGCAATTTATATTCACATATCCTTTTTTCCTTGCCCTTTTTCGTATTCATAGGAAGAAGATTTTTTGGATCATCTGACTAAATATAGAGCAGTTATAAACAAGTCCACTTTTGAAAAGTGTTCAAATAGTTTATTCTTCGTTGAGTTATTCAGAGGGAAAAGGGTGTGACGAAGGCCTTTTAGAAGACCAAAGTTGTGTTAAAGTTTTCAAAACAGCTAATATAATGATCATGGGGTTAGGCTCTGATTGGATTGATCAGAGATGTGGACTCGAAGTTGGAGTCGGAGTAGCGAGGTCCCTGGTTTTTAGGTGCGGTCGGAATATTTTAACCACTTCGTCTCCATAAATTATATATAGAATATTATTGGTCTGAAAGTGAATTGGAGAAAAGGCACTCGTATACTGTACCTTCCCCATGCATAATTATTTAGTTTGTTACGATGCTTACACGAATTAATTCAAATAAATTTGTAGTCATTTCCATTATATTACGCGATAGTTACTCTTTGCACAACCGGCCTCTGTGGTCTAGTGTCGCAGGTTCAAATCCTGCCCTTGGTCTCAAAAATGCTTCTTTCTAAAATTTTTTTTTCTTCGAATCGAAAGCCTCAGTAGCTGGTACTCATTCCCCAACCCCTTGCCGTCATAAAAAATTATGGAGTAAGTTATAATAATAATAATAATACTATATGCATATTTGGAATAATCAGTTGCATTTAAGGTCTTATTATAATTTATGTTGCAGTCACTATGGGAGTTGTGTTAAGAACATTTTATGGTGGGCTTTGGAGTTGGGAAGATTAATTGAGGACTCCACATTCCTGGCGGCGACACTGCGAGAATCACCCCTCTTCCATAATGAGCGTAATGAAAAATAATCAGCATTTAAAACAGACTAAACTTAAAAATGCACAGATTAACCCAGTGAGCAAAAAAAGGGTTGCTTTGAGATATACAACGATTTGCCGAGAATTGTTAAAAAAGTGTCATTCCTTTCGATAAATGTTAATCAATTTGAGGTAGTTAAAATGTTATTTCCTGTTTACGTATACGAAAAGTATGCAACAGAAATATGAATAGTTTCAGAGTGATTCTAAGTATTATAAGAGCTCTAACAGCACCTATGAAAGCAATCAATGAGAAGCCGAAAAGTATGCTATGAAAAAGAAGTGCATGCCAACAACTTCAGCGTGAAAATAAATTGAAACCTTGATGAAATTCGTTTGTAAAGACTATTTACTAAAGAAGCACCTCATAAACACCTTCAGAAACATGAATTATAGTTCTTTTGACGTAAGTTTAACATTCAAAAGAGCAAGTTACTGATGCATTTGTCTTTAAATTCAGAAGAATAACAATGCTGCAACCAGAAATCCTCCCTCTGGTCATGTGGTAGTTCTCATACTTGCTTGCAAACATTTTACTCACCAAGAGCTAAGTATAGAAACATTTTAACATAGTTCGTCGCGGAAAAGAAAGTTCGCATTTGGCCCGATTAAATGTTTAACAATAATTTGACAAAAATTTGAAAATAACATATATTCAGAACGCCGGTTCATTGTATTTTGCAAATTAACAAAAAGAGTAAATCATACATTGGGATGCTTTACCTTTAAATGTCGCAAATGACTTCTGCAGGAGTTACATGGACGAGGAGGCATAAGAGTCCATCGAACACTTGCTATGTACGTGCCCAGCGCTGTCCAAAAGGAGATACACTTTCCTGGGTGACTAATTTCTTGGCTCTCTGGGAGATATTCCAAATAAGAAAATAAGCTCCAGCAACTGCTTCAAGAAAAGTTCAAAGTCGGACCTTTAAAAGTCGTTGGGACTTGTGTCTCATGCGGTATCACAACGGGGCAATCGTGGCCTAAGTATGCTTTTCTGGTGACCGCTAAACCTACCTACCTACCTTTAAAACTATTCATATGTAATACACATAAAAACAATGCATTTATATATGGTGCTGACAAATTTTGTTGATATAGTTTTGTGTACTTGTGTGCACGAAGCCGTATTAAGCTAATAAGTATGATAATATTAATTACTTAAAAAGCTTTTTATTAAATGTTGTTGTCGGCGCCTATCCACATTAAGTGCCAAAAATAATAACTCCAGGATAAATGTGTACCCAAGCAGCTAAGTGCACATAAGCGTCAATAAAGAAATTCCAGTTCATAATCACAAACAAGCTAAGCACTTGATTGCGATTTCAATGGGGGTGCTTAATCATAGGCAATAAAAGTGAAATAAAAACCACATCGAAGTTTATCGGGCTTGTCAGAAGGGTAATAAAACTCCCCCCAAGCAAGTTGATTTTCAATTCTTGGGATAGTGACAAAGCTTAAATCGTCACTACATACAAGTCAATTAAATTTTGGTATCAAAACTATTTTTAATACGACTATAGCACTTTGGAAATAGACTTCTCTTAGAAAACATACCTGAAAGTTCCGAAATGTAGATAGATAGATAGATATATTTAAGATAGATAGATATATATAAGTGTATAACACTGCGACCTGAAAGATCTATTGTGATGCCCAAAATTATTTGAAAGATGAGGATAGTCTCATCTATAAATCTTCTGTCAGGTTAATTTTCGACAGGAATTCATATGTTTTGCAGGAATCAAGTTGAGGGATCTTGCTCACATCTAAGATATATTCTCCAAAACATCTGAGTCTATTATGTGCCAATGGTCCGCAGTCTGTGATCAGGTGCAGTGAGGTTTCGTCACTTTCTCCACAGAATCAACGGATGGTATCTGAAGACATACCCAACAACTTATTATGGTAGTTGACTCCACAGAGTCCGCTTAAAATGCCTGTAATGATTCTTAATTTACTCCGAGGCACATTTATTAACTCCTTAGCTCTTTTAGGATTAAAATCTCCCAGAAGAGCTTTGGACTGTCTTAATCCCGGAAGAGTTTTCCAGGTTTGACTTTGCATCTGTACACTTTTTCAGCAGACCTCCAATGGTATTCGATGATAGTCCACAGAGGGGTTCAGAGCCGTTGAAAAGAGGGGCCGCAGCCTTTCTAGCTAAGCTATCAGCCTTCTCATTTCCCTCTACTCCTTTGTGACCTGGTACCCACATTAGAGATAACTTGTTCATACTGCCTAGGGAGTTTAGCTTCCCAATACAGTCTCATACAAGTTTTGACCTCACCAAGGGTGAGCTCAAACTTTTGAGTGCTGCTTGACTATCAGATGGAATCACGATGTTTTCCTTCCGGGATGTAAGTAACAACATTTTATGAATAAAGTCGAATATACTTTTTATACATACGATTTAGAACAAGTAATAAATCTTAGCCCCAACCGCGAGAGAGCCTCAGGCCATCGATGCTAGCTTATATTTTGTAATTATAAGTTAACTCAATATAAATAAATACTTTCAAAACCATATTTTAGATCATTCTAAGCTTTAACATGGGGAATTTCCAAAACTGAAGCGTCATTGCAAAATATATTTCATGTTCTTAACCAGACTTCATCCTTATTTAATACATTTACGAACTGGAAGGATATTTGTAGTATTCTTCAAAATTCAAGCATTTGATTGCTCTTTGATTACTACAGAGATCCTTTCAACTGATAGTTAAGATATTTTGCCTTCTTTTCTGGAAATATTTCTACTCTGAGAGTATAAATATTATGTGATCCAGAGTAGTCAATTTGACCATTTTTGACAACGACGTTGATATAGAGATATCTAATATGCGATAGTAGATGCAATGTGTACTTAAGATAACATTTATATATATTTATTTGTATTTGTATTACGCTTTTTGATAACAGATCGTTGGATGTTTCTATAAAATTTCACAGTTAGTGCTATGGAAATGCATTCTTCCCCATCGGAATTGACTAAATTAAACTCTCAATCTGCTAGTTTTGCAATGGAATGGTTAGGTTAGGTTGCGAAGGTGTGTGCGGATATCAGGTATCTGCACTTCCACTCGGAGACATCTCTGTCCATTGTGACTGCCTTCAAAAATGCGAAAAGGAGGCATACTCGTCCTTACCCGCGATATCCGTATACATTCGGCGTACCATCTCTATTAAACCATTTGGTTTTCCAGATGAAAGTGAGGAGATCCGATAAGTCAACCTTCGTTATCTCTGTCAAGCTTGTGAAGAAGCCCGACCCCAAACAATAGAACTCGTTTCAACTGTGGCCTTGGACATTGACATAAACAGTGATGAATCGATTCTAAATCTTCTTCATCACGGCAACTCCTGCATAGCCCGCTCGACGGAATACGCCAACGTTGAAGCATTGGTGCGACAGCACAATGCCCGGTAATGATCCTCGTAAGCACTCTTACTGCAGGTTTGTTGAGCCCTAAGAGAGCCTTCGTTCTCTTAATGTCTAATCTAGGCCATAAGGCCCTTGAAACTTCACAGTCATCCCGATTAGTCCATAAGTTATTTGCCACTGCTATAGTGACTTCATCTATGTTCCTAAACAGTTCACATATCGGGATATGTATTGAGGTATCTGATTCGTTTATGTCCATTTCAGAGCCTCTTCTGGTCATCTCGTCCCCTTCTACATTGCTATGTCCGGGAACCCAGCCAAGTGAGACCTTTTCGGGTCCAATATTCAGTAGTGAGGTACGACATTTCATTACCAACTTCGAACTAACTGTCTTGGATTCTATTGCCTTCAGGACTGCCCGACTATCTACACAGATAGTGGCATTCGAGGGTTGAATTGTACTATTTTGTATCAGCGTGACCACTTTTCCAATTGCATAGATTCCGATCTGAAAGAAGCTGCATGCGTCAGGCAGCCGATATGACTGTCTTGCCTGCAAGCCTTCCGAGAAGACACCCGCCCCCGTTCCACTCTCCATCTTTGAGCCATCAGTGTAGATGATAATGTCAGAATTACCCGATACAGAGCCTGACTCCCAGTCTTCCCTGGTTGAATAGAGAGTTGGAGTTCTAGTTGTGAAGTCTAGAGTAGAAGTCATGTAGTCTGTAACCGTATCTAAGTCAGCCGTAACTATTCCTTTCCGTTTTATTTCGCTCAAAATTGTACAGTGTTCATAGTTATTCAGATTTCCACGCGATGCACTCCCTTAGTCTGAGAGAGCACACTTGGCGGCACAACCCTGAATAAACACCCCTAGTGGTAAGAGCTGAAATAATATATTTAAACCTTCTTGAGGCGCGATACTTACAGCCCATGAAATTCGCAGGTTAGCAAGACTTACTACCTTTCAAATATGATTTTGATTGCATTCTTTTCCCAACACCGTCCACCAGACGATAGACCCGTAGGTGATAATTGGTCTAATGACTGTGGTGTACATCCCATACACAATGTACGGTGACAACCCCCATTTTTCCCAAAGATCCTTTTACAGGTATAATATGCAGTTAAACTCTTCTTTGTTCTCTACTCAATATTTCTTCTCCAATTTAACTTTAATTTATATAATCGGGTTAAAAACTGAATACTAGATAGAAGTAGTAGCCTTCCCTTCATTCCAAACTAAATCCTTATTTTGATAGCTCTTTTGTTCCTTTCAATGCTCATAAATGATGGTTTAAGGTTTAATAATAATATAACTATATTGCACCAATCGGAGCACCGAGTTAATTTGTTGCGGCATATTTCCAGAACTATAGTATAATATACTTGGTACGAGTAAAGTACACTTAATAGAGTAATTTTTAGTCCAATAACTACAATAAATATTTCCATAGAATTGCTAAAATTTCTGTTTCAAAATAAACAGAAATGGACATAAACGAAGCAGATACCTCAATACACATCCCGATATGTGAACTGTTTAGGAGCATAGATGAATTCACTATTGCAGTGAGAAATAACTTATGGACTAATCGTGACGACTGTGAAGTCTCACGGGACTTATGGCCAAGGTTAGGCATGAAGAGAATGAAGGCTCCCTTCGTGTAACAGCAGTCCTAATCTAATCAAATAATTATCAAATTGAGTTAATTCTTAAATCGGGATTTAAAAAACTGCGTTATTCAAATGGCAAATAAATCTTAAATTGTAAAAAAAACTGCGTATATTGCCATTTAGAGTCAACGAGTGCCAAAGTGGTGAAAAACCATCAACAAAATAATTAAAAGCATGGTAATTAATCTAATAAAACCCGAAATATAAATGAAATCACAAAAGTGGCTGGGGTATACGAGTATATAGAATATAATTCAGTTTTATACGACTTAGAAATACTCTATGGGTACTTCATTTGAAACATCACGCCCTTCTTCCCTCAACACATAGAGTAAGAAAAAATTATCATCTTTCTCTAAAAGGGAGTCGCATGAACGATAATGTTGCACTTTAGGCGGGTCTCACACCAAAAGGTTACTAGAACAGCAAGTAAAGTGTACGGTATGATTAATATCGTATCCATGTACGAGTATGTACTGCGTCCGCTCATCAATGAGATATTTTGTGTAACGTATTTGGTGGTAAGGACCGTGACTTGAGCTTATAGAACAGGAACGAGTGCGTTGTAATGGCAGGACACAATGATACATGGTTTATATACCTTAAAAATGATACATTGACAGAAGAGTGTATTAAGAATGGCTCACAGAGGAAAATAATAATGAAAGACTAAGCACAAATTGGAGTGAATGAGGAAAAAATGTAGTGTTCTTGCTGATTGTAAGGATGCACCTAATAACCGCGCCTTAATTGCTTTGAAATTTATCATCTTAAAGGCTATATGACAATGGCGCGTTAGGTCGGTCGCGTGTTTACCGGCGTTTCCTCTGCGTTTACTCCGCGCTCACGGTATCGTTTGCACAACGCGTAAGGTATGGGTTCTTAAAACGAAATAGAGCGTTTGCTCCCGCACTAACTTAATTAATTTTTCTTCAAAGGACGTCATTTTTAAATATTTTGAATAAAGTGCCATTTGTTTGGGTAATTGGAAATTTTATGGTCAACAGTGTTGCCGAACCTTTTGGAAGAAAACGACTAAATTAGCAACACTGCTTGGCAAACGCAGGACCAACTAGAAACTTGCCCTAGTCGGGCGTCTTGAACGCGTTTACGATATTTGTAACAATTTACGATCAAACGCGTGAAGCCGCATTTCGAATTGGTTCATATAATTACATTGTTTCTACTTTAATTGTAATGTCTTAATAAACCACGAGTTTAATGCTAGACTGATTGTACTTTATTTAGTTTAACTTAGCTTAGGCTTAATATATAACAATGTAACAGTAAGTATATAAGAACTTATAATACATATGAATATAAGAGAGAAGAGAGTATATAATAGGAATATTTACAAAAGACAAATAACCCAATAGGAATACTACATTAACTGCCAAAAGCGCGACCGACCGAACGCGTCATTGTGATATAGCTTTAAGAGATCATTAGATTTATTAGATGGCGATTAGGTGTTGGAAGTAGATATAAGCAGCGGTGCCTACATTACCATTCGAACCCATACTTCCGACTTGTTCAACACTACAAATTATACATAATATTTGTATACCCTTTACCCTTAAAAAGTAAAAAAAGGGTATATTAAATTTCTGTAGTTGAGTGATTGTTCAACTACCAGAAGGAGGCGTGTAGGACTAAGGTATGTACATATATATATATATATATATATATATATATATATATATATATATATATATATATATATATGTATATATATATATATATATATATATATATATATATATATATATATATATATATATATATATATATATATATATATATATATATATTGAAATGATCAGAATCACTTTCTGAGGAATTTTGATTTTGTCCGGCTTTCGCCACTTTTCTTGATAAATCATATATGAATAAAATATACATTGCCATGGTATAACTCGCACGCATATGTAAGGGTAACGGGTATTTCGAAGCCGGTCTAGCCCGACTTCAGGTTTCTTTACTTCTTATGTGTAAATATGGTTTTATTAGTACTAACAAGAAGAGTTGAAACCATTTCGTATTGAAAGAAGAACCTGCAAAGTTTAAGTTTACTAATTTTTAAAATTAGATATTTTTAACATACTTCTTCAAGTTCATTCTTAAATTTTCTTCATATTCTTCGCTTAAGTTTTCTTAATTTTCATCAACTTTTGAATCTATTTTTTAGACATCTCTCAGTGTATATATTCATTATTCGAAAGCAGTGTATTACGACCAATTATCATAACGAAATAACAATTAAAAAGGATGTTTAAGTACCAAGGCTCTGTGTTAGTGTTACTCACTTGAACTCATATGACAAATCACTTGTGATATTTCAAGCTAACTGAAGCCAAAATAATATACAATTTGAATTTACTCTCATACTCCAGTTTCTATTTAAATTTGGTATTTTATTTAAGTGAAAAATTGAAGTCCATAAAAAATGGTTAAATGAATATTCATAATAATTTAGGATATTTCGTGTAATTTAGGACAAACCACATATAGACTAAATTTTCGCAAACGCACTAAATTGGCAACACTAAATGCACCCTACACTGTGCACGTATTGAAGGTATTGTAGAATTTTAATTATATTTTATTAATTAATTAATTATACGCATGGAAGCAATGTGCTTCGCGGGTGGCTAAATTGATATAAACTATAAAGTATTCAGGAAAAGTCAGTTTAATTTGTTTATTTTCTGCTCCACCCCAGAAGTATGCTAGTAAAACTGTATCAATCTATATGTGTAAATTTTGTAAGACGAAATTCGTTATTGTTGAAACATAGTTTTTAAGAATATTCATTAAGGATGTGGAATTTCGCATTATATGAGTTACACATAGTCCTTGAGAATCTATTTACATCATGTAAATGAGTTACACATAGTCCTTGAGAATCTATTTACATTATATTTTTGTATGTGAGTACTTGTAAAGTCTTAATTCTCATTATAACAGAGAACTTAAAAGAAGCCTATTTTTAGGATGCAGTCACTAAACGAATGTTTGTTTCGTTTCCACAGAATAATGTATGAAATCTTTTGTAGAAACTCCATAGCCAAAAGTTAACCAGTTGCATTTCTTCTGTTTTTGACTGTAGCAAATGAAAGCACCGAATATATATAGTCGCACCCTTTGGGTGTAGGGCACACATACGCCAAAACAAAAATAAGCAAACAAAACAAAAAAACAGAGAAAAAACACAAAAGAGAAAAATAACAAAAACCAAAACAAAAAATAACAATAAAAGAAAAAACCCATCAACAAAATCGTGGCAATGTCATCGACGCGCTCTGTGGTTGGCTTTCTGCGCGGCCAGCTAGTTACAAAAATCAAATGAAATTCGTTTGCGGTGCGAAACAATCGATGCAGATCGATCCGTCTACAGATTTATTTCTTGCCAATTTCAATCAGATCGAAACATAGGTCCATACTCGGTTCAACGATTACTATTTTGTGCTTTCACTCGATCACAGCGATTCCTTGCGGAGCACTTTGCCAAGTTTCGTTGCGCGGCGGCGACTCTTAATCGTGCATTTAATTTAATTAAGAAGTTTAAATACGAAACAGTTGGATCAGATTTGCTGTTGTGATAAATATTGCGTAAAACGAAAGTGTATCGGAGTCCGGATATGTTTTCACAAGCGAAAAGCAGTTGTCAGTGCATGTACGAGAGGTGCGAATAAACCAAAACTCAATATTTTTGTGATCATTTTGTTGTTTTTTTTTTTGCTTCGATATATTTCTAAGAGTTAATGTGAACATTTTGAGAGCTTCCTTATGTGTGCATTTGGGTGAAAAGTTTTGCCATTATGCAAGTGTAAGATAGTATCACTACTTAAATGTAAACAATGCAATTAAAGTCGATTTGTTTCAATTGCAATTGCCGGTGGTATGGTAAGAATTATTGTACTAATTGCCAAGGGTACCCCCTTCAGATGCTCTGGCAGAAATTTGCCCATATGGCACACACTCGAAGTAGTCACAACACTGTGGAATTAAGCCTGCGATGTCCACCTACGTCTTCTCCATGTGATAACAGAGAATTAATCAAAAGTGGGTTTTTAACGTACCACAGAGACCTCGTTTCGTGTGTAAATTCGCTGAAGGTTTGGAATTTCAAAAAAGATTCAGCAACTTTTGTGTTTTGTTTTTTATGTTTTGTTTTTAGTTTTTACTTTTTATGTCGTTTATTTTTGTTTTTTCTTCATTTTTGCCGTGACCTTTATTCGGAATGACTGAAACATTTGGTTTGCTTGATTGTAGGCGGCAGTTTTGGTTATTATTTTGTAATCTTATCAGAGAATTGTTATTTGCTACTTGGGCGGGCAAAAGTAACAATAGGAAATTTTTGGCTTTTTCTGAATGCATTGACAGTGACAGTGGCGGATTCAGGTGACTGATGGCCTAAGTTTTCATTGAAATTTCTGATAATAATACAGTAACTTATATTTTGGCTGCAAGGGAATTGACCTAAATTACTAGAAGAATTATGAAATGATCTTTGAAAGCTAAGAAAACTGCACAAAGTGTTGAATTTGTTGTTCAGAAAAGAGCGTAATTTCTGTTTAATTATTACGCCAATTTCATCATCAATACTCGTAGTTCAAGATTTCGGTGCGGACTTTGGCTCCTATTATGTTTTGAGTCGCTTTGGTTGTACTGTACTGCATCCCAATGATTGCTGAGTTTTTTTTAATCTAATTATCCATTTCTTTATTGTGTCGAAGGAAGAAAACAAATTAAAAATCCTTGGAATAACTGGTGGAAGATTAAAAAAATTGTATACCCAGTATTAGAAAACTAGTTCTAACTAGTGAGATAATAGAAGAGATGAAAATACTTCA
This sequence comes from Clusia tigrina, assembly GCA_920105625.2. Classification (NCBI taxonomy): domain Eukaryota; kingdom Metazoa; phylum Arthropoda; class Insecta; order Diptera; family Clusiidae; genus Clusia; species Clusia tigrina. Next base: position 404,404,632 of record OV050030.1, read on the forward strand.
AAATCGAAGAGTTTGAAGAGCAAACATATTTATATGCATATATGTAGATTTATATGCACATATATTTATATACATTGAGGCCGCCCTCTGTGGTCTAGTGGTAAGCATCCTAGACTCACATACCTGGGGTCGCGGATGCGAATCCTAAATCTACTTACCTTCGAGTCGAATACCTTGGTTCCTAGTACTCGTTCCCACGAACCCTTGCAGACATAATTAATTATGGTGTAAAGTAAAATAATAATAATCATAAATTGTTTGTGAACGAAGGGAAGTCGATTGGGAAATTGGCAGCGATTGTGACCTTGTGGGCTATTGTGAACTTGTTGGCATAATTTGTGGGCGAAGTAAATACATTGCTGGTAAGAAAGGGATACTGTTGTGTTTTGAAGTGGAGTTACTATGAAGTTTGATGGTGAAGTGTTTTGAATTTGAGTTTCTATTTGCATTGATTTCGAAACTTAGGACGCTATTGCCAAGAAAGACTTGTACAATTCCTGTGATGATTATTGCAATGATGTGGAATACGAGGTGTATCCAAACACAAATTCAGAAAAGTGTTAAATAAAGTTTGCTTCATAAGAAAAATGATTCAAAATGATTTCAAATCATCCTCAGAATTTTAGGTAATTTTTCATATAAATTTGAAATCGAGTTAATGGAATTTTTTGTATATTTTTCTTTTTTTATGTTCGATCATTTTCCTTATGTTTTGTTGATTCTACTTCTCCATTTCAACTTGTTTGTATGCAGATCGACCATTTCATGAGCTTAATTTATTATTAGTATTATCATTGGCTGTAGTGCACTTCCACCAATTTGATATTTTGTGCTTAATGAGGTTAATTTACGAGTGTTCTCAGATATTTTCACAGTCATGTTCATTCTTCTTTCCTGTTCTTCCTTTCAAATGACAACATTTATGATTTAATAAAAACAATATTAGTCAGCTACATTGTTAAGTTATGTTTCATTATCTTTCAGTGTACAATGCAATGTCATTTAGATTTCATTTTTTCGCACAAAAAACTCTATAATAACTTAGTGTCAAAATTCACTAATCGTGTTTTGAAAGTTGGGGATTTAAGGTTGAAGTGTTTTGCTTTGGGGTATATCAGTATTCTCTGCGATACTGATGTTAAGACAAATAGTGATGAATATAAAAGTTTATGATCTTTAATGAGATTATGTATACTCGTATATCATACACGATACAGGATGCGACTAACGAAGAACGTTGTTTGTAGGAAATGTGGAGAGCAGGGAATAAGGGAAACTTTAGAGTATATCCTGTGTCTATGCCCCGCAATCTCAAAAGCGCGCCTGGCACACCTGGGAGCCTCCTGGTTTGAGAGACCGGACGTGGTCTCACTAATGGGGATAGTCCCGTCCTTTAAGTTCGCTAAGGGCGTCTCTGTTTTTACAGCTCCATATTACGATACTTAAATGGATATACATCTGGCATCGCAAGGGACCTTGGAGTTCTGTGTATGGCCTTCACGGCCAGCCAGTGTAACCTAACCTAACCTACTCCTATACCATAGCCTAAGCACAACAAGATTTTTGGGAACTGAATAATCATCATCAGATTTAACTGTGTAGTGTATTGTTTTGCTACATTCAGTATATTTTTCTATAACAGTAATCTTCTACAGTCTAGATCAGCTCTCTCAGATGTATAGGCGTCGAATCGAACCCCCTTCGATCATGTATTCAATACTTCATATTTCCTCTACTGTTTTTAATTAAGTGATGGGTGACATGATGGAACGTATCGTTCTTGTGACTTTGTCAATGAATATAATTTTATCCAGGCGCCGTCTATGGTCTAGTGGTAAGCATGCTTAACTCACATTCAGAGGGTCGCAGGTTCAAATACTGCCCCTGGCTTGGTCTTAAAAATGCCTCTTACTAAAAAACAACCTCTTCGTGTCGAAAGCCTCCGTAGGTAGTAATCATTCCCCTAAATCCGCGCAAATAATAATAATATTTGTATCCAAGGTATAGAGAACGATATCCTTATCCAGTAATAATTTAGTCTGAGCAAATATAGATATATAGTACACATTTTTAAGCTAATATTTTTTGTGCATCGAAATTTTCAAATTAATCAAGATGTATATTTTATATAAGATGTATATTAGAGTAAGGGTCCTTACATACATGCCCCCGGAATACTTGACAAATCTTATTTCCTATAATAAAAGCGTCCAATTATTTACGGAATCTAATGGCTTTTCTTTGGAATAACTTACCACATGAGGTTAAGTAGCTTAGCGTTGTATAGGAATTTGGAAGACCATCTATATATGTAAGGCCTTGAAAATGGCGCGAAAAAAAATTTGTTTCAAACACATTTTTTTTTTGTTACTAAATTAATTCTTATCCGAAATTTGTCTTTATCTTTAATTTGATTTAATTCAGAATTTTTATTTGTGTTACTTTTATATATACGAGTATAATAGATATTAGTGATGTGTTTCCATTCTTATTCATTTCATTATTATAAGAAAATTGTTCATTGGATCAGTGTTCGAAAGTAGACCAGTGCTTGGAAGCACCTGTACGATACCTCATATTATGTTCACATATTGTATGCTAAGTGCTTCCAGAGAAGTGAGCGATTCTCTGACTACATTCGTATTGAACGGAATTGTTTTTTGACCCTTATTCTATTCGTATCCTATTCTATCAAAATAGGAATAAGGATGTAGTAAAATGCCAAGGCATATAACATTGTTTAGCAGATAAGGTTAGGTTAGAGTGGCAGCCTTCTTCGGGAAGCTCACTTAAGCACTTAAAGCCTCTTTGTGATACCACAAGAGACTGGCGCGACTCCCCATCTACCGCGTGGGGAACCATTGTTTCGTTCCGTTATGAACTTGGCTATATTCCTAATATCAATGGATGATAATTCGATCAGACCATTGAGGAAATGTGATCCTATAGTCGCCACATAGTTAAGTTGCAAAACATTATTCTGATGTCGAGTTGGATTCACAGCTAGTTTCTATAATATAGTAATGATGCAGACTGACTTCGCACACGCAGGTTTCAACCTTTCTTAAGGAATGGTCTGGAATTGATTTTTCTATATTTATTTTTTCTAATTGAAAGCTTTAATTTATACTACTAATTTTTCTAAAGCGTTTCCGACATTATTAATTATGTTCTTAGAAAGAATATTAATACAAAATAATACTAAGAAGAGATATATAAGATATTATAATTTTTTTTTTATATCTTGTACCATAATTAATTATGTATGTAAATGGTTGGGGGAATGAGTACCAGGAACTGAGCCCTTCAACTGGAAGAGCAAAGGATTCAGAAAGAAGATTTTCTCAGACCGTGTCCGGAGCAGATTCAATCTCACCACCCCCCGAGTGCGAGTTTAACATACATATATTATTAGACAATCATTTCAACTTATTTAAATCAGTAATTCCTCAGACGTGCACTATATCCAGTCCATTTTTAAATCAGTAAGTAGAGCTTTAATCTATGGGAAGTATTTAAATTGCGAAGCTTTCAATTGGGAAGAATAGGATGTTTATATTTTAAGGCCTAAAAAGAATTTAGATTCCGGAACAATATATTGCATATGCTATGTCCTGGTATCTATTATCGCCCATCCGTTGTTCAAGGCCTTAGTTGCTAGTACCTTTTCCTAAAAGAGTTTTGAATACTCTTAATATATTGTGAGCTGATAATGATCATAATAGGTGGTGATAATATTCAAATTTCAACTACATATCGTTGGGTTCTTTTCTATGTATAATAGCATATGAGAGTAGGTCAGTAGTCGCCAATTCAATGAAATTAAGATTATTTCCCTCTATTAATATATAATATATTCCTTTAGTATAAATATACAAAAATATGCACATGTATCTATACACGTAAGTATGGAAATGATAGCAGGCACTAGACGAACGGAAGACGAAAGTCATCAGAATCAATTAAGAAATTGAAAGTTATATAAGAGACACTATATTATTATGTTCCGCATGCCCCCGGCGACATTTAAGGCAAATCTTCTTCGTCTCTGATTTGCATATATTTGCTCGCAGTGGTTCACACACTTCTGTCAACTGCAACAATAGAAAACTTTTAATATAATTATTATTATAACACAAACCAGAAAAGATAAAAAATAAAACTAAAAACCAAAAGCCGAGCATGTGACCAACACATGAATTTATTCAAAATTTGTTACCATTTAGTTTTCTAGGTGAAGCTTTAATAGTTTGCCTGAAACCGGCTTTTGAATTTGCAATAATTTGCATATTTCGCATGCTGATTAGTCAACCAAACAAAATGAATTAATTTTTGAGAGAGCCGAAAATACTCGCGCAAATGCAAATTTGGCCGTTTGCATAATCTGCACGTGCACCCCCAACAAGCCGCATTTATGCTGCATGTTTTGTTATTTCAATGTGCAGCAAAGCGTGATGCAGCACAGGTTTTAATTCACACCTGAAAGTGCAGCCCAGTACTAACGTCCCTGCAAATTGTGTAGTAATTAAAGCCGATTACAATTGTTTATTTTCCGACAAGCACACACACGCGCACACGCGCCACACGCACACGCACACGCTCTCACACACACACACACACACACACACGCACACATTCAAACCTACAGTTGTAGATGAGTATAAAATGGATGTTAGAGTTATTCCAAATGCAAAGAGAAGAGTCATGGCTGTGTGCCGGATATGCTGTTGGCAGAAATTCCTACTACTATAGTTTAACTAATTCACAATATAAATCAATCTGTCCGTCTCTTACGGCAGTCAGAGAAAAGTATGCATAATTTATAAGTGAGACAGTTCGTTCCGAATTGTTCAATAATTTGCAGCCATTGCCATACAATGCACACCCGTGTCAGAAGGCAGAGCTGCCGGCAAGATAAATGCTTTTCAAATTGAGAATCTCAATCAAGTTATTCTGTCTGCAGTGTCTTTAAAATATGCCAAGCACTTGAATGCAATTTAATTTCCAATTCATTTTCTTTCATTCCAATTGCTGCTTCTCTATTTTGTGCGCTTGAAAAGGGAAGTGCTGAATTTAAGCATGTTAAACACTTTAAGGATGATCCACAATAATCTTAAAGGAAATCGTTCTGCATCAGCACGACGATATGTTCGAATCTATAATTTGAATTATCAACGATAAATTCGCAATGAAATAGTGCAGACCTTGGGCATCTTATAAGATTCGTTATATCACTACTTACCTGATCAAACCTGATACCACATTAAAGATAATCAAAAACACGTTTTGCTGAAAATTTGCCAAAATAATTGGGGAAAATTAAGAGAAATAAATTTTAATGAAATACATTTTTGCTACTCGTTTGCATATTATGCAAATATTTTGCATAAGATGTGTGAAAAGAATTATAAAAAAGTCTCGTTTTAGCAACAAAATTCTTAAGAAGACGTTATGACCACACGACAGAATCTTCAGCAACAATCAGCCAAATCTTGTATTTGCACTACGAAACGTGCTGCTCAGTTTTGTGGGCTGCATGAAATAACCCCCAAATGAAATAACCCCCAAGAAAAAAATGAAATAACCCCCAAATGAAACAATCCCCAAAAAAAAAAATGAAATAAGCCCCAATGAAATAACACCCAAGCCAAATGAAATAAACCCCAAATGCGAAATGAAATAATCCCCAAAATTTGGGTGTTATTTCATAATGAAATAACACCCAAAATAAAAGTGAAATAACTCCCAATGCAATAATCTCCAAACCAGATGAAATAACCCCCAAAATGAGGAATGCAAACCCCATAAATGAAATAACCCCCAAATTTAAAAATGTACCGAAAAAATTACCTAACCAAAGTCTATATACCAATACGAAACGCAATAACAATTTCAAATATTGCTGCAAGCATGGCTAAACGGGAAATGCAAGTACCCGAACCACTTCTGCCCTGGAGGCATATGTGGTTATCGTATTACCTAAAGGTTATCAAAAAAATTTTCGGTAAAAGGCGCATTAAATATTTTGAAGAATATTATGCGCCTTTTACAAAAAAATTTTTGAAATATTTGAAAATTTGGCGAAAATTCTTTAATAATTGCTGTACGGTTATAAAATAAACCCCAAATTTTAAAAATGAAATAAACCCCAAATGTGAAGAAATAAGACCCAAATTTTTTTAAAAATTGAAATAAATCCCAAAAAAATATTTTGGGGCTTATTTCATTGGGGGTTATTTCATTATGAAATAACACCCAAATTGAAAAACGAAATAATCCCCAAAAAAATGAAATAAACCCCAAAATTTGGGGGTTACTTCATAATGAAATAACACCCAAAAATGTATGGAAAAAATTTGGGGGTTATTTCATTTTTTTCTTGGGGGTTATTTCATTTGGGGGTTATTTCATGCAGCCAGTTTTGTGTTCCTACACTTAAATGCCATGATTATACAGTCGGAGTTAGAGCCGGTGTTACGGAGTCGTTCGAGTTAGGGTGGGGTAGCAATATTTTTGAACACTCCCTCTTGGTAATATTTTCTAATACCGACTGAGAAGAGTGTAAACTCAGTTCTAGTTAAATGTTTTTCTCCGACAGTTGAGATCTATAATTATGGCTCTTCATGAAGCTTCGAAATGTTTAGTGACATATTAGAATGTAAGTTACAAGTGGAGTGTAGTCTAAGTTTGAGACTTATTAAAAAAATGCCTGTGTTAGGTAAGGGAGTGGTCGATATTTGATGATCTATTAAAAACTTTTTGGCAATTTAGATTGGTTCCCATAAATAAATAGAACACGCCGGCTGTATAAGTATTTTTTACAGACTTCTGGGAATATGGTTAAAATAATATTATAATATACATACGATTATTAATGTTTAATAAAATCTCAAACTCTTTCCTTCTAAATCAAATCATTTATTATACAGCCCCCGTTTTTTCCATAAACACCATTCTTGAATCAACCCAAGTTTGAGATAAAATTGCATATAATCAATTTAATATAACTTTAAATAATCAAATGTCTCCTTGATCCTTATATTCCCATAAATCACTCGTCTACCTACTGAAGTTCAAGTTTCTGAACTTGTTGCAAACTATAGAATTCCTTATAAATCACATGTCCTTTTATATCACTCGTCTGAACTTGTTTCAAACTATAAATCACTAGTCTTTATATATCACTCGTCTACTTACTGAAGTTCAAGTTTTTGAGTTCCATCGAGTTTTAAAAATAGGACCTCGACCTCAATTGGTTCTCAAATATGAACCATAATAATTTTTTTATTTTTATGTTAACATGAGAACATAAACTAAACATTTTAAAATTGTTGGATATTATATTTAATTATTATTTAGGCATGTACGTGTATGAACTTAGGTACATATATATAGCAAATGCTACAACTACACGTGTAGTTAGTGTTCCAAATACATGTAAAATTTGGGTTCGTGTTTCTTTTCATTATTTTGTAATATACGCCAACATATGCTTAACACATCCACGGGGATTTATAATTTGTGATATCAACCCCCGTCTCCTCCAGGATGCGCTTTCGCTGATAAAGGCGAGAGACTTTAGCGATGGTTGGGGCCTCCAGAATCCGTGCCCCTGCCGCCGAAGTGGGTGGATTGCCACATGCGTGGGTTCCACTTGGAGTGTTATCCTGTATGTTGTCCATCGCCAGACAGTGGTTTTTGTTCGGGACTCCTCCCTAGCCAGTTTGGTCTGCGGATGGTACCCATTCTCTATACCATCATTGTGATAGACAGACAGACACGTAAATAGAGGGTATCCCCATATTTTCCGATATGTTCCAACCAAACGGATATTATAAAAAATTTTATTTGAGCGTACACTTTTTATCGTTGTCTTTTGCAAATTGGTTTACGGTTGACTAGTGAGGAGATCAATCCTTTACAATTTTGAACGGTTTACTATATATCCTTATCCTAAACGCTTGTGTTTTTTTCCAATACATTTTTTGTTGTTCTTCCTTTCTTGTTTGTTGGTCTTGCCATTGTTTTTATTGTGTGATGAGAATGGTTGTTGTTGTTGTGTTTGACATGCTCCTTCTTTCGTTGCAAGTCCCTGCTCTAAAAAACATTTTCGAAAACATTTTTGATTCTAATAATTTGTGTATACAATTATTGAAATGATTTTATCATTTTTATAAAAGGAGTTCATAAAATATATCATTGGACCTGCCGTGTTACTTCTAAAAGTCTTTAACATGAGTTTCAGGGTCGATGATTATATTAAACTCAACATAACTTAACATAATCGTAAGTAGACTTAATATGACGTAGTTTGTTTTAATATGCATGACAACAGATTGGCAGCTTATGCATAAAAATGCGGAATTACTCGTTAACTTATTTGCACAAGAAATTTCTTGATTTTTGTGGTTTTTATGTTAAAAGCAACAAGTTGACTGAATGACAACAAAAGTACATTTTGGAACGTTTCTGATGGGAACCCAATTTGCAGGATTTTTCTAATAATATCCGAGCCACTTTTGTACCCAAATGTGTGTTAATTTTAATACATAAAGTCCTGTATTATCTCCTAAATTGAGACTCACGAAATCATCAATATCCTTTTTCTCCATATAATCCTTTTTCTCCATATAATCTTTTTTCTCCATATACTTTTGCTAATTCCCAATTTAATTTGCATTTCGCAATAGTCAAAGAAAAATACCTCTTTCAAATTTACACTTTTTACTCAGATATTTTTTTAAGTTAAGTTACTTTAGGCTATGTTAAGTTAATTTCTACTATAATTATTTTAAAACGCTGATCGTAGCGCCCCACCTCAGTCCGCATACTCGTAGATTCCGCTTTAAAAAAGCATACGGGAAAGGCGAGTATCCGGTTTTTCGATGCGTAAGACTCAACACATGCGCTTGATAAGAACGCTCATCAAATACCCGAAGCAGCAGCAGAAACAACAACAACAACAAGAAACAATAAAACCGCTACAAGAATCGCATGCGCTGTTAACTTACCGAGCGTCATCTGTTATCGTGCTGTTAAGTGAATTTTTTAACAGCGAAGATACTTGCTCCATTGCCGCTGTGTCAATACAAAATAAACAATCGAACGTAACGTAACGGAATGTGTTGTTTTGTAAATTGAAAGTGTTTTTCAATTGAAGCGAGTATTTGAAACGCAATGGACACGATATTAACGAAATAGTTTCGGTTTTTAGAAGCAGTTACAAGTCAAGTGTGAGATTGACAATTGCGCGTCTGTTGTTTCATACATAAATTTAGTTACCGGCACCTTGGGACGATTACAGTTTATACGAAAGCAGACAAAAATAAGCGCTCCAAAAATAAAAATTTCAAATTTAAACTTTACTTAATACACACGAAAGTTCATTAAACGGCACATAAAAATAAACCGAAAAAGCTGAAAACGTTGAGAAGTGTTTGTTCTCCTAGGGCCCTTTACTATAACTCGGAGCGTAAGTGTAAATTATAATGGTAATTTTGTAATAAAATTTATTCCAATTCAAATATTCTTGCTCTTGTTTACTGCCACGCTATGTGCAATACGTACTTGTACTCGACTGACCTTTGCTGTCGTATTTTTTGTGTTTAATGGCACATTTCAATCGCTTGCTTATCAGTGTATTGCACCCTATATGTTCTTTAGAGAGCATGATCACTTTAATAGACCATGCGAGGTATCTACTAAAAGAAGGGGCTCGTCATTGTCCACTGTGGTTTACTTAGATCGGGAGTCAGAGGTCAAACTTAAGGCTGGACGTCATCTGATATTATGGCAATGTAGGAAATTTCTCACAGTGGGTATATTCGCCTTTATTGGCAATTAAGAATCGTATCTTCTGTTTACATTTATTTGAGCTTGAGTTATCAAAAAGGTAAACAAAAGATATGAATGGGTATGACCTTCATATATTTTGAACAGAAGTGAATCATAACTTTTGAGTTGGCTGAGAATAAACTTGAGTCTAGGCACTTGGGTTATGGCACGAGTATTAAACTATAAAATATAAATAATAACTGAAAATTCAATAATTTAACTATTCAGTGAAAATTACTCGTACTAAGAGTATCTTTTGGAATAAAATATTTTGTCCATAATAATCTTGTTTTGTATAAGACCGATACTGTATAAGATGCTCTATAAATTTCAACTAGTTTTTACTTTTGCCTCATCCAACTCAACTGTTAAGAAGTTAAACCAATTGTGGCTAACTAAAGGTATTGATTTCATTTAGAAACTAGCGAAGATTTCATTGACGACGATATCAAAGATTGAGTGTCAACAGCTTAATTAAGCACTGACTTTGTTAAAGAAGTCTGATATGTATAATATATATCGTGTATATAACCAGCGAAATTCAAAATATTTTCAAAAAAATTTTATTATGATTATTTATGAGTTCCCCAGACATGGTCTTTAAATCATGATTGCCATTATTGTTCGTTCAAAAGTTTCCCTATTTATACCAATTAAAGTAAAGTATAAAAATATTGCATAGGTCGGTGTAGACTGATTGAAGCACACTTTCTCGCTAATTTATTACAGTCGATTATATTTAGTTCATTCCTTTTTAATTTCTGTGTTTTTTTTTCTATTATTTTTGGGACCATGGTGATATGCAGGAAAAAACCACATTTCTTATACAACATTTTGTTCAGCATTTCTAAAAGCGCTCGCATCTAGCTGGAATTATCATTCAGCCGCGATACTTTTCTTCGGTTTGGTGCTGCGAGTGCGTCGTCAAGAAGTGAAAGCAAACTGTTGAAACGCGTGCGCGGTATTTTAGCATTAAATATCATAAGAACATTTAGCGGCATCGGCCGTACTCTTGCTCTTTGATTCTATTTGTGTATTCATTCTATATTTCGTGCTTACTGCGTGTAGAATTGCAGCCGCATTTGTCTTACTTTGATATTGAATTAGGTAAGAATTGAATTTCAAATTAGAAATCAAACGTCCTTAAGTGAGAATTCATCAAAATACGAATACTAATTTATTTATTCATTGTTCTAAGCAGGGTATCGCTGAATTCAGCTCCCATTCATCATAACAAAAAATCAAAAATCCAAAAAAAAGAAACACAATAATTGTACACAAATTTATTAGTTAATTATGCTAAAAGTGATTAAAAATTTGCGCAGAATATAAAATCGACCAAATCCACAAATAAACCTTACCAAAAAAATACCTAATTAGAATGTGTACGTAGATTGTTCTGAGCTGAATTCATAACTCACACACACATCCATCAATTAATTGTATCAACAAACCAAGCCACATACATAAACTACAAACAAAAAAGAAAACAACAAAAAACGTACATTTGTGTATAGTAAATCCGGCATGTGGTGCCTATTGAAGCATATTCTGTTGCATAGTAATTTTGGATTTCTGGTTTCATGAAGATATCAATGTAGGCGACTGTTAAAAAGCTAACAAACAATTCAAGTCTCCAAATAATTGTTGCTCTGATTTATTGAATACCATGACACCCAAGAGTATGGAAATTCATCTCCAATACGAAAATGGTGCTGGTTGGCATTTCTTTGTTAAAACTTCACTACCCAAGCGCCTTCTCTTGAGCATTCACTCAGCCTGAAGCCACGAACGAGTTGATTCAAAACTAAACTGCCACTAGAAATTTTTGGGTACTAAAAAGAAAATTGGATGCTCAAAAATTCTGGTTAATATAGGGGCACTGCCACCATAAGCCCAGTAGAAAATGTTAGTACAACTCATGAGAAATTTTCTAAATATTATTTCTATATAATAAATTGTTCTCTTATTAATATTATAATAATACAATATTTTTATATTCTGACCCATTTTATCTATATAAATTTTATAAAAAAATACATATTTCTTATAAAACGTGATAAGTTTCATTGGTATAATAAAAAAAGAGCAATTAAATCTTAAAAAAGAACAAATTCTCTTTGAGTTGTTCAGCACTGCACCAGCAGTCGACTGAAATGTGAAAACTTATTTTTAAATATTTTTTGTCTCTGCATTTTTTTGTCTGTATTTGTTTTGTTGATTATTTTTTATTTAAAATTTTTTTTTTGTTTGCTTTTTGGCGTTCTCAACTTGAACGACTGTTTTGTGTGATGAAAAATTTTATAAAATAAAATTTAAATTGATAAACTGTGGTTAAAAATAAAATATGAAAGAGATTAACAGCAAATTTTCTGCAGTAATTTACTTTCACATCCATTTGTTTCATACACTTTGATATCAAATGTTGCTGAAACTGGAATTTTAAAACACAAATTTATCTCTTAAATATTTGACTTTGAGAAATAACAGAAGAAAACAATTATTTTATAATTATATATCGTATGAGGCTCATAAAACAGTTTGTAGTGTAATTTTTTGCACATCATTGACAATGATTTAATTGATAAAATGATCATTATGAGTTTCAACAGTATTTTAAAACCCATTTCAAGAATACTTTCAATTGAAATTAATACCACAACAGATTAATATAAGATAAAGGGGGAACTGTCACTTAAATTTAACTACCCAACATACGGAGAGATATACCGGTTTTTCAATTTTGTATCAACTAATTCTACTCATTATCTTAACTGTGCTCTAGACAGCTGAAAAGTATTTATATGAAGACTTAATTAAACACCAGTCCAGTCAATCGAAGTTTGGATGCAAACTTTTCCCATACATTAATATACATTTTCATTCATCATTCATCTTGATACACATTCCGCACTTCCAGCTCTTTCCATCCAAACCCGAACTTTCCGAAAAATATATAATAATTTGTTTATAATATTAATTGATTTGCTTCTAGAAGCGGTACCACACTGACTATGATTTCAATTTAATTATAACATTTTTTCTCCAAGTACACACAACCTCAAATATCCCTTAAATAATATCAACCCTTAAAAATACAACCCGTCAAGGAAAAAAGTCGACTTATTCGACGCTCCTTAGAGCCGCCACTACAATCAGTTCATTGTGGATAAGTGTCTATAAAATCTCGTACTTTAGTTGCTAGTGATCTAAAACTTCACCGATTTCTATTTAGAGATATAACTAATACTTCTTGTTAAGAGATTGTGAAGTGATAAATTGCTCTAGGGCCTTGGAGACAACACAAAATATTAATAATAATATTGCAATTGCTAGAAAATGATCAATTATAATAATTATCACATATCGGATAAAGCTGGCATTCTCATACTCATCTAACTTAATTTATTAGGTTCGTACTGGATTCCAATTTACTACGGTAAAGTGGGCCTAAAGACAGTCATAAGGGTACTTAGAGAGTTAACCCATTGATTCCTCAATTTTATTGGCGAATTTTATACTGTGCTGTTGCGTGTTTTTTTGAGTATACAACGAGTGGTTATAAATCCCGCAGTATACCTTTTTAATTTCTTTACTCAATTGCTTTCCTTAACATATCAAGGTTGATAACTTCATCGGATCAATCACTACTTAGTTTACGTAAAAGTATCTGACCAAGGGTTATAACTTCATCGGATCAATCACTACTTAGTTCACGTAAAAGTACTTTACACCATTTCAAAATCAAAGAATATCCGTCAGCTTCAAACTTACTTATGTATTAACTTCGAATTTATTTTAAATATAACAAACAAGCCTTGTAAACACATTTTCTTAATTCTGTTTACAGTATAAAAATGAAAGGCCTTTGATAAATTCCTAACTCATTTACTAGTCCGCAAATACATCTTAAGTAAATAATTTCCGTGTGACACCTGTATCTGCTCAGACAATTCAATGTACTCGTCGTATATCTCCGATATTGTATTTTATGAGCAAACTATCGGCACTATCGATAAACAAAGTTAAGTAATAAATTAAGTTTAGAGTTGATGCTGCATGTTGACCAAGCGCCAGCAACGAAAATGTTTACCCACTGAATAGTGAGATGGGCAGATCGTGAAGAGCCGCGAACTGAGCAGTGGAATTGTAGTTTACAAGTGCGCTAAGCATTTTATATTCAATAATTCTAATTCTATACAATTAAGTATCGGTAAACAAGATAAACTCTTTGTATTCATACTGGAAACTGCGCCCAGACTGACTTTATTCTGCGGGTGTGTCGCTTGTGTACGAGTACCTTACAGATAATTGATATTATCGGTTTCGATGTCGAGCAGCAAAAATTGGCCAAACAGCAATTGAAAATACTACAAGGGCACCAAAAGTCGCCACTCAACTTATTTGAATTAATGCAACAAACCTCTGAAAACCCGTACAAAATCTATCGAAAGCACTTTGCGGCGGATACTTTGCGTTCATTGCTAGTAACGCACTTTCAGAAACGGGCCAACACTTCACTTGAAGTGTGCTGCAAAGTGCTTTAACAATGCAATGGAATTTCCCATTGCATATTCATAGAAAAAAAAGAACAAATAACAAGCGAATACATTTACTCTTACATAGCTTATTAAACTCACGTAAAGATTATAATTTTTAATTCATAAAAAAGTGAGCGAATGTTTGCTGTTGGGAGTCGTGACTGGTGAACCACAGCAGAAGTCTGTGAATTCCAGATTCTCATGGCACTATGAAACTTTCGTGCACAGCGGAGGTCTCCCTTTGATCCTCTTCAGGTGCGCATTTAGGTCAACCAGCGTCTTAGTAGCAGAAAAATATCAACGTGGTTACTGTGACAGATCAACTCACAAAATTGTTGTTCCTTCAATCTTCTGAATACTTTAAATGAACATTTTGTTGACACAATGAACTTATTACTTAAGGTGGTTGTTCGATTTAATGATCTGAGTTTCGTTGAAATTTCAGGTGATGGCGATGTACGATTACATTATGCGGAAACACTTTTATAATATAGGTTTCGCTTTCTGACTCTAAAAGACGAAATCATTCTCAGAGTATCTGTAGATTTAATAGATTTGTTTGGTTTTAGAAGTTATCCATATTTATAGTATGTCAGCTTGAAAAGACACCAGGGTTGCTTAAGAATAATTTCAAAACTGCAAAAATATAGGAAAGAATTATACGATCTCTATTATATATTGATCTTCTGGGTGGCTGATCAAGTGACGAACTATTAAATAATATACAGAAATAGTGCCGAAAGACAGCTCAATGACTTAATGACAAGCGAGTAACTCGAATGAATCGACTCCCGAGTAATCGACTGCGATTATTATTAACATTATGACAACATTTCACCGCTCCACTGTGTTTTGAAGGAGAAAGATGCATTGGACCAATCAACACTTATTTAAGGGTGTTATACACTGCGACCTGAAAGATCTATTGTGATGAATCAACACTTACTTACAGAAAATTGTGGTTAATTTTTCTAATAGCCATTGATATGGCTTATTAATTTTTAGAAATTCAGTAAATTTTGGCAATTCACTAGCATTTCATATGCATTACGAGGTGTGATCAAAAGATAACCGTTATTTTCATCTTTTCGTGAGTTACGTATGTTCGATGTTCGCATTTTTTTTTTTTATGTTGGTACACATGTCTGTTATATATATTGGCAATACCAACCATTTTGGATTGTCAGTTTGTTTTTGACAGATAAAAAGGTTAGTCGTGTTTTGGTGTGCTCTTCGATTTTGTACTATTCGAAAAAATGGATCAAAGAAACTGTATTCAGTTTTGTGTAAAAAATGAAATTAAATGCGCAAGGACATTTGAAATGTTGACTGTGGCCTTTGGCGAGTCTACTATGAGCAGAACACAAGTTCAATTGTGGTATAACCGGTTTAAGGAAGGCCGAGAAGATGTCAATGACGATGCTCGTCCTGGTCGCCCGAGCACGTCAACAACCGATGAAAACATTGACGCAGTGAAGAAAATGATTTTGGATAATCGTCGAATCACTATCAGAGAGGTTGCTGATGATGTTGGCATATCGTTCGGCTCATGCCAAGCAATTTTTACGGATGTTTTAGGCATGAAATGAAGATTGTTCCAAAATTGCAAAATTTTGAGCAAAAACAACGTCGAATGGACATCGCTCAGGAGCTGTTTTTGGCCAAAAACAAAACCGTTTTCATGCCTCAACCACCGTATTCACCGGACTTGGCCCCCGCTGACTTTTTCCTCTTTCCAAAACTGAAGACACCGATGAAAGGAAAGCGTTTTGCTACGATTGAGTAGATAAAAGAAAAATCGAAACAGGAGCTGTTGGCGATACCAAAAAAAGCGTTTCAGAAGTGTTTCGAGGATTGAAAAAAATGCTGGCATAAGTGTATTATATCTGAGGGGAATTACTTTAAAGGGGACAAGATAGTTGTTGATGAATAAATAAATACTTTATATAACGGTTATTTTTGGATCACACCTCGTACATCTACCTAAATACTACATCATCATCTAATATGAGAGGGATAGATAGAAGATAGATAGAAGTGGGGTAGACCAGAGAGCCGCCGAAGAAGGAGGTCTCCAAGCACTCAGGAATTGATGGCCATTCTACTAAGCCTGGAAAACTATTTAGGGAAGGGGGAAACAGAGGATTTTGGAAATTTCTTTCTCAAACTTCTTTGACTCTTTTATGAACCTCAGAAGTCTGTCCAGAGATAAGGTATGTACATTATCCACTCCCAAAATATCTGACCCTAATATGCGCCTCCTCATTATCCTCTGTGCCCATAGCCGAAAAGCATCTGACATTTTCGTTCAGATGCCAGCCAGCCCCAGTTCCCTTTTCAGTTTTGAAGCCATCAATGAAGAAAGTTTTTGTCGAATTCCCTACAAGTAGTTCTGGATCATTGCTCTCTTGTCGGGAAGCTGACTTTGTACTCCCAAAAGAAACTGTAGGTAAGAGTTTATTCTTCGGTGCCAGAAACAACGGGTATTGTTGTTGTCTTATCCTCGTGCCAATATCCGTATAAATATAACCGAGAAATCGGTTTCAACGCCTCCTGTTGAATCATAAGATCCAATGGTGGCAAGTTCAACAAAGCATTCAGAGCGTCACCATGGCGCTCGTAATGATCAAACATACACTTCTCTGTAGCCTAATATGAGAGGGACTAAACAATCTAATATGAGAGGGTAAATCATATGCTACTTGCCTCACAGTCGTACCAAAGAGTAGAGAAATATAGAGATTGAACCACTCAAAGTTTTGTGTGGAAGTGATGTCGCGGCAAGGGAAAGCGAGATGCAAAGAGTGTGTTATGTTATGTGTTATGTTATGTGTTATGTTATATCTTATGTTATGTCTTATGTTATATGTTACGTTATGTGTTATAAAAAAGGGGTTTACTAGAAAACCCCTCGAACAAAATTTTTGCAACAATAACTTCGTTCGTCATGGGAGCTCTATATATAGGCTTTGGTCATATCTTCTTTTTAATTGCAATCTAAATTTTACGGCATTAACGCAAGTAGAGGCCGAGAGAGGAAAGAAAGTTCCAATATCATCCACAGTTAACCAGAATAAAATTAAAGGTGTTTGACAAGCCTGTTAGAAATATCGCTCATATCTCGGATGAGGTCCTTGTTTTCCCCACAATATGTGTCGAGTGTTTTAGACTTTTAATTGTAAATACCTCTGAAATTAATCAATATTATATATTTATTATTATATATACATTATATTGACAATATTTAAATGATTAGTCTTTGTATTATGCAGATATAAAAACGACAATAAAAACAATCAAACCGTTATACTAACACACTCTCTAAGAATGGCAGTTATTATTCATAACTTTGACATCAGCATTATTCTCCTATGATTTGTAGAGCCGGCTTTGCATAGTTGTAAATCCGCCACTGTCTTGCTTAGCACAGTTGCGGGTATTCTATAAAATCTCCCACTGTTACGAATCTTGCCTGTCTGTACAAATGCATTGCTCTCTGCGTCTATGGCAGCTGCCAAGCACGTGTAATTTGTAAAAGTTTGTATTTATTGTTCGAATTATATTTCTTAATTCCCATCTCTTGATAATTTAGCATTTATTCCGTAGGTGCCTACCAACTACCTACCTACGACTACACCGCATTTTTAGTATAATATAAATTGCGACACATAATAACTAATTAAAATTCTAAATTGCATTTACAGCTTGTTTCATTTATTTATTTACTTTCATGTAGATTCCCGCTTATGATCGTATTGGGTACTTTGGAATTTATTGCATTGGCTTCGTATCTCTGGGGTCGCAGGGTATCGCTCGCTCATCGTGTTGACTTTATATAATACATTAGTTTATATGCTATTATTTCCTCAAACTGAAAGGGAACAACAAAAATAGCGTACAAGTGGACTGACTGCAACAATGATCAGTTAAAACATTATTGACGTAAATCCGTTAAACCCCTCTGCTGAACGGCTGCAGTTGCTTCCTTTTGTGTAAATGTTTAAAAACGCATGTGTAAAGAGTTTTCCGTTCATTTTTGTCATATAACTTTTGCAGGCCCATTTAAAGATAATGTCTATGTAGATATAATAAGGCCACTAAACCCAGAAAAATTAATGATCGGGCAATTCCTCACGAAATTTAAATACGAGTGTTGTTGATAAGTTTCTTATTCCCTTTGATGTCTTGCTCGGTAAGAAGATATTTTCTTCACAGTTGCTGCCAGCATTTGGAATTCACCGCTCAGTACTAATCAAATCCGCCTTATGTTTGTATAATGTCAACATGTGGACCTAAGGAAAAAGCCAAGTTAAACCCTTAACAATTAGTTGATGTGTCCTGGGTAACTGTGATTTGGTAATGAAGCCTAGGATAAAATGAAAAAAACTAAATGCCAATGACGGAAATAATTGGAGAATTCAAATGCAATACTCTCATTCAAGTACGCTACTTATGGCATAATAGAGGCTGTAGCAATTCAAGTTTTTTGTAGGATTATTTTAAGAATTTTGTTCGCATACGATTCTGAAATGA
This sequence comes from Clusia tigrina, assembly GCA_920105625.2. Lineage (NCBI taxonomy): Eukaryota > Metazoa > Arthropoda > Insecta > Diptera > Clusiidae > Clusia > Clusia tigrina. The sequence continues at coordinate 404,423,540 of OV050030.1, forward strand.
TTCCAGCTTTATCAATAAAATTATCCGGATTTTATTATTTTATATGCCAAGTTATAACAACCATTAAACCTGATTAACATTGTATTTATACCGATAAGGCCTGTGAACTGTTTATCGATATTGGGAGAGGCGATTTCTAAAAATGGTATTAGCATACTTAGTTGAACACTTTGATGATGGAAATTGTAATGTTGGCTTAACTAATTTCTAAGACTCCAGTGAAGCCACGACTCTTGATTGTGATTGAACCTATAACAAATCTTGTGTGTTGTTTGTAGAAGCCTAATTCTTCATGCACTTAGTGTTCAACCCTTTCCCACTAAATTCGACTCTTAATCGGAAATTGTCTTGATTTTAATGTCATTGTATTTCGAAAGAGGCTACTCTCATTATCTCCCAAATTCTTCCACCACTGTGGTTTTTCTATTTTTGGACGCAACTCAACCAAAACTTTAACTGTCTGAACTAATGAGTAAAGATCTTCGCTCAGTCTATAAAAAATAGTGGATCATTAAACTATGAATTTTTTACAATTTTTTTTTGTTATTTTGCAACAAATTTTTTTTTATTCAAATAATTTTAGGGTTTCGAAGAACCTACAGAACAACTCGTTCAGACCACCATGGGTTCATTGTGATACCATGGCGTAACAGCGCACCTCTGATTTACTCGGCAAACCATTTCGAAGCCCTAATAAAGCCCAGGATTTGTTTGACCTTCGCGCCGGACACTTCTGTAATAGAGTTAAAAGCGTATATGCCTAGAGAGCCGGCTCTGATTCTAGCCAAAGCGCGGCACCTACAGAAGAGATGTTGCACAGTCTCCTCCTCCTCCTCACCCCACAGCTTCTGCAGTATTCATGAGAGAATACTCCCAGCCTGAGTGCATGCCTGCCGAATAGCCAATAACCAGTTATACAAGCCAAGACCTTAGAGATATTTTCTCTCGACAGGGCAAGCAAGTCTCTATATTTCCTCCTATTAAGCTCCGGCCACATTAGCCTAGTCGTTAAGCAAGTACCCTCGTGTGCCCAAGACCCATTGGCCTCAAGCACGACCCTATCCTTCAGCATCAGCTTGTAGGTGGCAGTTGGTTTCCAACCTCGCATTGTCCGCGCATAAAGGAAGGTTGGTGCCCAGTCTGGCTACATCATCAGCCACACAGTTCCCCTCAATATACCTATGTCCCAGAACCCATATTAGGCGTACCCTGAAAACGGTACTGATATCATTTAGGGCTGCCCGGCAGTCCTGAGCAACCATCGAATTCATTGACTTGATGGCCGCCGGGCTATCCGAGAAATTATTTATGATGGTCTTTGTTACGGCGTGTCTACTTAAGTAGGCGGCTACCTCCTTTATAGCTAGGAGGACCTCTGCTTGATAAGCACTGCAGTGGTCTTGAAGACGGAACGAAAACTCCAGTCCCAGTTGTCTAAGTATTCTTCTTGATAAACTAATTCATTGTTTATTTATATTTTTCTGATAGGAAGATTTTTTTCATTTTTAAATAGTTTTTATATACGAGTATATTATATATATATAAAGGAGAAAGACACCCGCTCTACCCTAGGAATTCCAAAGTTGATTTTATTTGAAAGTTGTCTTATCAGTGTTACATTTATTACCTTTATTGATCATAAAATATCCTCCATGACTGACGGGTTGTCTAATATGAGATACTTATTTCCAGTTGCCATGCTTGCCTTACCAAAATTGACTCAACTTATCAATTCCCGAGACTTATCACATTAATAAGAGCTTTGTAGAACAGTCACTTTCACAATCCCCATTCTACATATGCATACATATGCAATCTTCATGCTACTAATCTCTCTCCTTTTTGAAGACTGTCTGCAATCTGATTCAATCCATTTTTTTAAATAATTTAGAAACAATGAAAGAGTGGTCTGGTTGCTTCCGGGTCTGAGTACATTTACATGCGTTGTTGCCTTACATAATTGTGTGATAATAATGAAAACTATTCGCACCACATCTTTTTATTACCTATGATGAAAGGTTTCTTTCTTTGTTAATTATAAACTTAATTACATCCTGATATTAATAACATAAAAATGTAACTGAAAATAAAGTGTCTACAATTCTCTGATTTGGGCGCACAATTTACATGACTGAATGAGTTACTCCAGTAATAGAAAGAGAACAAATATTCAAAAATTATTCCCGCTCAATTTGTGTGAAGGAACTAATCTATTGGACTTAATTTTATCAGAAGCAAAGAAAGATTATATGGCCACAGGCGCCTCCACCTCAGATATGAGACTGACATACATAAAAGCACACCTCGCATACAGTCGACGATTGTCTGAGTTTGGATTATATTTTTGAAGGTCTTAACGCAGCGGCATTTGTGTGGCCAAAAGTCTTTGAACTTCAACGTGGACGGAGTGACTAACTTGACTGATTTTTTAAATTTTTATTGTTGCTTGAACTTTTGGCACTTTTTGTTTATAACTTGAACTACATCGGCATGAATAGGAAAAAATGCACAAAAGAAGAAAAATAATGAACCGAAGCAGACATGACATCTATGCATGCACATACATACTCGTGCTTTATCAGCTCTCTTTGAGCCCAAATCGTATGAAGTTAACTCGAAAAAGATGAATAGTAATAAATTAAACTCACTTTTTCAGAGCTCTTCAAATTAGGTGAATTTTGCATATTTATTGGGAGTCAATATTTAAATATAATAACCCTAACCACTTCAACTCACCTCCGATTAGATTAGGAAGCAACGCCAATTAATATAAATCAGGTGGAAGGCATTCAGATCGTGTAATACTCTCGGTAAATTCCACTTGTACTCTATTAACACTATTTATTTGCATTATATATACTGGTATATATGTGGCATTTATGGTACACTAATTGAGGGTTGCGAAACTTTCCTACTTTTCCGCGCTTAGACGCAATTTCGCCATAAACCCATGCAATTAACTTTTACTTTTCGGTGTGATTAAATCATGGCGATAACGTTGCAGTAAAGTTGTTTTTTGGAAATGCTGAGTAAGTGGAACAATATATAAAAGGAGCTTATCGGTAGGTGTGGCACACAAAACGTTTTCAAGGCAGCTATTTACGAATCATTCTGAAAATTCCATTGAAATGCTGACGTGTGGGATCATTTAAATTCAATTTCTTCGGAAAAAAACCGGCCCTCAACGTCATGAAAAATTATAATAAATACTTCAGTTAATTTGGGTAATTTTACCACCAAATATTTTGGAAAAAATTTATTAATGTTATTAATCGTTCATACATATACATAGGCAACAATTCAAAGAATTATAATCAATACTACCGGCAATAGCAAAATTACAAAAACAAGAAATAAATTTATAGAAAAATTTGTAAAAAAAAACTGAAGCAGAATAAAAATTAGTTTTGAGCTTCAGATTTTCAATTCAAATCTGAAATTTATAGTGGGACCTTCTGAGTAAAACTCGTGCTTACCAGTGTAAATGTATTATAAATCTAATATGATCCGTTATAATCTAATATAATGATATGAGAAAATCCATTGAAACGTCTGAACCACTGCCATGGAAATCAAAAATGAAAAAGTATTTTATGGGCATATAAAGAGAGTACTTAGAAACAATTTTATGAGTAAACATATCTCAGAGAGTATACAGATATGTATAAAAATATGATAACTTATAATGATCGCTAATATTGTTGACTGAATAAAGAAGCTTAAAACCCGAACCACTGCAAACTCTCAACAGAACTGCCAACACGTGTTGCACAAGATCAATGTACATGTATGATCTTTCAGTTATCTTTTCAGTAACATTTTCCCTGGTAGCCAGTACTCATATAATTAATGTCTGTGCAAATTATAATAAAACAAATCAAACAATGAACTTTTAAATTCATTTTTATTTTCGGAAATTTTCCTGCTCGACTTCTCATATACTCATCCTTATCTCCTCACAATATTTATTTTGTACACAATTTCCAGTGTTATCCAACTCACACTTTTATGACGGCTGCTACAATGATTTCAGTTAAGCGTGTAATCACCAAGTCCAAAAGGTAAACATTTATTGGGTTGGTAAATTTTGTAGAATAAATAAGAAACATTCAACGGCGCTTTCGCCATTTAAGAAGAAGCCTGTTTCTAGAGTTAAATTTCTGAACTGAAAATATCATTGGAATATTTAAACCTCATGGTTAGAACGCTTATGACGTTTGTAAATATCCAAGTATTAATATCTCGCTAGCATTTCGGGGATTCGCAAATGTACGTCATAGTTGCAAGCAATTCAGATATAATTTTGACTCGATATTTTCCATTACGGAATCATAAGTAATATTGGGCTGGAAGCTAAGGCTTTTGAGTAGCAATTGAAGATAGCAGGCAAGCAAATGTTTTTCCATAATTATTCCAAAAGAAAAAATTAAAGCTCCTACAACTAAATGGAGAACAGAGTCGTATTGTCACTGGTTCCTACAATACAGTCGTCATTTAAAAAATTCGATCCGCTATGCGAATATTTTACTATTACAATTATACTCGTATATACCGATTAGAATACAGAAAGATCAGGGAGCTGGTATGGATTCATATACTGATCCATGTTCATGATGATTTATACCCAAGACGTACACCAAATCGGAGATACTCATAATAGCCAAAAATAATGTGAATCAAGGCTTTGATTCAAGATCTTTTCAGGTACGAATGTGAATCGTATATAACCATATCATATCAATTGCAATTTGCTCTGTGAATCCTTTGACAACTCCTGCTGGTTGTAAATGTTGCAAATTTGTTACCATTTTTTGGACATGGCACCAAAATGGCACTCTTGCTAATTGAGCCATTTTGCTTACCTAACTACCTATCCTTTGATTATATTAAGATTTTTTGAATAGGAAATTTACTCTGATAGATTCCTAATGTATTCCCAATGTTTGAACGGTTCAAATATATTCATCAATTAAAATTCAATTATTTGTTATTGCAATATTAGGTGTGTCTACATATTATTTTCATATGTGTGAATAAGTCTCCAACTAATTTTGAAAATAATAGGTAAAAACTGACAATTAGTCCATGTCTTTATTCTATGGTCGCACGCTTCATCATTCTTACCATTCTTAGTTGCTTCACTTGACTTCAAATGAATGTGCTAGTAATAACTGCTTGTTCATCCGAACTTGCCGTGGAATAGTTTACTGAAATCCAGAACTATGTATAAATATAAATAAGTACAGTAGATTATAAGACTTCCGAGTGGACGTCTAATATAAGAGTGTCCTATATCTGTGTGATTAGACTGACTCCTTTCATAAATTTATATACATAGTATTATGTTCTAGAAAATAATAGAAAGTGTGCATTTTCTTTCGAGGTTGTACCAGCAAGAATTGTATAGCTTTTCTAATAACAAATCTTTCACCTTCTCTTATATTTTATAAGTGTTCTGGACTATAGTAGACGAATACTGAGCGGGGTCCTGTATATTATCTTATGCGAGTACAGTAAATCAATACGTAGAAGATGAGCGCCTCTACATCTAATGAACATAGTTGCTTCAGAAATGGATTGACAAAGTAGAAGATGATTCGATGGGTTCCAACAAATCATTTTATTCCGTAATACTTGAAAATATGCGAATATGCTTGGTGATACGATCCAGTTAGTACACACGACCTTAACTCTAATAAACGAATTCTCTAACATCCATGAACCGTTTGTCAGGTAGATTACTAAAGCATTCGCTTTGGTTTACCATATTAAACGCATGTCAGTCAAAGAAAATCCAATTATTTCTTGTTACAATATATATGCGTGTTATATTCATATGTCAAGAACAGCGTCTTCAACGTAACACTTGCGATTCTCTTTGTGTGGCGAATTGACCATTTAGTTACAAAGTCAAAGCGAACATTTAATGCGCATGAATTTGTGCAATCGCAAATGCTTTAATCTAATTAACGAATGCCAATGACTCTGTGGCAAAGTCCCAAGCACAAACATTCACTCACACTCGGATATGCAGAGGCATAAACACACACACACACACAACACACAAACAAACACTCAGGTCAAATGTTATCAAAATATTTCGGCAAATTTGCACACAGCAGTCAGATAAAGGCATCCAAAACAGGACAAGAGCTGCAAAGTACGAGTAATTGGTTAAAATGGAAAATGGTTTCGTTGGCATGCCAATCTGGGAGCAGTCTTCTGCAGACAAGCGGCTTTGAGGTGCAATCAATCGGGCATGAAATTAATCGTACACCAAAAATAAACACATGCAACCAAACATACGCATGGTGATACCCAGCTTTGTATATGTTTTAGAGAGAAACACGATATGGAACACGATATGGTTATGAAATATGCTCCAATTGGAATTTATAGTAGATCCAAATTCGACAGAATCGGCATTTGATACGAAGTAGTAAGAAGTAGTAAATATTTACTATTGTACTGAAGAAGGCGATCCTGAAAATCCGATAATTATCCAATACGGGTTTACCGAATATTTTGGAGTATAATCGTTTGAATCGTTAAACCGTCCTGAAGAATCTGGTCTGTAATAATAGGAACAAATATCAAAATTACTCCGTGTTTTTTTAGCCAGCTTCAAACCCTAAACAGATATAATTCAATATGGTGTAAGGTATAATAAATTGTTAAATAAATTTGTTGGTAAATGTTTAAGGGAATGCTCGTAGCACTTGGGTCCTTGAGAAAATTTACAACAACAAAATAATAAGCAGATAGTTTGATAAGTTTCTATTTGGCTCATTCGAAAACAGCACCTAGGTCCAGAAAACTTAAAAGTCCTTTGGGATTATTGTTCTTATGGCTTTTGGGTTCTTCTAGTTTCATTTGAACAATTGGAGTGCTTTTGTAGGAGCTAGCATTGAACTACAGGAATTCAAGCGGTAGAATTACGAATACTAAAAAATGTGGATTTATTTTGAATATTGCAGAATTGAATTAAACTGAATTTTGTTCATAAAATAAACGGCCGGAAATTAGTATTTCTTTAATGCTAATCATGCTCATATAATCTTTTGAGTTATATATATTTATATATTATTATTTATTTATTTTTGATATTTCACAAATTATGCCAGAATACAGAGATACAATTTAGTAATCACGAAAAATTCCTTTGGTTCGCAAAGTTCCCTCAACATCTCTTACCTAAGGTAAATGCATGTTCTCTGAAGCAGTTAAGTAAGTATGAAGAAATTGTATTGATATTTCTTAAGAAAGTTATATAGTATTAAAGACCGGAGACTTCGGGATTCCACCCAACTTTTTTGTCAAACTTTCTTCAATTAAATTGGTATTTATTGCATGCCACATTTTCATGTCTGCTTCAATACACACACGCATACGCAGCAACTTACTTGTGATCCTTAGTGGCCCACATTTTGAAGGGACTAATCCTTAAATGGCATACAAAATGAGTTAAAGGCCGAATATATTTTATCACTGCTTTCACATCGGTGCATTTCTTGACAATATGTCAAAGCAATATAAAACCACTGGCCACATTCTACACTGCCCCCATAATAAACGCCAATAATGAGCTAAACAAAAATGCAATTATAATTATTTACCACTTTTGATCAGCACGTTCATTCACTGGTTAATTAAACTAAAATACGGTGGCGCTACCGTTGAAAAAACAAACTTTAATTTATCAATTTATTTCAAAATAATTACATTTTAGCACTGTAATTCTAATTAATATCACTTTCATAATTAATAGGCAAATGAGTATACAAAATCCATGCATCCATGAAGATTAACACTCCCAAAAGCACACCCATACGCACATGCCCATGCACTCCCTCGAGCTTACACACACACACACATACGAAGTGCGTAGTTCATTGTTTTATTAGTGGAAATTCAACAGTTTAACACTGAACGCTCTCCAAGTTGAGTAATTATCTAACATTTGTTTATATTTGCACAACAAAGCAAAACTATTAAATTGGCACACGAGCTCTTCTGTAAATACCAGTGCCACTGGTGCTCCCGAAGACCCTAACACATGTTTATCTCATGACTGCAGAACAACGCCAGAAACGTTGGTGCTGCTCACTGTGTTTGCATTTGGCTGTGCAGACGCGTCTGCAATTCAAGCGCTTTATTAATTGCGATTTGCGGGACGTGTGGCTCAAGCAAATTATTATAATTATACACAATTCCAAGGGGTTTCAATCCACTCTGCAAATAAGCAGATTTAAACTGCAGCAGTTGTCGTTGACAACTCCATCGTACTTTATTACGAGTCTATTTAGGATGGTGTTAGAGTCTATTTTTGGGTGCGCGAGTTAAACGTGTTAAAATAATTGAGTGAGAACGTGATTTTCATTTCCGATTCTATCCGCGCATGAACTGCATTTCTTATGTTCCGTTAATGCAAATCGAACACTCTCTCCAAATGAGTTTATTTAATCATTAATCACTATTTAATTTACTCATTAATTTACAATGTTTTCAATTATTTCGAATGTATATTATTATTATTATTATTATTATTATTATTATTATTATTATTATTATTGTTGTTGTTATATCTGACACCAAAATCAATTATGGCTGCAAGGGGTCGGGGAATAAGTACTAGCTACTGAGACCTTCGACTCGAAAAGAAAAGATTTTTTAGAAAGAAGCATTTTTGACACCAACCCCGGGGCAGAATTTGAACCTGCCACCGGCTGACTGTGAGTCTAGCATGCTTACAACTCGACCACAGAGGGCGGCTCATGTACGCTATTTTAACGGGGTCTTAGTAAAAATACTAATTGCAGACCAACCATAAACTCGAATGTACTTGTAACGTTTAAAGAACTATGTTTCGATATATGTTCAACGCAATGCATCGATCTCTTGTAGCAAGGTGCGTTACAAATGATTTTTAATTGTTTACCCGAAATTTTCCAGATTTACAATTTTTTCACTGCACAATCTCATTTTCTATAGTTGTAGTTGTAAACCATCTCCTTCAGTACCTCTGAAGGTAGTTATCAGTTATTGAAGACTCGGCACTTGATAAACACTTTTGCTCTGCTCACTCATATCAGAACAAAGTTGGTTTTGATAAAAGACAAGATTCCTCGGTAAAAAAACTGTCGAATGATGAAACCAAAATGGAAATTTTTTAAGAACTTCTCAATATTATTTGGAAAACACTGATGTAACAAATACGTAGGCCATGCCTACACCAAAGACTTTATATATTACGGTATTAAATACAGTTCAGGTCATGGTAGCACTGGTAGCACTTTTGACATTTTTTTTTTCTTCGAGTCGTTACCATAACTCATTCACACATAGGTATAGATATATAGGGAGTTAAAGATATAAATTATTAATTCTAGTTTAAGAGATGTTTCCTACTAAGTACTAATATAATTTTCTAAAGTATTTTGGGCTCCTACAAATGAATTTGCCATAAAAAAATTGTAAGCCCGCTCGTTTGTGAGATATTTCGATGTTGGCGCATTGTCAAAAATGGCTTGATTTCTATTCGATAAGTGACAGAAAACATGATATTGGGACAAAAATATACTCGGAGACTATTGTTCGACATTCCACCGAGTTGCCAACAAACTTACACGGGTTGATCAAAACTGACCTGAAATTTTGCGGGCTGTAACAGTCCAAATTGCCACAATTTATTGTTGTTGCGTTGGATGCATCTGGCTCTAATATTGGCAGGCATATTGGATGCTTCCTGTATTGCTCGCTGTTGAAAACGTTACACATTTGGTACGCTCGGCGTTTTTAAATTGTGGACAAAATGGCACAAAGAATAGTCATTATATTTTACCTGCATAATGGCATAAGGTAAAGCATGGTTTCATCACCAGTTAAGGCCCGTTTGAGCAGTTCTGAATCATTGTTGGCGTCACTCAGCAATTTCCCAGCTATGATTGCACTTCGTATATGCCTAAACTTTGTATATCAATAGAGCAGTTTTCATAACATTATCTTTAGGAAACCAATGTCATCGTATGTGGTGCATACCAAAGATTCTGTACTAGGTGTTTCCTTACGGTAGATTTATATCACCTCTGTTCCCTTAAAGGCTTTTACATCAGTACTCGATCTTTACGCAAATGAATCCTTAGAGACACAAGTATGGGATGGCATTCAAAATCCTCTGAATTAAATAGTTCCACATAGAATTGGTGTATATTACTTGCTTTTTAAGCATTTCCAGTGCTTCGACAGTAATTAAGTAAGTAAGTAGCGTACTTACTTTGAGTAATGTATTTTCGTTGGTACAAAGTGCTCACTATTTTGCTTCACATTTAATATGACTGTCATAGAGTATATTTTAAAAATACTACCCTCCGTAACCGTTAGCTATTGTAGTCTTATGCGTGTATGTGTTCAAAGGAACATTGCAACTGCTTATCAAATTTGCAAGAATAGTTGCAATTACTTGCCAAGTAAACAAGTGTCAATCAAAACACTTCAATTGAAAGCAAACACGCATCGATTGCAAATTGAAAGTAAGTTTAATCAAATGTAAACAATGCCATACGCCAGTATCTGACACGGAAAAAGGACATTGACCACTGATCAACTTCACTTGTGCGAGCATCTATCAACTGCAAATTGACAGAAAGCGGACATGGGCGCCCATAATTGCAGCCAATTTGTGAATGAATCAGCACTGATTGGAGTAATTAAACACAATACTCACATGCGTAAATATACGCGCCCATGCGTTCACAGAGTACGCACAACGCAACAACGTATTCGCAGACGATTGAGTGGTTAATGGAATCTGGAAAATCAGAAAATTAATAAAAAAAGTATGCTTGCACTTGGGAAACAACAATAATAAGTACCCTGGGAGATGGTGTTGTTTACCATATTAAAGCTGCCCAAAAGCATGAGGAAATCTTTGTTGGGACCAAGTGGGCGCCTGCAACGTTGAAATAATAAACCCGATATATTAAGAAATATTTGAAGACTATGTCCGGTAATGTATTCAATTCCACGGCTCCATGACATATAGTCTGGCATGTGCTAGACGGTCGGCTCACAAAACAAATTATTACCTGCCTTTGTTTTGCACACAAATATCCCAGTCGGAAATTTTGCTAGTTCTAAAAATTTTATGTGAGAATATTAATGGCAGCGTCTTATTTATAAATTTTTAAGCGAGAAAGAAACTTCGAACAACTAAAATAAAAAAGCCTGAACTAGAAATGTTCTCTTTGAGTAGCTAAATTCATTTGAAATATATTCGTATAATATGCCTCAATGTTATCGTTTACCACGTTTATAGAGTGCCACAACATACGTAGAAGGTCATTGAATTTTCTTATTTGAAATTATTATATATATTTGAGACACGTCCTTGGATAATTAACATAGAATTGATCAATACGTAGACATATTAGGATAAAACAACGGCAGTTCGTAGTGAAAGTACTCTGTCATATAAAAACGAACAAAATTTGATTGAGACCCCAAATATCTCATTTCACCGGATAATACCAGGAACTGGGCTTTTCGCAAGACCTTCTACGACAGAATTTTGTCCATCAACGTAGGTCTTCACATTTTCCAATAGTTTCAACATGAATAAACTAGGGCCCATACAGAACATCAAAGAATCGAACAATTGCCTAAAACAAATTTTGAGATATCTTAAAATGTAGTGTCAACTGGAGTTAAGTTAAATCGCTCATCTACGCCAATGGACAGGAAAATTGGATCACTGAAGGAGAATATCATACAGATAATCAATAAAAGTCAGCCCAAGTTATGCGAAACAGTCGGAGAAAATTCAACTTTATGTATTCGCGTCACAAAATTACGCTGTGTTTGTTGTTTGGTCAGTATTGTGGACCATCAAATGCCATAGAATGAACTCCAATCGTATACACGAGCAAATATTGTTATTATACCTTCATATAATTTTCAAGATATATTATTAGTGTTAATGGAAAACCAAAAGACTGGACACAAAAGATTTATGAACTATTCATATTTCCGAGTGGGACCCTGGTATCCACAACAGCTTATGGAAAACAATTTATAATGAATGGGAAAGGGCTCCGTTACGAATGATTGTTTATAAAGTTTCTACTGAAGTTACAGAACATTGTTTCAAGAGAAATGTTAAAAATGCACTTTCCTTGCTGCTTATTGCATATATTTGGTACATAACCTGTCGGTAACTTAGTGCCAAAGAAGCCAGAGAGTAATCAAAGCACCGACATTTTCATCTTTCCATCTTATTAGAAAGAATGACCTTAAACTGCAGTTTCTGGATTTTTTGTATTTGCTTTATTCATAATTTGTGGAATAATCTGATATTAGTCTGTAGATCGATGTCGTGTGTGAAAGAATCAAATGCCAAATGTAGCCACCCAGAGATGATTTTTTTCTTGCTGTATACGCATGCAATCAAGCAACAATGTATGCGATTTTGCATTTCAATGCTTCATTCTTCAGTTCCTTATCAAAGTTTTGTATTTTTAACACGTATTCAAATTTTGTGCGGGGTCAAACGATTGATTTGCATGTGAGGTGGGCTGATTTATTGTGGAACATTTACACGTTGATGTTCTTGTTTTTATTGTTGTTGTTGTGCAACTATAAAAATCAACATGCAAATGATTTACAACAAAAAACTGTTAATTTAATAAAATTTGTATAAATGTATTCTTCGAATTTAATCGAATGCCATGGCGCCAGCATTGCGCAATAATATCGACATATGCTGAAATGATTGATTAATATTGGCTATTTTTGGTTTGCTCGCTCACATATACATACCACAAGTGTAGCAGTGACGTAGATTAGATAACACTAGAGATGGTAATTGCACTTGGAACTGTTAACAAACTAGCTGTATTTCACATTTAAATCGGTCAATAAAGAACTTCACTTTCTGTTTCTATGAGTGATTAGTTGACGTACGGAAGTGTTGACTTTCGCTGAATTATATGGATAATTGGAAAGGGAATTGGAGCTACTAAAACTTCATTCAGAGTTTATTAATTTCAATAGAATCAGAATTGCTTCCTGCTCAAAATTAATACTGTTTAAAGTAGATGAATTGAGACTTCCAAAAGTTGTCTTATAAAATGAGCCAGTTCACACACAAGATCCAAGGCAAATATTGTGATTGTTCAATATTCTAGCATTATTTACTGCTGTAAAGCTAACTGAAGATGGGGTTTAACAGAAGCTTGGAAATGATTTTCACTCAAGGACTGTGTGTATATTGAAATAACTGATATAATTGACAAAGATTGCGTTGAAAAAAAATCGAATCAGCATAAATTTATAAAATTAAAGTTTGTAATATGACAGTATAAATTAAATTATAGCATCTTGATAGCTTAACTATCGTGTCATTCCAGGGTTAGTCGTGCTAAATTATTTATTATTCCATTCCTTGTTGTATGATTTAAACATACTTTGATAAATTGCTCAAGATTGTATGGTATCTGCTGGACAGTCTAAAACGACTTCTGCATTCTTTACTGGTTCAGTGCAGATTATTGCCCAGCACATAAATGAGTAAGTAAGTAAGAATACGTAAATACTTTCTAGAACGATCATTCGAAAACTTGTCTATACTTCTTATTTTTCCATATTATAAATAGACTCAGTGATAATTGCTCATTTCTCCGCTGCCCTGCTGCAACAATTGTGCATGCAATTCTCCCTTCATGTGCAAAGTTTTTTATGAAATTATTCATATTTTGCTTGGAACTTGGCTCTGGCTTCACTGATAACGTCAAGATGCTAAATGCACTCATAAATAATTCTAAGTGGTAAATTGTAGACATCTCTAAATTAATAAAAGGATTAAGTAAATAATTTATGTTAGTTGTAAAAAAAATATACGAAAATAACAAAACAAACTTTCCTATCGCATTATCAAAATCGACGCTGATAATATGGACTGGCATGCGGATTTCAGTCCACAAGCACTTCCAAAACCTCCAAATGCGAGTACTTGTCGAACGTTGTCCAACTTGCAAGTACAAACTGGAATATCTGTCCGTCGGTGATGGAGACAAGAGTGCACGATATTCGTCGAAACCAGTTCGTAGAGTTTGCAAAATTTGTTAAATAATTATAAGTGTTTCCAATGTCTTCAAAAGAAGTTGATACGCAGTGCTTGAGTGATAAAAATGGACGGTAAGCAAATTAAGTAACTATACCAAATGCTGAACAGCACTTCCAGGCAGGCAATATTCGTAAAACGAGAACTCTTTATTGCAGAGTGGTTCGTACTGTGAAGTTCGAAGTGAACGACCTTGTGACCATGTTCCATTGTATATCCTTAAATGGCGTAACGATGTAAATAAGCCTTGAGTTCGCAACATAAATTGAAGTCACAAGCTTTGCACGAGTTTGTCACTTTATTTATACAAATTGTTAAATTCTATTCTCAACGCTGGCAATCGACTTGCCTTAACAAGTAATAAATGAATATGTGTGCCCTTAAATTAAGCACTTACCCATCCGGCTAATACCGCTCCTCATCCAACTATGCTGATAATTGTTCGCATAAATATTTACCTGCTCTACCGCGCAAGTGACATTAATTTACACTAGGCCCGACCACGAGTGACAACAACGCGACTGGGCGGTGTCTGTTTGGCTAATTGTGATACAATCATAGTGTGCGACAGTTTGATAGTGATTAATCTGCTGTGAATCCGACTCGTCGAGTCCACCAAAAACGATTAACGTCTGAATGAATAATCATAGATGTGTGATGGAAGAGTTTAAACCATAATTGCAAAAATAAATAAAAGTCTGGATTGAATCAACGGGAAACCAATCAACATTTGTTTATATGACACAGTTTTGGCGGAAATTGCGGACAGTTCTTGACTAGATTTTCATCCGAAAGGACGTAGTGAAATAGTGTTAAATTGGTAAAGGTGTTTGAAGTTTAAATATGCATAATACACTACCACATGGTTTTGCTGATGTTTTCAAAGTTTACATTTTATTTCAATGAAATTTAAAGCTCTTCAAGTGGTATGCTTTGACGCTCAATGCATAGGAAGTCACGGAAGTGACTGAAGGGAAATTTGACGGAAGTGTGTGATGATATACCATAAAATCAGACCAGAATTCTCAGAAGGATAAAAAGGGCGTGCTAATTATGGTGACATTGTTCTGAATATTATCCACAGTAGCACCATTGCATTCAAAATGCAGATTTCTATATGAACGTGGATGTGGTTGTTGACTACACTCATATACATTTATTTATACACTCTTTAAGAGCAATCATCCATATTTGTTTATATGTTTTAGATAAATCTCATTTTGATACGAAGTTTAGAGATGTCGGACATTTTTACGACCAAAAATACTCATTATATCATTATCAGCAATAATTTGGTGGTCCTTGTAACTAGTTCTCGGCAGTATATACGGTAGGTGGGCAGTCCATTCGGCGATTTCGTCTATTTTGGTTTATACTGCACAAAATGTACTTAGTTCATAAATCTTATAACTTTTGGGAGTGTCGGTCGGTTTATGACCCAGACATTTTCCATAGACTTATATCCGCAGATCATAAACAGGAGTGAATATGTGACTATGACAAATGTGCTGGAGTCAGTTGTAAATATAAAAGGCGGGCGTGTCCTTTCTGCTATTTTTCGCATGTAGCCATCGGACGAGGTTTGAAGGTCTAGCAACTTTATAAATGCTGAAATATGTATATTGCCTCCAGCAATGCGATTTTAATGCTTCCGCAGGCAATTCCTCAGCATGATTGTACGAGTATATTGGAGAAATTTTATGTTATTAGTTTACTTAGAATAGCTGTTTGCACAGGTCATTAGACTATCGGCACACACGCTGAAAAAAGGGACATTCCGTTCAATGCTCATTGCAGGAGCTGTAAAGACCCATAGGAGAAAGAAACAGTCGTACACTTTATTTGTGATTGCCCAGCCCTCGCTCGCTTGAGACTCAAACATCTCGGAAGTCCGTTTCTGGAGAGTCTAGGGCATTGCTATAGCTTAGAGCTTTCAGACCTATTCAAATTTGTTAGCAACTCCGGATGGTTCTAATTGTAGAAAAGTATATTACCACTTTCTTTAGGCTCGCGAGGACATGGCTACAAAGCGCCACTATTGCTAAATGAGGCGACCCGAGGCCATTTTACCTACCTACCTAGGAAACTTCGCTTTGGTGAACTAACTCAAAGTAAAATATTTTTCGTAGAACTCATTGTATTAGCTCATGATATCAGCTCAGATAACTCCACTTTTCTTATATAGGAAACAATCTACGAGTAGCACATACTTTATTTGAAGAAAACTCATCGTTTATAGTTCAGCTCACTGAGTTATAGGGTATGTGTACTCTGTGGATTTGCATTCAGAGTCTAGTATCATTCTGTCGGTTAAATCAGTAGTTTTTCTTTCGACACAACTAGAAGCCGCTTCTTTATCTAGCCTCAGCAGCTTGCAAATTGGAAAGAGGATAAAGTAGAAGCAAGATTCTCAATTTTGAATAAATTTTATTCTATAAAAATATATAGTTCAATGTTAAAGAATTGTGGCATTTTTTAGTTATGAACGTAACCCCAACAATTACTCGAGTGACCTAAAAACATGAAATTCCCGCCACACACTGTCTCCTAGCATAGAGGAGTATGAAATGATGTCCGTACTTATTTGTCGACAAAAGAGGCAGACTAATTCATTGGTAATTCTATTGATGAATTAGTTTAGTTAACACAACACTCAAGTTGGATATTATCGCCCGCTTAAATTTCGCTGACGATAAAATCCGACACAAAAATATAAAAAATACAATAAATAAATCACACCAGGAGCATTGCTTGTGTACCACAAATGGACGATTATTTTCTTGCAAGTGTGTCAATGCATCTTTTACAACAGCAACTTGCAAGCTGCTGAGCATACTTTGTGGCAAGTTTTGCACCCACTGAAGCGGAGTTAATGTGGGCTTTACACTAATTTGCACAGGACGAAAATGTTAAAGGAGCATGAGAGAAGGTCTCCGTTGTATTGGAAAGCATTATTAAAGAGCATAAAATATGCAATTTAATACTTGAATTTAGAATTTAATGCAAATTGTTTAATTGAACGACTGAGTTAATACCATATTTTTGTTTGTCTACTCCCTTCAGGTGCACAGAGTTCTTCAAAATGAAGATATCCACGCTGGATAAAATCAGTTGTTTCCTGGCGGAACTAATCGGCACCGGTCTGCTCGTCTTTCTCGGCTGTATGGGTTGCATTAAGAATGACACCTTCCCCAATAATCACCTGCAATTGGTTCTGAATTTCGGTCTCACCGTTATGATAATCATACAGTGTTTCGGCTGCGTCTCTGGCGCTCATCTCAATCCCGCTGTCACAGTTGCCGCATACGTGTACAATTTGGTTTCGCTGCCTATGGCGATCACTTACTTTGCAGCACAAATGATGGGAGGTTTCATTGGTTACGGCTTGCTGAAGATACTGGTACCGGCGACAGCTATTGATGTGCCCGGCATGGAGCATGCTCTGTGTGTAACAGTGGTCCATCCGGAACTCTCCAGCTTGCAAGGACTTGGCATTGAATTCATTATAACAGCTGTTTTGGTGCTGGTATGTTGCGGTGTTTGGGATCCACGCAATGCCAAGTTTCACGATTCGGTAGCGTTACGATTTGGTCTGGCAATCACCTGTTTGGCATGCAGTGCGGTAAGTTGGCTCTTTGTCACGTCAGCAATTGATTGATTTTTGTCTTGTATTAATTTATCGTATAACTTTTTTTTATAGGGTCCATTTACCGGAGCGAGCATGAATCCTGCGAGATCTTTCGCACCTGCTCTGTGGAATTATGACTTCGTCGATCATTGGGTGTACTGGTTGGGACCCATGTCTGCCGCTGCCCTGACTTCGATTGCCTACAAGACCGTTTTCAGGCGCGAATTGCCCGAAGATAAACCCAACAACAAACTGCGTGCCATGGAAGAAGTTCCGCTTTCGTAAATATTCACCAAAACCTACAGAGGAATATAAAATGCAAGCGTGTCAAGGTGTGCCCCGAGTTCAACATAGGTCTAAAATATTGTACGAATTTAGTTCTTAAGTCTACGGAGTTTATATAGAATTTTATACTTATGCATATATGTGAGCGTATTGATGGATTTACCTTTTACTCGTATATACAAATACATACAATCACACACGCACACATGCACTTATATAAACACACATACACACACACACACACACACAGTTATAAGATGTAATTTTATATATAAATATATATATTTTTTTTATAAAATTTATTAAGAATACGAGTTTAATGAAAATGTCTTTTGCAAAATCTTTGCCATGCAGAAATTAAGTCTAAATTAATATAATTATAAAATTTACAAAATTAATTAATAAAGTTGATAAGAAATCGAATTGAATCACTTTCTCTTTATTTAAAGAAAAAACAATATATATATATATATATATATATATATATATATATATATATATATATATATATATATATATATATATATATATATATATATATATATATATATATATACCGATTTTCATAGCAGCTTTCAGTTTTGTCGAGTTCGCTTTCCTGAGGCATTTCCCCATTCATAAGGTTCGCCTGGCTAACAATGGCGATGAATGCTAAGTGGACTGTTCTAGTTTCAAGACACAATCGTAGCACAATCACTTCTGGTGTGGTAACGAATCCTCACGGATTTTGGATGGAGGGATTATTCTTGTCGTTAAAGTTGTTATGGGGCTAATTGCACTAAGAACTAAAGATCTGTTCTGCTCCCATTAACGTTTCAAAGTTACTCCTGGAGCCCTATCTTTTGCATATACCTAAGAACGAGTTGTGGCTTCTGAGATTTTACATCATTAGTTGAAGCTTGGCAGAATCCCAAGTATATATTGCGGGACATTACTCAAGGAAATGCAGGGACATCACTTATTCCTCCTTACAGAATCATCAGAAGTTATCGGAAGCTGTGAACATATTCACCAAATGTGAATTAAGTTTACAATGTCCTGCTAACAAACATATCATTATTCTTAGGTTATCCATAGAATAGTTGATGAGTGTTTTGAAACATTGTGGGGAGTTCCTGAACTTGATTTGGTATATGGAGGTGCCCCCAATCCAGTGGATATGCTTCAGGTTAGCGTCATCAAATCTAAGTTAATTACATATTTTAAAAAGTAAGTAATTAATGAAGGCATGTCTGGAAAGACTTTCAATCCACTGGCACTTGATACCTGCCGCCCTATGAAAAGTCTGATATAGTTTTGAAATGTTATTCAACTTTTTAATTTCCCATCGAATATTGGAACACAAAATTCTTCACTTATTTTTCGATTTCTTATAATTTCTTTTTTTCAAATCGTATTCCTTTCATATATTTGTATACATTTTTTATATATGATTTCAAAGGATCATAATGAAATTGAATCGGGATTTGTTAGCTCGCGTCATGGCGGAGTTTTTTGGTAGCGTCATTGTGGTTTCCATCGGTTGTTTGGGCACCATTAATGTTTTCCAAATGCCAAGCAGCAATCTATCGAGAGGCTTCAATTTCGGTCTGGCCGTCCTGGCTTCTTCGCAATGTTTCCTGTGCGTATCTGGTGGGCACATAAATCCCTGTGTGACCATTGCTGCCATGATAGTTGAAAGAGTAGAATGGGATATGGGACTGGTATATATAGTTTGCCAATTTTTAGGCGCGATTGTTGGCTACGGAATTTATTCTGGCCTGGAACCAGATGTCTATTTCATTAAAGGCACATGTGTGACGATGCCAATTGATTCATTGAGTGTCGGCAATGCTGTTGCCATTGAATTTGTACTGACTGCCACTTGGGTTTTAGCCATGTGCGCCATTTGGGATAGTCGCAATCAGATCTCCAAAGATTCCGCGCCTCTTCGAATTGGTCTGACGGTCTCGTCCCTAACCATATCCGGCGTAAGGTTTCATTTGCTTTTGTGTTGTGGTATAATGTGTTATTGCTCTTCTTATTGTCCAGGGCTACTTAACTGGCGCTAGCATGAATCCGGCTAGATCGTTGGCCCCGGCCGTTTGGAATGGCCAGTATGAAAAATTGTGGATTTACTTTGCGGGGCCGCTTTTAGCTGCTATTCTCATGGGTGTAGCCTGGAGATTCCTGTACAGTGGCGGTGGTGAAGGTAAGGTTGAAGAATCTGAATAAATCTGAAAATGATATGCGGCTCCACATAATTGAATAAAATGCCCTGACCAAATGTAACTTCTAATCTAAGGGGATAAATAAAGAATCCAAGATATCAGACCGAAGAAAATTCAAGTGAAATAACGAGATATAAATTCGAATGCAATCTGAAAGTGTTTTATCTAAATTTAATGTGTGTTTGCATATGTAATGCAAATTAAATAAAATTGTTTGTACTTATTTATTATTGATCCGAGTTGTTTTGTTCGTAATTTGTAAGGTAAGCGGAACGCTGTGGGATACGAGTATTTTCAAAGGCCATGTCGAAAGTAACTTGCTGAAAAATAGTTCCCAGAATTCGAGAAATAGAACAGTTTGTTGAAGTAGGCTTTTGAATTAGAGGCGAACTTCATTTGCATGATTATGTAAATTATATACTCAATTAAAATTCCCAGTCGTTTTTTCAATCACCGCTTCGAAACATATAAAAATATTCTCGAATTTTTATTTCGTCTGATAAACTTGGAAATCAAAATTCTTGTGCAAGTTGAAAATTCAGCATGAAATATGATCGGAATTTAATGGCGCGGTACTGCGCCGAGTTCACAGGCACCGCAATGCTGTTGTGTCTTGGATGCATGGGGTGCATTTCGAACACTGCCTATCCGAGAAATCTGCTAGAGATGAGCATTAATGGTGGCTTGGTTGTAATGGTTGCCATTCACGTTTTCGGATTTATTTGCGGTGCATACATCAATCCCAGTGTCACCCTTGCGAGCTTCATGCTCGGTTTGATACCGTGGCAGCAGCCGTTGGCATATTTCTTTTTGGAGATGTTTGGGGCTCTTTTCGGATTCGGACTACTCGCAATTTTAGTAAGTAAGGACGATTTGAATGCAGGTAACGGTCTCTGTACAACAGTGCCTTCGAGTTCGATTAATGCCGGACAAGCGATGGGCGTGGAAATTTTACTGACTTCGACATTGATATTATTCTTATGCTCACTTTGGGACGAGCGCAATGCCGAACTCATCGACACCATTTCAATAAAGGTTGGACTATTTATTGCCTGTATGTCCATAAGTGGGGTAAGCACTTCATATACTCGGGCACATTTTATGTTTTGTACAAATTTTTACTTTTAATTTTTAGGGTTATTTGTCAGCAACAAGTTTGAATATTGCTCGAAATCAGTACTCCAGCTTGTGGATTTACATAGTAGCTCATATGCTATCCGCAACTCTTATCCCAATCGCCTGGATATATGTGTTCTCTCCCAATTCTAAAATGGCTTCTATGGGAGGGGGTAGTATTGGTGACTGAAAATGTCGCGGCATTAGTACAATTTTCCTGATGCTTGTAAAAAAATGAGACAAAAAATTCCCAGTTTGTATCTGAAAAGGTGATTTACAGCTCGTATCATTTGTGTATTGTGCGAGCAGTCTCAGTCTTCATAAGAGTATTGTAAACATTGTGAATAAATATGATCAATTATAAAATGAATAATTACCTTGGACTTGCTAATAGGGGAGTAGAACTATAGATTGCAAGGATTTCTTCACGGACAACCAATTAGCAAACGCCTTAAGTGTATACTTTGGATATAGTTGGTACTCAGCTATTATATTTTTATAATCATTTTACAACTGAATTTCGATTTCATTTGGTAACGTTTCCCGAACATTCCTAAGGGATTTCCATTACTCTGGCTATTGGAATAACTTCTGTATTATGTTTGGAGAGTATTGATAAAAAGAGATAAATATAATATATACAACGGAAGAAAAAGGTTACGAGTCCACAAACCAAAAGAGACTCTATGCATCTGCCAAAAATGTTCTATAGAAATTCAAGGATTCTCGCCTAACATCACGAGAGTCATAAACTACAAACTCTCATCCATTTTAATGGACGTCGGTGTCAACTTATCGCCTAAAAGAATGACCCAAGTAGACCGAAAATGTTACCGGCGAAATAGTGTAACATACGAAAAATGGGCATACATTTAAACAGGTCGACCACGTTTCGTAATTTTGGCAAAACTACATTTTAGTAAGTTCAGTTCCAGCATAATTACAGCAGCCCATAAGACTTCCTACAGCTTTACATATCGATGAGACAGTCGAAAGACCCTTAACAAGGGATTATATCATTTTGAGGATCTCACTATTACTAGTTAATTCAGAATAATTTGAATGACTCAAGATAATGCTAAAATCCGTAGTCGAGAACAACATTATGGTGATAGCCATGCGATATAATTCCAGGAATTCCCATAAAGATCAATACTTTCCAATGGCTCCAACTGATCCTAAATCCTATTCATTAATAAATGAAAATACAGTTTGAACCGGCAGCTTCTGTGTTTGTGTGTGGATTGGTGTGTGTGACTATGATGTCGCCATGTGAGTGGGGACGGACAGTCGAGTGATCCTAATTCCTATTCATTAATAAATGGAAATGCACACATATCCAACATTCAAACATTGCTAATCTATGCTCCAGTGTGCTCTGGCGAAGTCCGGGCTCTCACCAACGATACACCTATAATCTGCAACCTCAGACGAATTGAATATAATTGAGCATGGTTAAATGGACCACAAAATATGAGTGGGTGTATATCATGAAGTGTGCGACAAGACTGTGCGCGGTCTGCGGAGAAGAAACACTCAAGTTACAAGGAGAAGATTCCTGAATAATTAAACGAAGACTAGCCTATGTAGTTAAGTACAATGCTGGCGCCTCGAGCAGTCTTCAGCAATCTTCTATCATTTTACACAAGTTTGGGTAAAAGGGGTGACATAACCAGCCCAAACCAACCCGAATCCACAACTTCATTATTGCGCATGGCAACGCCCAACTACAAAACTTCACAGACAATCAAAACCAAAAGTCAAGGCAAGTATTAGATGCCACAATTGCCTTGGCATTCCAGCAGCTGTTAGAACCAATATTCAGTAGTACATGCAGCATTAGCTTTATCCATTACTTCTTTGGAATCTAAGTTCCACAAAGTTCTACACCAGCACTTATCACTGCTGCCCCCACTACCTACGCAATCAATATTAACAGACTTTTCATTGAACAACGACTAAATTGTTGAACCCGGGGAGGTCTATTAACGAAATCAATATTAAGGTTAAAACTTATACGCAGGTAAATTGTCAATTGCATGTCCCTAAAACTTGTGACAACACAAAATCTCTAGGGGCATTTTGATGTAATTAAGAGAAGATGCTTGCGCAACCTGATGTGCTTTGATGACACACACACTGCGATTTGGGAGCGAGTACTCAAACCACAAGAACAGTATTAAAGACAGTGCCTCCTTACATACGCAGTACTGAACAACATGCCAACTGTAGCCAAACCCCGATATCCGACCACAGTAGGATATAAAGGAAGCCCTTTAATCGAGAATGTAGAGTGTGTTCCACGACCTGTGGATCTGCAAAGCAGAAAACGAAAGGTTTACAGGTGTCGTAGGAACTAGCTCACTATCACCCTAAATCTAACTGAACTTGATGTAAAATATAATTAAGTATAATTGAGGTAAGTTGAATTTGAATAACTTAGATAAGAAGAGTTAAGGAATAATCAATAAAATATAAAAGAAACTCCGTGTCATGTTCGCATACTGGGGTCACAATACGAGTATATAAAAATGTCTGAACAAGTTCTGGACAGACTGAGCCTAACATAATCGACCGACATCCATTAATAGCATATGACAGTTTCTTCGATTCTATGATATGATCTAAATACGCAATTCTGTTTGCATAAGCGATCATTTTAGTGAGTTTCGAATAGCATTGTAATTTTTTTATTATAAAAAGAAATTTATGAACTCAATAAGGTGTAGTTTTACAAGTGCTCGTCATATAAACCTTAATTATGTTCATTTCTAGGTGGTTTTATCTCTCATGTGTCGCTGGCCAAAGCGCTTCTTACACTTCCACACCTAAAATAAACACGGTTTGCTGGATAAGGGATCGACTCCTTATCCAGCAAATGAAACCAAACACCCAAAATATGTTGTTATATTTTCCAACTATAACAAATCCACTGTCTCGAAACTTTGTCAGCACACGGTTTATTGAAGCAGGCTTTTGAATCATATGCTTACTTTGGACTTGCTTTAGGAGACTATACGAAAACTATTTTCAAAATCTCAGTCAACATTTAAATTAGTGCTGTGAAGCATTGAAAAAATTCATAAATTTTTTTTCGTCTGATAAATTTGAAAATCAAAATTCCTGTGCAACTCCAAAATTCAGAATGAAATGTGATCGAAATTTACTGGCGCGGTACTGCGCCGAATTCACAGGCACCGCAATGCTAATGTGCATCGGATGCATGGGTTGCATTGCGAGCAGTGCATATCCGAGAGATTTGCTAGAGATAGCCATTAGTTTTGGCATAGTTGTGATGATTGCCGTCCATTGTTTCGGGACTATTTCCGGTGCTCACGTCAATCCAGCTGTGACCCTTGCGAACTGCATTCTTGGACTGATGCCGTGGCAGCATGCGTTGGCATATTTCTTTTTGCAGATGTTTGGTGCTCTTTTCGGGTTCAGCCTACTCGCATTTATAATAAGTAAGGACGATCTGAATGCTGGTAACGGTCTCTGTACAACAGTGCCTACGGGTTCGATCACTTACGGACAAGCGATCGGCATCGAATTTTTAGTGACGTCGATATTGATATTATTCTGTTGCTCCGTCTGGGATGAGCGCAATGCTGGCTTGTTTGATTCCGTTTCAATAAAGTTTGGTCTATTAATTTGCGGCATGGCCATTAGTGGGGTGAACATTTTATTTGTTCTTGAATTTTGGATTTGTTCTAATTTCTACTTTTAATTTTCAGGGTCATTTTACCGGAGCAAGCATGAATATTGCTCGTACCTTCGCTCCTGCCGTTTGGGGAGGACAGTACTCGACCTTGTGGATTTACTTTGTGGCCCATACTATAGCCGGAATTCTTATGCCACTCCTCTGGATGTTTGTGTTGGCGCCCAACTCTAAAGACTCTTCTGGTGGAGGAGAGGCATGAGTAATGTTACTGGTGGAACGTTATTAGTACGAATGTCAGGACATTTTATAATAGATGAGATGGAAAATTCCATTTTGTATCTAAAAAGTTTATTTAAAATTCGTTTTGTTGGGTAATTGAGGCGCAACCTCAGTCGTCATAAAAGTAATGTATGTGAATAAATTTTGTAAATTACATGGCAATTACTTGGCATTTGGTTATATTGCGGTGGAACTTTTAAACAATCATATTAGAGGTTTCGCAGAAGGACTCAAATAAATTTATGTTAAAATCTTCACGAACAGTCAAAGACAATTTAAGCTTTAAATATGGACGTGTATGGGGGAATTTGGTACTCAACTGTAAGACTGCTCGCGAAAGAGCGCCATCATGTAAAATATAATAAAAACCAAGTGTATACTTCAGGGTGCTATTTTGTAACCAACCCTCTTCAGTCACTTTTTTAATAATGCACTAAAATCCTGCAATAAAATCAGAAAATCAGAAGGCTTAATAGGTTTATGCCCACGGATTGTTTCATTCCTTTTACAAAATTTAGAATTGTCACTGGAATAGAGTTAGGTGGATTCTTTATATTGTATATTTTAAAATGTAATTGCAGGATTTGTCTAGGGTGTTACGAACTTATCGGTAAAACTTCTTTGTGAGTGGGCAGATAACATAATAGCTCTGGATATTTATGGAATAGAGGAAACATTTTAAAATGTGCGCTATATAATTTCCTTGGTTGTCGTGATTATGGAAGAATAGTTCGAATTTTTTAGTCATCTAAGGGTCCACCTCTACGAGTATTTCTAACAAGTGTGACGAAGATCAGGCAGTTACCTTTGCAGAACACTTCTCACATGTATTCGAGCCATTTTTACCTGGATCCCATTACGCTTTATACACAAAAAATGTATACGAAGCTGAAATCAAATAAAGCGCAGGGATAAGAATAACAGGCAAATATTTAAAGAATTATCTGAATCTAGATTTCAGCACCTGACTCAACTATATATTGCTGTTTATAACTCTTGGATTCCACTCGAATGGAAAGCAGCACAGATAATCGTTATACGTACAAAGTCTAGAGAACCTAAAAAGGAAGTAATATCATACAGACCTGTTAATTTACTGGCCGTCGCCTCCAAAGAGCTCGACACAACTTTTCTCAATAAACAAATGCCTAGTCTTCATGAAAACATCTAATACCTTACCATCAGTTTGGGTTTAAACAACTACACGGCACGACGGAACAGGTGCATCGAATTTTCAATGTTTTTAAATAAGGTTTTGAATGTAAAATGTGTTTTCTTGCTGCGTTTTTGGACATCATCCAGGCGTTTGATAAAGTCTCGCACCCTGGATTACTTTACCAACTACAAAAAGTTTTGCCTTTTCACTACTACTGTATACTGAAATCATATCTCGAAGTTAGGCAGTTTATGATGCATGTACTTTACACAGCTGACTTGCCAACAAAAACTACCTTTGCCGATAAAAC
The DNA here is from genome assembly GCA_920105625.2 of Clusia tigrina. Lineage (NCBI taxonomy): Eukaryota > Metazoa > Arthropoda > Insecta > Diptera > Clusiidae > Clusia > Clusia tigrina. The sequence goes on from OV050030.1 coordinate 404,450,301, forward strand.
CGTGATTATGGCACCATCGGCTGATGGTAATCAAACCCTTACCATGTAGTAGCTTAGCTACAAAAATGGAGAATAAAAGCAACTGTGACCACGTCTATCCAAGTTCCTTTGACACTCAGAAGAAACATGTGTCCTCCGGAACTTTTTAACAACGATGAGTTACCACCATCAACAGATATTGAGTACCTTGGCATGTATCTAGATCGCCGAATGACCTGACCAGACGCATATCGTTGCTAAAAGAAAATAATTGGGCCTAAAACTAACTTCGTTGAACTGGCTCATGGGTCGCAACTCCCAGCTTTCTATTGAGAATAAACTTTTTATTTATAAACTTATAGTGAAGTCGATGTGGACCTATAGTATCCAAATATGGGGATCTGCGTCAAAATCCAATATTGCACTAATATCAAGCAAACTGATAAAAAGCGCCTCTTCGTATGTCACAAAGCAACTTTTACATCGAAATATAGCGATGCCGAATATAGGTGAAGAAATATTACCCTATAACTTTACATATAGCGAACGCCTTTCAAGGTTCGTGTACCTTAACATACTTGCTTCAGCCTCTCTGGATAATAACCCAATCAATAGCAGACTTAAAAGAAGATTTCCTTTAGAAACAGCTGCCTCCATCTTTTAATTAAAGTTTCATTTCATTAAAAAAAAAACAGTGTATATGCAACATTAATAAAACCGCAGCTTAGACGTATTCTCACCTATGAGATCGTAGACAATACAATACGAGATTAGGAGGTTGTTTATTGTGCCCGACGTATGTTTTTAGGACTCACGGGTCCCGTAATCCAATTCAATCAAAAAGTTCCCAAGGGTCTTTAATGTACCTTTAATTCCGCTTTTGAAATTTTTCTTCACTTATTGCTTTGCAGTTTTGTTTCCAATTCCAACCAAGTTTTTAGTTTGCTATTTCCTGTTGCAAGTTGGTGCTTATTTCGTCTCACGAAGATTTTTGGTAATTGTTAAAATCTTTTTCGAACGCACGAACCAACCAAGAAACGACAAATTAGAAATTAAACAGCAATGGAAACGCCAGGCTCAAGTGAAACTGGCCATCGAGCTGGCGGTGCGGGTGGTGTTAGTGTACATTTACGCAATGCTGCCGTCAGTAAGCGTGTAATATTTCAATGAGCTTTGATGTCGTTTTCAAGTTTGGCAGTCGCCAATTTGCTTCGCTGGTGCAATTTGGCCGACCATGCGACTCCGTCGTTCGCTTGCTAATTGGCAATTGAGCGTCGAGCAACGCGGCGCAGCTCGCCTGGATTCGCAGCTAATTAAACGTTGTTAGGGACTCAATTTGAGCCCGTTATGCTTGTGACTAACTCACAAAATTAATCAAAATTTAAAGTAATAATTTCCAAGATTAATTTATATGTATTTTATTACTACTGAAAATTTTGATACTTTCATTCAAATTATTTCAACGCACTACTCCCAAACATGGTATTGGCCAAATCAAGCCGTTGATTTCCCCATGCACGTGATTAACGAAGCCAGATACAAATAGTACATCTTGAACAAGCGTTTCCATACGATTGGTATTAGAAAAGCTGCTACATATTGACTCCCCAAGTAAATCCAAGCCTTCTCAAAATTCTGGTGGAAAATAGCCGGACCCAAGTAGCGAGCTGGGTTCAAGGTGCCGCCAGTTAATGTGCTCTAAAATACCGGAATGTGGCTACAAAATAAAAAAAAAATTTCAAAAATCGTGGGAAACTTACGCCAGCCAAGCAACATGCCGCAAACAAGAAACCTGCTCGCTTCGACTTCATATTCAAGTAGCCGCCACGTTCGTCCCACAACGCACACCAACTCAAGATCAGCACGGATGTCAAAAAGAACTCAACGCCGAAAGCCTGTGCTTCATTGATGCTTTCGTTTGGTTCGGCCAGACACAATGGGGGCTTTGCATCGTAAACCGCGTCCTTAGGTGCCAGTAATGTGATCATCCCGAAGCCCATGCACGCACCCATGAACTGAGCCAGCGTGTAAATGAAAACAATTTTCAGCCGAATATAGCCGGCCATATAGCAGGCAAAAGTGACGCTGGGGTTGGCATGCGCCCCCGAAATATTCCCGAAGCAGTGCAATATCAAAATATGCACAAGTCCAAAATGCAGTGCCATTTGTAATTGGGGGATCGGTCCATCGCTTGCATTTAGGCAACCCATGCAACCGACGCTCACCAGCAAGGCTGTGGACATGAGCTCGCCGAAGAAGCGCATCAAAATAACGTAGTTAATCTGCATTTTAGGATGACAACAATTAACAAAAGAATTTGATACAAATTATTTCAAAATCTTTTCAAAAAAACATATATGTGTGAATCAAAAATATAAAATTTTTTTTTTGGAATTTTGTATATTATTTCGGAATAATTGAATTTAGATTTAATTCGTCGAAACAATGAAAAAATTTCAAACAAAAATGTCATTAAAAATAAAAAATTAAAAACTTTAAATCACTACAGTGAGAACACAGTAGATTGAGAGATTTAACAAGTTGAAGGATATAATGGGCGAATATCGTGGCGGAGGACTTAGGGTATTCCATATTGGCATTTGAGTCATCGGATATTAAAAAATAAAAGGAAAATCTTTGGGGGAACATTTTTTAGAAAACTCCCTCTAATATTAGAAATCGAAAGACCCAAGCAGCTTTCATTAAATCTTTACCTTATTGCTTCAAATCCACACATAAACTTTATAGTCTGTTTTTATGCAGTCAACAGTTTTAGCCCTTATACGAGAATGGATATCATGCGATAGCTTGCAGATAATTTTGTGATATTATTAAGTTCAATAACCTTCATGAAAGCATTGCTTAATCGAAGAAGCAAGGAAAGAAAAGAAAGTACTTCTAAGTTCTGCACTGTACGAGATTTATTGCTGGTGTCTCGTCACTATTATGCTTTCAAACACTTCTACAAAGTTGTTATAAATGAATTTTAATTAATAATTAAATAATTATAAATTAGTATGGAGCTTGTACCATATTGACGCGGTTGTTGTGCAAAATCTTTATGGAAGTTGTATAGTCTTGCAAAAAGGATTGATATATTTTATTGCTCCTTCCTCCTCTACACGTTTGCTTTATATTTTGTGGTGAGCACTTCACTCTTTTTTCTTAAATTATAAATTATTAAATTTTTGAACTTGTGTTAATTGAATCCTTTTTACAATTTCGATTCAGCATATTCAAGCAGTAAGTTTACAGGTGAACGCCTTGAACCTAAGAGGACATCTATCCTCAATGCTGCCTTTGAATTTTGCATCCCCATAAAGCTGATGCGAAAAAAGTCTACCATCGAATAAAAATGTTTTTAAAATCAGAATTATTATTAATGATAAGGATATGTTGCGCCCCCAGTACTACAGAAGAGAATTATAAGGCTCAATATGTACGAGTATGCAAATTTACAAAACTTTATTAAGTGTAGCTTGGTAAAGAAAGGCACTATAGCATTTCTATTCAGTGCGTAAAACTTTATACAAGTATTTCTATTACAGTTCAAGTATGGTTCAAAATAACAGAATAAAGTTAACTCTATAAAGTCTTATATAACCTTATTTATATAGGAATGCGGAACCATATATTCACATGCTATGAGAGCATGCAGAAATTCACCATCTGTACTGGCATATACCAGCTTCTTCTCCATAAACCCATAAGTTAAAAGCTACTCACAAATACTTATGGAGCCTCGGTCTTTCTTGTTTGAATTAATTGCTGATAGGCACTCTTTTGTAATGCCTGCTTTAAGACCATATCCTCCAAGCCAGAGTTTCCTTGTAGCCAGACATCTATGATTGCATCAGTTGTTTCAGGTCACTACCGCAATGCCTCATTTAAGCCCATACCATCATAGTCTCAGGGTACTATTCTAGTCTTATACTCGTACTTCACCAATAGAGCAACCCAACATAAAGTAAGACTAAAATAAGTAAAAAACTAAAATGGGCTGCTGTGGGCGTTATTGTGCAATTATCTACTTCTCGTCTACGTACGGCACTAATTCGCTTCTCTGACAAATCTGACTACAAGTGGCACATTAAATATCCATGTTGCGATTATTGCCAACCCATTACGTGCATAATTCAGCACAACGTAAAGCACAATTAACATGTGCAGCGACTAATACAGCAGCGCAGCTTCACTCGACGTGTTTGTGGCACGTAAACTCCAAATATTTAACCACATTTACTTTGAAGCCCCTCCGTCACATGTCATGTTGCAAACGCCTGCTGAAAATTTAATACATATCCTGCGGTTAGCTTTCCTGGCAACCATAGAAACCGCTGTCGTCAATCAGCAAACAGCATTAGTGGCAAGCAAAGCAACTGGCACTGAGCTGCAATGAAAGTAATTATGCCACAGAGTGGGTTTGTAGACTGCTGCTTTGGTTTGGCATTTATTCAAGTATCTTTCCTGATGCAATTCAGGCATTTTACATAAAGTCGGAGCGTATGAGCGACATTTAATGACGGTATTTTAACGTCAATGCATTAATGAAAATAACAAGATAAATAAACAGTGTCAACATGTAAATATTGACAAAAATGTTGAAGAACAGGTTCAAGTTTATGCACCCCCAAGAATTAATTAACGACACTTATTTTAGCCATATCACAAATAACCAGTGAATGCAGCATCACCCAATTTAATTAAACTCGTATTTAATCATTTCAAATGAAGCTGACTTCCTGATGAAACCGCAGTACTGCGGAAGTCTTAAAATCCTGTAAGAGTCATGCGGTGACAATGTGTTCGAATGTGCCTTACATTAACAAAATCTCAGCTATGGAAATACTTTTTAAACCCAGTTTTACTTTATTTACAGGGAAAGGTTTAAAAAAGGTCGGGCTACTCCAAAAAATGTACAAATATGAGCACGCCTTGCAAGCCCAGCAGATCTTTAAATTAAACTTACGTATATGTGTACATATCAATCAGGATATAAATATAGTATAAGATATATATATATATATATATATATATATATATATATATATATATATATATATATATATATATATATATATAAGAGTAAGAGAAAAAGAAAGATAGAGACAGTTCAGAATGAGTCACAGCAGACACCTGAACGACAAGCCTGGGACCGACAAAATGTGGCATCAAGTCATCCGAAAGGGTCAGTGAATCATCTATTGAACAACTATTTATTAGCTATGTTTGTGTTACACAAAGTTCTGACGTAGCAATACGACTTCTATAACTAAGAGTCGATACACATACGTGTATATATCAGTCTAATATATAAGCGATGATGTTTTGATAGATGGCAGATCTACATGGAGACATATCGATGCATTATTGCCTTATCTGAACTAAAGTCTCCTTAGATGGTTTTTCTATGATATATGAATAAAAAGAGCAACACTTTTTATTAACTTTTTTACATTTAATATACATATAAACTCCTTATTCGACTTCTATCACAAAATTAAATTAGGATAATTATCAAGGAAAGAAAATTGTGACAGGAAAAGCTAAGATTTAAATATATATATATGTGGAAAATTAGGGTTCAGAAAAATACCCTAAAATCTCTCTACAAGTATAAAAGAATTTTGAGGTGTTCGTTATTTAAATGTGTTCTCAAGAAGGATACTTAGTATAGAAAATGATTGTCCGATTTTCATCACACATTACGGAGCTCAAATAAATCTCCAAATTCGACTTTATTAACTTTTAGTCAACGACTTTCAGCCAAATTTAGTTTTGTTTGTCTTTTGCGATATCCTCAAGAATATTGTTGTATGGAAAATGGACGTAATTGTGGTCCTAACTGCGCGAGAAGCTATAATACATCTTGTCTATATATCTTGAACTTCATCTTCATAGAAAATATATCTTTCTTGTTTGTGCTTCCCTCTTCACAAGAAGTTAAGAAAGACAGACTGACATGGCTAATTCGCATGAAATATTGGCTCAAATAGAATCTGCTCTACAAAGGGTGTGCATAATACAGGACGTATGAGTGACGTTTAATTCAACATATTTTTATTTGTAACTTTATATATTTATATTATAAATAAAATAATTCTACACTAAACTGTATTAAATTCATAGCTTTATTTTGGTAAGCGTGCATTTTTGTTCGAAATTTTTTTTTTTTGCCTTAGCCCACTCTGGCCTTTTAGGATTACGATTGTGAGCAACTCATGCAACAAGAAACGAGGCACGTAGAGGCCTATGACTGTTCCACACGTATACACACCTGGAAACAAATCGCCACTACACGGCCAGATGCAGTCTGTTAATTTGGCATGCACATTTTCCGTTTCAGCTTCAGAGCACTCTTGAAATTTCGCGTATCCCTAATTACCACAAAGAGAACTCAGCGCGTGCCATGGACGTTACAATATACGTACATGGAAGCATTTTCGTTTTAAATCGGATATGCGCTTGAGTTGCTGGAATATATATATGTGTGTGTGTGTGTGTGTGTGTGCATCCTTGCTGCAAAAGGCCCAAGTTAAAAATCTCATTTAAAAAGTTTTGATTGCATTAAATGCGCTGAAAGCATACACGAGTACATACTAGAGGCGCTGAGTGTGAAAGCGTTGTCAGGTAAAATTCTATAGGGAATTCAAATTAGCTGCAATGCTGAACTTAATTAATTGCTGCAATTACATTTGAAATGAGATGTGTTCAAATGCGTCCGCTTCGTCGCTTTAAATGGCAACTTTTTTAGCCCAATGAAGGCGCCCGACACTAGGCACCTCCTCTTTGTCCTCCTCATTAACATATCAACAGTTTCAGAAGCAGAAGAATGCCGTGAATGTGTTTTGTAGAGAGGCAGTGGGGGCGACACTCATGGCAATTTTTTTAGGAGCCTGAAAATATGCTGCAGTTTGCATACAAATTATACAGATTCTTGTGTGCGGCATTTTTCAGGTCCCTCAACACGTGAAAACTGAACAAGAATTTTTTTATGAGAATCTGTTTTTTTAGTTCTAAGTTCACTGGATATGTTTTATTATTTAATACAAGTGGCTTCAATTAAAAATAATACTGTTATGACGTTAGTTAACAACGTTTTATTTAATACAACAGTTTACTTAGTTTCTCTTTTTAAGTATTACAACGGCAAAAGATTCGAGTCTTGCATTAAAAAGGCTTCAATTAAAAATAATACTGTTATAACGTTAGTTAACAACGTTTTATTTAATACAACAGTTTACTTAGTTTCTCTTTTTAAGTATTACAACGGCAAAAGATTCGAGTCTTGCATTGGACTATCCAAGAATAGATTCAGAATTTTAACCGGGCTTCTGACTGGACACTGTAGGCTCAAAGAGCATCTGGGAAAGCTAGGAATTGTAGAAAGTCCCATGTGTAGATTCTGTGAGGAGGATACTGAATCACCAGAGAGCATAATTGAGATTTTTGGAGCATTGATGCACAAAAGGAAGAAGCCCCTGGGTGCCTTTCAAGTACTAGGTAGCTCAATAGCACGACTTGAGAGAGCCTCAGGGTTGGATAAGCTTGTATGCGGATATCTTAATAGCAGAAAGCAGTACAATAGATCTTTTTTTGGTCGCAGTACTTCACACACCTCCTTATACATTACATTACATTCTCTTATTCATCGAAATAATTTTTATCTCTACTGCTGGCAGTTCATGACTGACACGGCTGTTGTTTTAGTGTGCCCTTTTTATAGCTGCGTTCTACTTTCGAGAATGTTCTCGGCTATTTAAGAAGTTTGTTCAATAGTGCAAGCGAGATAGCAACATTGTTCATGCTCCACAGTCTGACAGAGAGAGACCACATGACTAAAATCTTATTACTAATTACAAATAGCATAAGGGAGAATGAGATAGCAACAATGATTAAACAATTAACTGTTCTGGACACATTTGAAATGTAATGGCAATAATTTAAATGCCAAGATTCAAATTTAAAAGTGAACTTTCTCTTGTATATGCTCATGCCATGATCATCACCCCCGTCATACGCTCTGTTATTGTAAGTTAGCATCACCTGACAGTATTTCTTTAGAAGTTAAATTGACACACACAACACACTGGATATAATTGCCAATGATGGGTTGACTATTAACCACTGGAAACACTTACATTGTGGCATCAGTTTTCTGCCTCAGGTTGCAATAGACAAAGGCAATCAAATTATATTCTCTGATTTTTCTGCTGTGCTTTGCTTTTGAGTTTCATATTTGTAGACAATAAAAGTTCTATTCCAAAATACCTTCCACAACGGCAATTATATTTGAACACAACGCCAATTCCCATTGTGTTGCACATGCAGACTTGAGGCTTTTTCACTCCATGGGGTGGATATATACACCAATGCTACTGAAGTTATTTAAAATTTTAAATGAACTTAATTCATGAAATTTGTATTGATTTTATCAACAAGAAAGCAGACATTCTAGGATGCAAATATTGGCAAATGCTGTTATGGAATCTTCCCAACTTTTGAACACATATGCACATGCCTGTCTGCGAAGAGTATTGCAAAGTGAATGTACTTGTATGCCAATGCGTGTGTGGAATTTTGATAGCAATCCGTGCAATCCGGAAACATTTCTGTTCGAAATAGAGCAGCGTTATTTGAATTGGCCGACAGCTGCCAATCGAATGACATCGGTCTTTATGTGTACATTAAGTAAGATGGAAACTAATAGTAAAATACAAGTAAAATTACTTCATAGTCACAAGAAAATTTTTACTGTTGGCGTTTGTGAGCCATGTGAGAATCTACAGGAATGCTTGCACGAAAGTTTCAATAGCACCTGAAAATATGCTACATAAATTCCATTGCAAAAATTCATAGTTTCCTGTGCTTCAATTTAAGTATATTCAATGGTATACAAAAGTGCAGCATATATTCAGGGGCTTCGTAAAAATGTTCAAAATTTTGGAAAATGCATGCCAAGAATTAAATTTCATTTATCTTATATAGCTAATTTATTTAAAAGAGTTTGAAAATAAAGTTAATAATAACGAAAAAATTTTTTTTATTTTTGCTGGTTTTAAAATGGAAAAACATTTAAACAAACGCCTATAACTTCTAAACCGAGCCGTCCCCGAAAGCTTTGATAATTTTTATATTTTACTTGAAAGAAGTTGGTAGAAACCAACTCTATTTTTTAAACTATCGTTTCTATGTATATTCAAAGTATCTGGATACCACTTGACTTGAGTGTTTAGATTTTCCCTAATTGTCAAGTCTAAAAATCCACAGACAAAGAGGTTTCTACCTAAAATGTTTTCCACAGCGAAGGTACGGATTTTGTAGTTCCTCCAACTGGACAACCACCATCTTTTTCTATTCATTGTAGTGGGTCCTTAAACATTATTCAACGTTATTACAAAAATTGTGTGCATTCATTTCAAAGTGTCTTCAAAACAAAAGGCGTATTCAATCGTTGCCTGTGAACAATCGACAAAAGACCATTAGGGTATGATGATTTATTATGAGAGCAATGCCAATTACAAATTTCATAAGCTTTGAGTACATATTCAAAATATAAACGTTCAATCAGTGAATAACAACGCTGCTTGCTTAACGGTATTGACAAATATCGTATATAATACCGTATATAGGGGCTGCAAATTCATTCTTGGAAATTCGAATAAAGGTGAAAATTAATTTCCCTCGCTTCCCCTCTGCGTTTCCCCTTATTTTAAGTGCATAACAAAACCATTGTAATAGATTGTGTTGTTTAACAAATAATTGCGAAATTATATAAGCTGATACACAAACCTTTATGTGGAAATTCCTTAAAATCACCACTTTCGATTTCACCATCTACAAAATGCAATCAAATGGAACCAGCTGTTTAGAGTTCCCTCTTTGCTGCATTGAGCTGCATTCATATAAAAGCAGCTGATCGATTACGATGGTAAACAGTTAAAAGTGCTGGAATTGAGTGATTTGAAGTGATTAGAACATTGGAAAAAAATGTGAAAAATGTTTAAGCTTCGTAAAACAGTACAATAATAGATACGCAGCTCTCGAATAATAGTACAAAACGTGCCTACACGCTCAATGGATTCTGATTTCATGTTGGGCGGTTTTGCGTCCACAGGCGCCACATTCTTCACAAATCCAATTGAGGTTAACTACGACTGAGTCACATTCACATATACGGGCTAAATATAAAATATTTATTAATAACTATGACTTATAGGTCGTCAAGACGCGCATTCAGCTGCAGGGGGAACTGGCAGCACGCGGCACATACGTGGAGCCCTACAAAGGAGTGCTGCACGCTTTCGCTACCGTTGCCAAGAATGACGGCTGGATAGGATTGCAGAAGGGTCTTGTGCCCGCATTGTATTTTCAATTCATCATCAATTCGTTTAGGTTGGTCGGCTGCCAACTATGCGGCGTATTGCTCTTGCACTTGCACTGGCACTGATAAGATTCACTTTTTTCAGACTAAGCATTTACAATATGGCCATGAACAAAGGTTGGATGCACAAGAAGAACGGCGAAGTGTCATTTCCGCTTGGTCTGGTGTGGGGCGCCATTGGGGGAGCTGTGGGGTCGTACTGTTCTAGTCCATTTTTTATGGTGAGCGGATTCTATATTCATTAAACATATCAAAAGCTCATCGTCAAAATTACTACGAACATTCGGAAGTCTTTCGAGAAATACAAATTTTATCAAAAGCAATTATCAGATAACATATTTTATATGGATGGAGATTAGTTAGAAATCTCCCAGTAAGGTTGATGTGAATTTGCATGAGATAAGAACAACGAGGCTCTGATAAAAGAGGAATATTTCCCTTGAATCAAGTTACTAGCTAATATAGTGATACGCTTGCTTAACCCACGTTGAAAACTAATACGCATGTTTAGTACATTTTGTTTATACCCACAAATATACATGTATGTGTACATGAGTTCAACGGCCTGTCTAATAAAAATCGAATAAAACTAATATTTCATTACAGATAAAGACCCAACTGCAATCACAGGCAGCCAAAGAAATAGCTGTGGGCTATCAGCACCATCATACCAGCATGACTAGTGCCCTGAAGCTCATATATATTAAACACGGCATTTCCGGTTTATGGAGCGGCTCGGTAGCTGCCATACCCCGTGCCGCCATCGGTTCTGGAGCACAAATTGCCACCTTTGGTAAAACGAAAGCGTTATTACGCGAATACGACCTGGTCACACAGCCGACAACCAACTCGTTTTGCGCAGGCCTAATTGCGGGCTCAATAATGTCGCTGGCGATTACGCCACCAGATGTGATCACGACGCGCCTATATAATCAGGGCCTGGATGACAACGGACGGGGTCTGGTCTACAAAGGTTGGCTGGATTGTTTTATTAAAATATTCCGCACTGAGGGCATTTATGGTTTATACAAGGGTTTCTGGGCTAACTATCTACGTATAGCGCCACATTCAACGCTGGTGCTGTTGTTCTTCGACGAATTATTAGCGGTCCGAAGCAGCTATGAGAAGAAAGTATGATTCATATATTTACTGGCTCTCTCACACAATATTCTGGATTAGAAATACGTGTGGAGTCATTGATTTTGACTTTTTTCTATTATCTTAAATTCTGACCACTGAATAGCAAGCCTCAATTTCTTCATTCGCTTGTTGCACTGTAGATTTTCTACAACCAATATTATAACATGGTCAAAGGAAATTACTACACTTGCGATCGAAGTGGCCTCCATGTAGATACTTGCATGCATACATATACTCGTATATATGCAGACTGTATTATCCAGCCCTAATCCTGATGACCTATTTCACTTTCTATAATCTTAAAGTTTCAATTTCTTTCACGATTTTACTTTTCTAGTCGTAAAACTATATACATTTAAGACACATTATGATTCAATCATAAATGAATACCTCTTTGAATGTTGCTCTTGATCTCCGAAAGAGCCGAGCATACAACTATTGAAAGAGAAGTTAGGAATTACTAAAAAGTGCCTTCGGTGTAAATTTGAAAGTACCTTAAAGAGTCGTTTGAAGCTTCGTGAAATGCACCTGCTAAATATCAAACTAGTCGTAAGTTAAAATTTGCCCCCATAGTGATCCTGTTAAAAATTCCAATTCATTTTAGTGCAATTGTATCAGATACGAAAGTGTACCTAAAAATTAGATATCCTTAGATTTAAGTGGTTAACACAACGCACAATTGTTATTTCAGTCTTAGCTTAAATTTAAGTTGAACATTATTATTATTTGTTGAGATTTTACCAAAATAAAGAAATGATTACGAAATATGCATGTGGTTCCTTGCACTCCTTAATCAAGATATTTAAGAATAAAACGAAATTTATAATTTTACAAATGTACTTATGTGATTTGGGCTTCTTACACAAATTCGAATACTATCAGTTTTCAGTTCATTCTTTTTAAATTTAAAGTAACTTATCGTACATACATGTAAATTCAGATAATCAAATTATGTATAAGAAATGCGGGTTTCGTTGCTCTAACAAAAAAATAGCAACTAAATTTTAAGTAAACGTACGTGAGTAGTGTTAACAATTTCAATCGTTGTCTTTTGTTGAACAAGTAATTGGAAATTTGGAAAAACTAGCTATGAGCCGGCCCTGCATCGCTACCAGTAACGGCTAATTTAATAAAGATGAGAAGAAAATTGTTCCGTTTTAACGGGACCGGCCACAATAACAATCACAGTCTCCCAACTTCTTAGAGTGTGTCGTCTTGAACACGCACGTAACGGTCCAAAATTGCCAGAATCTCAACCATTGCGTTGATGCGGCTCTCTGCTGGGAGTCGTCGCAATTGTTCACCGACATGGGCAACAAATGCAGAGTTATCCTCGAAGTAGGGAAGACCTAGTGGCAACGACTTTTGAGTGTTGTACTTAGCTGCTAAATGGTTCTTCTTGGCTTCAGTCATTTTGTTTTATTTATATTTGGGCGGGAAGTGGTCAATACGAAGTTTGGAATGTGCTGTCAAATAGGTTGCAAAAATTCCGCGTAAATATTTATTTTCTCTATTATATATTTCGACATACCTTTTTATTCCTTTTGCCGTATTTCTCCTTGATTTGTACAACAATTTATAAGTTTGTCTACGCCGTAAACGTAAACAAAGCAACGATTTGACATTTCAATTGCAGCGAGTTGAAAGTCAATGAGGGTTGGAAAAAGAGCAATTTAGCTGGATACGAAAAGTGGAATACTGAAGAGACAGATATAAAAGAACCCAGTGTGGTTCGAAATATAGCAATTTAGCTGGATGTAAAATGTATAATACTGGCTGCAAAAAATAATACTGGAAACAAAAAGTAGAATTCTAAAGAGACAGTTATAAAAGAACGGAGTGTGGTTTGAAACATGGCCATTTAACTGGATAGAAAAAGAGCAAAACTAAAGAGACAGTTATAAAAAAAGCGAGTGTGGTTCGAAATATAGCAATTTAGCCAGATAGGATACTAGAAAAGCAGTTTTAAAAGAAGAGAATGTGGTTATTTTGTAAAATGAAATCTAATATGCTTAAATTTTTACTAAGAAACGTGCAACATTATGTATATTTTCTTTTTGTTAAATGGTATTTCACTACGCACGTAATGAAATTCTGATTCCATGGTAAATATTTTAGTTTTTACTTTACTCTTACAATTTTTAAGTTTAAGTACATTTTTCATTAGCGAATCACCTTGGTACAATATTAAATTTCTTTTTGTTTTTCTTATTTATCAGTTTATAATGCGCATGGCGATTCACAATATATTTATATATATATATATATATATATATATATATATATATATATATATATATATATATATATATATATATATATATGTTTTATATATATATATATATATATATATTTTAAAATTATGAACTATTTTTCATATGTAAATATTTTTGATAGGAATTGTACCTTAAAAAATCGGGGAAAGGAAAACAAAAACATGTATTTGATTATATTGTTACAAAAATTCTTTTTTTTAAATCATCAGTAGATTATGATACTAACATGTTTATCTGATGATATAAATTGACAGCATTCATAGTTCATAATAGATAAAGTTGAATTTGAATATAGGTTTCTCGTGAGAGCATTGTCATTATTGATCAGTGGTTAGCCGAATAATGCAACAGCATATATCTAGCATTTAGATTATAGTAAGTTACAGTATTTAATTTTTCAGCAATTACCTTTTTTGTTATCATCTGCAAACTGCTTGTAGGATTTTCTGTGGTTATTTCCAATTCCAAATGTGTAACAGATTCGTATTGTACGTAACGAAGCGTAGAAATGTATTAACAAAATATTTCTACATCACGTTTCGTTACTTTACGATTTTTCTAACTCCTTCCAAAAACTATGATTTGCCCTACGTCCTTCTCACTTCTTTATGCATTTTCACCCATTATACCATCTCTTAATAAAATATAATTACTCGCTAGTTTTGACAACTTTACTCGTTGGTTCGGTTGTAGGCAATTGTGAATTTGTGTAAATTCAATCAGACAACGCAAAACATAAGAAAGTGAGTGAAAATGCGTTGAAAATTGACAACAAAAATAATTAAAAAGAAAATTTAAGCAATCTAGAAAAGAGTCAATTACTGCTTGGTTGGGGAAATAAAAGCATATGTATAAATATAGATAAAATGAAGATATGCGGGATTAATATCTACTTGTGGGTGATTCTGAGTAATTTGTGGAATCTAAAAATCACCGTTTTGTGTTACAGAAACAGTGAGTTGGCCAGAGTAAACAAACCTTTGAAATTGGAAATTTTATAATCTGCGTCTTTTGTTTTTTACAGTACGCTTGCAAGATTACCTCTGCGCCGATAAATTTATCATAGCATTGCAGAAGCCGTTCCGAGGTGATCCAGCTCTAACGCTACTGGAGGACCGTGAGTCTGCGGCTATTATAACCCAAGTGTGGAACGCCACCCTTCCAGGCGTTTACTCATCTAATAAGCTAAAGTATGATTGCCATTTTCGAGTACAAACTCCTGAGCGACCGCCGCGGGGTATTTACACTGTGATAACACGTCTCAAATTTCGACACCATCCTCAAACAACTGAATGCCTTGACTATATTCAATTTTCAAGCGGCAACCGTTCGCCCAGCGAACGTATTTGCAATGAAATTTCCATTGATGGTCCTGCTGGACGCCTAATCTTCGATCAGCGGGACCGTGATGTAAGTGTGCACATACATATTGACAAGCGGCACATGATAAACGAACCAATAGAATTGCGTATGGTGCTAACGTCTCATTCCGAGTGCAAGTATTCTGGCGGCTTCCCTTGCGACCCCAATGACCCCTATTCTTGTATTTCACGGCATTTTGAGCGCGATAATGTTACCAATTGTATGTATCCTTGCCGCGATGAAGGATCGTGCTTCCACGATGCCATTACTGCAGAGGAGATCGACAAGACAAACGTGGCCATTTCGGCCATTACATCGCTCATTTTCACAATGCTTGGCGTGGGTTTTTGCGTGTGGATCTGTTGGAAATATTGGAACTGCATTACAGTGCAACAGCACGCGCACGAAGCTTCCGCAGCAGCGTTACGGCGGGGAACGAGGGTAAGTTGTGAAAATGTAAGTGAGTCAGGTTTGAGCTTTTGCTTGTGTACTATTTGTTGGATTTTATTAGTAAATATTAGTCACGTAAATGTTATTTAATTATTTTTTGAATGGGCTTAAAGCTGATCTACTGGTAACACACGTTTACAAACGTGTTTCCTTTATTAGATACATTTTGTCTTGATTAATATATAAACCAGTTTTAAACATTTTCTCTATAGCATGTTCTTTTTTTTAAGAGATAAATAACAGAATTTATAAATAAATGATTTTTATAGGAAATGCCCACGATTGAAGTACCTTCTTCGCCGCCCTTTGAAGATGTTTTCACTGACACCACGATCGAACTACACCAACCGCAGGAGCCTAAAGATTTGCCGCCAAGTTATGAATCTCTCTTCCCAGACAGATAAAGAAGTGCAAACAAATAACAGTTATTGAAAGAAAAAGTAGAGTAAAATCTTCCACCACGTGCCAGTAAGTTAACATACGCTTGAAAAACAAATATATCTTTATTGAGGATGATGTGCAAATAGAAGGGAAGTGGAAGTACATTCATCACACTCTTAAACGATAAACGAAAAAAGGGAAGGTCATCCTATGTCAAGCGCAAATTATAGTTTTAGATATTAATGTTAGTTTTTTCCTATATAATTGTAAATAATACCGAGTATTATTTTTATATTGTTTTAGTTTTTTTGTAATACTAGTTTTTAAAAGCTTAACGTTTGGGATTAGTTCGTTTTTATATGTTACCTCGTCCATTTACGTTTAATTTTAATCGTTTTCAATCATTTGACATTTAATTTTGAAGCATTTCAACATTGAATTCCGTTTTTTAAATATTAACTTGATCTTTTTATGATTTCATGATTTGCATGGTTTTTTGTTTAATATTTGCTTTAGAAATATAACCTTTGCGTTATCTGCACTTAACTGGATTACCCCATTAAGTAGAATACAATTGCAATTAAGATTTGAAAGAAATTTAATTTGTCAGACTTGCAAAGATTGAAAGACGATGCAATTATTTTGAAAATATACCACAAACAATTGTTAGTTAGTTAATTATAAGCAACAGCAATGAATGTATTAGATGTCAATGTAGTGGAAATATAAATAGCCGTACCTGTGTAAAAAAATTTGTATTATAAGGCAAGGAAGTATATGAAGGGCACACAAAACTGGAAGTGGTTCAAGTCCAAAGCAAATTTTCTTTATTTGTAAAGCTGAACTTGGAAAAGTTAAATTTATTTATTATATGTATGTGAATTAAGGACTTGTTCTGCGTTTGTTTTACATGTGTAATTCATTTGTTGCGAGATATTGAAAAACTCATTTAATGTATTCAAATTGCATAAAAATACAAATCTATGAGCATTTATGCAATTGAAACAGATGTTAATTACAACCCTTATTATATAAGTTTAAGTATAAGCATTAAAATATTTAAACAAACAAACAATTAAAATCTCAATCACTGCAATGCAAAAATTTACTCATTGCATACAAAAGAATCTCTATTTTTAAATTTTATAGTTTTGGTAATTGTTGTTTTTCTTTATTCAAATTACTTATAATTTAATAGAAATTTAAAATTTTTAATTATATGTCTAGCTGATCCTATAGATTAAAACCTCTGTTGACATACTAAGCAATATTATAGCAAATCAAACAAATTGTTTTATATATATTTTATTTTTCAAATATTATATTAGTATATAACTGCCAACTCAAACAATCTGTAATAATATGGTGTGTGGTTGAGCTCAAAGAATAAAAATGTTCCATAGGCGCTGAAACGAACGTACTGGTCTACGATAGCGCTAATACTGTATGGTAATAAGCCTGATTGTTGAGCTTGACGCAGACGGCATTGAAACTAAAGAAAGGAAAGCAAGCAACCAAATATATCAAAGAAATTGTAGATTTAGTTATAGTTGTAAGCCATTAACACACACACTTAAATGTAATAAATTGTAATAAAATGCAAGATTATAACATAATTGCAAATATTTTAATTATATAGTATAAGTTTCAAGGCTTTAATTAATTATTTTGGTTCCACGGGGCAGCAAAGGGCCACTAAGGCTGATTCTCTGGTTCTATATTAGGTTCGTTTATCGATCGGGGTTGTTACCTCTAGCGTCGTTGACAGTAATTTTAAAAGTTGTGGCATGCATTGAAAGTCTGAGTGGAACTGTCCTCTTTTTCATTTCCTAGATATAAGTTTTATTTATAGGACGGCTTAAACTGAGTATCAGCACAATGATACGGGAGTGGCTTGCTGATGGAAATATATATACATGGCTCGAATTCGCTACTTAGGTGACATTTAATATGCATTCCTGCCTTCCTTTAAGGATAACTGTTTAAAAAAGGTTATTTACATATTTTTAGGTGACTAATAATTCACGACTACAATCTATTTGGGGCTTTTCGAATGAGGCCGCAGGGAATGCGCCCTTTATTCCAGCTGCTTGACAAGTTAACGGAATACAAGATTTAAAAAAATATGCAAATTTGTTTTAATATATTGTGAGATATATCGCTAAATCCAACCATTAGATCAACGTACTTTCTAGCAAGAAGTAAATGAATTAGAAAACTGTACTTTGTGCATTGTTGATAGTTGGAAAACAAGCTTTTTTCCTCTATTATTCCCATTCCAACTGACTAAGAATCAAATCTGCTCCTTCAATTATTTTGGTGACAAGATAAGGATAACGTAGTATCGCTTCGAGCTCTTTTATTATGCTAAACAAATGATATTAATTTGATCTCTGGTATATCAAATTAATATCATTCATCATCTTATGGACAATAAAGAGCAGTTCGCCGTCAATCAAATTAGCTGAAGATCCACTCTTATGAGGATATGTAACCCACTTTTACACAATAAAATTGATAAATTACACTACTCTACAATAAGGAAAAAAATTGTTGCTCCCAGGAAAACAATAAATTTTTCTAAAGTATTTTGGACCACTGATTCCGAAAATTGCAACTATTTGCAAATCATCACGCCTTTCCTGCTCACATTTCTGCCGTCTGAAAAGGCGCCTCTCTTCCGTTCTCCTTGCCCGGTCATTTTTACGCGCGGTTTGCGTTGCAGCAAATTACAGTTTTATTGTACTTAATAATAATAAATAAATAAATAAGTTATTAAATTATTCGTATTCATGGTCAACGGAGTTTAAATTGTAACAGGAATGTTCCACCACTGCTCCTACTTCAAATATATTGTTACGTAGCTCAATACTTGGATTCGTACCGCTGGATTGTGTAATAAGCAAACAATTCCTTCTTTAGTTAGAACAATTGGCTTTATTGGTATTCGTCCAACTAAGGCTTTAAAAGTTTGCTTCAGTCAGTCAGTTGTTGCACCTCACTTTTTATATAATCACTTTCTTCGAACGCTACTGTTGCTACTCTCACGATGTTCCTTCTGCGACGATCACTGCTCAACCACTTCTGCTACTCTCAGTATTCGGCTATGATCACTTTTCACTGCTTGCTGCCAACGATGTTCGCTTTGCCACTGTCACTGGTTAACTGATCTGCTACTAAGATGTTCACTTTTGGCTACGCTCACTGTTCCACTGCTGCTGTTACTACGATGTTCACTTAGCACACTTTCACTTGTTCACTGATCTCGATGTCAATTGTGTAGTCGCTTATATACTCCTTGTATACCAGAACTTCCATTACCCTTTGAACGCAGTTACGCATGCCTGATCGTGTGTGTATTTTTAGGGGTTGAAAATGTCGCTTACCCTAAAACTATGCAACCAATCAGATGGCGTGTTGATTTCGTAACAATATGATATAAATTATAGTAGATTCGTCTTGATTCACTAATTGAATATCTACACACATAAATACTTTATCAATACATTTTCGGTATATTCGGGTACATATCTTTAAATGAAAATTATGTGAAATTCAAGTAGTAAAGGTATATTAGGTCAACACACATAAATAGAACACTAATGGCAGAATTCTTCAAAGCGACAAATATCTCTAGAACTTTTACATAATGAATTCTTAAATTTTGCACTTTTCTTATTCTGCTACTTAATTAATATAATCAGCTCTATCCTCGAGTAGCATAAAGAACTGCTATATACATATCTTACTGCTATAGAAGTTTGTAATTCTTGGGCATTTAAGTCAAATACTTTCTTCACAAATTAGTTTAATTCGGCTTTCTGACATTTTCTAGGGGCAGATAAAATGGAAATTACGCATTCACAAATTAGTACAAAGCGAATATAAATAACTGAACGGTGAGCGGATAATTGAGTTGTCGAAATGTTCATTCATTATTCCTATATTCCGTAATGACATCAACAGTTGACATCGCTAGTTTTGAAAGTCTATTGCTTAATTTAATTTAATGATTATTGTGATCAACTGATAGAATAATTTGAATTGGGTCAGAAACTTTGTTGTCCTTAAGAAGTATAAAACGCGCCAGGCTATCGTTTGGATTTTATTCCAATCGAAGCAGTACAATAACATGGAGTCTCTTTATTTGACTTTTCTTGTATTGCATACTTTAAGGACGACACTTGGTTCTTTCGACATCACTTTTATGCAGCTAATTCTTCAGCAGACCAGGTTACACCACAATTTTTCAAACACACCAATATTTGCAGGTGAAGGTGTAAAGTCATACGAACTAAATCGGCTGCAAAAATTTATTAATGTGAATATAAATGCAGCACAGTATATATTTACTTCCGATTCTCAGTTTCCTGTGTTGACTTCTCTCCGCAATGATATAAAAGATGACACCGTGTGCATTGTATTCTGCGCCTCTAGTGATGATGACATTTGGCACGTTGTGGATAAGCGCCTGCGAAAGTTAAGACAAATAAAAGTAATAGTCGAGATTTCTGAGGATAATTTTAAAATAGAAGAAGTTGAGAAATTGTTTAATAAGTTGTGGAGACTGCAATTCCTTCAAGCAATCGTGTTAAACAACAAGACTATTTTTGCTTACACTCCATATCCAAAAACAACATTTTTTCGAAAGTCAAATACCAGCGGAAGTCCATTTTTACCTCTGACTTTCGATTTGCAAGGATACACTATCTCATCTCCGGTTCAGAATGACATTCCACGAATATTTTGCATCACCGACTCTGAACAGCAGCTACATATTAAAGGTTACGCCTATCAAATATTCAGTCACTTCTTGAGACGACTGAACGCCACTCTGCGAATAACTAATCCGACGGAAAAACGTTCTATTACAAGCAGCGTAAATATGAGCAACATTGTGAATATGTTGGCAAATCTAGAATTGGAAACTTGTCTTCATCCATATACTCATATAAATGAACAGATTGGCATTTTGAGTTACCCAATCTTTAAAGCAAGAAACTGCCTCATACTTCCGGTACAAAACGAAATTCCACGCTACATGTATCTTCTTCGCCCATTTGAATGGGGAAGTTGGATTTTAATATTGATTACCATCGTTTATATGGGGTTTATTTTGGCCTGGACTAGCCCCAGTTTACATCCGGACATATCATTCCATGAAAGATTATCACGGGGTATTTTGGAAAGCATTGCCTTGATATGCTTCATTGGCTCTACATTTAGAATAAATGCACCAAACATACGCTACTTTTTTATTTATGTCCAGCTCGTTATGTTGGGTTTTTTCACTACGACCTGGTATTGTAACCTCTTAAGTAGTTTCTTAACAACTTTTCTCGTAGGTCACCAAATTAATTCATTTGAAGACCTTATTGCAGCGAAACTCCCAATAATGGCAAAAAGCCATGAGACATATTTATTGATGCCGTTTATTCCAGCTCACTTGAGAAGAACTGCCGAACGTCAAATTAAACCTGTCAGTGCAAATGTCCAGGTGTCACATTTGCTCAGCTTTAATACTTCATTCGCTTATTACGTCACCGAGGAGCGTTGGGCATTCCTGAGTTTGCAACAGCAGTATGCAAACAAACCAGTTTACCGTTATTCCGACATTTGCTTTGGCATGCCGTGCATATCCTATATTTTGCGCCTGGACTCTCATCTAGAGCATCCGATGAAGCAGTTTATAATGGACGTTCAAATGTCAGGTCTGGATCATTATTGGTTGACTGCTGATTTTAAAGATGCTCTTAAAGCTGGATACGTACGTTTGATTGAGAATGTTTTACCATTTAAGGCTCTGGACGTTACAAGTTTACTCATGGCGTGGTATATTTTGGCACTTGGTTGGTTAATTGCTATTTTAATATTCCTAATAGAATTTTTTTGCTTCGGAAACAATTGAAATAAAACGAGAAAGAAGTCTGAAGTTGGGTAAGACCGACTTCGAAATACCCTTTACCTTTCCCAGTGCTTGCAAGTTAAACAATAGAAATCTTTAATTCATAAAATCAACATGCAAAACATCTGAAATAATAATGATACCAAAACCAGGAAAAGCCCATACTCAAGTATCTTCATATTGGCCCATAAGCCTTCTGCCAACCCTCTCTAAATTGCTCGAGCGGTTATTGTTGGAAACACTAACTCAAAGCTCAATTCAATTACTCCTCATCACCAATTTGGCTTCAGCAAGCATCATGGAACCGTCGAGCAAGTGCACCGCATTGCTTCTAAAGTAAGACGAGCATTCGAACAAAGGATGTACTGCTCAGGAATATTCCTAGAGGTCGCACAGGCCTTTGACAAGGCCTGGCTTGAAGGACTGCTGTATAACATCTGAAAGTTTCTGCCGAGCAATTCGCACAGGCTTCTGGAGTCATATTTAACAAATCAGAAATTCAGAGTAAAATAAACAGAACTCGTAACACCAGCCTTTGAAATTCTGGGTGGAGTGCCACAAGGTAGTGTACTTGGCCCTATGCCAACTGAAAAACATCTCGTTACCTGGACTTTTGCGGATGACACAGCTATCCTGAGCACCCACCAAAATCCATGGATAGCTTCCTGGGACTTAGAAGATATATAAAAAAATAGAAAGTTAGCTAGCCGATTGGCGCAGCAAGGTAAATGAGCAAAAAAGTGTACATGTGGCATTTACCCTCAACTCCAGGCCTTGTCCGGTAGTCTCCTTAAATGACATTAAAATCCTGCAAGCATCAGATATCAAATACTTAAGAGTGCATTTCGATCGACGGCTCACTTGGAGTAAGCATATAGAAGCGCAGAAAATCCAAATAAAACTCAAGGCAAGTTCCTTGTACTGTTTTGCCAACAAAAAATCGAAACTGGGACTGGAGTATTAAGTGCTTATATACAAAGCTTTAATTAAGCCAATTTGGAATTACGGTATCCAGGTATTTGGGGCACTACCAGTGCATCAAATTTACAAATAATCCAAAGGGCTCAATCCAAAGTTTTGAGAACGATCACCGGCGCTCCATGGTTCGTCAGAAATGAAAATATTCACCGCGACCTGAATAAAACATCGGTTGAAACAGAACTCGTAGACTCAACAAGGAAATATAAAAGCAAAATTGCTCCAAGCACTGGCGCGTAGCATAAATTTATTTATTTATTTGTAAGCTTTGAAAAATTATTGTTGGTTCCAATTGAAAAGATACAGTAAATAAATCTATGTTGAAATAAAAAAATATAAATAAATAAAAAAATAGTGGCCGTGGCTGTAAAATATCCTACCCATTTTTTGTGTCGTATTTAATGTTAGTACCCGCAACCTTCCTGTGATTTTGTTGATAAACCCTCAATAGGAACCTAGTAGTTGTATCCAGGGCCGTGCGCACGGGGGTTTTGGGTGTTGAACGCCACAGAATTTGGCGCACTTCCATGATCTCACGCTAGCAGATCCAACGTATTATCAGCCGAAAAGGTTCATCATCGGTGCTGATATGATACCGCAAATACTATTGCCTGAAATTCGAATTGGTACTGCAAACCAACCTATTGCACAAAACACCCACTTAGGATGGATATTGTCTGGTCGAGTAAAAGCCGCTGCACCCCCCACGGTTAAGATTCGCTGCCATCATGCTAATATTGAGCTAGAAACCCTCGTGAAGAAATTCTACGAATGCGAGCAGGTACCTATCGAAACACCAATCTCGGCGCAAGACCAATGGTGTGAGGAGTTCTTCCAAAGCACTCACATTCGACAGGATAACGGTAAATATTTAGTACGATTACCCCAAAAAAAATTTGTACGATCCTAACCAGACGTTAGGAAAATCCAAACAAATCGCTCTAAATAGGTTTCATCAGCTCGAACGGCGTTTGCAGCGAGATGGCGAATTACGAGCCCGATACACAGACGGCATAGAAAACTATTTCCGCCTTCAACAAATTACACCTGCAATAACCACTGAAGAACAACACTGCACCGTCACGGCTTCCAATAAGCCCACCGTAAGTTCCTGTGTCTTACCCCATCACGCTGTCATAAAAGAAGACAGTCTTACGACCAAAGTGCGGATAGTCCATGACGCTTCCGCCAAAACCTCAAACGGTCGATCGCTGAATGACATGCTGTGCATAGGTCAGCCATTACAAAATGGCCTACCCGCTGTCATTCTACATTGGAGGATGCATAAATTGTTTTCCTCGCTGACATACAAAAAATGTACCGCTGCATCGATATGCACAGAGATGATACACAATATAAAAGGATACTGTGGCGCAATGATGAATGGCAGATCCAAGTATACTGCCTTACCACGGTGACGTTTGGAACAGCATCCGCGCCGTATACCGCCATACATGTACTTCACCAACTCGCACACGATGAGAAAAATCGTTTCCCGCTAGCTGAAAGGGTTTTGCTGCATGAGATGTATGTTGATGATGACCTCAGTGGTAGTGATTCAATCAGTAGCACAATTTTAATACGTGACCAATTAGTTTCCGCCTTGAGGTCAGCTGGGATAGAACTCCGAAAATGGTCTAGTAATGCTCCAGCGCTGCTCGAATCCATTCCAGTAGAGCACCATGCATGCGGACCAACTCGCGCGCTCAACGAGAATGCCACTGTCAAAACGCTCGGCTTACAGTGGCAACCCAACCGTGAGTCCTTTACATTTTCCATTAATTTTGCTCCATTTTATTTTTGGACCGACGCCATGATAGTGCTGTATTGGATTCATGGAGATCTCAACCGATGGAAACTATATGTTGCAAACTGTGTAAGTAAAATTCTGTCGTCCAGTGCTCCACACCAATGGAGTCATGTTAGCACCACCGAAAATCCCGCTGGCTGTGCTACGCGAGGATTGGCACCATCATAACTTCGAACCTTCGAGTTGTGGTTGCATGGTTGCGACAACCTAAGTCAGCCTGGCCAAGCTGTGCTATTCATAAAGTAGAACTCGACAACACAGCATCAGAGGAGAAACCAATTCAGGTTCACGTCCACTCTACCATGACGACGCCGTCACTTTTACTTCGCTATTCATCGTTTTCAAGGCTCTTACGTGTTCAAGGCCGCGTGGCTTTTCCGTTTCTCTCACAATCTCCGATTCAAGGAACAGCGCAAGCACGGACCACTTACTGCCAACGAGCTAAAAGGAGTTTTCAGCTGGAGGAGTTTTCAGCAGAAATCCATCTGATGAAAAATATGAAGAGTTTACCAAGCAGCAGCAAACTCATTAGTTTAACCCCCTTTTTAGACGATCAGAAAATCATACGTGTACGAGGTCGTTTGAAGCACTCAACACTACCTTTTCGCCAACGACATCCAATAATTTTACCCAGCAATCAACATTTTACACGATTAATCATCGACCACGCGCATGCCATCACACTACACAGTGGCATACAGTTGACATTATGCAACATTCGTCAAACATATTGGATAATCCATGGACGCAAGACAGTGCGCAACCATCTTCGACATTGCATCCGGTGTTTCAGAAACAATCCGAAAATTGCCACGCAGCTGATGGGAGATTTGCCGATGCAGCGAGTAAACCCACCACGACGCCCTTTTCTCGCTACCGGTGTAGATTACACCGGAGCCATAGAGCTCAAATCTTGCAGATATCGCGGCCATACGGTATATAAGGGCTATATAGCCATATTTATATGCCTCGTCACGAAGGCCATACATTTAGAGGCGGTTACAGGTATGACCACGGAGCAGTTCCTGTGGGCTCTACAGAGATTCATCGGACGCCGCGGAATCTGTCACGACATATACAGTGACTGTGGCACCAACTTCATCGGTGCAGACGCTGTCCTGAAAGCAAATCACAAAAGGTTCATCGAAGAGGTGGAACGTAATATCGTACCCAAATTGGCTGAAATCAACATTCAAGGGCATTTCAACCCTCCACATTCTCCCAATTTTGGAGGTATTTGGGAAGCGAACGTGAAGTCCACAAAGTACCATTTAAAGCGCACGGTTAACGGTACCAGGCTGACATAAGAGCAGCGTGCTTGAATTCACGGCCTTTATGTCCACTAACGTCCGACCCCGACGACCTCCTTGTGCTTACGCCGGGACATTTTTTAATTGGAAATACTCTATTATCACCACCTGCAGCTCCTCCGAACAACAAGTCTCTCTCCATGCAGTATTTTGAACTCCAAAGACTGCTTCGACAATTTTGGTCAAAATGGTCCACGGATTGGCTTTCACACTTACAAGCACGCCCTAAATGGAGACAAGAAGAGCCAAACTTATATATCAACGAGCTAGTGCTAGTGAAAGATGATCGTCTCCCTCCCTTCCTCTTGTAGTTTCAGCTACAACAGTACTGCTGCTATCGCGACGCACCTGGTTTGTCATGGTGGACTCAGCATTGCGGGCGGCATGTGCAATTTCCACTGTGCGCGGAGCCTGATAAAATAACACTGACAATATTATCACGCCATATACTTTGTGTGGCGACTACACGTTAGTTTTTAGTTGGCGTTGAAGATATCTTATTATATGTATATATATTGTGTGTGCTCAAAAAACTAAACCAATAAGAAAAATAAAAAATATAAAAAAGTTCGGAACCCCAAAACTATAGTCTTGTTTAATACTACACAAATACTATTGCTAAAGAACTATATCTTCTTCTTGATCTGGATCTGATTAATTCTGATTTCTATCGCCCTTTTTTGCTCTTTAATTTTATCACTCATTTAACTTTTGGCATCAGGGAAATTAAGTTCCATTCTCCCAATGAGAACTTTTTTTGTATATAATTTCTTTTGTATTATTTTGCCACTACGAGTTGTAGGGGAACTGGGCGTGTTAGTAATTTACGACTTTGCTAGGAGTTGGAATCGGAGTAGTACAAAATCTTCGTTATTAAAGAAGTCAGAGTCGTAGAATTTTGTTTCGACCCCACAGACCTATTTCGTACTCAAAAGAAACAGGCAAAATTATATTCTATGAATGTATCTTATTAAATTGTTTCTACAATGATTCTCTTTTCTTTGATTGATGAATGTAGCTTTACAGAACTCTACTGTAATCGATGAACATGAATATATTTGTAAACAGTCGTCCAGTATAAAGGGCAAGCAACAAAGGAGAATCCATTGTAAAATTTTCGTCCATGGCAGGGGAATGGCGATAGATTTAACAACACTAAACAAGTTCAACAAACACACGTTCACGTAAATCCATTCAGTTTTGTTTCACAGTCAAGAGTACACATTTCTAGTGCATACATGCATACATGTACGTCAACATGTGCTCGACTGGATTTGTTCCAAATAAAGCGGTTTGACATATACAACGTTCGTGGTAATTTCGCGTGAATCACAACTTCGAAAACACGTGAAACTCTCTCTCTACACTACTGATTATAATTCTTTGGAAAACCCCAAATTGCAGCTGAAATTCAGTGTTGCAGTAAATGCCATTTGTAGACTTTCAGGTCTGAAATTAGTTTGGAAGAGCTGAAAGAGTGCAAGTATGATTAAAATATTGATTAAATAAAATAAACTTAGTCTTCAACCAAATTTTATAGAAAATATATGAACGTACAAAAAGCAGAAAACAGATTAGGAGAAGAATGCCTTCCAAAGTTTGGAAATTTCTGAAACAGCCACTGAAGCTTCTGTACATATTTAAATGTATCAAATAGGAATTATACAATTAAGAAATCTGTTTCAAGAAGCCGACTTGAATCTTCAAAATTGAAACTTTCTCACAACAAAATTCAGGAAACATTTAATTTTGTTGAACTTTCAATTGCATGGTTCAATTGAACTGATATTTTGCATTTTAAAAATGATTTAAGTTTTTAATTCATGCATTGGTTTTTTTACATTATGTTCATGTGTTCCTCAAGTATTCATGATATAAGCAGAATATATTGTCTACAATGTATGCAACCTTAAAGCTCTATTGCTGTTGTTTGTTTGTGGTAGAAATTGATGTTCGAATTGATTGAAATGAATAAATTGTGCAATGCTAATGTCAATGTTGAGCATTCTCATTTATGAAGGCAGCAAAAGTGTGACAAATTTATAAAAAAAATATTCTCACAAATTAATAGATATTAACAATAAAAGAATTTCTTCGATTGATCGAAAATTTTTGTAAGGTCCAAATAATATCTGTATCTACCCAAAGATATAATTTTCTTCAATTTCAGGGTATTGAATCAGTATATTTCTGATAATAAGTATTGTTATAGAAAATCTTGCAAAGGCACTGATTTTTGGCACTGGAAAGAATCGAGTAATGTTAGACGTAGCGTGGGAAATCTTAAATATACATTAATTGAGAGGAATTATCATAACATTACATTATATATAGTATATAGATTGTAAATTATTATGTATTTGTTCCATTACTAAGTCTTCAAAGCCACCATAACTGTAAGCATAAAATTTGATACTCACATATATCTGATTCCTCAGAGAAATTCTGTTTGAATGATCATAGTAGCATTATAAAATCTAAGCCCCAACAAAATGTTTGGAATAATTCCACTGTCACATCGAAAACTCAAACGTAAGTATATATAAACATTTATATGAACATATATTTCAGGCGATGTCAAAGAACAAATTCGATTTAGTCTATATAAGAGTATAATATATTCTCCACATAACTTTCTTACTTGATCACTCTCACAGAATCATAACTCTCTATGGCTACTTGTTTGAATTAGGTTCAATTGTACTGAATTGGAGTATGCAAATATTTATTTACAACTAATTGTGAAATTATTGAGGTACTAGTACCGCATACATACTTATGTATATGGTTTGCACTGTGGCAGTAACTACTCGTGAGCTGCTGCTGGTGTTGCTCATGCCCGCATCTCAACCGTAAAATACGGAGCAAGTCAGCACAGTGGTTGCTTATACGACTTTTTTGAATAAGCCCAAAACCCGCACACGCACACGCACAATGACAATTGTGAGGTGGGTGCTATGCAGGTGGACTCTTACCTACATATTCGTAGATATGCGTGCTTATGTATGTGTGAAATTAAGTTGGTAGCAGTCAATAACCTATTAAACTATGAGTAAGCATAATTAAATAATAATAATACGTACCCGCACTGAGGCACGTTTCACTGTTTGTGCAAGTGGTGAAACAGCTCTGGAACTAACAGAGCGAGCTTTCTATTTCAATATGAATACTTGTACAAATTGGTGTATGGCACACGGTATTGTGTCTAACAGCGTGTCAAATGTCTCGGCACAAAGTACCCACTATGCATGTTCTCTTGCCAGCGTTGTAGACTCAACATGCCGTTTTCACAATGGCCCGTGCCAGAACCCCCTCCTTGCACTGATCATTGATTCTAAAAGCTTTTCGGTTTGTTTGAATGTGAGCCGTGTTATATGCTGCATCGCATATCGTTGCCAATTTACTGGCTCTGCTAATATGTATTTGCTAAGCAATCTTTGCTGTTTTTTTTTTTATATATTTATTTAACTAACAAGCAGTACACACCAGTGAGGCCAAGTGAGGCTGTGGTCTGGGCCTGTGTGCTTCGCAGCAGGTTTGCAGCTCAGTCAGTCATTCTAGAACTGGGCGCTCATACCAGCGGTCGTGTTATTTTGTCACTAATCGTAAAAGCGTGAATACGCGAAGAGAACTTGAAACAAGCAACAAGCTAAATATAAAAAACAAATTAAACCAAACGAAAATTGTTATTTTTAAATTCATAATTTAGTTTATTATACCGCGGCTGCCAATAAAACCGATAAGGCCCGGTCGGGGCTCCGTAGAAAGGTGAAAACGCCGCCAATAATCGGCTTTTGTTTTCATTATTTTTCTCTCCTCCCCGTTTTATGGTTCCAATAAAGTGTTTTTAGTGCCAAAAAACGATCGCAACGTGAAATTTGTAAACACTCCCATCGTTGGATTCGTACGCTTTATCGCGCATATAAAAGCCCCACCGAAGCAAACTTGCAGGCTTCTTCTGAAAGATTCTCTGGGTGCGGAAGTATTCCCCAAGCTTACGAGTCGTGTTAAGTTCGCGCAATTTGCATAAATTTGTGCCTGCATTCAGTGATATTGTGAAAGTATCTGCCAGATACTCGCCAAAAAACAAGAGAAAAACTAAACAACAAAAATTAATTTGTGTACAATTCTTTGGTATATTGTCGTCGCAGCAGTCCAATCACTGTTTTATCTGTGAACAGCATACACACATGCACACACTCAAACACACATAGTCACAAACACAGGTGCATGTGTTTATCTATGCAGTTCTTTTTGAACATTTGCATTTTTCGCTTTTTCGTTCAGTAACATAAACAATTTTGAACTTGAGAGGCGCTCGACGCGCGGGTCTATTCAAGTTCAGTGCGATCCGAAACGATCCGGCTTCTGTGACGTTGGTTCAACGCGAAATTAATTAAATTTCATTCTCATTCTGTTGTCTAAAGATTGATATAAGAAATTAAGGAAGTGCAAGCTTAAATTAATTTTGATATATTTTTTCCAATACATCAATTTTAATTGAAAAGATAAGAGCAGAATGTCAACACACCTCGCTGACTATCGGAAAGTACACAGGCGCGTGTTCATCTTCGCAGGTGAGACTATTTTTTCTTCGCTATTGTTTTTAAATATTCGTGAGCGCATTTCTGGAGCTTCAAATTCAGATAATTAAAGCATTTGCATTTTCATTTAAATATAATGAACTTGCATTATTTTCTATTTGCTTTACAACTTTTTGAATTCCTGAACAAATTATTTCACTAGCTTTACGCGAGCACCAAAAATCGCCCAGCTAATTAAAATGTTGCATGTTAGTGTAATAAAACTTTTCCACGACACTTTTCTTTTACTTGTTTTCTTACATAAGAATTGTTACAAAGTTTCCTAGTTAACAATTACCAGAGTTCAGATCAGGAGCGCATCTACACCGCTAGCCGCCTGACTGTATAAAGCTAGCGCCCCTACGTTAGGATTTTTATATGTTTAGTCAGAGGATGAGTAAGGGGAATATTAAGTCAAAATAGATCTGCTACACACTTCGCACATACACACAAGCATGTTCTATATGAAGGATGGTTTTTAGTGCGACAAAGCTTCAAATTGAAAACTGACATCAACAAGTTTTATTGCAAATTATTTTATGACAATCAAATTTGAATACAGTTTTGATTATATGGGTACGCGGTATACAAAGAATCCTATCACTTAAATGTGGGGTAAGGAAGTGAGATTTTATTTTAGCAGGGAACTCGACTCAATATTGTTGGTTTATAGCATGATTTTGTGTATCATGGAATAATCTATTCACATGATCTTGGGAGTTCCATTACTTGAAAGAGCCAATGTTTTTCGTGCAATTTGGTACGTAGCATGATGCTATTGCAACCATATCTCTTCTAGATTTCATGGAGATTTGGACACTAAAAATCATATGTCATCGGTCTATAAAGTGCGCCATGGACAATGCAACGTAGTTACAATCATTCCGAGCTTACAATGAGCATCTTATATTGGACTTTTCTTTACTGTTTCAGATTAAATTTCACTGATTATGAAAAAAGTTGCTTGATTAACGCACAAACTAAGCCCAAAGAAATCTATTAAAAAGGAAAAGATTGTGCAATTGCTTTAGAGTTAACTATCCTTTTCGATTTGATGAGAACGATTGTTTGGTGATTTCAGTTTTTAAACTAATTGAGTCTTGTGCGATGAGCTCCCATCAATTTTACATAATTTTCCTCAGAAAAGGATCAAACGAATGCCATTGAATATGGGACAAAGCCTTTGCTCTGCTAACAATGGTTACACTTTCATTACCAGCAGCAATATTGTCTTAGTCACTCACAATTCTATACATGTCTGGTATTCCTTTATCATGTACTGATTAATTTGTAAAAAATGTATCAAAAATGCTTACAAGTCCCTGCGTAAAGTACATAAAAATGGATAGATTCAGAGACCCTTAAAATAAACTTGAATTTAAAGCAAAGCCCAAAAACTATGTTGTTTCTTTGAAATCGTTTCAAAATGATGAACGTTAGTTTCGACGTTGCTCAAGTAATAGTTGTCAAACAATTGGGATACCCGTCCAACCATTCCCAGAAGTAAACGTTAATGGGGCAATCGTGTCGACAACTGTATCAATTAATTTTTTTTTAAATAAATTTTTTAATTTACTCTCATCATAAATTCTAGTAGAAATAAAGTAAATTGATATTAAATTCATAGACATTCATCCCACGAGAGTATTCACACATTTTTTTTCTTAATTTCGCATGTCAATATCTGTCGCTTTGTTTCAATCGGTTTGTTAATTTTATGTTCTGTTTTATACAAAGGCCCTTCCAAATGTGTTTTTGTAACAGTTCGCCCGTGTTCTGAAGTGCTAAAATGTAGTGGCACTTTTTAGTGCCATTCCAGTACATAATTAATTAATAAAACTGTCTAAATTGTAAATAAAACCATAACTGCTCTGAAGCTATGACTACAACAAGTCAAAACAGTGCTATTCCTTTACCTCTGTCTCTTTTCTTCCTACCACTGATTCTACAGAATAGGAAGCCGGCGTTTCTCACGTGGTTTTTAATTGGCAGCAGTTTTACACTAATCAGTTTATTTGACCACATTCCCTTGTAGTCGTTTATTCAGAAAGCTTTGTTTTAATTTATTGAAAATTTTGCTGGTACAGTTTCTTGAGAATATGAGTAAACTAATCAACAGCGTTCCTGGGTTACCGATTGAAGATATCTTCAGCTGTTATTCAGTATAGCAACAAGTGAAATTTAATGCTAGCTATGAAACTATAGTTAAGATAATTTTATTTACAATAATAGCTTCATAACTCTTCAATCAGCGTACAAAGTTGATTGGTAAGAAATGTTTTGTGGTAAGAGTACTACAACATTGTGGGCAGAATCAAAGATCTACGATAATATTTTAAGAAGAATGATTCAATTTATTCAGCAAGAAATAATTTACATACAATTGTATACGAGTTCATTTAAACAAATGAAAATTAATCTA
Source organism: Clusia tigrina (assembly GCA_920105625.2). Lineage (NCBI taxonomy): Eukaryota > Metazoa > Arthropoda > Insecta > Diptera > Clusiidae > Clusia > Clusia tigrina. The sequence goes on from OV050030.1 coordinate 404,483,281, forward strand.
CGATATTTTTAGTTCCCTGTTCGTTAGAGAGTGTCTCTGAAACAAAAATGAATTATTTTGCAAAGAATGTTTGCGGCAATAATAGATTCTGTGCTTGTCAGTTCACTGCATTTGCAGACTTTGTAAACATTCGCTATTCGCATTTTAATTATTGACTTAATTTGACATTTAAATTTATCTCAAATTTTATTAAATTTTGAAGCCGCTCATTCTCGTACTATGTAAACATGAAGGAAATTTTTCTGATTTCCAATTTAAATAGAACCAAAATTAATATCATTACATAATGCGGGGTAGCAACAATTCTTGTATTCATAAATGATGTATTAATTGTATTTAACACATCGCATAAATTTGCACGAATTAAAATATGCTAACAAATGTATGTGCCCAGACACAGCTCTGAAGAACTGGACTTTGCGGCTTCATAAGAAGCAAATGGCATAAATTTCGCATTTACAGTTAAAATTAACACTAATCATGCGATATTTTACTATCTCATGAAGAGCTGCTCTAATTTACAACTACTTTTTTTCTATATTTATAAAACTGTATCACAGCTGAATGGAGTGAGACTAGAATAGTTGGAGATGGAGTGACACTAGAAGAGTTTCACAAGTTTTTGAAATATTTTTTATTTATGACCAAATAGAATAGAAAGAATTGGCACGTGTATGTACTATTAACTGTCTCTGTGGTTTTGTGGTAAGAATGCTAGTTTTGTTGTTATAAGTGCGCAACTTTGATTCCCACCTAAGGCATGGTTACCTAACATTGTTTTGTATGTGTTAGGTTTCTTCGAGACTCCTTTAGTTGGGCTTAGGAGGCCTTTGTTGCTAGTACTCCTTACTAAAATATTTTTGGAAACAAAATTCATTTTGTTGTAAAGCGTTAATAACAAAAATCATAAACCGCAAATCATACATAGTCTCTCAGGACATCTTTTGAAAGCTCTCGTAGTTGGGTATGCTCTAAGACCATACAAACTATCAACAACTTGTAAATTGTGTAATGGTTACAATTATGGAACTTTGCTTTAAATGTGTATGAGTATTATTTTATATGGAATGTCGAGAGATAATCCTCGATGTTGATGAGTTTTTTATCCAAATTAAAAGTAACATATTTGGTTGAAGATTTATTTCTAGTTGATAATTATTATTCAGTGCTCATTGAGGGCTTCCAAGTAGATAATTAGCGGCATTGTTCACTGCTTTGAAACTGTCTTATATTGGAGCTGTTCAATCACGCCAAGATATTCGACTTAGTGGACTGCTTCGAAGGATATTTCCATCAATTAGATTTTTGGTCCGTGCGTTTAGTTTTATCGTAATTATTTTGTAGCCCTGTCTTGTAATGCGGCAGTTCTTATGTTAAAGGACATGCACCTCTCCTTCTGCTACCATCTAAACAATATTATCTGGGTATATGTCGTATATTGATAGATGCTTGTTGAATATTTCCTTACTATATATAAAAGATGGAATAACAATTCCACTAAACGCTGTATTTAACAAGCAATTCCTTAGCTATTGTGTGATGTATTAGAACTTTTGACGATGGTATGCTATATTTACATTTTTATTATTCCACCTAACTTCCTTCTCAACATAATATTTCCCATTTGAGACCTGTTCCGACCTAACCATCGATTGTGTGAAAAAATACATATGAATAAACAGAGTATGCTTTTATGGTATTCATAAAACATTTCTAAAATATATTTAATTAATTCGGTCAGTTCTATTGTTCCATTGATTAATATAAGGTCAACCTTGCTGCCCAAGCGACAACTCAGTACAGTTGAACGACTTATTAGAGTAATATATTTTCATCAATCAGTTCAGCTTGCGATATGGGGCAATCTACCAATTTCATGTGGTCATAGCTAAATATGTCCACAAAATTACGGTAGTACTTAAATTTTTGAATCGTAGTATTATAGCAAATTTTATCTATACGGCTGATCGAAATTTAATAAGCTGTTTGTTAGACAGAATTAAGTTGCCGCTTTGGTATTTTTCGGGTTGATCAACAATCTTTTATACTGCATTAATGATATTTTTAATTATTGCTTCTCAGGGTAGTCGTCAATTGATCTGGAAATGCAATGTAGGTATTTAATGCAGTCAACGATTTGAGTTCACCTGAGAGAGCTTTATCTAATCTCTCAACAGTTAGAATTGGAAACACTTGAGTTTTATGGGGCCACTACAGTTTATGGGATTGTGATTGATGTTTTGACAACTGAAAAATAACTTTGTGGATTTTATTAAATGTCGCTGCACAATGTAAATCAATTATAAACTAATTAAATTTCAATTTTAAATTACGTAGTTAACTTGTTATGGACACTCTATAATCAGCTGGTTCATTTATTTGCACATGATATTCAATTTTGACGAATATAAAATCAGCAGATCTATCGAGGAAATCTCAGATTTGAATAGCATGCAAAAACATTCGAATAGGAACCAGTGCCTGAACTTGACTCTGATAGAGGAAATTTGAAAGTACTGAATAAGGAGGGGTTGTATAAGGGAAAATACTACTTCCTTCTTGAATCTTTAGTGGTTCAGATAGGAAAAAATAATTACTAGAGCTCAATCTGAAAATATCGCTTCTATAGAGTTGTCTCTTTCTTCCTTGCGAAAGTAGAGCAAGTGCAGTTCTAAATATTTTGCTTTTTTCTGTAATAAATTACTTGTCGTAGTACGGATGACACCCATGTTGTTCATATTGACCAAATGCATTGTAGTATGTATTCAATCTCACCAGCTTACGCATATCCTTCATATACACATATAGAGGGAAACTTCTTATGCGGTGCTTACACAAGTACTTCTGAACTGAGCATATACCATCTTTCTTTAGGAATTCTACTCATAAAGAGGTACATCTCACTCTCTGCTGAGGACTAAAGTGTCGCCTACACAATCAATCAACGTTGTTATTATATGTTTTTCTACCATATTCCGTTTAAGTCGCACTGATCTCCAATATTACACGATCTTGAATTCCACCATACTTATATAACTTTGCGATTTTAGTAAAATTAAACTTAATTCATGTAATTGTAGGAATATGTCAGTAGAGCAAATTTCATTAAAAAATAACATATGCAAAGTCTTTCAATTAATTATGACATTTACGATAACTTCAGACAAAATCACACACGCTCTAAGCCTCTGTTGACATTTAGCTGACCGTTTCGAAATATCTTTTGTTGACTGAGCCACTGTAGTCATTATTTCTCAGTTGTTACGCTGATGATTCATTTTCAGTTGGTCTACAAATGGGATTTTTTAAAAGCCAACAGTACGTGTTTACGGAAGATTAGGTTGAAATATTTTGACGCCTCGCATATTTGATTCATAAGCAGAAAACACGCTTTGCGGAAATTATTGTATAAAGTTCATTCAACCTTTGGAAGCGTAAAGAAAAAACCAAACTCAGTAACTACACGGGTAACTTCTATACATAAATAAAATCTCGGCACTGATATACAACTTCCGAGAATCGTGATTAACAACACAGGCCTACTAGCGGACCGCCTTCCATAGAAACAAATCAAGATACGTCATTAAATACATATTTATAAGCTGAATGACTGACATCAAAATTCAACTAACATCAGACGACGTCAACAAATTATGTAATATTTTTTGCCGGATTATTGTGTTCCAGCTTTTTTGATTGCTCGAATGAACATGTGGTTTATGTTACTAACCATATACGTTAACTTTGATTTGTTTGCCTATTGATAAGGCTTAATTTGGCAACATAATCGATAAGAACAGTTCAGTGTACAAATCAAATTAACTCCTGAAAACGTAGGCACTATAAATAGGCAAAACAATATGGTGACCGCAACATGCCACACGAAAAGCACACAATGTTATCTGCAATACCTGTCTGGAAGTTGGTTACTACACAAAATACCAATTGATATCTGAAGTGCTCTAAAATGTATTGGCAAATAACCGTAATTAACCACTTTAGAAGTTTTGAAAGCAACTTTAAAGTAGTACTCGGGACTGTTCCTCAGGTGTACACCTTTAGTTATTTCACGGAAATTAGCTCCGAACTCTGCAAATATTTACGAAATAGTTATTTACAGGTAAGTTCCTAGCAGCGCAACAAGTTCTGGGTTTAACGATTCTAGTGTATTACTTAATAGATTAAATATAATCGAATATACTCGTATGTAGGTATGTTTCAGTGTATATATATTGGAGATAAAATGTTAGTGTGTAAATGAAGATAACATTTGTCTGAAGCATGATTTCTGAATATGGTTACCCCGTGGCCACTGTATAAGAAATATATTTAGTAACTACCAAGCGTCCTTTCCTTATCCAATGCACAAATTGAAACAAATTGAATAAAACAACACTTTCTAAACGCCTTAACAATTCCATTATTGCCATGAATATTCTTTCATGCAACATTTCACACTCATATATTAATAAACCGTTGTATAATTTTCTCTCCGTGTGTGGCCTGTTGTCACCGCTTTATGCGATTCCCAGTTTAACAATAGTTATTCCAGTGGTATAAAATTGTTTTATTACATCCAAAAAAATATTAATAAAGATAGTTGAAAAATACCCGCCCAAATTATTGTACCAATTCACACAAAAAAAGAAAACATTCAACAAAAATGGAAACAATTATAATAATAAAAATATTCCATGTCATCTTAACTACGCAAAAGCAGGGCGGAGTTTCTTTGAAAACTGGAATAAACATTATAAAAGAAAACAAATTAAACTAAATAAAAATATACACTCATATTTATAGATAAGTTAACAAATAAATTGCGTAGATTTTTAATACAATTATAGACGTATATACGAGTATATAAATGTAATATCATTCCTTGATAGGTTGGTAGGTCAGTCACCGTATTCATGTCTTTAGTGCAATTGGGTTCAGCAATTTTTACTAATGTGTCCACATATTTTTTCACACATCCATATGAACAGAAGAGACACCACAATTGGATCAATCATCAATCAATACACAATTTTGGCAATGTTTGTCTAGTCCATTAACCCTTCAAAGATAGTCAGCGAACCCCCGATAACTTTAAGAGTTCTATTTGAAAATATTTCAATTTAACTAGATATATTTTAGATGTCTAATTAGACTTATTTGTACTGTTTGTCATATGGAGTATAGAATGTACGTCATTGCCCAGTTAAATCATAAAAGTTCTATAAATATTATTGCACTTCTCTCTCCAGTTTATTAGCCTCGTATCAATGCACACAAGAAAATCTTTGAAGATCTAAAACTAATTTGAAAAGTGTGAGGAAAAATGTGAGTTTTTTGACAAGATTAAATGAGGCTAAAAAGCATTTATAATGTTAAAATAGCCCTCCATTAAGGAGAGAAATTGTCTAGTTTTAGTTCCATTATGGATAGATATCTTTAACTACTTTAACTACTACTATATATCGGTATACATATATTTTTTAAAGTACCGAAAACGTCATAGGTATAAAACATAAAACATGGAAACAAAATCCAATTTTTTTTAGTGTGGAAATTATACAGCTGGACGCTAGACATATTGGCTGTAATCCGCTTTATGGTGTTGCACTTAGTTCGATATCAAAATAAATACCATGCCTCATTGCCTACACGTACTTGTATACGGCCACCACGTTTTGCCTTTATCAGTCACACAATTATCGTCTTTTTGTATTGATAGACAATTTTCGTCTCATTTCAGTTCTAGCTGCTTTGGCGCACACAACGCATGGGCAATCGTATTTCTTCTCTCTGAGCCAGAGAGAATATAATTTATTTGGAGGAGGTGTCGAATCCGACAAACAATCGAAACAATCCGATACACAGGACAATCACACGGATTTATATAACACATTCACCAGCTTGTATTCCAATGAGCCGGAGAATAACAACACAATAGTTCTGGTCAAATCTAGTAAGTATATTGAGAGAAAAGTTTTTGCTTACGGTTAAATCTTGATACATCAACCCAAACGCTGACGATTTGTTCTGTCCAATCTGAGGAGTGTGGAAGTGGTACTGTTTTTATGAATACAAATTCATAACAGTGTATATTCTTTGCTTGCTGGTGGGGATAGATGTTAAGTGCTATTTATGTAGAAAAGCTTTTCTTACTTCGCCCAATGGGCCAGGACTCTGGAAAATATATAAATGATGTTTCGTATTTGACGCTTTATACAAGCAAAGTTCAACAACAGGAGCATCTTTAAAGCATTTTTAATGCCACTTTCTAAATCTTTTTCTCCTCGAGGCCTTGTTTGTTAGTGTCATTTCCCCAAATCCTTGCAGAAATAATTAATGATGGTGTAAGTTTAATTATAGTAATAATAATAATCTTTAAATCATAGCTTAACTTTAAAATATCTCACAACGAAGATCAGTTCCTTCAAACAATTTAGTTCAAAGTTCTTTTCGACAAAAAAAATTACCTTTTAACTAACGTTTCCATACAAAATGTGCTTTAGTAATATCATAATAAGAGGCATTGTTCCACTTAGATCTCTAGAATTATTTCAGTACAGATTCATTAACACATTATCACCGTATTGGGGCGGCATTACAAATAACATTAAATACATATAAAACCTTTCGTTAATTTGCTCTCATTGTCCCTCCAACCGTGAAGTCAGGGGAGCATCTGTCTGTGCTACTTCTAATGACCATTCCTATCATGAATGACGTAGCAAAATAATACACATCATAAATTGTTCGGTATTTAAACATATCGGAAATGCTTACTCATTTAGCAATGATGGGGAAAGCGTAGGAATTGGGAAATAAATATCATGCGGTGGTTGTGTCTATTTTTAACTCCGTTTGATAACAATTCTCAATCAATTCATTTCAATTTTTTATTAATGCAATATTATTTATTATTATTGTTATTTACAGTACACGATAAATCTTCTGAGCTGTCGCAAACCGCCATGGATGTGATCACCATTGTTTGGTATGTGGCCACATTTCTAGCACTGGCCGCGTTCTTTCTACTAATGGCCTGCTCAGATCGACGTTGTCACGATGCCCAACGCAATGTCAATGGCAGTGAAGCACCAATACCGCCACCACCAACTCCATCGCCGTCGTACAGTGAATTTGCGCCGCCCAGCTATGAGACGGTTATGAAAATGCAACATGCATCGAAAACATCAATTTTTGTGATACCCTTCGCAGTGGCAAACAACGTCAATAAGGACGATAATAACAATTATAACAACAACAATACCAGTAACATTAGCGGAGCAATCAATGAAGTGAATACGCCCACAACGCCGACAATAAACTTCTACACAATCAATGAATTGCAGAAAGAGGGCGGCAGCTAGTAGTGTCGCAGTCCAGAAAGTGTCTTCAATTAAAATCAAATCCAATTCAAATATGTCTGAGCTGTGATATTAGTGATATGTCTTGTATGTCCATAAAATTTGTTGTTGCCCAATTTCCAATTGAATGGCGTTCAAATGTGGAGAGATTTTATTAAACTTTTATTAAAAAATTATTTAGTTGCTCTAACTAAAAATTAAATATAAACGATAAAGACTGAAAGAAAATATGCTTTGCTCATATAATTCTTCTAGTTAACTAGTCGCCGTAATTGTTAGAAATTTATTCTCAGCTAGTTTTAAGCGTATTCATGTGCTTGTTATATAAAAAGTATTATTTACGATTATGATAATAAAACAATTTTAACTGTATATGTAAATCAAGTGTTACACTTTTTTATTGGCACCTTTGGAGGTAAAATACAAGTAAGTGCTATAAAACTGCATTTGTAGACATCACAAGTGCTGGTCATAAAACTCTTATTGCCAATTGTTGAAGTTTTAGTAAACAATTTCTTATCAATTGTTTAGCGAATGTAGACAAATTTTATCAAAAGTGGTTGGCTTTATGGCAGTGCATGACAATGCACCACAATAAGATAAAATATTTTCAGCAAACTGAAGCAGTGATTGCCTAACAAAGTTCGTATTTGCCACAGACGTCAATTGACAACAATTGTTTACAGCTGATGCAATAGGAAGTATGATTAATATTTATTTACTTTTATTAGTTAAAAACTCTTTACAATGAGTTCAACAGCAAAGCGCACAATTTTCGTATTAAAGCGTGATGACTATTGATTTTTGCTTCCCAGTAGGAAATGTCAAAGGGGCTTTAGTGATGATCAATAAACGCTTCCGAATATTCGGCTTCGGCATGTGGGATAACGAAACGAGTCTTAGCCAATATTTTCTTCAATCATATTACAAACGAAATATAAGAAATCTTAAGTTAGACCGACCTCAAAATACCCTTTGCCCTTAAATGTGCGTGCGAGTTAAACAATGGCAATGTTTTATTTCGAAATCATCATTCGGGGCATACTCGTATATAGGGTTATTTTCGGTAGGGTACCCCAAGTTGATTGGTAGGAGGGAGATTCATAATGGAGGGAGACGTGGCCTTCATCTGATCGTCCCTATTTCTTATGAATGGCTTTGCAGCATCAATATACTAATTCATATAAAATTTGATCCAAGAATTTGGCATAGGTCCTAAGCTTCTAACAGGTATCAATAGAGAACGTGGCTGTCAAAATGTACCGCCCATTTTTTGTTTTGTGTTTAATGCTAGCACTCTGAACCTTCATATGAAGTTTCGTTGATGAATCTTGGGTAAAGTTCCACAAAAGAATATTGGTTAATTTTGGGCGTGTCAGTAGTAAAAATCTGGCCATATTTTGCATGCACGCTAGTACGGAACTAATGTATACCAATTTGTATTCATATATCATCATTAGAAGCATATATAGGGTAATTTTAAGTGGGGTCCCCAAAATTTATTATTTGGGAGGGAGCCGTGTCCTTTATCTGATCGACCCAATTTGTGTATGGCTTTGTAGCGTTAATATACGTACTAAAATACCCAAAAATATTGTATGGGTAGTAAGATATAAAATTATGTTAATAGTGGGGGTGGTTGTGAAAATAACCCGCCCATTTTTTGTGTGTTGTTTAATGTTAGTAACCGCAACCTCCCTGTGAAATTTCTTTGATGAATCTTCTATAGGAACATCATATTGAATTTTGGTTAATTGTGGGTGTGGCAGTAGTACTATGGTCCCCATATTTTGCACACATACTATTATGGACCCAATGTATATTACTGCCATTATTATCATATCATCAATAGCAGCATAAATAGGCTAATTTTAATTTTAGTTCCGAAAGTGCCTTGTATTGAAAATGGCCGTGTCATTTCTCTGATCAACCTCATTTCTTGCAGTTGGCTTTATAATGTCCAAATGTTGCTTCTCATTTTAAGTTATGAATATTTGTTATTAGTGGGTGTGGCAGTTAATATATAACACCCACATGCATAGGGTTTAGCAGGAGTTTCATTTACATAACTTCTAAATTGCGTCACTATTCTATCAATTGGACTGGAGTTATAGTCATTTTAAAAAAGGTGAACAAAAGTTTCATATATGGGAGGTAGGCGTGGTCTTTGTCCAAATCAGCTCATATAGCAATCTGGTTCTGTATCTTTATACAGAATATACTTTTGCAAATTTTAATTAAGATATCTCTAACGATCTGGAAAACAGTGGCCACAGATGGACGGGCAAAAGCAAGAAAGTGGTTCGGAGCATTTGTATATACTTATGTCTATACATGCCACGCCTTTTTCTGGTGGTTGAAAACCCGCTCAACCGCACAAACTTAGTATACCATTTTTACCCCTTTTTAGGGTAAAGGGTATAAAAATAACCGATTTACCAGTAATTGCTACGTACCGAGGTGGCAACTAACCGCTTTGAGTTCAAGTTCATGATTGGCTTTATTAAGTGTTTAGAATTAACAACATAGGTATGATTAGATAATAATAGTAGAGAATAGATAATAGCTTATAGAAACGCTAAGGTAATATTAAGAGTAATGTGTATAAAAGTTATTTATAATAATTTAAAAGAAAATTGGTTTTCCAATGCTTCCAAAAATTGATAATCTTCTTTTTTGTCACAAGTGATCCTCGTGGCTTTTCTCTTCTTTCAGTTTGAACTACGCTTCGGTGATAATATACGAAGAAGGCATTAGTTTTTGATCCAATATTCTAAAAAAAAGCGCTTATAACAAAACAAAGGATTGTAGTCACTGATTGTTCGCCATTCCTGCTATCATTCCCATGCTTGTACAATACTCCATTACTGTTCATTCACATTAACAGTTTACACAACCATGAGCTTATGTTTTCTGCTGAAGGAAGAGATCATTGGCACATTGGTGACCCATATATATATATATAAGAAATAACTACTGTTTACAAAGGAAATATTTTGGATCATTGATTAGGCAAATCATGGGGCACAATCCACGGGGCCATCATATGGCGATCATACGCATCATCGAGAGTCGAACTACGTCTCCTGTCTGGAGGCAGAATAGGACAACACGTGACATTTTTACATTGTATCTGGGTTTGTCCTGTCTTCGCCAGAATCAGGAGGCGCTTATTAGGGTCAATTGTAATGGAAATAGAAAATGTATATTTCTTATCTCTGGACAGACTTATGAGATTCATAGAGGATTGAAAAAAGTTTGAAAAGGTTTAGCTTCCCTTCCTTTCACAAATCCTCTATATCCCCCTTAAATATATTTCATCTATATTTCCAAACTTATACTCCAATGGGCGTAACTTGTCGGAGTGCTTGGAGATCCTCTTCTACGATGGTTCTGCGGCGTACCACAATTCTATTCTATTCTAATCGCACTAAAAATTGATTTTTGTATCTCAACTAATTTTAGCATATACGAGTATATAGTTAAATCAAAGACAATATACAGAAATACCTTTTATTGCTCTCTTGAGTGAGAATAAACATATTGAAGTATATGGCAACCACATTGGAAACATATGTAGTATATTGTCTTTGGTTAAATATAGATTAGTATTGAAATCAGACGACGCCATTTCAAGCAACATTTGAGTTGCAGTTATGGAAATTATTTCAAGGAGAAATCCATAATGACTTTGTGCGAATGACGTGAGGTCCAACCGGGCTATGACGCTGTCTTTTAATGTGGGTGTTCAAGCTGTCATACTAGTTTGTGTTTTGACGTCATCAGTATAGGACTAAACATATGCAGATATTTGTAGTGAATCTGTTGTTGTTGTTGTTTGTTGTTGGGGCAACACCTGCGTGAGCTTTTTTATGCATGGGTACAAAACTATTACTATAATTTTATTTGCTTCTTGTGTGTGTGCAACTGTTGATAAGTCCGAAAACAAGTTTTCATATTGTATTATCTGCAGTTTATGTGACACTATTGCAATGGAATATAGTTTCGAATACAACTGAAGTTTCCATTATGTACAAGTCTTTCAATTTGAACTTAAAATACCGAGATGTACGTATTTCCCCGTGTTTGTGTATCAAGTAGGGCGCGGCAAGTCATACAATGGTACACGCTTTTATGGAGAATTGGTTGGTTGAACTAGGGAAGAAATATGTTTCCAATGTGGCAAAAACGTGTTTCAAATATGGAAGAATTGTGTTGGGTAACAGTTATCTCAATATTTAATTACCGAATTCACATTTTTAATTAACAATATACTTTGGGTACATTTAAAATGACTTGTAATGTAGGCATAGAGTTTAACAACATCTCATTTATACATGATGATGAGGATGAATGAATATTACAATAAAAGTGAATGTTGTTGAGAAATTTCGACTCACTACAGATTTAAATAATTCATCCACATAAAGAAAAAATTTGCATAGAAATGGCTGTGCAGTTGCGTTATTTTGTAACACCCATAAGTAGGCGTGGTATGAATGGACATACATAAATGATCAGCAATACTTTTTGAGTCAATTTGGTTTTCGTCTTCACTATAATTTAGTTTCTTTACATATTGTAACCAAGAAAATTTTTTTTTATGAACAATTTTAAAAATACACTTCAATTCTGCCGTATAAACTTTCAGTTATAGTGAACAACTTGAGGCGTTTGTAATTCTGTCATCAATTTTTTCTGTTTTATTTTACTGAAGACAATTTTTATTGTTTTCTTTGAAATTAAGTTAACGAGTTCACTTTCAAAAGGTAGTCTCCACCATCAATTCTTTCTCTGACCAGTTTTCCAGATTCTTTACTGTAAACACAAATTACCCAAAAATTAAATAGGCTTAATTAGAATAGAATAAACAAATGTTTCGAACTTTATTATTTTTATTATGGGAAATCAACATTTTATTTAATTCAGGAAAATAGGTTTTCTTTGGTTAATATAATGCAAGGATGCAGGAAAGGAGTATATTTTGATAGTTGAAGAAATCAGTATTTGAATTATGTTCTTCACACTAGGAGTGTAGAAGTTGATTCCAATTAAACTTCATATAATTCCAATATAAAATTTTATATGATTGTAATAATGTAGTTTTTTTAATTCAATGGACCAAGTATGTGTTATTAAAAAAATATCCTCCGCTTCAACATAATGCTTGAAAAAGCCACGATTACTCATATTGAAGAGAAAATACAATATTGAAATTCTAGCATTAAATCGTAAAAAATATATTTTTATTACATTTATAAATCATTTATTATTATTGTACCTACATTTTCAGAACTTTGAACATTGCTTTGAATTGTGAAACATTTGTATTTGAATAAACTATGTAATAATAAAATTGGAAATATTTTTTTATGGATAGTTTAAAAAAACTTTCCTGATATCAACTTTTATGGCCCGCGATTCCATGAGTTTTTGCTGAGGCAACAATATTACATAATTTCATAGTGATTGGATAATTACTCCGATATTTTGGAAGATAGACTGTAATAACAATTGTAGCAGGATGTAGTAATATGTCGAGAACTGTCTCTAATCAGAATTATCTTTGACGCCTTTTTTTCGGTATGAGAAGTATGAATATTGCTTTTACAATATTTTTTTATCGAATGATTTCATCTTTTATTAGCATTACATTCTGCGAAATTTATCGTATTAACCCGCTTCGCAATTTTACAATTAATTGACCTGTATAAAGAATTTTCAATGAATCGCAGTTGCTTCAAGATGATTTAAATATTCTTGGTGACTAGTGCAACACAAATTGTATGAAACTAAACTACAAGAAATGCAACCATATGTGGTTTTCCAGATCATCTCACTCTGCTCATCCTTACTTCAATGTCAATCAACCATTGTTATCCGTTGATCATATGTGCGACTTAGATGTGACCTTTCACCAAAAACTTACCTTTGGTAAACAAGTTGCAACTGTAGTTAACGAAGCTTCTCTAACTCTAGGCTTCATAAGTAGTTGGGTAAAGGATTTCAACGACCCCTATATTACCTACCTTTTGTACACTTCCTTGGTAAGCCCATCATTAGAATGCGCAAGTGTTGTTTGATGTCCTAGATATGCCTGTTACTCTGATGCTATTGAATCAGGTCAAACGCGGTTTTTATTGTTTTGCCTACGTTCCTTCACATGGAACTCCAATTTTCAACTTCCTCTTATGTGAGTCGTCTTAAACTTATTCGTCTCTCCTCTCTAGAACTATTCTTAAATCATGTTTTGTGTTTACTCTCATGAGTGGCGAAATAAAAAGTAGATTTTTGCTTGGCATTCTCCACTTTAATGCTCCTGCAAGAAGAACAAGGAATTTCACTCCTTTGTATCTCCATCCTTGTAATCGGAACTACTTAGATTTTGCGCCCTTTCGTAGTGTGTGTTATGATTTCAATTTAGTTTCGGAGGTGATTTGTTTGAATGAATCCAAACATATGTGGAAATGGAAAATAACACTTTTCCTTTGAAACTGTGAATAGTTCTCTTTGTATATCTTTGAAAATATGTTTAATACCCTTCCTAAATCGCTATTAGGCCTTTGAGGCTTAGCGTAATTGTTAGGTTAGCATGTGGTTTTAGTAAGTAGAAATCTCACACCCTTGGGTGGTAGTTACCCCTCGTGCCTTTTTGAAGATTTCCCCTTCCTACGGAAAAAGGTAGTTTATATGAACAACTCACAAGAAGATGAAAAAGTAATTAATTTAAACAAACAAGAAATATGTTTTTTTATTTTATTATTTCAAGTGAAATAGTTAAGATTATTAACAATTTATTAAAACATGGTAAAATCGACTACTATAGACATATATAACATAACATAACTTTAGTCCGTAGGTGAATTCCACCAAACTTATCTAAATCTCAATTGCAGACCAACTGAATTTGAAATAACGACTCTTATTAATATATTTGATTCATTGTGCTGTTGGCAACACTGTGAAATCTTTGAAAGCTCATGCGCAAAGCTCTGTTGTAATTTTTGAACAACTGCAAAAACCGGAAATAGAAATTTAGAGCTTTCCAGCAAAAGCTCTTCTAGTGAATAAATTATAGCCAACAGTTTGAAGGAAACTTTATTTGAAACTATATTAGAGACTTCTCGGACTAAACGAACATATTTTTTAATATAATTTGCAATTAAATTTAATGGTTGTTGAGAGTAATTGAAATTAGTGTGTAGAGTAATAAATTTTGTGAATGATTGTCAAATGACTTGTCTTTCTGACTACTGGAAGAGTGCGGTTTCTGACAAAGGAAAATTATAATTTTTACACTTTTTTAGATTAGATTAGATTTATTTAAGGGTGTTATACACCGCGACCTGAAAGATCTATTGTGATGCCCCTATTTATTTGAAAGATTAGGATAGTCTCATCTACAGATCTTCTGTCAGGTTAATTTCCGACAGGAATTCATATATTTTGGAGGAATCAAGTTGAGGGATCTTGTTCATATCTAAGATATATTCTCCAAAACATCTGAGTCTTTTGTGTGCCAATGGTCTGTAGTCTGTGATCAGGTGCAGTGAGGTTTCGTCACTTTCTCCACAGAATCAACAGATGGTATCTGTTGATTCTGTACCCAACAACTTAATATGGTAGTTGACTCCACAGCGTCCGCTTAAAATGCCTGTGATGATTCTTAATTTCTCTTTTAGGAATAAAATCTCCCAGAAGACCTTTGGCATGTATTAAACCCGGAAGATTTTTCCAGGTTTGTCTTCTGTTTGCATCTGTACACTTCTTCAGCAGACTTCCAATGGTATTGGATGATAGTCCACAAAAGGGTTCAGGGCCGTTGCGATGCAGCCTTCCTAGCTAAGCTAACAGCCTTCTCATTTCACTCTACTCCTATGTGGCTTGGTACCCACATTAGAGATAACTTGTTCATACTGCCTAGGGAGTTCAGTTTCCCAATACAGTCCCATACAAGTTTAGACCTCGCCAGAAGTGAGCTCAAACTCTTGATTGCTGCTTGACTATCGGAGAGTATCACGATGTTTTCCCCCCGATATTTGCTGTCAATGTTGATCTGGGCACATCTTTCAATAGTGTGAATCTCCGCTTGAAAAATGCTTGGGAAAGAACCCATTGGGTCCCAGTAGTTCGTTCTAGGCCCAAATACTCTCGCCCCAGTTCCGTCCACAGTCTTAGCACCGTCTGTATACCTTAAGAAGGAGTTTTCTCTAATTTTATACGTCTCAGTTAGACCTTCCATTCTTTTTTGCAATTCATCTTTGTACTGTATTTGTGTGCAAAGTTGAATTTCTTGGCATTAGATCCTTGTGAGATTTTAGTATACCATATTCTTGAGCTGAATTGTTACCCCATATATTTTGGGTTCAATTTGATTCCCTCGAGATCATTTCTTGTATTCTGGTTAGAGATTTCCTAGCAGAGTCTTGGATTACTAGATGTAAGGGTGTTAGATCTAGTATAATTTCCAATGCTGCCGTTGGTCAGGTGCGCATAGCTCCAGTGATAACAAGGCGTTGTACTTAATGCAGATTTCGCTGTCTTAAGTCTGACTTTATTTGACCAAGTGATGATTGGTCTCACCATCATGGTATACATCCATACACTTTTTGAACAGTTTAGTTTAGTGTAAACAGAAACATATATTCACATATATATAGATTATTTAAATATGTTTCTTTTTGTATATAAAAATTAAAGGCGGAAATTGGATGTTTCTTCTACGAGGTCGTACAAAGTACGAGGTGTAATTAGTCCGTCAGGAGCAGTTCCAAGTTTACTTCGCTGTTGGGCAATTTCCAGTTGCAGTTTCTAAGAATTCGTTTCTACCTCTAAAGTAAGTTTAAGCCATAAATATGGGAGATTCTTTCTGCATATTTCTGCATACCAACCGCGCAGCAAATAAACAAGAATACACAAATATAAATTCAAATTAAAACCAAATTTATTGCCGCACTTTTAATTTTATTTAAAATAAGTTGCAATACAAATTAAAATTAACTCTTTCCTTAATTTTTGAATTCACACATTATAGTTGTTTATTTTTTTATACTTTTACATGGCATTTATTTATAGATTGTTGTTTTTTATTAACGATTTTGTTTTGGTTTCCCATTCTGCATTTGAGCTGTTTATAAATTGACGCAAACACCTGTTTATATATTCATATTGCGTTTCTTTGGACTGGACTGTGCATTTAAATTCATACAGGGTGCTCTTCATATCTGCCATTCTGGTCTCTCAACTTCAGTAATGAATTATTATTATCACGGATGTTGAACGCATATCATAGAGAGAGCAGACATATCGACAGAGATTATTATCGTAATGTTATGGAGTGCTTATTCAGGAATGGGTATATTAAAAAAATGAGTGTAATTGTTTAGTTATAGAACAAAAATAGTATAAACAGTTCAAAAACTCTGTTCAATTAATACAATTATTATTTAAATCAAGCTACATTTTGAAAGTTGATTGATAAAATGTCTGCAAAATGATTTCATTCGAGCTTAACTTAGTTCAAATTAACTAAGGCTCATCCTAATAAGCTGAGGGCCATCGTCGCTATTGCTGATTTCTTGAGATAGACTATAATTTTAATTATAAGCCGGGTCAATTACTGGAAGCCCTGGCAGTTAGTGCTCTTCAATTGTTTTTATAATATGAATTTCCTCCTGTTGTTCATTTCGTAAAATAAAAAATAAATAAAACAATTGTTCGCCTGGGTTTAAAATCATTGAACCTACGCAATTATAACTTTTTCGACTTATTTCTCATATTTTGAACGGATAAATAAATTCATACATGGGTGATCACGAACCCTGTGTCGGTCGAACCAAAAACTAAAGGGGACTTGAGTGTGCTAACTCACTTCATATTAATGCTCGAATCATAAAAAACCATCCTAACCATCCCCTTAAATTCAATTTAAAATATTGGGTTCAGGTACTCATACAAGAAGAATGGTATTCAGGTACGGGTTCTGGCACAGTAATATTTATGATCGCATTTTTCCCCAGATATGCTTATTTTACTTCAATTTATTTACACAGAATTTCCAATAAAAATAGAAAATATATTTAATGAAGGCATTTTATTTGTATATATATATATATATTTTTCCGGATGGAGGGGAAATCTTCACAAATATTGTCTCATTAATATAAACACCCCTGTATCGTAGTTTATGTTCTTTACACGGACAATATAAAAAATGTTGAGAAAGTAATTAATTTAAACAAACAAGAAATATGTTTTTTATTTTTCCATTTTAAATGAAATAGTTAAGACTATTAAACAAGTTATTAAAAAACCAGTAAATGAGCCTGAAGTCGAGTAAGATCGACTGGCAGATACCATGTACCTACCCTAGGCAATATTTCAATCCAACCACTTGGAAACAAAATGGGCAAAATATATAATTTCATTCTGTGGCCACTTTAGAGATATTAATGATATATAATTACGCTTATTCCAATTAAATATTAACTTATATAGTATATATATATATATATATATATATATATATATATATATATATATATATATATATATATATATATATATATATATATATATATATATATATATATATATATATATATATATATATATATATATATATATATATATATATATATATATATATATATATATATATATATATATATATATATATATATAATTGAGCACAAAGAGCCATACCCTGATATCATGTTCTAATTCTTGAATTCTGTGATAATGTTTGTTAATAGATATACAGACCCATTCAGGAATATAGTATTCTTCAGAACGATTAAATGATTTGTATATTGTGTATTATTCTACAATTGTTAATTGTATATAATTCTACAATGTAATAAACTTCTTTACAAAGCGGTTCAATTCATAAACTAATAAAATAACTACATTAACAAATATAATACATTTATACCATTATAGCTAATCAACCGATTGAATTGATTTTGAATATTAGAAAGTTTCCAATTAACGAAATAAATTTCTCTAAAATATTGGTCATATTTCTCAAAATGGGATACAACTTCTTAAATTGAAGGAACAATGATCTAATTAACCAATTAAAAAATATTCGATAATATATGGGAATTCCACCACCTCTATTAAAAGCAATCAATGTTGTATTCCCATGCTACAAAGTACTTTCTATGAAGCCAAAGCATCACAAAATCAAGTACACTTTCTTTATATTGCTTGAGTATTTATAAGGAAGGAGTTCTCCAGTTATGAGTATATGCATGTGGGTTTCAACAAATTTTGCCTTTGTTTACTATATTTCTAATTTGATCAATTTGTCATCATGTTGGATTTGATCATTTTGTCATCATGTTGGTCCGCCTCAATAGTCCTAGTTTTTCCTGCCATTAATTGATATACTCGAACAATAAACTAAATAGGTAATAAACTAACTCTCTTTCTGGATATTCTTATAAGTTTATCACTGTCACTTATGGACAGATTATAATCTCCTTTACTGGATAATCAGAATATTTTGCTTTAATATGCTATAATATGCTGAAGAATTTCAGAAATTGTGATACAAACATATACTCGTATTAAAGCACCGGCAAATATGGTAGCCATACAAAATCGGCAGTTATTTTGAATATGTGTATGGCACAATAATTTCTGTGCATTCAATTTTCATTAATTGCTTCACCATACAAATCCAGATAAATCAGGTTGGGATACGACACCCGTATAAGCATCATAATGCAACGGAGAAGACTTCTGCGGTTTCCATATTCGAGTTTGACTGCTTCTAAAATTGATACAGAATTGACCACGAGTTTCTCATTTGTTTGTGATTCACGCATAAGCGAACGAAAAAAACCACCATAAAAGTACCCTTAAATGTGTACATTTTCAATTGCTCAATTAATTTGCGTTCATTGATTTATGTCTCCCCCAGTCGCCCGGTTTTTTTTCACAAATGGAATCACTTGATTTCAATTCAGAGGAAGTCACGTTATCGTCACGCCTCAGCTAATGGAATTAATACAGTTAATAAAATTATTGCACCAGTGTTTATTTAAACTTTGCTGCTTGTTTGTTCCTCTCCATGCAGTTGTTCTGTACACACATTTTCATTTGCTGGTAGATACTCGTACATATAATAATTTTTGTTGAAATATTTTGTTTATAATTTTCATAGCACGCGCTCTCGCTCGCCGCCCGCCTGCTGAGTGCACTTATTATTTATGCCGCAGAAGTGTTGATTTTCATTCAGAGTCTTATAAATTGAATGTAATTTTGTACTCTAAAAGTCTGCGCGAATTGGTGCGGAATTGTGCTCTCAAAATGAACAGCGATCTCGGCGGCAATGGATTTTGTATCTATCCATCTATTGGATTGAAAAAGCGGCCGCGATACGCTCACGCTACTCACGCTGCTCATTCATTCATTCATCGAGTCGATCTACAGGCAGTCAGTTGTGCGAAACGTCTCACTCACAGATATACACACTAACATTTCTATATATATATATATATATATATATATATATATATATATATAAATTTGTTTCAATTCTGTACAGAAAATTAATTTAAAAAAATTTTGTTTAAAAGGAATCATCGCGTAATTAAGAACATTCAGTTGTGAACGAACTGTGTGCAAGTGAAGAGTTGAAAATTTAGCATATCAAGTGTGAAGAATTTTGAAAATTGCCGATTATTAATAATATCAAAGTGAACAAAAATTAATTTGCTCAGAAAATATTAAGAAATTAATTACAAATTATTAAAATTTATAAGGGAAAAACTTAATTGAAAACCGTTAATACAAAATGTCTTCGAAAACAATTATTTACACATTTGGATTAATGCTGATTGCATTGATTCCCTTAAAGTACACAAATGCAAATATTGATACGAATGAAGTTGATGACGTTCCAGAATATACAAGTAAGTGAATTTTTGCAAACCGAGACAACATTTGTCTCAAGTGAATTCTTCGAAATTATCCTTATCAATTTTGAACCTTTGAACTGTTGCTCTTGAGGCTCGTGATTTTCTTAAGATTTCTTTAGAGAATTTTTCAATATTTTTAAACACAATTGCGCAATATTATTTATTTATTTAATCTAAAATGTGCGATGGCGGCTTTCTTGGAATGTATTGTAATTTATTTATTGTTGATTTCTGCTGTGAACTATAATCACAACAACGTGATGAGCTTCATGTGTGGTAAAAAATTGGAACAAACAAAAAAAGCCGAGCACTATTATGAAGGACATGAGTGTGTAGGTAGATACAACATATTTCTTAAATTATTTGTGGTCTCAAAAAAAAAAACAAAAATATAAGTTATTATTTTAAAGTTTAATACACAATGTATGGAGTTAGTGCACTTTATCGTAGAGCCTTATCTTGATTTTTAGGCCGTTCATTGTTTTATCAAATGTTTCTCTTAGTACTGTATGCTGTACTCATAGGAATATCCAGATAGTGTTTTGGTTTAGTCCAAATGAAGTACCACACTAGAAAAAGTATAATAAATAAACCCACTTTTAATATAAGAACTCTAAATCTAACAGATTCCGTTGCCTTTTTGAAGGTGTTCATTTATGTTTCCTTAGGTTTTAAGACAACATCTGCCCAAAAGTGTGTTTTTACAAGTACTCGTCTAGAGAGTTATTATCCGATGAAATGCCAAAAGGTTCTTGATAATGTGGGCGATTATTAAATTATTATTTATATTATATAAGAGCAGTCTTATCACCAACATAAAGGAAGTAAATTTTGCAGGCAAAACAGAAATTTCATAATTTCATTTGATAACGATACAATCATTTTGCAAAGCGGTACGATTATAGCTCTATTTTTTGTCACTTATTCTTGCCTTCTTTGTCAGTAGGAAGTGGAATACACCAAAATAGGGAGCTCACCTTCATACAAATTTAATAAGTTCACGTCACTACGACAGGAGAATAATCCCAACAATATTAATTAAGTAATTATATCCAATAACTTTGTTTCTGGAGATATAGTTTAGTTCTCTACAATTTTGATCTCAAATGTCCACTCTCTTCAATAAAAATTTTGAATTGTCGGGTTATTGGTACATCATATCCACAAATTTTGGCAGTATTCCTTGGATATTCATTTACTACACACTTTTTGCTGTTATGTCGTTAAATAGTTGGTTTATATATAGAAGTGGCTACCACCGAAGGGCCAAATGGGATTATTATGATACCACTAAGGTAATTCCATTCGCAGTTGCATGTTTTTGAAATTATTTGAATGTGACAATCAACTGCATTATAGTATGGGAAGAGACTAGATTACCCAACTCGCGGAAAAACAAATTCTCTAGGGGTAACTTCAAAGCTCAACAGCTTATAGGCTGGATCACTGTAGACCCCCTTTTCTAGTTTCTAAAGACGATGAGATATGGTAATTTATAACTTGTTCAGACATAATCCTAAATAAAGCAGACTTATAAGCTATATAAATTCAGACCGACTATACCGATTAATTTTTGATCATGTGTTTATTTGCCATGCAGTTAATGTGGTGGGTTATCTTTACAATGGTGCCGGTTTTCATAGTTCGAAATTTAGTCCTTATAGTCTACCTTATACCATAATTTAAATGGTTCATCACACTTAAAAACTGTATTGAAAATTCAACATGTTCCCTGGTTCTTGGATATTTGAACTAAGTTTAATCAAATTCATTTGCATAATTGCTTTTATATTGCTTTGCCTAGTTAGCGTATCCAAAATTGTGTGTAATATGTGGAATAATTATAGATATCTTGTAGTCTTGGAAGTGGTTTGAAAGTCACAAATGTTGTTCCTAAAAATAACTAAATTATGATTAATTATTATTATGATTAATTAATATTATATGATATTAAACTATTAAAACAAGTCACAGTCTCAGATACTACCAAATAAAATTTTAATGAGAATAATTGAAGCTTAACCTTGTGTGTAAACAATTAGAAGGGTACTACTTAAAAGGGACCATGTACAGAGGTAAGCCAACTGCCATTGAAAAGCACTATTGAAGTAAAAAAGTGTTTATGTGGCTCAACTTAGACCGACATATGCGTAAATACCTGAAACTGGTTGAAGTATTGAAGTATTTTTACACGGTAATGCCTCTTTTTGTTCGAAGTTTGTGTATTGTAAATGTGAGTTTACGACAGTTGCTCTCTTCAGACAGTGAATGACGGGTTTAAAGAAGTTATATGTAATATTATATATAACTTCTTTATAAGATCCGTATACCTGACATTTAAATTTAAATCATCACAGCCAAATACATATTTTAAAACGAATAATACTCTTATTTAATGATCAAAAAATAACAACTTTCTATTTGATGTTTGGCCCATTACATTGTTGAACTGCAGAAATTTATTTTTTAAGCTGCACTAATTTCATTATGAAATTCCAAAAATCTCATTAAAGAAAGTCAGCTCCGAAGTTTGGGGAATAGTATAACCGATTTTTGGTTAGACTAATTACTTTCAGCACTAAAATTACAGATTTTCTGTTCAAATTTGATATTAATTTGTTTAGTGTACAATTTTCTGTAATACATTCAAAGCTGGTTTGACGAAATGGATGAAATGCCCAGAAATGCCCCAGGAATTGGTCTCCCACGATTGGTTGAATATGAGCATTAGAGTATTTCCCTACCTTTAAGATTCATAAACTAGAATAGAAGTGATATTGAGAAATCTGTGGGCACCGGGTTTAAGTAAGTTTTCTCTTGGACGTTCTCAGACAAAATTAATTGTAGGACCGAACCGATGAGTAAAACCTGAGCAGTAATAGCAGATCCTGTCTGTAGTAAGCGTCCCTCTCTTTGTTTAAGAGTTGGCAGTTAGTATTTGGGGTGTTGAGGGAGAGAAATGAGAATAAAATGGAGAGATTATACTTTATTTTATATATAAATTAAGCAACGGCAACCAAGTTCAGTGAGATTTGACACAATTTATGATAATTAACCATAAACCCATTTCTAATTATGAAAATTCAGTTAAAAAAATAAAAATTTAAATAAATTTTGTCAATTATGTTCTCTTTTTGTTTTGGTTTTTTATTAATTTGAATTGTCCATATTTTCAAAATGAGGCACTTAGTAGCCTCCTTAGTAGAATACTCAATTTTCGAGCAATAAACTAGTTACATTTGTCCACGCCGGCACATTTATATTTTGGCTTACGACAATCCCACATTTAATGTTGTAGTCTTGAACCTTGTAAAAGGGGGCTATCGAAGTCGTACGTACCTAGTTTAGAACTCTTCAACAGACTTCTACGCTACGCTGAGCAATGAATCGATTTCGCTAACTGAACACTTGTAAGCACCTGGCACTTTGCTCTGCGGTAAGCATACAATTTTGTGTCAAGAGTGTTTCGGGTTTGTATTGCTCATTATTTTATTTTAAGTTAAAAAGCAAAGATACACAGAGCTAAACCACAGACTCATCATGTCCACTTGTCGATACATTTTGTCTTAAAAATGTTGACCCACTTTTCAAGTGATCGCATTATTGTCAAGTGGCAACGATACTCCAAAGAATGGAAATGTGAATGCACAACAGATTGTGAATCTGTTTTAAAGCTATTTAAAAAAATTAACAAAACAAAAAAATATTTAAAAAAGAGTACACAATTTTTGATATTTTAGTTGAAATTTATTACTAGGCGGCTTTTGAAAGCACTTCAAAAACCAATAAGAAACACAAAGGAAAAATCACAAAAATAAAACACTAAAATAATGTGGGTTCCTATTATGAAACATGCACAGTGCGATGCATAGTAATGGGGCAGAATTAGCATATTGAAGTACAAATAGTCAAGCCGCTGCATGATTTTAGGTGTAATAGATGTATATGGTACGAGTATAGAGTGATAAATAAGCATGGTTAAGCGGGCGAAATAAACAAGGTTTGTTGACTGCTTCATTATGACCTGGTGGGGAATTCACATTAAAATGCAGTAAAATGCAGTAGAAAAACCCCACCAACTTGTATGTCGATTGAATTAGGTTTTCAGTACAAGCGTAGCATTTCCCCCGTTAAATATAAGGCCCACTAATATTCAAGCTTTGATAAGTCCGAACCTAATAAATTTTAAATATGTCCATTAATTATATTTTCTATGTTTATTTGCAGTGATACAAGGAGTGAAAGTGTATCCCGGCGATCGGGAGTGCGTGATGGTTGGCGGACTCTGTGTCCATACGAATGACTGCAATGAGCCCACATCATCCAAAGGGCTGTGTCCCACGAATGCTTATCGTGGTGTCGAATGCTGCTATGAATGTAAGTAAAATGACAGGATTAAGAAAGGAGCGCAAATAATGAACAAACTTTCAACAGTAAAAAGTGTTTAAACGTTCGTTCACAAAACACAAAAACATTTCCTTTTGCACACCACATTCCAAATATCCTCATACAAAAACAAAACTAACGCACAGAAAATCAGAATAAAAAATTTACTAAAGAAAAACAATCCTATCCACAATAAAAAACTTAATTGGTATTATTTTCTCTGTCTCTCCCTCTCTCTTTCTCTCTCCATCTCTCTCTCTCTCTTATCCCCACTCATAACCTCAAAACCTGTGGTCCCCCCCGTACAGTGCCAATGAGGCCAGCGCCTTGCGAGCAACACATGGGCGAATGCATGGACAAATGCCATAAGACTCTGATGAGGCCCGCCACGGATTGCCAGAGGGGACATGTCTGTTGTGTGTTAGTTTGAACTGCGCTCGCACGCATGCGCACATCCAAGCTTTAATTTAGAGATTTTATTGTATGTCTAATTTAAGTTTTTATTTTATATTTTATACTAATTTGTTTTATTTATACGATTTAAATGTATTTAGTTATGTTTACTATCTACGGCTGACAGTTGCATTTTAAAGATATTTATTTATGTGTATATATAAAAAATTTGTTTTATTGTGCAATAAAACTTTTTGTCTACGTGTATTTTGTGAATGGTATTTTTATTTATTTTGTTCGTCTCATTTTTCCACTTTTTAGATCTAGTCAAATAGTAAATTAGCAAAAAACTTGGTATACCCATTTTACATTTTTTAAAGGGGAAGGGTACAAATATCCTCAAACACAAATTAGTTCTTGAGTATCTGTAATAAGCTAGAGAGAATTGTAAAGCAGTCAGAGCTGCGCATAAACTACAGAAAAGTGGAACATTTAACTGGAACTGGATATTGTATAAATTAGTATAAAAAAATTTAATAAAACCATGCATAATAAGAATGCATTTTGAAATAAAGCAATTTTCACATCAAGAATCCATATTATAGCAAGCATTTTACAGTAAATCTTTAGTAATTTTTATCAATAGACAATCCTCCAATCTTTGCTCCCCAGCTAAAAGGGAGTGGATAATACTACAGTTTTCTGAGTGAAGTTTATTCTATGTCATATATAAATAATTCTTCTGAGTTACTCAGCACCTTCAGTTGACACGTGTGTAAGGTCGAAACTATTACTAGCCCTACAAAGGAACCTACATTTACTGCAAGAAATCTTGCATATTTTCAGTGTATATTGGTTTATGATTTCCTAACCAATTTAGGTAAGGCGGATGAAGTTGCCCGTGAGGGTACTACCATACCTATTGAACCAGATAGGTCGAACTGCCACATGTAAGCTCTTAATATATACAATATCCTTAGGCACAGCGGTCAGGCGCTGGTGTGAATTTTCAGGATGTAATATAGCTAGACAAACCTGGCCAAAGATAAATGTCAAGCGCTCTAAGGACTTAGTGGCTCTAAATAGACAAAGTATAGGTTCCGTGATTAGCGTCCTAACGGGACACTGGACTCTAGGAACTCACGGGTGTAGGCTGGGGTTGTCTCTAACGACTTCTGCAGGAGTTGCATGGACGATGAGGAGGAAGAGTCCATTGCACACCTGTTATGCACGTGTCTAGCGCTGTCCAGCAGAAGGCGCACTTTCCGAGGCGACTACTTTCTGGACTCTTTGGGAGATATCTCAAATAAAAAGATTAGCTCCATCAACTGCTTCATTAAAGGCTCCAAATGGCTGGACCTTTGAAAGCGATTGGGCCTGATGTCTCATACGGTATCACAAAGGGTCAATGTTGGCCTAAGTGCGCCCTTCGGGCGGCCGCCTTACCTACCTACCTACCTAACCAATTTAGGAAACAATTAAATTGATTTAAATTGTTAAACTTTTCTTTCCTCAGTTTATGAAAACAAATTTCACTTTATTTCCACGTACGAAAATTTCAAATACAGAGATATAAATATATTATTCTCAACCACTCGTTCGTTCTAAAGTAAACCAGTTCAGAGAACCATAAAAAAGCGTAAATATGAAAAAAATGTGTAAATTGGCTTCGTATAAATTTATCATGTTTAGTTCAGAGCATTGACCTTAGGTCTTAAAAAGATAAAACTTACTATAGTATGCTTAATTTCCCCGATCCTCCTACTATCGAAACAAACTTCGTTATTTTCTTTGGCATCAGTGCAGAAGCAGATACTTGGAATAACCTTGTAACACCGAAGCCAATTTCGGAAATATCTCTCATTTCTTATCTTGTAAAACTAATGGAGAAATTGAGTAAATATTTATAAATATTAAATCTGGAAGTTATATAAACAAGTATATAAGACATTGCCTTTCCTCTTCCTCTTCCCATAAAAAAGCACAAATCAAATAGTATGGTTATTACGTTGCCTAATGCTGCGATTCCCAGAGGGACAGGATTCAATGTGCTGTTAACTTTATAGTCCCATTACTTCTTATGTTGATGCGACCTCTCTACTTGTCCTCAGTCAATTCATTTTTACTGTGAATTGCTCTAAACAAATTTAGCAGGAATCAATATAGAGCAGCAAACACACACATACAAAATTATTTCGATTGTATGAATCTTTTAAAGGATATATCTATTTAGTTGCTGTCGGAAACTATATTACTATATAAAGTATTTTCACTATGGCCCATTTCCAGCATAATTCTGGTTTATACATCTCTTCCCAATATATAGTAAGTTGAGTCATAGAAGTGGTTCCAAAGTCCCTTATCTCTTAAACTTAGGCATATGGTACAATGGGTATCAATGTTTGAGTGCTTGGAGACATCTCCTATGGTGGTTCTTCGGCCTATCCCAATTCTATCTATCCCATATATTTAACTTTGTGATGTAAACGGAGCAGTGATAATTTAACAAGGAGTTAGTTCTAATACTCAATGAGTAAGTACTGGGATTCTGCAAATTCTCAACTATAATTCTTAAACTAAATCTGGATTTGTTGGCTTCGATAGCATAGAGGTGCACTGGTCAGTTTTCCAGGCCAGAATTCAACGGTAAAAATCTTATGCAGCCTTCACACTCCTTTCCTTGCAGACCCAAGCAAACAGTACTCACCTCTTAAAGATTCACACATACTCTTATATGAAAGTAATAAATTTGACGCTAAGTATTACAAAGTGAACTAGTTTTGATAGGTTTTTGCGTGTGAACTTCTCACCTTAATAAGCAAATATTTATATATGTATTTCTTATACCCTTAAACCATATTGAATTTTTAGGTTTTAGGGGAATGAATACTAGCTACTGAGGCTTTCGAACTCGAACAGAAAAAGGTTTAGAAAAACCATCCGCGATCCGGTGTGTGAGTCTAGGATGCTTACCACTAGACCACAGAGGCCGGCATATGGAAATACAAAGAGTTAAAAGTTTCCTAAATCATTTTCATATAAAATCATTAAGAATGTTTGTAACCTACTGCAGAAAGCTTCTAATATTGTGGTATTATGCCAAATTAATAAATAAAAAACATCAAATGCTTTCTAACGCTACATTCCAAGAATTAATGAAATTAATTTCGTTAGCTCACTTAATCAATTTTAATTAATAATTTTTTATTATTTTTTAATTGCCTTTTGTTTACAACACAAAAGTCAATTT
The DNA here is from genome assembly GCA_920105625.2 of Clusia tigrina. Lineage (NCBI taxonomy): Eukaryota > Metazoa > Arthropoda > Insecta > Diptera > Clusiidae > Clusia > Clusia tigrina. The sequence goes on from OV050030.1 coordinate 404,511,600, forward strand.
ACTTTTTACTTTCTTTTCAAAGTAAAAACATTGAAAACAACCATAACAAGTAATCAAGAAGCCGAATTCAATTCAAAGTTGATAAAGTTATTCAATACAATTAAATTTAATGCTCAAATTAATGGCACCCAATGTCAAGTTCATAGTCAAATTCAAATCAAATTGAATCATACTTTATTTTATTTAATTGCTTTATTTTGTATACGTATACCTACATACACACACACAAGTGCACGTTTGTATGGGTAAATTGTCTACGAAGTCGCGTGTTGTTTACAACCCAAGAACAAATGCGCATCGGACGCCTATCAAAATCAAAACAATTCTTTGTAATTTTTCTTTTTTATTATCAGTAAATTTATATTTCAATTTCAATGCATTTCAGTAGTTGTTTTGAAAATTTAACGCTCAACATAATTTCTAATTATAACTCATATTTCTGTTTGCACCAACTAAATAAAACAGATTTAATTGAAAGCAAACATAAATTAGATAAACTTGCCCATGCTCACGCGTACACCTTTGAAGAAGTGCAATAAACTTTTAGGAATATTTTTGAATTTTAAAGAGACCGACCTTAAACTATAAAAATGAAACGTCCTTGTCAATTATGCCACCATGTGCCAAAAATTCGCATTAAATACTGTGAAATGTGTGAGAAATGTTGTGTAGATACACGACACTGTTGATAGACACTTTTTATAGCTGCACACATGCACACATACGCACACAGATAGCACCACATTTTATTAGTAATCATGAAAATGCTCAGAAATGTTGATCGGCATATAAAATGTATATCAACATTAAGAAATGTTGCAAGGAAATTGTTGCGTGAAGTTTTTTTATTAGTGCTGATCGGTTGGAGCCGTAAATGAAATACACGCCTATGTTTAAAGAGAAGAACAAATTTATTCATTATCCTGAGTTGCTCTAGACATTTTATGCTTTTTCTTATTACAGTAATTATAAAAAAGTATCCAACTAATTGGGTTATGAGCATATATTTAATCTTTAATTATGAATGGATAGTGGAAGAATAGCAAACATAAAATAAGTTTTCCATTCCATTTCAAATGTTTTAAGTGTTATTCTTCTGTGATATCAAAGGTTGATACTTTCTAGATATATATAATCTATTTGTAAAATTGCTAAACGAGTTTATAGACTTTGCGATGCAGAAATAGAATTTATGAATCAGACGTAATGAGAAAATGGTAAGATTTAAAAAAAATAGCGTGTGCAGTTAGTAATTTTTTGTTCATTCAAATTATCATAAGTATTAAATATTAACTGTATTTCTATTCGAATCTGTTGACTGACAAGTGCACACTATAGGTGCAAATGTGGTTATGCCACCGTAATAATTTGTGAAAAGGGGAATTACTTACTTAGTTAATTATTTTGGACACGTCACGCATCCTCACCAGAGATCTTTTTAGGAAAGGCTGTTTCCAATACAAATGCCAGTCTACTGGTGTATGCAGATGCCATAGTGTTGCTAGTTGATAAGCCTGAAATCTTCAGCATATGATATACCAACTAGAAAACTACTGTCGAAAACGGAATATGGAGGCAAGGCTCAGCAAATCTGATATTTTGGTGTTTCGCAAGAGTGGCAGGCTATCGACCAAAGAGACGCTAGCAAAAAATAGGATAAATGCAACTTGGCAGAATTTATTAATTAAAAATAAAGTATCGTTAACAGCCAAATGGAGAAAATTTCAAGCAGTGTGTCGATCTACACAACCGTACGCAGCGCAGGTTTGGGGTTATGCATTACACGAGGAAGTCAACAAATTATAAAGATATTTTTTAAAGAGAGTGTTAAAACTCCCAGACTTTACACCAAATTATGCCCTAACACTTGAAACTGGAGCACGGAGAAAGCACGTTGTACACCCTTGAGCTACACTTGCCACACATCTACAAAAAGTTTAACTCTAACAACCTGGGAAACACTAGTACCGCAACGTGTACTACTTTGTGTAATATGGGAGAAGATGAAAATTTACTTCATTTTATGGGAAGATGCCCAATCCTAAAAGAATTAACAGCAGTATATTTAAAAAATAAATAGTTAAATGCAGAAGAAATTATTGATATTTTAAACGGAGATATCTCTATAAGCTGGAAGAGTGTGGCTAGCTATATGCTAAGTTCATTACTAAATCGAAAAGATATTTTTACAGATTTCGATTAAAGACTATTTAACACAAACAAATATAATGATACAAAAACTGATATATGGCAGACGGCTTGAAGCCATGCTGATCTCAGGCTCTCTATAATAGACTAATTTTGTAAATTTTTTTTGTCAATTTATAAATAAATAGCATATTACTACTACTATTACTACTACTACTAAAGAAAAAATCCTCTTTTTCCTCCTCTTTTCCCAAAATCCGACCCACTATACAGATGCATTGAATGTTGAAATTAAGTGTTTAATTAATTTATTGAAACTTTAATAAAATCAGCAAATGCTGAAGTCGAGTCAGACCAACTTTGAAATGTCTTTTACCATAAGAAACTTTACCATACCGCACCCTTACAAAAGTGCTGTGTAAAGTAAAACCACAGCGAAATTATATTATATTATATAATTTATTACCTAAAACTACTCTTAGTAGATGTGGAAAAAATTGGCTTCATGCAGACAGACCGAAGCACAAAATCAAACGTATTTAAAAAGTGCTTAGCACGTTCCATTTTGGATGTAATATACACAGCTTAACTTCATAAAAAGCCAATTCATAAATTTTAAGGATCAATAGTAGAAAAAACACTCATACTGCCAAATAAAAAAAAACAAAAAAATTATTTTAATTTTCTTAAAAATAAGCAATAAACGTTTGGCAACTAAATCATCAAATACAACAAATCTTAAAATTAAATTTGTCATTGGTAAATAAATAAATTAGAAAAAATGTTTGAAGAAGTGTTGCATTAATATGAAATAGAACAAATCCTACTGTATTTAATATATAAAGCAGCCGAGCAGCGCTGCTCAAATGGTGGTCCACGACCCACTTGAGAGTTTAAAATAATTATAAATATAAAAATTATATATATAAATATGAAGGAAAAAAGTTTTATGCAAGAGTGAAATACAAAATAATTTAAACACCAAATTGAAACTGTAATACACTAATTACACCAAGTCTAAGATAGTTCAGAAAGGTTTATTTGGTAACTATTCAATTGAAAATAAAGTTCTCAAGAAAAGAACAAAAGCATAGGCACGAAATATAACAATCATTATTTCTAAAAATGTCGGTTTTATTTTCAAAATCGAGAAGATTTTTTATCCTTGATGTAAAGTATTGATTCTTTCTATGTTCGCATTGGGTACACCAACCAAGTCACAGTATCAAATACCTTGTATTCGGTAACTGGATACTATGAGTTTAACAACACTAGTCGATTAGTATGGATGACACTTTGTTGCATGCGCTTTAGGTACATGTTGCTGTATGTTGATCCGTTCTGTAGTGAAATTGCTTTAAAAGTTGAAGCAACTTTAGCTTTGTAGGCGAGTGTGTGTTTCGTTTATGGTGAATTAATAATAATAATAATTTAGCTTTAGTTGTTTGCCCAATGGCCGACACTGCGACCTAAAAGATCTTTTGTGTCATACTACATTTGTCATCAATGATCCATGTGATCACAATTGTCCGATCTACTATGCCCTATAGGTTTAGTACCGGCGTTTCTTCCGTAATGCCATAGCATTTCGTGCGTTTGGTGATGTCAAATCGTCACAATAATTTATCAGGTTCTTTTCTACCTATATGTTCCTTCTCTGGAGAAAGGAAGTAGCTGAAAGTCATGTTCCTTCATTATATTTTCCGCTTTATGGATGAATTTGAGAATGTCCATAACAGGAGCATTCTTTAATTCTTCCAGAGCCAGCTGGTCGCGGTGGAATATATTCATTCTGGTTCTTGCCAACGCAATGCAGTCGCACAGTATGTGTTCCGTGGTTTCCTCTTCTTCTAGACAGAGCCGGCACTCCGTATCATCAAGAATATGGATTCTAGTCAGGTGATATTTCAGGTAATAATGACCTGATAGAAAACCTTCTATATTTCCTATGTCTGCTTTACACATATTGCGCAATTCTTTATTGTAGGGCCTTACCAGTCTTTTGGCTTGGCGAAGCCCCTCTACCCTTTCCCAGTGTGACAGTCTGAGACTATGTTCCCAGTTATCTACCCTAGATTTAGCCTCCGCCCAGTTGATACCACAGTATGGCTTCGGACCTATGAGGCTTGCTGCGGAACCGGCCCTAGCCAGCTCGTCAGCAATTTCGTCGCCTTCAATCCCCGAGTGACCCGGGACCCAGCAAATTGCAACCTTATTTGTTGCCCCTAGAGATTGTGGGTTGTTGAAGCATTCTTGCACCAGTTTCGATTCTAAAGAATATGAAGCTAATGCCTGTAATGCAGCTTGACTATGCTATACTGAATAGATAGCTACGAGTATGTGTGCGCCCTTGATACCCGTTTTCAGATTTGTCCTCGCACAGATTGACATTGCTTGAATTTCAGCCTGGAAGACGCTAGGCCACCTGCACATTGGTTCTGAGATTTTGGTATTTGGTCCATAGACCCCTGCACCGACTCCGGTGTTTGTTTTTGAACCGTCTGTGAACCATTCTAGACTTCTAGGGTCGACCCAAAGTCCTCCTATGTCCCATTCATCACGGTCTGAGATAATAATCTCAAAATTGCGATCAAACTGTCGTTTTGGAATCATATAGTCCGTTATTGAGCAGATTATGTTTTGATCTGTTATGTTATTTACAATATTGAAATGACCATAGTCATGAGGTTCTTGTCTAGACAAGGTCTTCATCTTTAATGCGCTTCTAGCCGCACATTTTTTCACGAATGCATGAAGTGGGGATAGTCCTATTATGGCCTCAATAGCAACGGTTGGGCAGTTTCGCATGGCACCGGTGATTGCCACGCAAGCCTGCTTTTGAAATCTTGTAAGTATTTTCTTACCAGATTCTTTTGTTGTCTTGGGCCACCACACAAGGGATGCATAGGTAATGATTGGTCTAACCATTATAACATACATCCAGTGTATCATTTTTGAGTCTAGACCCCATGTTCTACCAAAGAGACTTCGACATGCCCACATTGCTCTTGTGGCTTTGTTTATCACCGATTGTAGGTGAGAGTTCCAATTCAGTCGCTTATCCAGAACTACACCTAGATATTTGACCTCATCAGAATATTTTATATTGATTCCCTCAACAGCTATTGTACCAAGGTTCAATTTTAATCTGTTTATAAAAGGAACGAGAATGGTTTTGCTAGGATTCATGCATAACCCCTCTGCGCGACACCATTCTGAGTGAAGGCTAGAGCCTGATTCATAATGTCGGATACTGTTCTTTCAAATTTGCCACTAATAATAACAGCAAGATCGTCAGCATATCCAATTGCCTCAAAGCATAACCCTTGTAGTTTGACTAAGAGATCGTCAATAACTAAAGACCATACAAGGGGTGACAATATACAACCTTAGGCATTGCTTTTCATTGCCTTGACTGATACGGTCTCGTCTCCCAGATATGAGCTAATTTCTCTGCTTTTTAACATCGTTTTAACCCACCCAACAGTCGGTTTATCGATATTTTTGCAGAGCATAGTCCCCTCTATAGAGCCGTAACCGGTATGATCAAAGGCGCCCTCGACATCTAAGAATGCACATAAAGCAATTTCCTTGGAATATTGAGCTTTCTCTATCTTTGTTACAAGGTAATGAAGCGCTCCCTCCGTGGATTTTCCCCTATTATATGCAAACTGAGATTGGTGCAGAGGTGTTCTTCTGTCTAGCGTTTCTCTGATATGTAGATCCACCAATCTTTTCATAGTTTTTAGAAGAAACGACGTGAGACTGATAGGTCTGTATGATTTAGGCAGTTCGCTGGACCTCTTGCCCAATTTTGGAATAAATACCACATTAACTTTACGCCATATGGATGGTATGGACTCCCTGCTGAAACTGTTCCTAAAAATATCAACAAGTGATTCAAGCATTGTATCCAGTCCTCTAATCAAGAGGGCTGGAGAAATGTTATCCTCACCTGGTGTCTTGAATGGTCTTGAATGGACCCAACAGCCCATTTAACCTTGTCTGGGGTAAATATTACTCCAGACAAATTCCAGGATATTTTGTCTAATACGGCCCATTGGTCGCATGACGGCTGATCCAGTGTTATTGACACTCTAGTTCACCCCGGGAAGTGCACTTGAAGCAGGTATTCTAAAGTGTCCCTCCTGTTGATTGTATAAGACCCATCTGGTCTTCTTAAAGTTGCAACACCGTTCGAGTGTTCTTTGCGTAAGGCGTTTCGACTATGCTTTCGCAAAATTTCCTCCAAGACTCACGCTTGGATCTTCTTAGTTCTTTGTTGTAATTTGTCAGAGCGACCCTATAGTCGTCCCACACCTTCGTGCATTTACAACGATTGAACAGTTTTCTTATCTTTTTACGCATATCTGCAAGCTTGTCATTCCACCATGGGACCTTGCGAGTCAAATTGTGAGCTTTGACCACAGTGCTTTCATGATAAGCTGAGATTATTATATCGTTTAGTCGATACACCGCCTCCTCGAGTTCACCAACAGAACTTATACGTGTAGGCAGCGAATCGGATCTTGATTCTAATAACTCTCTATATAGTCTCCAATTTGTTTTTTTTGGATTGAAGACTTCATTTTTTAATTTAGATTCACCTGGTAGGTCGGTTATGGTGAATTGCTGAGTGGTACAATTGTACTTAAGTGAGCGATTGAGAAATATAATTTAATGAGGGCAGAGACGGAAGGTGCATCACCATTTAATGGCATTACATTGGAATCTGTACCAACCTGGAAAATTTGTTGGATTATGTATTATAAAATTCAAAGTTTTAATATAAATTGACGCGCTATCTAGGCGTATTTTCAGTACCTTGTTTTTATTCTTTGAATATATTATTCCCGACCCTATTAGGGGACCTATTCTACACTTTCAATGCCCTTTTCTTCATTTTACCAAATTGTAGGTTAGATAGGGGGTTTGATGCTATATACTCGTATATGTATAATATATGTATATATAAAGAAATCCTTCCAATATTCAGTATACATTATTCCGGTGAAACTGTCATTTGGAGAAAAGCTTCTCTCAGGTTGAATGCTGCTTGAAGATCAAGTTATCAGCAAAAGGAAAATTTATTTTTTTTAAATTTTTTTTAAATATTACAACTACATCTTAAAGAAAATTATGTAAGAAACTAATAATATATATGCATCACTTAGAAAAATATAAGCTCGTCTAACATGGACCGGCGCAAACTTCAATAAATTAATACAATAAAACGAATCTAAAAACCAAAAGTGAAACTGATAAGTTTGTTTTGATTCACGTTTATTATTTTTTTTCTAGAAAACAACGTTCGTAACACTTATGTAACTTGATACGCCGTTCAGGAATGAAATGTGTAAACAAATGTGCTGCAAAGTGATGCAAACTGAGACGCAATTGGCGAAAACTGTTTGAATTCAATTGAAAATGCAAATTTCAATGACAATAATTTCCATTTTATTTCCAAGTTTTGAACTATGAATAGCAAGGTTAGCGTCAAGGTCTGCCTGGATTGAGTAATTGAAAGAATCGCGGAATTTTTCAAGTGCAAGTGTCAAGGAACGTTTTCGCGCCTTCTAACGCGTGATCACTTTTCATGGGAAAATAAATTAAATTAGAAACACAAAAATAGATTCAGAGCAAATAATGAATTCACGTAATGTTCCATGCTCCGCTCAGATGCGGTTGAACTTTAGTCAAAAGCTACTCAACTACTACTACTTCGTAATTGTTTGAAAATTTCGCTTTTAATTTTAATTTTTATTACACAATTACATCGGAATTCCAATGTGAAATTTGAATCCGCGTTCGAGTTTGCCAAGTTGACTGGCGTGCTTTTCAGCAATTTAGCCGCCAAGCAAATAAATGCATACCGAGTACAATAAGAGTCCTTCTGCGAGAAGATTTCCAAGCAGAATTTTATGAATTTCTTTGTTTTTTTTTATATAAATACCTATTCGCAATATGTGAGCAGCGAGGCTACTTGTGCGTGGGGGTGTGTGACTGTGTGTTCGCGTGTGTGGATAATATGAAAATCTCATAAAGTCTATTCAAATAATATTTTTCATATATCTAAAAATTTTTGTTATATTTTTCATATATTTTTTCATCCTCTTTACGTGCACGAGTGTCTGCATGTGTGTGTATGGACGCGAGAGTGTGTGTGTGCTGTTTAACTGCAAAATACCTTTCGGCCATGGTGGATTTTTGCTGTCTTTCAACTATGAAAAGTGCTCATGGAATAATTTAATTCATATTAAAGGGTGGTTAAGAGAATTGTGGTTAATGTGAACTGGCACTGCGGAGGAGGTTCAATTTATATTTAATTTCAAATTTATTCAAAATAGCAATTTCGTCGATTCATTTTTATGTGGATATAGCATTTTTTTTATTAACAGTAGATATATTTTACCAATGTTGCAATAGATTTATAAAAATTAAACAAGAGTTTCGGGCGAAGCTTAAGAGAATTTATTAGCAAGTTGACACACAGCCTCCACGTGGCGGTACCTGGGTAGTGAGCTAATGTGTGCAGCGCGTCTTCCTCGACGTTAACGGGCTGTGCGCCGGGCGGGTTTGGGACCCGCCACATAAAAAAAACAAGCTCCAATGAAAAACAAAAAGCCAGCCTCGGATGATAAACCCCACTACGTTGACGACCACCGCGAACGAAAAACGAACAATGATTTACGGATATGCACCTGAAATGTTCGGACCCTCTATAGGGAAGGTGCCTCTATCCAACTGGCGGAAGCCCTCGGACAAATTAAGGCTGATATCATCGCCATCCAGGAGATGCGATGGAAAGGACAAGGCTGCTCAAAACGAGCAGACTGCGACATCTACTACAGCTGCCGTGCGGAGAAGCGCGAATTTGGATGCGGATTCGTAGTAAGCCAAAGACTACGCCACCTTGTCTCCCGGTTCACACCGGTGAGTGAAAGGTTGGCTACGATCCGCATCAAGGCTAAGTTCTTCAGCATTATCCTGATTTACGCGCACGCCCCGACGGAGGAGAAGGACGATGCTGCCAAGGATGCTTTTTACGCGAGTCTAGAGGACGTGTACGATCGTTGTCCGGCCCACGACGTAAAAATAGTTCTCGGCGACTTTAACGCGAAGGTCGGAAGAGAAGGCATCTTTGGCTCCACAGTCGGTCAGTTCAGTCTCCATGACATCTCCTCGAACAACGGTCTGAAACTGATCGACTTCGCCGCGGCGCAAAACATGGTAGTTAGTGGCACCAGATTTCCACACCTCGACATCCACAAGGCCACCTGGCTGTCCCCAAATCAGAAAACACGAAACCAAATTGATCATGTTGTGATCGACGTGGGCACGCTTCAAGTGTGCTTGATGTGCGTACATTTCGGGGAGTCAATATTGACTCCGACCATTATCTTGTTGCAGCCAAGATTCGCATGCGGCTGTGCAATGCGAAGAATGCACGCACAGGCATACAACGAAAGCTGGATGTCGCTAAGCTGCAATCACAACCGACGGTTGAGTCCTATTCCGCTCAACTCTCAGCGACGCCGGTCGACTATGGGCGGACATTTCCCACTCCATGAGCGCTACCGCTGAGGAAGTCATTGGTTTCCGGCGCCCGCAACCCCGAAATCAATGGTACGACCAGGAGTGTCGCGATGCAACTGCAGCAAAAAACGCGGCATATAAGAAAACTCAGCAGTCTGCTGCAACGCGAGCCGTGCGAGAAACTAACCGCGAAAAGAGGAAGGAAGAGAGACGACTTTTCAGACGCAAAAAAAGAGAGCAGGAAAAGCGTGAGCGTGAGGAACTCGAGATATATCATGGCAAGAGGGATGCACGAAAATTCTATCAACAGGTTAAGCGTCTAACCCAAGGTTTCAAACCCGGAGCGTCCACTTGTAGAGATGAAAATCGAAATCTGGTTACAGATGTGCAGTGTGCGCTGAGATTATGGACACAGCATTTCTCAAATCTGCTCACGGGTGACGATTCAACCAGTTCCACCCAAGAGGAATGCAGTGCGATGCCACCAATCGACGACGACAGAGTGGAAGTCCCACTACGTAGCCATGACGAGGTTCGAGTTGCTATTCAGCGACTCAAAAACAACAAGACAGCGGGTGCTGACGGCCTACCTGCCGAATTGTTTAAAGCCGGCGGCGACGAATTGATAAGGTGTATGCATCAACTCATCAGCAAAATATGGCTAGAAGAAAGCATGCCCGACGATTGGAATCGCAGCGTGCTTTGTCCTTTATTAAAGAAAGGTGACCCGACAATCTGCGCCAACTACCGAGGCATCAGTTTTATTTCCATCGCATACAAGGTCCTGTCGAGCATACTGTGTGAAAGATTGCAGCCGCATACAAAAACACTGATTGGACCTTATCAGTGCGGCTTTCGACCTGGTAAATCCACCATAGACCAGATTTTCACACTACGCCAAATCCTGGAAAAGACCCACGAAAACCAAATCGACACCCATAATCTAATCTTGTAAGGGCCACCTAAGTAAGTAAGTAAGTCATTTATACCATTTATTTAATTGCGTATCAATATTTTCTACAATAGAAGGAATAATATTTTCTTTGATCCGCCCTCTGTGCTAGACTGACACTCAGAGGGTCGCATATTCAAATCCTGCCCCGGCTTGGTCTCAAAAATGTTTCTTTCTAAGAAATGTTTTTCTCTTCGAGGCCTTAGTAGCTAGTACTCATACCCCAACCCCTTGCAGTCATAATTTAATTATAGTGTATGATATAATAATGAAAAAAATATTTTCTTTGATTATTATTTTTTCCCACCAAATACACGAAGTGATTTTAATTAAATAGGATCTAATCCAATTTAGATAAATGCATTCTCTGTTTATGTCTAAAACAAGCGAATAAAGATACCCCGATGTGGTATTCAAACGAACTTTTTGGAGCTCGTTTGAGGGACTTTTGGCCTGAGATTGTATCGATGAGTCAGAGTATCTTTTGTGCCTTTTTAAATGCTAAGGTAGTTTTCGAGGATAAAATACTTGTCATTTTTGTTTAGTCGCCGACTTAGCAAAATGTTTGCATTCTGTGGGTGAGCTCTCTGGTGCCTTTTTCTTTAGATCTGTTGGTGCATATGTCATAATAACGAACTTAATCCAATGAAATGAAATATCTGGGAGTAATCCTAGACAAAACTCTAACTTGGAAAAACCATTTATCATACATAACTAGTAAGGCCTTAGGAGCAACCTACGCCTGCCAGAGGCTGTACGGTAAAATATGGGGACTACGACCAGAAATGATGGCGTCTTCATATAAAACAATAATAGTACCAAAGATCACCTATGCTTCTTTGGTATGGTGGCCAAAAGTAAATCAAACCAAGGCTCAGATGACCTTTAAAGAGATTCACGGAATAACCTGTTTGAGTGTGACGAGAGCAATGCGAACGTGCCCCACACCAGCTTTAGGAATGATCACTGGACTGACTCCTTTACACCTTGTGATTAAGAGGATGGCAGCCAGCGTGGCCCTAAGGCTACCTAATCTAGCCCATCTTAAAGTAGACACCTAACGGGGCACGCAAAGATTCTGGACACTGTCTGGAATTCTCCGTGGCTTATGGTTTTTGACAAGATGGACAGAAAATTAGACTTCTCCAAGCACTTCAAAGTAGTCATCAGTGACCGTTCAGCGTGGAGAAACAATGAAGTAATAATAAAGCAGGGCACACAGTTGTGGTATACAGATGGGTCCAAAATGGAAGATGGGAATGCTGAAGCGGGAATTGTAGGCCCAAATTTCCAAAAGCAATTTCCATTGCAATGGGAAAAACAGCTTCCATTTTTCAGGCGGAGGTCCACGCCTTAGAGTTATGGGCTAGAGAATGTCTACGCACGGGTACACGCAGTACCAAAATATGCATTCTCTCATCTGAGAGAATCTGGCTATCTAGCCAGGGGGCTCTGAAATCATTAATAAACCTCTCATTCCAATCAAAGCTGGTCTGGGAATGCTCTAAACTCCTCAATACCATAGCAGCGAGAAACTCTCTTACGCTAATGTGGGTACCGGGACATGAGGGATATGAAGGCAACGAAATGGCGGACTCTTTGGCAAAAAGGGGCGCAGGCACTCCCTTCATAGTTCCAGAAACCTTTTGCGGGGTAAACAGCAGCTTCATAAATAACTTGTTGTGCGAACAGGAAAAACGAGGTCTGCTGAACTACTGGAGAGCCCAAAAAGGCTCTGAACACATCAGGGTAGATGCTGCTTTAAACCTCAGGAGAAATGGCATTAAACTCTATCCTGAACTTTTAACAGGACACTGTAGACTCAATTACCATCTGTAAAATATAGGCGTGGTAGAAGACAATTCCTGCTGACTCTGTCAAGAGGAGGTTAACAAAAAATTGGATAAAATATAAAAATTTAAAAAACATATCTCTTAACTACTTATTAAACACACATAAATATATTATTGCCAAAGGTTTGTTCCGTCACTTTTCCTGAATACCTCTTTAAGGAGGATGTTTTCGAAACCAAGCAAGATTTATATGTGTCTAAGCGTCCATAAATTGAAACTTGTCCCAATTTCCCAACAGCATTAATTGTTGCATGCTGGAACATGAGACTGTCCCATACATTGTAAAGTGGCCATTTACGCTATCAGTTGCTCATCCATGGTCAGCAACCAAGTGACTCAAACATATTTATTGAGGATCATTCAGAATATAGATGTGCTCTGAGTGCCACACAGAGGTAAGAGGACATTATTGGAGCTATTGATGTTTCAGGGATGATAAATTCTAAGAATGATTCAACGGCAGCTCCCTTCCAGAGGTAGGTAAATATAAATCACAGGAATCATAACTATTGTTGTAGTATTGATCATATGCATTTTTTATTTAAGAATAATAGATTGTCAATTAGGGACACAAAAGGAAGAAGATACGGAAACGGTAAGAAATGAAAATATATTTTCCATGAATTAAACTTGAAATAAGAGTCAATAATTAATTGCTTTCATTGTACAGAAATGCCGTGATCAATTAAACGTGTTACTGACGCCTCCTGAACACTTTTAAGAGCCATCATCATTTGGAAGGGGCACTTTTGTGCCATTGCACTGAAATGCAAATTATGCTGCCAACTTCGCAAATATGCATCAGGCTTTTACTCGATTTGCAAAACATTCAAACTTACGAGTATGATGGACATTTCACGAGGCGGCAGCCAGCGCTATCATGCAGCGCTCTGTTTGCGGATACCCGGACTGTTACTGTTTTATATTTAAAGCATCGCTCGGAGTCAGCCATTAAAATCGTTGACACCTGAAACCCAATTGAGCCGCCGCCACCATCACCACCACCGCCACCCCTGGCTAATAGGACAATTTGCTGCACATTTGGTACCGTGTGCTCTGCAAGCGGCACTTTTCTCGTTGCATGGCTTCGATGTTTTTGACAGTTGCATTCGCTGTGGTTGGCGTTAAGCCTGGCTGAGCTCTAGATTTATGGTGTGTACGGATGTGTATGTGTATCTGTGTGTGTATGCCCGGAGACTGTCATTGCGTTGCGATTTGCCGGTGCAGCGAATACAGTGCAATTGGGCTGATGCAGCCACCTTGAGCGTTAACATGTGGTTTCGTTGGAATTTTTTCCTATCAAATTTTAGGCCCCATAAAGCATGCTTTGGACACTATTTGAGCAAATTACAAAATGACGCCTATCTCGAGTGGCGTGCTGCTCACGGCGACATTTAATTGGAACTCAACTATTTTTATGCCAGAATGCCTTCGGCAATTGGCTTGTGATGTTTTCGGAGCAGTTTTGTTCTACGTACCTGGTGCGGTAGCGTCGGCATGTAGGTTCATTTAAATAAGCATAAGTAGGCGTTGCTCTATTCAGTTGAATTTTATGTTGTACGAATGTATGTATATTGTGTGTAGATAGAAGTGATAATTATTGAACCTAGCCTCCCTCTGTGGTCTAGTGATAAGCTTGCTAAACTCACACTCAAAGGGTCGCAGAGTCAAATCCTGCCCCGGGCTTGGTATCAATAGTGCTTCGTTCTAAAAAATCATTTTCTTTGCGATTCGAAAACCTCTGTAGCTAGTACTCATTCTCCAACCCCTTTGCTGTCATAATAAATTATGGTGTGAGAAATAATAATAATAAAGATAATACTTATTGAACCTAAGGCTGCATACTTTTCATTGTGTGCGAGCTCTAGCAAAAAGAATGAAAAATAAGCTTACAAATTGTTGATCAGCTTCATTTCGTATCGATGTCGATTAAGGTATTCCCTGCTCTGTATGTTCTAATTTATTATACAGAGCCTTCTCAAGAACGAAAAGAGACAATAAGGAAAGTTGAGTGTGCAGATTAATATTAAAATTAGCAAGATTTCAAAGCAAAATCTGGTCTAATGGACTTGATGCGAAGGAAACTTTCTCTTTTTGTTCGGATTTCTAAAACAAAATTATTCTTACCTTCTACCTTGGTATTTTTCGTATACTCCTTAAGGTGTTTAGAGCCAGGGAATACCCGCTGAAGTATTAGTTAGTTGTCTGGTGCCAGTTGAATGAGAAGGAAATGCGTACTTTGCTTGACTTTTGTGGTGGTATGTTGATGATCTCAATATGATGATAATATTATCTGTCTGTTCTAATGCCAAAACCAATGAGATCTATAAGGAAAGAGGCACATATGATATATGACATAATTTACAAGATATAGATTATAATACGCATTGCCTACGTCCCTTTTCTAAATGTATGTTAATTCGGAACAATTGATGATATAGGAACAATTTGTTAGTTATGCAAATGTGGATCCAATTAGACTTTAAGCAAAATATGGGCGGTATATATTTACTGTCAAGGCCAGTACATATTAACACAAGTTCATAAATTAAGACCTATAGAAAATGTATGGCTTAATATTTGGTGTGAATAAGCATATTTATAATAAAAAGCCGAGAAAGTTGGTGGATCAAATAAAGGACACGTCCCCCTCCCATATAAGCAACCCCGGGGACCGAACTTAAAACCTCCCTAGTTATTCTCTTAATGATGCTATACCTAAGCATACATTTTGCAAGTAATGTTCATTGGCTTTATAGTAGTGTCCTTGGAGACCATGCTTCTACTCCCATGTACACAACATATATTGATTAGTGGGCACCTATATAAAACTCATCAAGGAAGTTATACACGATGGATCTAAGTACCAGTATAAGATGCCAAATCAAAAGTTAATTAAATATTAATATCAAAAATTAATCAAATATTAACTATATAGTCATATAATATATAGAACTACTAGTCACCTACCTTATTACTAATCACCCTAATTCATATATTAACAATCTCATATGACCATCTACCTGAATATTAATAACAAAATTGTATAAAATTGTATCATGCCTGTTAGACACGATCCTTGTCAGTAACTCAAACCCATTATTAAGCCTGCATCGCAATGTCGCGTTGGGTCGGTCGTGCGTTTGACAGCTAAAGTAAAACCAACGTCGGAATACGATAGAATGCAACCTTATGCGTAATATCGTAACGCATCCGGCAACGCAGAAGTAGAGCTACTTTCTACTAGGTCGTGAGTTTCACAGTTGGATGTGATGGTGTTGTTTTTGTTGTGATTGCTGCTGGTACTGGTGCCGCTGTGTTTTAGCAGAGACGGGACACTTAAATGTCAATTTTTCTGACGTTTAAAAAAAACCGTCTTTGTTTATCATTAGTTGCCTATATGGATAGGTTTGTTTATCATTGGTTAACCAGAATTCTGAAGAAAATCAGCCAGACTACTACAATTTTGCACATGCGTAAGTGTGCGCAAAACAAGAGTCATTTCTCTGTATTCTCTGGTTTTAGTGAAGAAGCTCGACGCGTCATTGCGTTTCACAAATTTTTGGTCGTGCGTTTTGACAAATCATTTCGTAAAGTTCGCTCAAAGCGCAGAAATGTTAGTTCAACGCTTGACCGACCTAACGCACCATTGCGATTCAGCTTTTAACATTCCGTTCCAACAACCAATCCCAATCCAGCTTCTATTTTGAATATGCTACTGCATTTTGCTGACGAAATCAAATTCCTCTGTCCAACTTAGCTCGTAAGAATTTAAGAATGAAAAGTTTAGTAGATAGATTCCAATTAAGGGGTCGTGGGTTTGTATCCTACTCCGGGGGAAGGTCTGAGAAAAACTTCGCACTCGGTACTCTGACCCCTTTCAGACATGGTTAATAATGGGCAAGATATAATAATAATAATAATAATAATAATGGATTCCAATTAATAAAGTTTATCAAAAGAGTCTATAATAAACGTTCTCAACAAAACTATATGCTTAACTCCAGATCTATACAAGATTTTATCATTATATTTGCTGTAATGAGAAGCAATTATATAATGAATCTGAGTGCCCAGAGTGGGCGTGATATTTCCCACCGCTACTGCTACCTACATATGGAATTCATGACAGGTGAAAAACGTGCTAAAGATAATGGTTATTATTATGTTGTATATAAAAAATATTGATGGTGTAACAGGAATGGCAACTTTTTTGTATGAGAGTGGTTTGAAAAATTATCTTAGGGAAAAGGGTATCTCGAAGTCGGTCTAACCAGACTGAAGCATTCTTTCATAGTTTCTAATATTCTTGTTATGGTTTATTCTTTATTTTCCCCTTCTTCTAATACAAATTGTCGATACAAACGCCTTTAAGCATTTTTAATTCCCGCACTTTACTATTACTCTCCTCAGAAATGCTGTATTCAGACGTCTCCTTAGCGGCTACAGGAGACAAAACATAATATTCCCTTCTAATGAATATACTTTTTAAGATGATGATAATGATAATAGTACCATTTCCTCTGACGAAACTAGGAGTAGTAAACGCTTTAATGTAATTTATAAGGCAATCCAGGAATTTCAGGAATTTATTGAGTTTGGATTTAATAAAACTCACAAGGCATGCACGAGTTTCAAGTAACAATTAAGTCAATTTTGAGTTTAGAGTAAAAGTACCCCATCACATATTGACTATGATGGGGTAACGTTGAATAATAATTTTCATTTGCACGTACGTGTGTGTAAATATGGCAATATTAAAGTTAAATAATTCCTTCACCCAAGGGGTGTGGACCATAATGACAAATAATTGACGCCTCTCCACTTACTTAGCCTGTTCGTTGCGGTTGGTTTTTCCCTTTTACGCTGCACTTATCTGCATTTTAGTAGCTCCAAGATAGTGCTGCTTCTAATTACCATTCGAAGCCAAAATAGAGCGCAGTGTGTCGCCTCTTTGCCAATAATCTCGGCGCATTGTTAGTGTCGTTCCGCATAAATGGCGCTTAACGACCAGTGCTGCCACATAATTGTGATTGCGAACGAGCAAGCGGCAATTACCACTATCAGAAACCCAGAGCAACTGGCCGGCGACCAAACAAATAAACCACCACATGCAGCTTAATGCCTAAATGGATGGAGCCAGCGAGGAAGCGGCGCACCATAGCAACCACGGACGACGGGTTGGATGCTGTTTGAGAGCGAGCGTAATTAAAAGGCCATCAATAATTGCGGCCAGTGTTGCGCTCACGCGCTATCTGCGGATTTTGTGACTTTGCGATGCATTTTAAGTACGCAATAATGCTGGGAGGGTATTTTCGCAGCGAATTATTTCCCGTGCAACTGTTGTTGTGGTGGTTATTGTTGTTGTTTGTGTTGTGTCTGGGCATGTTACCACTGTTGGTGTTTGGGTTAGCGATGATGCTGCAGTAGTAGATCAAATAAGCAATACTTGCATGCTGGGCTGGGCCTGGTGCGGATACCGCAGCGCTTTTGTGGTTTTCGGTGCTAAATTACGTGTTTGCTTGGAGATTAGTAGGAAAGTGACACATTTTATTGAAGCAGTGCTTTGGGTGCGACTAAGAAGCTCTACATTTGAAAAGTTTTACCAGGTTTTTTCTTGTTTTCAATTAAAAAAAAATTAGTATTTGTTATTTTAAATGTTGGCCCCATTTGCACTGAAGCCTTGAGCGCACTTTTTTCATTACTTGCAAATGGCTTTGTCAGAACCGCATTCGTTAAGCAAGATTAAAAAAAAAAGAAAGAATGGCGTCTTCATGTACCGATAGAATACACACATATACAAACACCCCCTACCTCCACCCCCACGCACCAACACTCCACTCCGCAGGAAGTGTATGCATTGCAATTTGCAATTTTTTCGTTATCCTTCCTCTTTGCGGAATATACATATATATGAAAATGATTTTGTGACGTAAATTAAAACCTCGGGGCACACGAAACACTATTAAAAATGCTCGCATCCTCACATCCTTATTTCTGCAACGTAAAATTTTCACAGAAAATTAAAAGTAACGAGGTGGCCAAAGGGGTGAGCGAGCGTGCATGCAAGTAGTCATATGATGCACGCAGTCTTATCGGTCCTAGCCGCCCGCTCGATTTTTAAATGGCTTTTTAACGGTTGGTTCTCTCCAAGAGGCAATTATACGAATATGGCTGGTAGTGATTTACTTTTTTGGCATCCATTCCTTTTGCTTGTATTGAAATTGCTTGAAAATATAGACAAGCGAATTTACAAGTCCTTACTTACGTACATACCGGGGAGGCACAAAATGAAACGAGCAAAAGCGGCACTCTGTATTACACATTACCGAAGGGTGAGCAGGTGTTCCTTGTGTAGAGTATTTCATGTAGCGAAACCGTTTGAAAGTGTTTACAATATGTCCTTGCGATATACAGGTATACTCACTTTATTTATATCACTGCTATTCAGGATCCGTGTCATGGGGTGATTATTTTATTCTTACAATTTAAATCGCCATTTGTGTTTCAGTGTTAGTAACTGATAACTTGGTGGTCACTGGGTAGAATGGCTCATTGCAAGTAGAGCACCGATTAATTGTTATAAAAAATGTTCTATTGACTCTTACACATTTTAACTCCTTTTCCTGGTCGCACAACAAGTTATTTATGAAGCTGCTGTTTACCCCGCAGAAGGTTTCTGGAACTATGAAGGGAGTGCCTGCGCCCCTTTTTGCCAAAGAGTCCGCCATTTCGTTGCCTTCATATCCCTCAGTTCCTGGTACCCATATTGAAGTAACAGAGTTTCTCGCTGCTATGGTATTGAGGAGTTTAGAGCATTCCCAGACCAGCTTTGATTGGAATGAGAGGTTTATTAATGATTTCAGAGCCCCCTGGCTACATAGCCAGATTCTCTCAGATGAGAGAATGCATATTTTGGTACTGCGTGTACCCGTGCGTAGACATTCTCTAGCCCATAACTCTAAGGCGTGGACCTCCGCCTGAAAAATGGAAGCTGTTTTTCCCATTGCAATTGCTTTTTGGAAATTTGGGCCTACAATTCCCGCTTCAGCATTCCCATCTTCCATTTTGGACCCATCTGTATACCACAACTGTGTGCCCTGCTTTATTATTACTTCATTGTTTCTCCACGCTGAACGGTCACTGATTACCACTTTGAAGTGCTTGGAGAAGTCTAATTTTCTGTCCATCTTGTCAAAAACCATAAGCCACGGAGAATTCCAGACAGTGTCCAGAATCTTTGCGTGCCCCGTTAGGTGTCTACTTTAAGATGGGCTAGATTAGGTAGCCTTAGGGCCACGCTGGCTGCCATCCTCTTAACCACAAGGTGTAAAGGAGTCAGTCCAGTGATCATTCCTAAAGCTGGTGTGGGGCACGTTCTCATTGCTCTCGTCACACTCAAACAGGTTATTCCGTGAATCTCTTTAAGGGTCATCTGAGCCTTGGTTTGATTTACTTTTGGCCACCATACCAAAGAAGCATAGGTGATCTTTGGTACTATTATTGTTTTATATGAATACGCCATCATTTCTGGTCGTAGTCCCCATTTTTTACCATACAGCCCCTGGCAGGCTTAGGTTGCTCCTAAGGCCTTACTAGTTATGTATGATAAATGGTTTTTCCAAGTTAGAGTTTTGTCTTGGATTACTCCCAGATATTTAATTTCATTGGATATTGTTAAGTTCGTGGCTCCTAAAATTAAGGTCCCCAGATTCAGTTTCCTTCTTCTGGTGAAGGGTACCACGTTTGTCTGGTGCGGATTTATCGTTGGTCGTTTCTCCTGACACCAGTTTTGCGTGTTGTCAAGAGATAGTTGCATGCAATCTGTTATGGTAGAGTCAAACTTGCCTCTGACAATAATTACCAAATCATCCGCAAAGCCCTGAACTTCGTTTCCGAGGTCATTGAGTTTGTAAGAGCTCGTCAATAACCAATAACCAAAGGAGTGGCGACAGGATGCCTCCCTGGGGATATCCATTGGTCCGCGGTCTCCACTGCTTTGATTCCAAGTTGCATGTCTTTGTTGAAAATTATGTGCGGCGTGAGTGAATAAATTGCTCAGGTCTGAGTTGAAATACAAAATAGTGAGTTAGCTTTAAAATTGAAACCGTGTTCACTGATGATCCTCTAGATAAGTGAAGGATTACTCGTGCAATTTTTTACTAGCATGGGTACATTTTTTCTTAAGCAATGATACACTCGGGTGATGGGATGAATGTCTTTTGTGTTACACAAGCTTAGTTTCAGCTTCCCTCACTTCTGAAACGTAAATGTTCTTAAAATTTACAAACGACTCTAATACAGTCAATATTGAGACTGTTTATCTGGGTCTTAGAAGGCATTATATAACATCATCTTTCAAAAGAATACCTTCGGTCTGAAAATTATATTTATTTAAAATTTCAGTCCAAGAACGTAGTTCGTTCTTGGATAACAAGGACTTTGAACATAACACTAAGCAAAAGTATGAACACTTCGATATTGAAGAACTGTTCAGCTGGTTTGGTTTAAATACTCAGCTAAATACATGTTCATTTAGTATGCTTTCTTATGGAAGCGATTGAAATATCCTGTATAAGATCTTCTAAAAAAAGTGAGAACTCAAAACTTTCCACTTGTTCTATTCTTTCAATGGTCATTGTTGCACTACGTGGAATGAATTTAGGCATCGAATGGAAGCGATCCTGGTAGCCATCTGGGCCCCTTCATTGTTAAAAAAGATATTATATCCTAAGCTTGGCTTGTCCCACTGGGTGTGGCTGTTCGCTTTGAATGTAGAATCACCAAAGAAAAGCAGTTTCATCACTTGTGTTTGCGTGTCATTTTCACCTTTTCCCTTCCGCTCTGGATGCCAGTTAAGTTTCCCATTCATAGAGATTGAAATTTGCTTTAGTTTTTTGCTTTTATATTTTTCCATTAAATTTGTTCCTTATTTATTTCAATCTCATTTTAATTCCAATTCTGCACAAGCAAAATACAATGAAGAGCAGCTAGAAAAAGCGGTGCCTCTGTGTCAAATTTGCTTGCGTTGCTTTTCTAAGCCTTTGAAGTTTGTTGTCCTGTGAATAAATTTAAATTTAAAAAAAGGGACTAATGTATTTAGAGCGAGGGCCACAGAGAAATGAAAATATGCACAACGTCAATGTGCATTTTTTACGTTCTGGTGGCGCAAAATATAAATGGACACCTGCGGCGGTTCCGTTCACACATACCAAAGTGTAGCACCATCGCAGAGCAACAGCGGACATCGCATGTGGAGGGTTGGTTGCTCAATCCACGTTCAAATGCGACGCTAATGAAACTCAAACGACCGCATTTGCATATAAAAGTTTCAAAGCTGTATTAAATTACTGGTAATTTCGTAATTTTTTTAATTGAACTGCATAATTTCGATTAATTTTTACTTCATTCTCGTAAATCGTCGCCTCGCAAGCATGCAGTTTTTCTGAGTTTGCCGAAAATAGTGGCTTGCGGCTTGCATGCTAAATGGCGGCGCACAAAATTGAAAGGAAATACGTTTTTGGCAACGCTGACTTCCTTTTCGTACTCAAATAACAATGGCACTCGACTCGTTTCTGGAAAAGCATGCCTGAGGTGATATTTGCGCCAGAAAGCCGCCGGCTCACTGGTAGCAAATCAAAGGCACAAGTCTGGAGCTCTTAAACAGGCACCCGTGTCGCTGACTGAAGGATACCAATGCTGCTAACTGAACGCAGAGTACCAGAGAGAAGCCATGTGTACAAATAGCGCATCATTGCCATTCAGCGCCACATAATTCCCTGGGGCCGGCAAAAAGCAGGGCAACGTCTGCTTTCGCTACTCCTGCCACTGCTATCACTGCTGCTTTTCCGTTTCTTATTGCCGTCGGTAGCTTGCTTTGTGTTACGTTCAATTTCATGCTCAACGTCCTTTTCATCGTTCAGTTTTGTAATTTTAATTTGACCTTAAGGTACTCGGGGAGACAGTTTCAGTTCGAAGTTCTATTTCTGTGCCCTGTGCGGCATTCTGGATGCACACATTGTGCATAACTCCTTCCGGCGCTGCGCATGTGCAAAGCCCTCACATGCTTCGCATGCTCTCCTTAGGTGAGTGAGGCTAAGCCCCACAGCTGAATTTGTACTGCTGTGCAGATAATATTCAGCCAAATGAATTTGCCGTGGATATACTTTGTTGCCGAAGGCGCTTTTAATAAAATTTCTCCGGAGGATGTTTTCGTTCGTTTTGCCTACCTTCATTTACAAGGTAGTCTGGTGGAAAGCGTTTAAATTCTGTGGGGGTAATTAAAATTTCCAATTGTAATGTGAAACGTCTTTGCTGGGCATAAAAGCAAATAATGTTAAGCTCTGAATTGTCACTAACCAATAATCGCATATGAACGAATCCTTTTGGCCAGTTTCTGTATTGACGACTGCTGTGCTACTGACTGACCCCACAAGCAAGTGTTTGATATTGTGGCAAAGTAGAATATTCAAAATAATCTTTGAAGGCGTCTATTCAGAAATGTGCAGCTTTATTCCATGCTTCACCGCACTACAATATGTTGCAATAATAATTAATTGTTTAATCTTTTGGACGATATAGAGGTGGATTGCAATACGTAAGTATATTCCAAGAAGCCACCGCCAATATGTTTCCAGCCGATTTGGCAACCTTAGCCTTATTTTGTACTAATTCGCCAACAAAAATCCTTTGTTTCGGCTGTTCCTTGGCCTGTGGTGTATAATGATTTCCATTTCGCCCACAGTTATGAATTGAGGCAGACATTCATTTGGATCACACTTGAATATCGCTAGAAATCTCTTTCAATTCGTTACTGAATGATGAGCAAATGCTGCACCCACCTTGCGGAGAGCTCGCTCATGTTCAAATGTTCTTATGCACTCATCTATTGAGATGCTCGCAATAACAGCAATCTGCCACACCTTCAATATTGAATTGTTCACGAACACATCAAGCATGATTTTTTCAATATATTTAAAAGTGGTGACGTCAATTGAGCGACCTTGCTCGTTCGGCGGCAGCGGTACACAGCCAATGGTTTTTAGGAAACTAATTCTGAATCCTTTCATATATACTCGTATATATATATATATTTTTTTTTTTTTTGTATCTCCATTTATCTAACTACAATCTGTTCAGCTGGACATTCAGTACTACTTATATTATTGGACTATAAACATGTGTATGAATTTTCAAAGCTTCAATATATTAAGTGCATTAATTTATCAAAGTTAGATTTCATATATATTAATTTCATTCATTCATGATATTTGTTTTTTTGTTTTTTTTTTTAATCTAATCTTATTTTTAATTCTAATTTAATCTTAGGGGGTAAATCTGAACGGCGAGTTCTATGTTACATATCTTTTTAGTCTTTGCGCGGTGGTATCGCAGGTTATCAATTCTACCGCCAGGTTGTTAGGATGGACTCAAAGACGTTTGCGATATGAGTGCCTATATTTCGTGATTTCATCATTCACTTTTGGGATGTTTAGACCGCGATGAATGATGTTGTTGTTGACATACCATGGTGCATTAGCACACAATCGTATAACTTTTGATTGGAATCGTTGTAGGATGTCCAGGTTTGACTTGAATGCTGATCCCCAAATTTGTATACCAGAAGTCCATATGGGCTTCAGTATTACCTTATATATCAGGACTTTATTTTCAAGTGTTAGGGCCGACCTTCGTCCAAGTAGCCAGAACAATGACCTTAATGTTCGTCCAAGTTGTTTCCGTTTGAAGAAGATGTGACAGCGCCATGTAGGTTGCCGATCCAGGTGCACCCCAAGGTATTTTCCATGGTCTGCTTATGGCAATTGGCAATCATATAGTGTCACTGGAGAGCAAGAACCTGCACGTAGGGTAAAAGTCGTTTGCACTCATTTTATTGCATTTGATTTTATTCGCCAATTGTCTAGCCATAAGTCGATTTGATTCAGGTTCTCCTGCAACTTCGAAGCTAACACGGGGTTTTTATTCCAGGCCATTACAACAGTATCATCTGCAAAAGTTGCGGTATATGTGGTATCAGTCAGAGGCAGGTCAGCCGTGAATAGTGTGTGGAGCACAGGTCCCAAAGCGCTTCCTTGTGGAACACCAGCTTTGATTGGATAGAGGGAAGTTGCGTCGCTGTTAAGTTTGACCATGAAGAATCTGCTTTCTAAGTAGGACTTTAATATGGCAAAGTAGTGATAGGTTAAATGCATTTTCAATTTGCAAAGTAAGCCTTGATGCCACACCTTGTCGAATGCTTGGGTGATATCCAGGAATGCGGCTGAACAGTATTCTCTGTTTTCTAGTGCATTCCGTGCAAATGCATATACTCGGTTTATTTGCTCTATCGTAGCTCTGTGAACTCACTTTTATCAAGAGGAATGTTGAGGTCCTTATGGATGTCAGCATTTCTAACGAACCAGGGTGCACCCGTGATTGCACGCAAGACCTTTGATAGCACTCGACATTCGATGAACTTGTATTTCCCCAAAGCTCAGCTCCGTATGCCCAAGTCGGTTTGATCACTGCCTTGTACAATAGAAGTTAATGTTTTAATCGAAGCCTTGACTTGGAGTTGAGTACCCAATTTATTTTATGGGCCTTTAGCTTTATCTGCGTTCTTTTTGCCTCAATGTGGTTCCGCCAAGTTAGTCCGCTGTCTCGGTGGACTCCTAGGTATGTTACAGTATTCGATTGAGGAATAGCAACATTGTTTAGTGTGATCACAGGGCATGTTTCCTTCCTAAGTGTAAACGTAACATGAATGCTCTTGGTCTCATTTACCTTAATGCGCCAATTTGCCAGCCACACTTCTATTTTCGTCAAATGCTCTTCAAGGCGATTCGAAGCCACTATTGGATTGCTATGTATACTAAGACTACCATGTCGTCAGCGAATGTTGAAGTGACTAGATGATCATCAGTGGGGAGGTCTGCAGTGAATAATACATATAGTACAGGACCTAGAACAGTACCTTGTGGAACCCCAGCATTAATATCAAAGTCCTTTGTGGTGCATTCTCCATAATTTACTCTGAAGTTTCGGTTATCCAAATACAATTCGAGTAGCATGTGCACATTAACTGGTAATAGTGTTTGAATTTTATATCTTAACCCTGCATACCAAACTCTGTCAAAAGCCTGTGCAATATCTAAAAATATAGCAGAGCAGTATTTTTTGTCTTCAAAAGTATTTCGAATTGCACTCGTAATGCGGTTAATTTGCTCTATGGTTCTGTGAGTTTTGCGAAATCCAAATTGATGGTGGGGAATAATGTTGGATTTGTATATGTGCGGCTGCAGCTTTAGAAGAAGCAGTTTCTCAAATAATTTGGAAATTACTGGGAACAAGCTTATGGGCCGATAAGATGACGATTGAGTTACGTCTTTTCCAGGTTTTGATAACATCGTAATTTGAGATATCTCCCAGGGTTGTGGAAAATACCCAATACTCAGTACTGCATTAGGTTGTGGAAAATACCCAATCCTCAGTATTGCATTAAATAGCTGCGTCACTATTTTGATAGATATTTCAGGTAGTTCCCCAATCATTTTTGCGATAATTAATTCAAATCCTGGTGCTTTTTTCGGGTTTAGCAGGGTTTTAATTGCAAGTTGCACTTCCTTCATTTTAACCTTCATCGGGATTAGTGGTATTTTAGGGGCCAGAAATGGAATTTCACAGCTGTTGGTTGGTTGATTAGGTTGAAATACGGATTTGAGATGATTAGCAAACGCTGAGGCTTGATAGGTGGAGTCAATTGCAAATAACTCAGGAAACACAGCTCGCACGCTTAGGACACATAGCTAGTTGCAAAGGTGACACTTCCAACGTCACTCTGAGTGTATATGCACCTAAATTGCGCAGTTAGAAAGTTGTTTGCGTTTGAAAATGGAGAAAAATACTGAAAAATTGCACTATATTTTGCAATATTATTACGACAAAGGGAAGAACGCTGCACCGGTTTGTGAAAAAAATTGTGCTATGTACGGCGAAGGTACTTTACCAAAATCTGCTGTACGGCAATGTTTCGCCGATGAAACATAAGTCATGCTCTAGTCGTCCAATCACTGAAAAAGCGGATGAAATCCTTGAAAAAGTTCAGCAAGATAAGTTTATCAGCAGTCTCGAAATTGGCATGGAAGCATTGACTACAAAACTGTTTTAACTATTTACACAAAGCTGGCTACAGAAAGAAATCCGCTGTATGGGTTCCTCATGAGCTAAGCGCCGAATTAACACACTTCTTTGATGACCCGTCGCGAAGAGCTTGGATGGGAAGTTTTGATGTATCCACCGTATAGTCCAGAAATAGCACCCTCTGACCGTCACTTGTTCCGATCTCTGCAGAACTCTCTCAATGGAATTAGGCTGGTTTCAAAAGAAGTCTTTGACAACCATTTGATTCAATTTTTCCACGAGAAACCACAGAAGTTCTTTACCGATGGCATCATGGCTCTACCTGAAAAATGGTGAAACGTTGTCGATAAAAATGGAGCATATTTGGGTTAAATAAATTCATTTCCACACTATAAGAAAAGCAGTTGAATTTTACTTAAAATAACGCCAGGAACTTTTCCCAGATCCATTATTTGCTAAAGTCCAAGGGTACCGCTCAGTTTAGTCTGCGCTTTGACTCCTGTAGATAAGAGCTAGGAATTTAGAATGCGTGATGTGTGTTTTTTCCTCGTGGACTGTCGGTATCTTAAGGTCGTTCCATAGTGACTGGTTATTGACAAAACATGGTGCGTTGACAATTATCCGCACATTAATTTTGCTTGGAATCTTTCCAAAATGTTTATATTTGCATCCGCTGCTGCGCCTCACAACTGAATCATATATATCTATGTTTTATTAAACTTTTGTAAAGGAGAAGTTTATCAACCAGTGCATTGAGTTAAATTTGATGTCCAGTTGTTAATAAAGAGGTGCTTTTGCCACGTCAAATGCCACTGAAGGTGTAACCCAATATATTTGAGGCATTAAGAATTACAAGCAGGCAGGAACTCATTTTGAAATTGAAAGTTACTTGTACTGATTTAGTAGCGTTGAAACTCATTCTCCATTTCCGAAAACAAATTTGAATTTTCGTTAAAACTATTATTATAATACTTTGTACCATAATTTATTACATCTGCAAGAGGTTCGGGGAATGAGTACTAGCAACTAAGGTCTCCGACTCGAAGAGAAAACGATTTAGACATAAGCATTTTTGAGACCATGCCTGGGGCAGAATTTAAACAAGTTTCTTTATATAATTAATAAGATTTTTTCACAATTATTTTCTTTTTCAAGTAGGCAGTCAATTTTTGAAATGTTATTATGAAAGAAAGGGTTCAATTTAACCACTACATTAATCAAGTCATATTTTAACACTTTCATACAAAGCAACAGTAGTGCAGGATTATAAAATCCTCATTTGTTGCCTTTAAATGGAAGTTTAAACTCATTAGTACCTCTTTACTCATCTAAGTAACATTATGATTGGATCAGAAGAGTACAAAAAGTGGTACATAGCAAATTTAGGTGCCAGAAGTATTATTGCTATTTATTTCTTATTTGTGCTCTTATCCTCGCAAATAATTTCACCGAATTTTTGATTACCTTTTAATATCGCATCTCATCGTAGACGTGCACTAAATATTGCGCTTTTATTCTGCACAGAATATTTGAGTACTTCACATATTCTCCCACTTAAATGTCTGTATTATGAACTGCATTTCCCTGCCTTTGAAGCTAATCTGAATGTAAATTGGAATTTTAATTGGCATTAAAAATATTATTCACGCCTTTGACAATCACAACGTGTGACGACGAACAAAGCGATTTTAAATAACCTTTGAAATGACGTGTTAATCGGATTTAGCGCTAAAATTGAAATATGGCGTGAACGTTAAATGTAATGAAATTTAAAGCGTTGAAAGGCGCGCAGAGCTTTGAAGCTGGTGCCAGCTTAAGTACAGAGGGAGCGAGAGCAATGCAAATATGGCAATTAATGGAAGGGTAGTAATCAATTTAGGGGCGCAATGGCGTTGTAGCGACAATTTAATATAATAATTTCATATTCCATTTAAATTAAAAATATGCTGACAATTAAATTGCTTTGATATGCTATTAAAGGCGTTCATGCCGTGCAAACGCAAAAACACTGAGAATTCCATCTGGAATTCCTGTAGATCTCTGCCTCCTCTCCAACTGTCTGACATTTCATAATATTACACATTTCAGAATCACTTCAGTGTTCAGTATAGAGCAGAAGGGTATTAGCTCTGAGAAGGCCCGAGGATGTAATTTCACCTGAATTAACCGCAATTTTTTTAATTAAAAATTTCTCAACTTCCAACTGTGTCGGTTTGTTCTCGAGAACTCAAACCACAAAAATATAAAAGGGAATATGAAAAATGAAAAGTGAAGCAATTGCTTGTCTGTCGGTCTGTCTGTCTGTCAACAACAAGACCAACAACCACAACACCAACCACAACAACAGCAACAACATCAACATCAATGTTACCAACACGAATACAAATCAAAAATTAGTCCAAGCAAAATTCCCTCTTCAAATGCTGCCACAACATTTAAGTTTATTACGTCTGCCTCCGCTACCCGGCAACGTACACACAATCTAGCGCCTTTTTTAATTTAATTGCGTTTTCTATTACGAAAAGAGTGGTTACCTGTGGGCAGCAAAGGGTTAAGGGTTTGTATTTGTTTAGATGCTAAAGCAGAAGAACAAAAAAAGGAATCGAAATTAAAAAAGTTGCACGCACATTTCTTAATAAATGATTAACAATGTGCTGTTTTTTTGTTTGAGTTTTGGTTCCTCTTTTTTATGCTTGATTTAAACCTTTCTTTTCATTAATGACTTTAAGAGGAAGGAAGAACGCCGCCGCCGGTCATTTACAAAGGAAACGGGTTGCTATTGCTCTAATTGCTCGGTGGACAGGGCCATGTTTTGTGTTTGACAGGGCAATGACGGGTGGGTTGGAACTTTTTCATGTCTTTCCTCATCACCTGCGGCAGAATGTTTCATTACTGTTAATTAAAAAACACTTAGCTTGATGCCTCAACTCCCAGGATCCAAAAAGGAACGAGAACTAATTTAAAAAAAATTTTAAGTATATGTACAAAATATCTAGAAAGTGAAAACCTTAACGAAATTTTTTTAACTAGACTTTTTACTTTCTAATCCTTTATGGGGTGTCGTAAAAATCAAACGGGAACAATTTGCAAATTCAGACAATTTATCGTTTATGGCAGCACTCCGAAAACCCGAATTTTTGGTAACATTAGTTCAGTCATGAAATCGGTTAAGAAAATTGGAACCAGTCTGGAACTGAAAGACATTTTTCAGGAGATTCTTTCAAGGAGATTTTTATCACCATTTACTATATTAATACAATAAATGATATGCCTTGTCTTTGTATAATATGTTCTAGTAGTATATCCTGTGAAATCCTGTAAAATCCTGATGTGTAGTAGTATATTAAACATCTCACATTCTATTTTGTTGTTATGGAAGCTGAAAGAGACTGGATGTGAAACAAAAAGCCACTTTAAGGACTACCTTAACAGAATTGTAATATCCTTTAAGTAAAAACAAAGTATGCAAATAACGTTTTCCTCATTGGGTTTGCTATGATTGCTCAAAAACGCAAGCGTATAGTTCAAAAGTGATCTAAAGTATGGCATACATGTATGAGTATTGATGAATGACAATTGCATGAGGTTTGCATAAGGATACCAATTTTTGTACCCTTTTCCGTTCAGAGAACTAGAAAACAGCTGCTATTTGACGATTTCACTAACGTTTTTGTGAGCAGTCGGCCACGAAAGAGCAACCGACAATCAAATGTTTTCTCTGTCATGCATCAATTGTCTTTAACCTCCCCAAAGGTGACAGCTCTGCATGATATTGTGTGCAGTACTTGGGTCTCATATAGCGTATGGCAACAGCAATTACCAAAATTGCGCTGACAATTGCCGCTCCCTGTGGCAGGATCGCTAGTTACAAACTAACAGTATAATTCACACAGAATTTCCCAAAGGACAGCCCACTTTTGTCACGCTAGCAACAATAGAAGCAGGTGAGGACTGTGCTGTTTTATGAAGGGACAATTTTAAATGACATATTTTCCACACATCGGTGCGGAGAAGAAACAATTTTTTATTTGAGACCAAAAATTGAAAACTGCATATTTCGAACATTTCTGTCACGATAAAATTATTATGAAGAGTGTAGAATGAAATTTTAATGGGATTAAGTCTAAAGAATGATATTTTAGCAACAACTAAGAAATTATTGTAATGAAAGGAAATAATGTGCTGACAAATGACTATCTCCTGTGCCAAGATAGATAAGCAATAGATCCTTGAATACGTAAATACTGAGAAACCTTGTGTCCCAACTTCGCCATTACAAGACAAATTACTGCTTTACTACGTAACTCTGAAGAATTGGGAATCCAGCTCACAGAAGGAATAATCTGAGCCAATCATGCCACTTGATAAGGAGGAGATAAAAGATATATATGTTTGGCTGCAGTGGTGACGAGCACCTAAAATCTAATGGAAATATCATCTGCATGAGTAGTTTGTTCACATTAGGCTTATCACATTAATATATTTTAATGTAACATTTACAATAATTATGTAACGTTTATAATTTGAATATAACGCTCTTATAGACACTTAATTAGTTATTCCGTTGCAATTTATTTCACAGTCTCCAACTCCATAGAGGCCCTCTAGTCTGTTAATCTATCAGCAGGGACATATGCGAATAGCAAACAGACTCTGGTTTGTTGAACAGAGAATCACCAGAGAACTCTGGACTTCTCTAAGCAGCAACAGAACCAAGCAAATAATTCCAAAGATGGCGCAACTCTTTCGCCACAATAGTTTCGATATTATTAGTCACCGTGTCATTGGCGGACATGCTCATACCCTGCAACGACTATTATAGCAGATTCGAATCAGTGGAC
Organism: Clusia tigrina; assembly: GCA_920105625.2. Taxonomy (NCBI): domain Eukaryota; kingdom Metazoa; phylum Arthropoda; class Insecta; order Diptera; family Clusiidae; genus Clusia; species Clusia tigrina. The sequence continues at coordinate 404,543,069 of OV050030.1, forward strand.
GAAGAGGCGAGGACATCCCACACTTAATGTGTTAATCCCCAGCCCTGGGGGAGGAAAATATTTTCTTTGCTGACAGCACCCTTTCTCGAAGATCTTAAAGAGCTTTTCCTCCGTTAATATCAGCAATACCGCTCACTTTGGCAGGAAATCTCACTAGTTCCTCATTCAATTGCGGGGCGATGTTTCAGCTTAAGGGACCCACTTTCTCTGTGATATCAGAAGGGGCTACTCCTTGGACTAAGTGCGCGTTAACCACCTGAAGGTTAGATTAGCCTATATGTTTCAACCAAATAAACCCCTATTATATGAGTAATCTTCTATTGACTTACTTGAATATATTACATAATGAGGGTCTCCATTTAATATTTGTGATAAAAGATTTGTTGAATTAATAAGTTATGTTAAATGATTTGACAGAGACTGGCGGACATACAGAAAGGCGTATCCATATCAGCGTATCTTCCGGCGGAACATGAAAAGGCATCAACCAGGTAAGTGCTAAAACTAGTTGACTACTGCCGCACGAGGAGAATCAGATGGATCTTCGGTTGTGACGCCAATGCCCACCACAATTTGTGGGACTATAATTGAAGGGGTAAGTACATACTTGAATTTATAATTGATAATAGGTAGGTAGGAGTGGCCGCCCAGTTTGCCAAAAGCACACTTGAGCACACATAATGGCCCATTGTAATACCACGGTGTGGCGCCGTTCAAGCACTGACTAAAAAAAATAATTGATAATAACATACGCAATATTAACCAGGGTAATAAGCATATGCTTAGGAACGCTATTGGATCTCACTCTTTCTAGTTTTAACTTTAACTCAGCTATCACAAACTGGCATGTGTCTGGCGAGGTCTCTATGTCGGATCACCAACATCTGATTTTTTACATTAAAGAATCCACCCGGCACATGCAAGTTTATCGAAATCTCAAGAAAACTAGTTAGGACATCTATCGATTCTACCCTTGAATAACCAATGAACCGCTCACAACAACCAATGAGCTAGACTCGGAGGCCCAATGCCCAATCTAATATTTCCTTAGCTTATCAGGAGAGCTGTACGATCAGATCGCGTAATGCGTGCCACAAAATCCCATCATTGAATGATAGCTAGAGGATCTGAAACGACAAGGTGATTGGTCCCAATATAAGACAGCTTTTAATACAACAAAGAGTTGAGAAGGTCAAAAAGCGCCACTTGGAGGGAACACTGCGAAAAATTTGATAGTCTTCCCGACGTGATCAGGCTTCAAAAGGCTCTAAGACTCGGCCACTATAATGTAATTAGTACCTTCATAAAAACGGGCGGTCAATACATCGATACCAGAGAAAAGACCAGTAAACTGTTACTCGAAGCTCATTTCAATGGGTATATTCCCTGAGGCAGCTCCGGTAGACACAGGGAACCAACATCTTGTCAATGGCCATCAGCCTCGTCAGAAAAATTTGTCTAACGAAAACAGTCCAACAACAATATTGTCAAACCGTTTATCATCTAAACTTCCTCAATATGGTGGCGTAAGGTTGAACAGAAGACTGCAGCAAACAAACTAAACAAATTGCAATTTATGGCATGCATTGGTATAAGAGGGGCAATGCAAATATGTCCGTCGATGGCTTCACAGTTGCTGAATAATAACTCCATTAAGCTTAGCCATCAAAAGAGAGGATTGTTCTTATGCTCTGAGAGTAACTCACTGCCTTGAATTCAACAGTAGGAGCTTAAAGGGTCACATGCACGTATGCAAAATGCTCGAAAAGAACCCAATCCTCAAAGTTCCTAACAAAATCCCACCATTGGAATTCTACAATAAATGCAAAGATTTTATTTCAGACAGAGGATCTTGGAGAACATATAAATTCATCCCTGAATAGGTCTGATGGCACCGCAGTTGAGTTCTTAAATCTGGAAATATCTGACAATAATTCTAAAGTCATGGTTTCATGTGTGTATAACCCTAATAGATGTCACAGTGTTGAGCCGTTTTTCTCTGATTTGTCGTTGCGTGTAATTGACTGTGTATGGGGATTTTAATATAAATCTGCTCTCTGCTGATGCTGTTTCGGATAAACTTCGTGACCTTATTAGTGCGTCTGGCCTCTCTGTTGTGAACTCCATCATGCCTACTAGATTTGCAAATAATGCTGGTCCTAGCTTACTTGACCTCTTTATTATATCTGACATATCAATGCTATTTATCTTTGATCAGCTCACTTTTATTTCTGATCATGACTTGATATTCTGTACACTAAATGTTAATATTGGTCGAAAAATGAATACTACCTCTATCTCATATCGTGATTATAAGTCCATTGACTTGACTTCTTTGTTTAGGGAGCTTTCCCAACCAAGATGGGACGACTGCTGGTTTTCTAGCGGCATTGATCAGAAGTTGAATGGTTTTGTGAGTCGGATTTGTGATGTTTTCAACACATATGTCCCGATTCGCACTATTCAAGTAAAAAATAAAGCGTGTCCTTGGTTTGACGCGCTAGGGAAGCAGCATCTTAAGAAAAGGAACAGGTTGCATGTTAGATGGAGAAAATTTCCAACCGATCAGAATTGGGATTCCTACAGGCTGGCTCGTAATGAGGCTGTAGCTGCTGTGAGGCTAGCAAAGAAAAATTATTTCTCCTCTAAGCTTGATGCATCTCTTCCATCTAAGCAATTATGGAGGAATCTAAAACGGTTTGGTGTTCATGGCAAGGATAGTACTGACTGTTTAGTGGAACCGAATGAATTAAATAATCATTTCCTGAATGGGTTTCCCCCTGAGAATTCTAGTGAGTGTGAGCTGTCTGTGGTTGATGGACTTGTCTGTCAAAGTGAGTGTGATGTACACAGAGGGATTATGCGGATAAAATCTAACGCTGTAGGTCCTGATGGAGTCTTTATTAGGTTTATAAAATTAATTATTCCGTTTGTCTTGAGTCCATTAACTCATATTATAAATCACTGTTTTAATACTTCGTGCTTCCAAAGTCTATGGAAATTAGCGTCTGTTGTGCCGGTTGCAAAAAAGGCATCTGCCGCTGCTCCTAGTGATTTTCGGCCCATTAGTTTGCTCTCATGCCTTTCTAAGGTGTGTGAGTTGCTTATGGCTGATCAGATATCTCGACATCTGAATGAGTTTAAGCTGCAGTCTGGTTTTCTAAAGGGTCATAGCTGCTCGACTGCTATGCTGAAAGTTGTTGATGATATTCGAATTTCATTTGATGATGACCAAGTAACTCTACTCTGTTTATTGGACTTTTCCAAGGCTTTCGATAGTGTCAACCATAGACTATTATGTTTTAAGTTAAAGACTTATTTTGGTTTTTCTGGCAATGCCTTGCTGCTTATGACGAGCTATTTGAGTGGTACATCTCAGCGAGTGAAGATTGGTGATATCTTCTCTGATTCTAGGCCAGTTTTTTCTGGGGTCCCACAGGGTTCAATTCTTGGACCACTGCTTTTCAGTATGTTCATCAATGACATTTTTTCACTTGACTGTAATGGAGTGATGCATGCTTATGCCGATGACATTCAGTTATATCAGCCACGCAGGGTAGGCCTTATGGATGATCTGGTTTGTAGACTTAATGAGGACCTTGATATTCTTAGTGGTTGGGCTCGTAGCAATGATCTGTGTCTAAATCCGGCGAAATCTTTTGTTCTGCCTATTTACAAAGACAATATACTTTTTACTGAGATCCCTCCGATGTTTATTGCTGATTGCCGCCTTACACTTGTTAACAAGACTGTTGTGCTTGGGTTTCATTTGAACTCGTCATTGACTTGCTCGGATCATATCAACCATGTGGTTTGCAGAATGTATATGACGCTGCGCTGTTTGAGGATGTCTGCTCGATTTACTCCCGTTGAAACCAGGCGCAGGTTGGATGTGCAATTGCTTGTGCCTATTATTACCTACTCTGAGGTGGTGTATAGTGGTTTGGACTCTCGGTCTTTACATAAGCTGCGAGTGGCATTCAATAATGCTACTCGTTATGTGTATGGCTTGCGCAAATTTGACCATATCTCATCTTGGAGTAAAATGGTTCTGGGTTGCGATATTGAGAGCTATTTAAAGGCAAGAAATTGTATATTTATGCATAAATTAATATACTCTAAGGCTCCGCTATACCTTTATGACAAATTGCGCTTCAGCCTGTCGAATCGTTGCAATAATCTCATTATACCGAGGTTTACGTTCCGAAACTCGGCTAGAATGTTTTTCGTTGGCACCACTAGACTATGGAACTCATTACCTAATGATTTAAAAAATATTGTGAGTCACAACAGCTTCAAGCATCTTATTTATCTTTATTTTCTTCTCTTTTCCTTCCAAGTGCTACTACCCTCTCTCTTTTTTATTTTTTATATATTTTTCTTGTTTTTTGTTATATTTGTTTGTTATTTTCTAAATAATTGTCAATAGTATTAATTTTCATTTTAATTTTAGCTTTAAGTTTTTAATTTAAGTTACAATTGTGGCTAAGTTAAATGTACAGCATAAGTTTTTAAAACTTATTGTATGATTAAATAAATTAAATTAAATTATAATCGGGATCACAAGTATGGTACACGGATGGATTCAAACTGGAAGATAGAAGTGTGGGAATTGACATTTAAGGACCAAAAATGCTTTGGCTAGCAACTATCTTCCAGTCAGAAACATATGCCATCGAGGCATGATCAAAGGAATGCTTACGCAGGAAAATCTCTGGTGCACATATATACACACTAGCTGACAGTCAGGCGGACTTAAAGGTGTTACAGGCCTTTATGGTCACATCAGGACTAGTCAAGGATTTCCTATTCCTTTGAAATGAACTGAGGCATCATAATACAATAGAATTACATTGGACCTAGGGCTTGAGGGACACGTAGGCAACTCACAAGGCGACCAACTAGCCAAAAAGTAGCATTGAGGACAGATCCAAGAATTGTTCAGAAAATGGCTAGATCGAAAATTTGCCGGGCAACGGACTAATAATGTCGGACAACCCTTACCCAAAAGATTTGCATCATTTCTTGCAGCTTCAGAAGATTTAAATAATTCTTTAAGAAGCTTTCGTGAAAAATACCGTCAGGAGTCCAATATTATCGGAAGATTCTTTTATTTTTGCCAAGTTGTAAATATAAACTTTATTCACAAATTGTTTCTAAACCCTTTTTAGGCATATCTTCTATAACGGAAGCTTTAGCTATAAATTAGTGACTTTCTTCAATTCATTTACGATTATGTAAAATTGCTGTGATTATTTTTCCGCTTTTAGACTTAAAATTACTGGCAAAATATTTAAAACGAAGAAGTTTATGGCTTTAGAAATAAAGAGGAAAATTCAATGTAAGCGCATTTATAATCACGTTTCAACGCGCCGGAAATCATACCCTTGCATATCCTTTGTAGTGGGAGTAAATTGTGAATATTCTACCCACACCCACACGAACACACTCTCTCTCTCTCGTCAACACGTCATTAACAATCCAACAAAACTTTTATCTAATTAACAAAATTTCAACAAAACGTCAGAGGAGAAGTTGTCGAAAAAACGTCGAAATTGCGACAAGTGCTGAAGCGAAAAAAGCGGATGATTGTTTTTGTGTAAACAAGACTGTTTCCTCAGAGCCGAGCAACTTTCTGGCTTCTTTTAAAATTATTAAAAAGTTTTTTAATAAGCTGAAAAGTGCGTGTGCCCGACTCAGTGTGAGCGGAAAACTGTGCAGTGTGAAGAAGTGAAGGGTTACGGCATTGTGTGTTGATGAGAGCTCTCCGCCAAAAACTCCAAAAATGTAGCAAATGAGTTGGTGTGTCGTTTTTGGTGCTTTGTTTTTATCTTTGGTTGCTTTGGTTTGGCAAAGATGAAAGGCAACAGTTACTGACAATGAGTGTTTAAAAGTAACTTCCAGCGCGGATGAAGACACATATTCAAGTACATACACCTATAGCCTGAAGACGAAAAGTTTTGTGAAGACATGTCGACAGTTTATCATGTTGACATTAATTAAATAAAATTATAAAACAAAATTACACACATAATTATATTTCTATGTGGCTTCGAAATAAAAAAAAATTTTAATAATTTTAGTGAACAAAACTAAATAAAAGCTAGTAACAATTTATATGAACGATTTAAGGCAGTGAGTTTATTTCTGACATTATCGAGCTTATTATTATCGAGCTCGTCATCATCAATTGACTAACACCATCATCACAAATTTCTGGAAAGAGTTTCAGTTTTACGCTTTAATAAAGATTTAAGCCAAAGAAATATCCTGCGGCCCACGGTCGCCCTGCCAGGGTACAGAAATTCGAGCTTCAATCTCTCTATGCACACCCTACACCCAGGAAATCAGAATGTTTGGAAATGACGGTATTACAAGCTTCTATTATGGGCGACAATATAAGAGATCAAATTATGTAAAGCAACGTATACATCTGAGGAGGAGCATCATTTGGAAATTCGATATGATTATGTTATATATTACAACAACTGAACGGGACACTCGTGATAATCAGATCGGATGGCTTTCGACTGCATGTAGAATAGGGTAAGCATGGCAAAATATTTATAGAAGTTTAAATACGCTATTAAATACTTTTCCGTGCATGGCTTTCGATATAACAACAATGACGAACTTGGGCTATCAACAGCAGAATTTGTTATACACCCATTACAATCCATAAACTCCGAGATTGTAAATAACGGCCAGTCACGTTCATTGCTAAAATACCTCAAAACTAGAAATATGTAATCCAGAAGTTCCCTTAAATAACATAACGCGCATCGAAAAAGCAAATACACGAACCAAAATGTAAAATACAACGGGGACACAAACCAACAGAAAAATGCACATAACAATATCGAAAGAAACCCCTTCTTTTGAAGTGCTGGAAAAAAATGTTTCCTCTGAAGATGATCTCGTCTGAATAAACGATTATCTCAAGTTAACAGTGTTCTACAAAACTATGAAAAGTTCGTAGTTACCCATTCAAATGCAATCTAAAAATATAAACGTAGCGTTATTTGTTAGTTGTGAAAACAGAAAAAAAGTCGGTTGTGTTTTCATTCTATGTTCAATTATGCCAACGTTCGTTTAGTTTTACAGATTCATCTGTATAGAAGGGATCTTCTGTGTAATTCTCTGTTTATGGAGCTTTGTAGTAGATACTCTCTTTCGTTTTAGTTGTCAAGGGAATAGTGGTATACTAAAAACACCATAATCAAGATTTTCTCTTATTTCTAAAATGTCATTTGGGGATACCGATCTGTCCAGTCGACCATTCCCGGTTGTATGAAGCCTTTCACGGGATGTGTATTATAAGCTTAAGAATTATAGAGCAATGCTTTGTTTTGGGTTATCCTCAGAATTTGAGTGGGTATTTGGGTGAACATACTAAAAATATCTTGTGGGTGAAGTATGCCTTTTATAAGTAGGTATGCCTTATAACTACATACATATATAGGCACGAACCGACTCAGGAAGTTATCGATAATTGTCTGCCCTCATTTTAGTCCTTGGAAACATTTTTGCATATGTAAGTTCCACACTTTGTGTATTAGTGATGCACTGTATTTAAAAATATACTGTAGCTGTATAGTGTTCAAACTACATGAAGACCTTCTTTTATTATTATATGCTCTGAAACACTTTTGAGCGAAAGGAGATTGTAAAAGGCAGCACCGGAACTTAGTTTGTGCTGTAGGGCATTCATTTGACCAACACAGTGGGGTGCGTCGGCGCTGAGCTGAAATAACACCACAAAATAAGCAAAATCAGTTTGCCGCATCAAAGCAAAAGAGAAAGAAGGCAAAGAAAAAATTTAAAAAAGCGAAGTCAACCAGAAAGAAAAAGTTTAAAAAACATACAAAAGGATTTAAATGCAACTTCAAATAAAATTGAATTGAATTGTAGCACATGTGAGGATTGGTGTTAAGCCTTTCGATAGGAAGAACGAAGAATTATTTCAGCAGTTTCAGTGGGCAAGTAATGCAACCTTTCAAACTTATAAAGTTAATAATATTAAATTTCGATCAAAGGGCAGGTCGAAGTTACTATAACTAAACATTTTTTCCAATTGAAAACAAAATTAAATTGATTTTAGTTCGAGAAAGTGTCTTTTCAAACCAAATCATTCTTGAAACTAATCTATCCGATGATTCTAATCGAAAGAGATTTGAGGCTGCATAGACCCGAAGAGAGTTTTTCATAAGTGTATTAAAAGGTTGTCATAACAGTGTCATTTCTCGATGAAAGGTAAGCGACCACGGTATTCTAAAACCGATTTCGTCTCTTTAAAATAGTTGTAATAAGGAATTTTTATAGTACATGCAAGTACAATCTTATTTATTAGTGTGTTCCCTAGTTACCTAGGGAAGGGCCAGAATATCTTCAATAAATTCGATTACTCTATAAATATAACGAAGTGAATACATACTAACTATATTGTTACGAAATTGCCCTCCTTACAATTTATTCTAACTTTCAATACTCGAATTCGAACCACTGGATTGTGTAGTAATCAAACAATCGCTGGTTAAATAAATATAATTAACTTTATTTAATTATTGCAATTTACACACTTAATATTAGGCTTGAAGTTTACTTTAATACAATTTTGCACTTTATTCAATAATTAATTTAATCAAATGCACGATGTACACACTATTACGATTTGTCTTCAACTGTGTCGACTTTAATTGTGTGGTAGCTTATATACCTCTCGTATGTTGAAGAAGAACATTCTAGAATTTTCTCCATAATTCGAAGGAAGTTTCGAGAACATTTTAGAGTAACCTTTTTTTCGAATTGATTGTACCTTATATACCTCTCTCGTGGTGAACTGAACTTAATAGAGGTATCCTAAAAGTATACAATCATTTATTTTTCAATATAATAAGATTGTGAGAAGAGTGGATAGACAGAAATCTAACTTCAGGACGTCGCATTAAACAATGTACGCCACCTTCTAAATTATAAACATTCCCATTTAGGAACGTGGATATATTTGAATAAACTAAAAAATACCTCCGTCAAACCAACAATTAGTCTCCACATTAACTTTTATGCTGAAAATTATATCTTATTCCAAAAAGTTTTTACAAAAATATCATCAAAGGATTGAAATAATCAAATCACTCTATGCAATTCTGATTGGACAGTTGTGCATAAAGTTGTAAACAATTCAAATTAATCAACAAAACTCGAGTATTGGGTAACTGGGCTATTCGAAGACTTGAAGGCTTGTTAGGAAACTCTTTTCGAGAGCCTCATTCATTAATTGAGTATGAGAAATGATGCAGTATTTACGATGTACTTGCAAAGAAATGTTTAGAATAGTAAGCTGAACTTTCCCTTGCAATTAATATAAATCAAACAAGTTTAAGTAGCAACTTGATCCCCTTCTTTAGTTAATTCCGACTATTTTATCTGTGAGGTAAGTAAATAATAGCGATCATCCTCATCCTGAATGCCATTGTCATATAATTGTATTCCTACAGTCTTCCAAAGAAGAATTTAAAACAAAATATTATATAAACCAGTTAAATTCATAAGAAATGTACTTATATTTTTTTACGTGTATTGAGTCAACCGTTCTAATATTTGCCGGCGGCTGTTTTGGTCGAAATCCTGCAAAATCTCTTCCGGTTATGCTGCTCCATCTTCTCTTTTATTCGTGATTTATAAATGATAAATTTCTTATCATTTTTCCACTGAGGCAAAACCAAAAACCACACAGAAAACGGAAGAGAATAAGATGGCAACAGCAGCAGCAACAACTACAACTACAACAACACCAGCAGCAGCAGTAACAACAAAAACTGCTCTAAGCTTTTTTCCCCACATCCTTTACAATGCTTTGGTTTTTGTTTCTTTTGCTTTGGCTGCTGCTGGTGGTGCTGCTTCTGCTGCTGTTGCTGTTGGTGGTGTATTGAAAACCGAAAGACTAGAAAGAAATTTATAATATTCATGAGTTGAGTTTAATGAAGTGCCAATGGCGATGAAAATGTTTCATTATGGAAATCCGATCCCTGCCGAAGCGCGTTGCAGATAAGAGGCGGGTATTATCGCTCCTCAAAAACCAAAGCATGAATTCACACTACATTATCCGACACACTCACTCGGCCGGCCACAACTGGCAGCCCCACTCGTCCGTTCTCTGCTTATCAGTTCCTCTGATAATAATATTTCACTTTCACAAGATGTTAGGTGACGCGCTTTCTGGTGCTATCATTATTCAAGCTCATTAAAAAAAGTAAAATGCAAATAAAATGGCAGAAAAAATGGGAAATTTGTAATAAAAGAAAGTCTCCGGAAAGAAATGCAAACTGTTTTGTTCCTTTTCCCTTTTCCTTGTCGCTTTTATTCTTACTCTTTTCCATTTTCCATTTTCCCCGGTCCATGTGCATTTGCATATTTGCCATTGCATTTGTTTGTGCTCCACTTGCTATGCTAACTTCACGGCTCGCTTGTATCATGAGTACTCGTATTCGGCGGCGTCACGTGACTTTGACCATTCTCGGAAGAATATGTTAATGGCGTATATTTTATGCACGGCTGCTTGAGTGATAAGCAATGCAAAGTTGGAAAGTTTTGCTGAGAAAATGCAAAAAATATGCTTTCTTTTCCTTTAAGTATGAAATAGGAAAGTATGAACCCGTCAACTTTTCATTCAGTTTTTTCTTCCATGTCCTTACAGGATAATTAGTGTAAGCGTCAAGATAAGCGGATAACTTGGCAGAAACAAAGTTTGTTGTATGCTGTTGCATGCAAATCATGATTAATTATGCTTTGATGCATTTCATAAATACACAATGCGAAAGTTTTCACATTTCAGAATTTTCGACTGGCTCACAAAGAGAATCCGAGTACATATAGAAATACTTTTAAGTAGCACAGGACATGTTTTTACTATGAGTTCAATATTAACACACGAGCGATCGAGAGAAAGTGTATTAAAATTGTGTTAATGTATTAAAGTGTGTTAAACAGAACAAATTGAATTTTGATCGAAAATTACTATTTAATAAAATTATCAAAATATGCCATTGAAGAGTTTTGCAGATATGTTCACCGTAGCTGCTTGTGCTGAAGCTTATTCTGGAAGTCTAACTTTCGTCCGTATTTTCAAGCAACTAGGGGTATGTCGGACATAAAGCGCCTTTAAAAGCCATCATTGTTCCTGGTTTATTAGTGAGTTCTCGTAGTCCCACAGCTAATCAAGAAGAGGCCCCTTTCTTGAAACCAACAAATCACCAAACTGTGATTTTAATATGTCGATGGTTGCGGTGGTCTTATGCCATATAGTGCCATCCTATCGAAACATCTAGTTGAGCTCATTATCAGTCATATTTTGAAGGCAATATGCATTGATAATGAACCGGTCACACAAACACCCTCGATCGTTATACAAGCTCCGACTTCATTTTTTATTTTCAAAGGTATGCTCCTAATTCTATGAATATAGAGGACTCTCTTCTGGAGTGGTGTCACTTTATCTACTACGTATTATTACCAAGATTGATCATCCCATCCTCAATAGCAACGATTTCAAATTATGAAATGCAGGAAAATATGAGAGAGGTCATGTCGTTTATCGCAATAAGTGAGTTTGTTAAGGACTCCCGATGTTTTCTGAAAGTATTCTCTATTATTGAGAGAAGAACCAGCTGGTGTATTTTGGCTGTACACAGCACTGATCAAACCAATAATTTTGTATGCTGCTGTAGTCTGGTGCTGCAGAACTGGCTGGCATCTAAGTGAAAATGTCAGATGCTTCTCGGCTATGGGAAGTATGGTAACGATATTCCAATCGGAAGTGTTTGCTATACTGAAAGTAGCGGAATGGGTAATTGAGAAGAAATGGCGCGGTAAACAGATAAAAGTTTGGCTGAACTAAAGACCCTGGAAAACGTGTTAACCACTTCAGAAATTATCCAAGAATGTAAGTATCCATCGCAAGGTGGAATTCACTATAACTTATTTGGGTTCCAAGACACTGTGGTGTGCGGGGCAACGAAATAGCTGATGAATTGACAAACTGTGGATCTACTCTTGAGTACTCCAATGGGAACAGAGCCAATTATCGGTATGAGGATAGCAGGGGCTATTTATTGAACCAACAGCCATGTGGATAATATTCACAAGGGCGCAATTCAGTAGGATGTTGCAATTCAGTAGCCTGCAAAGCAATCAAGTGCTTCCTAGCGATGCATATTTCCTTCTAACATTACGAAAGCCAGATTTTCGATCATTGGTTGGGGTAATCACGGGCCATAATCCATGTGGCCATCATATGGCGACCATTGGCATTATCTAGAGCCCGAACTGCGTCTCCTGTCTGGAGGAAGGACAGTACGGCATAGAGCATTTTCTCTGCGCTTGTCCTGGCTTTGCCAGAATGGGGAGGAGCATATTAGGTTCAGATCTTTTGGGAATAGACAATGTGGATTCCTTATCCCTAAACATATTTCTGAGATTCAAAAAAGTTTAAATAAATATGCAACTTCCTTTCCAAAATCCTCTATCTCCCCTTCCTCCAAATATTTCCAGGCTCATAGTACCAAGGGCGTAGATGCCTGAGTGCTTGAATACCTCTTTTTTCGGCGGTTCTCCGGCCTCCTACAATTCTATTGTCTTCTATTCTAGAGAAGAATAGTCATTCAAATAAAGGTGTCTTACGGATAATCACAGACTCATTTTAACTACCTGTTGCACATACTGTATTCACCCTCTTTAAGGCCTAATCTAGTCTTGCTATTAAAAAGGTGTTGAAATAGCTGGTGATAAATTTAATCCATACAATTTACAGACTATAAACGATGTTAGCTTCCAGTTTCTATGTCTCTTAGGGAACGTATGCATTTGAACCCATGCTCTGATACACATAATTATAAAGCATGCTCAGTAGGGTGACAGTTAATTTCGAAAGTCTTATTTTCTTTGGTCTCATACTTTTTTTGGGTTGAGTTTTATAAAAAAATAATCCCTGTAAAATTTCAGGGCCCTAGGTGGAGGTTTAGGGGTCGCGTCGGCCCCCCAAAGTTACACAAAATGCGTTTTTTTAAGTAAAATCTCACTTTGATTGTTTGTAACTTCTGTTGTGTTGAATTTGTAAAAAATTGTTGTTGACTTTGTGTTTACATGACTTTGTGTTGTTCATTTATGTGTTTACAACAACTTATTCATACATCATTTTTATCTAATGCCAATATTTACTGAAATAAATTTAAATAACCTTGTTGTGATCTAAGCCTTCAATAATCTCTTTTCATTATCATTGCTCTTAAACAAACCATAGTTCTCTTATACATTTACTATTTAACCTTTACATTCTTTTCTTACTCTTTTTTTTCATTCTCTTTGATCTTAACGTTAACATAACAAGCTACTTGAGCATAATTGCCTTTTGATTTTCGATATTAGTTCAGTTGTTATCTAGCTTTCATCTCGCTGTCAAGTCGTTTCTCAAGCATTCGGCTTCAGTTAAAATCTCTCTTGTTGTTGTAAATAAAGCAAATATAATTTGTACTTCAATTTTAAACCCGTGCGTTTTTTTCTTTATTCGGTATAATAATTGGCATATAAAACCATCGAAAAATATCGTTGGTTCAAGAAACCTATTAATAACATTTACTTTTCTCTATTTATTTGCAGTGAATACTTGAGAGTGAAAAGTCGACAATGTCTTCTACAATTTTACGTGAACGAATTTATTTAATCGGATATTGTTCAAATTCATTAACAGGAAATAAACTTCCATCAAATTTAGAGTTGTTGAAAGTTTTGTTTTTTAATTTACGTATAGTGAAAAAGAACTTACGGGAAAGTGCAAATTTAGTTGTGACAGAACTATTTGTATTCTGGGAAAAAGCCCGCATTCCCACCAGAGATAAACAACACTGCATAAGTAAGGTTGAGAAATTATACAAAGAATGGCAAAGTATGCAAAAAGATTGTAAAAAGACGTCTGAGTTTCATAACAACAAAGTGAAAGCGTGGATAGAAAAGTTGGATCAGCTTTTTGACGTGGCACATTCCAATGCATTGCAAATGATGTCTATTGAAGAAGATAGAGCTTTCTTGATAAGTCAACGGCACCCCGGACGCCCAGGCTTTATGTATGGCATTGATTACGAGGCAGTACGAAGAGAGCGCCAAATTGAGAAACGTAAACAAAATTTGATGAAACAGGTGGAACGAAATAATCATGAAATTGCATTAATTGGTTCGTTGTATTTTATTGTTTTTTTTTTATTTTTATTTTCTTAAGACTTAATCCTTTTTCCTAGATGAAACTGCAGAATTGCTCTCATCTGAATCAGGGGGGGATAATAGTTTTACAAGTGCAGAATGTGAACCATGTTGTAGTCAACCTCCAGCCAAAAACCTTAGAGGAAAGAATAAAATAATAACTCCAAAACTTGCGGCCGCATTGGACGCCTGTAAAATTAGTGACAGATATGCAGTTCATATAATAAGTGCAGTAGCTGAATCTTTGGGCCACAATATCGAAGAGTATGTTTTAAACCGAACGTCTTTGCACCAGGCAAGGGAACAAATCCGACAGTGCAGAAAGGGGGGTCAAATTGATGGAGGAGTTCAATGAATTGTTCACAAAAAATGAACGTCAAAAGCAATTTGTTATTAAAATTGTGAGTGATTATCGGAATCGGTTTCCAGATTGTAATAAAAAAACATTGACCCAAGTTCTTTAGACTTAATCAATAAAAACATGCACTCTAACCAAAGTTGTTAATTTATTTCATGTTAAATTTTTTAAAAGGTGATTGTGAGCATTTTTAAATTTATTTCAGTAAATATTGGCATTAGATAAAAATGATGTATGAATAAGTTGTTGTAAACACATAAATGAACAACACAAAGTCATGTAAACACAAAGTCAACAACAATTTTTTACAAAGTCAACACAACAGAAGTTACAAACAATCAAAGTGAGATTTTACTTAAAAAAACGCATTTTGTGTAACTTTGGGGGGCCGACGCGACCCCTAAACCTCCACCTAGGGCCCTGAAATTTTACAGGGATTATTTTTTTATAAAACTCAACCCAAAAAAAGTATGAGACCAAAGAAAAGTAAAAAAAAAAACTTGCCCATACATTTAATTGTCACCCTAATGCTCAGGCAAATTATTGTGTTATTAATTATTTATAATTTTTATTTATCCCGCTGAAAAACTAAATTGCACCAACTAATTTAATGGATTTACAAGTAGGTATTTTGTAATGCACATATACTGGCAGGATCGCCATGTAATGCACGTATATTATGTGCGAGAAATATATGATAAATATTATATATTATATATTAGAGCGTTGCTCGGCAAGACGCCATTGAGCAAATTCTAACTGAGCCGAAGAAAGGCTGAAGCCGAAGAAAGGCTGTTTGCAAGAAAAATGCAATGTGTTGAGTTGCCAGTTGGAAACTGATTAGTTTAATTCCCGAGCAGGGTTTTTATATGGTTTATTTGAGTTACAAACTCGATAACAAATCTCGATTAATTTAATTGTTTCTTTCTAATCCCTTTCGCTTAAGTCTAACTCAAATTCCACTCAATTGTAAAACAAACCAATTCACCAATGACCGCACGCCAGGATTCTAATTACACTGCACATGTCAAGTGTCATAGTGTTGCAGTGCAGCGGATGGGTGTGTCTTATGCATTGGTATGGTTTGGATGTGTAGTTTGCGTAGGTAGACTTTGTGCTACACTACGTTTGTGCGCAATAGTGCACATGCACTACAATTTCCAATTGCTCCACAGTTTTACTACATTGTCCGAAGTGATGTGTATGAACAACAATATTTCAGCAGTATTGCGTATGCCACACCGGCGATTGCCTCCTTAAATATAATTTAATTAATAACAATTTAAACACACAAAAAATCGTTCCAAACGAAATTTTCAGGTGCTGGAAAAAACTAAAATTTAAGTGTACCACCCCTTTCAGACCTATTAAATTTAGGTGCATAAATTTTGAATGGAAAACCAAAAAACACAAATTTGCTGACAGAAATACCTGTTTAAATAAATTAAAATAATTCGGTTTATATATGCTGCTATTTTAATTATTTGCAACCCTACGAGGGTGAAAAATTGCAATAAACAAAAACCAATTGTGCAACAGGAAATCAAAAAACAATATTTAACTGGTTTTAGGGGCTTTCAAAACACAACAATAACAACAACAACAACCGCAACAACGACATGAACAAAATCAACAAAAACATCATCATCCGCTTTCTAAAACGTATGCCAAAGTAAACACGTCCGCTTGCATCTTTTTTGCCGTTTCGAATAAACGGAAAAATAGAAAGTGCCAAAATCAATAATAAATTCAAAATTGTTTTTGTTGTTTAGAAAATACCACCAAAAATACAATTTTTAAATGGCAACGAAATTGTAAATTCGCGAAAAAAGCGCCGTGCCATATTCGTGGGGCGCTTGTTCTCATAGTGGCCACTTTGGGGGCTCCAATGGAGGGAGCAATGCAAGTGCAGAGTGCAGCAAGCAATTTTTGTTAGAAAAATACAAAGAGGCGCCATTTTGAATGAGCGCTGTAGGTGTTAAAATATCATAATTTAAATATATGTATATATGTACGATTGTGTGTGTGTGGGTGTGATTGCAAATGAAACATGTTCACCACATGGGCACACTGAGCGAAATGGTGTGATGTTGGCTGTTTGCACTGAAATTTGTTAAATCGAGAGCCGTAATAATCCACAACTAAAATGCTTTTTGAGAACTTTGAATGCAGGTGTTTAGCGCCTGAGTGTATGCGTTATAAAGTTGATTTCAACAAATTTCAACATTTCTGTAATCCCCTCATATATTATTTCTAAGGTAGGTGTTTGAAACGAATCACACACAATTTTGTTTAACGCCAACACTAAAATGTGGAATTAAACTAACTTTTTGAGAGCTAAAGTACCACATTTTTTTGCTGATTTGCGATTTTATGTATTTCAGATGCTGAATGCACGAATATTTCTTTTTGTCTTCGAGTCGAAAACTTCAGTGGCCAGTACGCCTTCATCTTTCATCATTAATTATGGTGTGAGGTATAAAGTAATAATATTCATAATAATCTTTCATTTCTTGTGAGTGAGCCTACTCTGAGCTTTACTTTTCTCGACATATTCTTCGAATTACCTTAGTTCTGTCTGCAGTTATTCTGTTTGCTACATAAGATACAGGGTGTCCACCCGGACGGTTTACTGCTTTTTTGCAACCACTTCAGTGGCAGTGCGGTTGATCACTCTAGGGATGCCGTTCTTTTTGGATTGCCTTTTTCTAATGAGGAGAATCTAAAAAGCTCTTTCAATTGCATTCGTCGCTCTATTGATTTATTGTCCCCTCCGCTTAAGGATATTTTTCGCATTAAGCCGAAACCTATCAACCCCAACTCTGTGGTGATTGTGAAATTTTATACACCTTAAGATTGCAATCGAGTGGTAAAGGCATGCGGAGACTATCGCCGGCAGACAAGGAGAGCGGTGAATTTAAGAGCAGCAGGTATTGACTCAGACAACTTTGTTTGCTTGCATGAAAGTATTTCTGCCGTAGCCAGAGGAGTACTGTGGGCGGCGATTGCCTGAAAAGTGTTCACACTACGTGGTTCCGTTTATATCCGGCTGGAGAAAAGTGGAGAGGGGATTCGTCTTGGAAGCATCGAAGAACTGCATAATGCTAAAGGTGTTGCTGTTCCTGTTGGCGAACGAACTTCGAGTTGTTGTTCTAATGTGATATCATATCATATTGTTTATCTTTCATTGTAATTTAAATGCTCTGTCACTATATGCCTTATTGTCGATTATTTCGTCTTCTCTACTATCTACTTCTTCTCATACTATAATGCTTACTGTTGTGTTGCTGATTTGGTTTTTTTGCTAACTATGGATGATGAAGTTTCGGCCTCCAGTGACATTCCTAAGACATTGATTAGCATTGTATGTAGGCAGCGCTCTGGTTTTAACATTTCAATTTTAATGCGAGGAGTCTAAATGATACTAAGATGGATTGTCTTAAACACTCATCTGTTGATGTAATTTGTATATCTGAAACCTGGTTTCATATAGGTATAGCACGATATTCCAAGCAGCTCTAGAATAATTTAAGACAAGCTGGGGTATGCAATAGGAAATCGGATTGATCCGGACATTCTAAATGAATATTTTAGAAGTAGTTCAGCGGATGCTGATAATATGCCTGCTCTAATTGCAATGGACTATGCTTCTGAATGCCCATTTGTGTTTGAGTTTATTTCTGTGAAGGTGATGTTGCTCGCTGTGTCAACAAGATAAAGTCAAATGCTGTCGGAAAGGATGGAATATTATTAAATTTATTAAACTTATTTTACATTTTATTCTAAGCCCGTTGACCCATATAATTAACCATTGATTAACGAGTTCCTGCTTCCCCAATATTTGGAAAGTAGCGACGATTTTCCCTATAGCTAAAAGTCCAATGCTGATGCACCGTCTGCTTTCCATCCTGCAAGTTTGTTGTCGGCTTCATTAAAGGTATGTGAATCTCTCATGGCTGAGCAAATCTCAGAACAGGTCAGAAAATTTGAACCTACTTCCCCACTCCAATCCGGTTTTCGGCCTGGACACAGCTGCTCCACTGCTGTTGTTAAAATATTGGATGACATTAGAGAGTCATTTGATATGGGACACTCGAACCTGCTTTGTCTGTTAGATTTTTCTAAAGCATTCCATTCTGTGGATCACTCATTACTATGCTAAAAAGCTACAGTTGAATTTTAGAATTTCCAGCTCGGCGGTCCGTATGTTAAATAGTTAATTGGTTGGAAGGTCTCAAAGGGTTAGGGATAGGGTGTGTCTGCGATCAGTAATTTCACATCTGGGGTGCCTCAGGGCTCAGTGCTTGGTCCACTTTTATTTACATTGTTCATAGATGACATTTTCAGTAAGTGTCGTATGTTACCATGCATGCATTTGCTGATGATCTTCAATTGTATTTGTCCACACCTATTGGTCTCATTGGGGATTTATGTGCTAGGGTAAACGAAGACTTGGTCATAATAGCAGAATGGGCTAAAGCTAATAGGTTGAAGCTCAACTTCCACAAATCATATGTCCTCCCAAAAAGTCTGGTTACCCTCCCTCTGATATACCGACAATTTCACTAAATGATACTAAACTTAAATTTGTTGAAAAAGTAAAAAACCTCGGATACCACATTAATAATAATAATAATTTAGCTTTAGTAGTTTGGCCGACACTGCGACCTAAAAGATCTTTTGTGTCATACTACATTTGTCATCAATGATCCATGTGATCACAATTGTCCGATCTACTATGCCCTATAGGTTTAGTACCGGCGTTTCTTCCGTAATGCCATAGCATTTCGTGCGTTTGGTGATGTCAAATCGTCACAATAATTTATCAGGTTCTTTTCTACCTATATGTTCCTTCTCTGGAGAAAGGAAATAGCTGAAAGTCATGTTCCTTCATTATATTTTCCGCTTTATGGATGAATTTGAGAATGTCCATAACAGGAGCATTCTTTAATTCTTCCAGAGCCAGCTGGTCGCGGTGGAATATATTCATTCTGGTTCTTGCCAACGCAATGCAGTCGCACAGTATGTGTTCCGTGGTTTCATCTTCTTCTAGACAGAGCCGGCACTCCGTATAATCAAGAATATGGATTCTTGTCAGGTGAAATTTCAGGTAATAATGATCTGATAGAAAACCTACTATTTTTCCTATGTCTGCTTTACACATATTGCGCAATTCTTTATTGTAGGGCCTTACCAGTCTTTTGGCTTGGCGAAGCCCCTCTACCCTTTCCCAGTGTGACAGTCTGAGACTATGTTCCCAGTTATCTACCCTAGATTTAGCCTCCGCCCAGTTGATACCACAGTATGGCTCCGGACCTATGAGGCTTGCTGCGGAACCGGCCCTAGCCAGCTCGTCAGCAATTTCGTTGCCTTCAATCCCCGAGTGACCCGGGACCCAGCAAATTGCAACCTTATTTGTTGCCCCTAGAGATTGTAGGTTGTTGAAGCATTCTTCCACCAGTTTCGATTCTAAAGAATATGAAGCTAATGCCTGTAATGCAGCTTGACTATGCTATACTGAATAGATAGCTACGAGTATGTGTGCGCCCTTGATACCCGTTTTCAGATTTGTCCTCGCACAGATTGAGATTGCTTGATTTTCAGCCTGGAAGACGCTAGGCCACCTGCCCATTGGTTCTGAGATTTTGGTATTTGGTCCATAGACCCCTGC
Organism: Clusia tigrina; assembly: GCA_920105625.2. Classification (NCBI taxonomy): domain Eukaryota; kingdom Metazoa; phylum Arthropoda; class Insecta; order Diptera; family Clusiidae; genus Clusia; species Clusia tigrina. The sequence continues at coordinate 404,563,348 of OV050030.1, forward strand.
ACCGACTCCGGTGTTTGTTTTTGAATCGTCTGTGAACCATTCTAGACTTCTAGGGTCAACCCAAAGTCCTCTTATGTCCCATTCATCACGGTCTGAGATAATAATCTCAAAATTGCGATCAAACTGTCGTTTTGGAAGCATATCGTCCGTTATTGAGCAGATTATGTTTTGATCTGTTATGTTATTTACAATATTGAAATGACCATAGTCATGAGGTTCTTGTCTAGACAAGGTCTTCATCTTTAATGCGCTTCTAGCCGCACATTTTTTCACGAATGCATGAAGTGGGGATAGTCCTATTATGGCCTCAATAGCAGCGGTTGGGCAGTTTCGCATGGCACCGGTGATTGCCACGCAAGCCTGCTTTTGAAATCTTGTAAGTATTTTCTTACCAGATTCTTTTGTTGTCTTGGGCCACCACACAAGGGATGCATAGGTAATGATTGGTCTAACCATTATAACATACATCCAGTGTATCATTTTTGAGTCTAGACCCCATGTTCTACCAAAGAGACTTCGACATGCCCACATTGCTCTTGTGGCTTTGTTTATCACCGATTGTAGGTGAGAGTTCCAATTCAGTCGCTTATCCAGAACTACACCTAGATATTTGACCTCATCAGAATATTTTATATTGATTCCCTCAACAGCTATTGTACCAAGGCTCAATTTTAATCTGTTTATAAAAGGAACGAGAATGGTTTTGCTAGGATTCATGCATAACCCCTCTGCGCGACACCATTCTGAGTGAAGGCTAGAGCCTGATTCATAATGTCGGATACTGTTATTTCAAATTGGCCACTAATAATGACAGCAAGATCGTCAGCATATCCAATTGCCTCAAAGCATAACCCTTGTAGTTTGACTAAGAGATCGTCAATAACTAAAGACCATAGAAGGTGATGGTGACAACACACCGCCTTGGGGACAGCCTTTCATTGCCTTGACTTGACACCCTTTCATTGCCTTGAGCTAATTTCTCTGCTTTTTAACATCGTTTTAACCCACCCAACAGTCGGTTTATCGATATTTTTGCAGAGCATAGTCCCCTCTATAGAGCCGTAACCGGTATGATCAAAGGCGCCCTCGACATCTAAGAATGCACATAAAGCAATTTCCTTGGAATATTGAGCTTTCTCTATCTTTGTTACAAGGTAATGAAGCGCTCCCTCCGTGGATTTTCCCCTATTATATGCAAACTGAGATTGGTGCAGAGGTGTTCTTCTGTCTAGCGTTTCTCTGATATGTAGATCCACCAATCTTTTCATAGTTTTTAGAAGAAACGACGTGAGACTGATAGGTCTGTATGATTTAGGCAGTTCGCTGGACCTCTTGCCCAATTTTGGAATAAATACCACATTAACTTTACGCCATATGGATGGTATGTACTCCCTGCTGAAACTGTTCCTAAAAATATCAACAAGTGATTCAAGCATTGTATCCAGTCCTCTAATCAAGAGGGCTGGAGAAATGTTATCCTCACCTGGTGTCTTGAATGGTCTTGAATGGACCCAACAGCTCATTTAACCTTGTCTGGGGTAAATATTACTCCAGACAAATTCCAGGATATTTTGTCTAATACGGCCCATTGGTCGCATGACGGCTGATCCAGTGTCATTGACACTCTAGTTGACCCCGGGAAGTGCACTTGAAGCAGGTATTCTAAAGTGTCCCTCCTGTTGATTGTATAAGACCCATCTGGTCTTCTTAAAGTTGCAACACCGTTCGAGTGTTCTTTGCGTAAGGCGTTTCGACTATGCTTTCGCAAAATTTCCTCCAAGACTCACGCTTGGATCTTCTTAGTTCTTTGTTGTAATTTGTCAGAGCGACCCTATAGTCGTCCCACACCTTCGTGCATTTACAACGATTGAACAGTTTTCTTATCTTTTTACGCATATCTGCAAGCTTGTCATTCCACCATGGGACCTTGCGAGTCAAATTGTGAGCTTTGACCACAGTGCTTTCATCATAAGCTGAGATTATTATATCGTTTAGTCGATACACCGCCTCCTCGAGTTCACCAACAGAACTTATACGTGTAGGCAGCGAATCGGATCTTGATTCTAATAACTCTCTATATAGTCTCCAATTTGTTTTTCTGGATTGAAGACTTCATTTTTTAATTCAGATTCACCTGGTAGGTCGAATCTTATATGCAAGTGATCTGCCAGAGAGGGCTCGTCAGATACATGCCAATTTCTGACAAAATTGGCGATGTAAGGACTGGTTAGAGTTAGGTCTAGTACCTTTTCTCTGACCGCGTTAATAAAGGTTGGTCTTGCACCCTTATTACAAATGTTTGTGTTTTTGCTTAGACATGATGATGCGCGTTTGCATCGCAGCCAATCACGTACTGCAGATTGTTACCTTGGCAGTGCCCAATAAGCCCCTGCACCTCCACGGGAGGTATAATGTTGGAGTCACCTGGAAAGTAGGCGGACGCACGAACAATTTCCTGCGTTCCCTTCTCTGTTGAGACTTCAACAAGGATGGCTACTTGATCTTGACTAGTGAATTCTGAAATGAGAAAATAGTTTGTATTATAATCAATCATAATCGCCGCTCTGGGCCGCGAACAGTGATAATAAACCAACTTGCATCCCTTGTTTGAAAGACCTTTGATTTGGCCCCCAATTGTCCATGGCTCTTGTATTAAGGCCATGGATAGGTCTTCGGCGGCGAATCTCTTGCACAGGGTGGCCGATGCTCCTTTAGCATGGTGCAAGTTCGCCTGTAGCACTTTAAGAGTGCTCATTCGCGGCGGCTTTCCGCAGCGAGTTTCTGAAGCCTCGCGCCCCTAGGACCCTTATTTTTGTGGTCCCTATGACCCCCAGTATTCTTGGCTTTTGGTTTTTGGTGCTGAGGCGCTTTCGGCGCATGCCATACTGCGGGATCGCGTTTTCTTGTTGTTGTTGTTTGCGCGTGCGATTTGTTTTTGTCGTTCTAGCGCGGCTTTGCTAGTCGATGGTTTGTCGGCCTCCACTTCGCTGGACCTTGTGTCCCCAGAATGCCCTTCAGCACTGCTCCCGAGTGTCGGCGTTGTTTGTTCTTTTGAGCTATCGCTGGCTTTCTCTGCCCCTCTGTTGCTCTTTAAAATGAGACGCACGTGTCCATAGCGATAGGCTATCTTCCCCTTGCACTGTGACAGTTTACACAGTGATTCATCGTCCACCGCGATAACCAGGTGAAGTGACGCACCTTCGGTTGACCTCTGGATCACCTTCCAATTCTTGGCTGCCATTTCATTTTGCGCCCGAATGGTCGCAAGAACTTTTTCGTTGGTGAGCTCGGTACTTTGTGGGAAGTAGCCTCTGACCACATACGTTTTTGGAAAATTTGCTTCCTCAACGAGTGTCATCTCCAAACAACATTTCCCTTTTATCAGGCCGATGTGTTTTCTCATCCAAGTTGCCGTATTCTCGTTTGAGCATCTGAACAGTAACCATCCGTTTCTGTGTGCTAGGCCGTCAAATACTGGCTTTTCGTTATTGTCGCTGACCTCTATCATCACGTCAATAACGGTCTCCTGGATAAGAACCAACTGTTATTTTGAGAATGGTGCCCTTACTAAATCGGTCGGAACAATTCCCAGCCGAAAAATACTGGCCACCTGACTGAACGTTGGCTTACCTACATAAGGTGACGTTTTGGTCTTTTTGACAGATGGCGTTTCTGTTGGTGACTCTACTGAGCGAGCCCTTTTCGCCGTGGACCTCCTTTTAGCAATCTCTAGAGCCTTTTCTCTAGAGTGACCACTTGTCATCGCTTGCTTGACGGTATTCTTGGACATTGCTAAACCGTTTGAAATAGTTTGGCACAAAGGACTTTTAAATAAAATAAACATATACATGCATATATAAATATACTACCTTTAAACTATTAGTACCCATTAAAGAGTTTTATAGGCAACAGACAATTTGAAATAAAATACGACGATTAATGTTTAGATATATTATAAACGCCAGCGGGAGTGCCGCAAGGTAGTGTACTAGGACCACTTTCATATCTAATATATACTGCCGATATTCCAAACCCCACAACACCAGGAACCATGATAGCAATGTGTGCGGATGATACTGTACTCACAGCGTCAAACTACGACGAAAAAACTGCGACAGAATAATCCAAAATACAGTTCTCTGGTTCGAAAAATGGGGTATAGGGATAAACAAAGGTAAATATGTTCCAGTTGTGTATACTAACAAGAAATCTGAGAAACATCCTCTAACAATTAAAGACGAAATAATTAAAATTCAACCCAGCGCAAAGTATCTTGGCATAATAATCGACGCCAAACTTACTTGGAGACAACACATAAAATAAGCAATACGAAATAAGAAACAATTTCAGTCAAATAAGTTGACTACTAGGAAGAAGTTCCAAATTATCCCTACATAATAAACAAAAAATATATAAGACAATAATCATACCAACATGGAAATACGTGATAGATATCTGGGGGACTGCTAGCAAAACCAACATGCAGCTGATCCAAAGAACAGACTCAAAAATTCTCCGTACAATAACGAAAGCTGACTGATACGTGACGAATGAAGACATTCACAATGACTTGAAAATTGGCACGGTGGCGGAAACCACTCTAATCAATGTTACTAGAGCCTTAATACTCTCTAAGATAGACTACGGTTACCAATTTTCGGGTGGTGTGCAAATATAAATTTAAAACAGCTGGGACCTCCGTACCATGCCGCGGCTCGATGCAGCATTAACGCTTTTCCTACATCACCAATAAGATGTATCCTGGGCGAAAGTGGACTAGCTTCAATAAAGGAAAGGGTATACGAGACAACTATACAAATGGTTCCAAAAACTGTTTTACTCTCTCCTAATGCCGATCTGCATAAAACCTTAGTAAGAGCTTCATGACACAAAAGAAATTTCGGACTCAAATCTACGCTTCGCCGCTGCATTACATATGGTAAACGTATAGACATCCATCCACCTGCAAAGTGCAACAAAACCAATAACCAACCGGAGTAGCTACTAAAAGAAACCACCTTTGACGCATCCCTCCACAATTTCAGAAAATCCAACACTAGTAGCGAAACCTTTCAGCAACATTTCCTAGAAATAATTATTAACTATAAACACAAAAATTGGATAGATATTTATACAGATGGATCCAAACCAGCAAACACAGCTTTTGCAGTTTCCAAACCAAACGTAACTATTCTTTATGAGGATAGATCGAAGTAGGTCGCCCAGTGACTGGTTAACTGGAAACGCTAGAACCGACTATCGAAAGAGGTGCTGCTGACTCATATATGTAACATCCGCTGATGTACCACCGGCCTTAACAGTTAACATGGTGCACCAAATTATGTAGCATACTTTTAGGGGAACAAATTTCTTAACACATTTAGTTGATATTTTGGAATGTAACATTCAGAAAAACATTTTTTTGTGAGTTTAGAACCTATTTTACAGTATTTTTTTTTCAAATTGGGTCAGGAGATTCACACTCCCCATCATTAATATGGTATAATACATGCCATGTTCACCCAATAAAAGCTGTAATGTTTCAAATATAACCGCCTCAGTAGTCTTGTTCACTTGGAGGCTTTTGTTTTTATTCGCTTGTATAAATAATGAGCAGCACTTTATTAAAAATGATATTTTTTCCCAGCATCAGAATTAATTAAATCCATAAAAATTTTAATATTGCAATTTAATGGATATGTAGGCAAACAAATTTCATTAATGAAGCTTAACGCGAATTGTTTACACACATTAAATGCCTAAAAATATGCTATATGAGTTTTATGTAACCACGGCTTTCGCTGCCGGCCTCCATTTTAATTAATATGCATATTAATTGCTTTTAACTCTCGTGTGTATAATTTTTTATTGTGAATGCTGCTCCGCCATTTGTAATTTAAAATTTAAACTTTTTATTTTTAGCGTTTCATTTTATTGCTGACACATACGCTCCTCCGCCACATTCTAATCAACGTGCACTCAGGTGTGGTGGCAATTGTGCAATTGCCGGAAAAAGCTATTAATTTTCTTATTTGCTTAGTGCACACACACTCGGTGTGGGCGGGCCAGGACGCGGCATGGCGAGGACTTCACTCGGAGATTGGTAATCATCGCATAAGGTGGAATTTTTTATTCATTTTTGATTTTCCATAAAACCAACAAAATCAAGAAATTCCCACAGCATTTAAACGATTGAGGGAGTGATGAGTTGCGATTTTGTTCCTTCTCATTTCTTATTGGAAATTTGTGTTACTGTGTTGCAGGGACAGCAAAATGTATGTATCAAATTTCTCCCAAGGGAATGGTGGTACTCTTTCGCATTTAAGGGACTTCAGGTAATTCATAATCGTTCATAATGGAAAACAGTGCTAAAATGGTGAAGGAGTGATTCTTGAATTCTCCGAAGGGGAGTACGGTTCTGCATCTTAATGAATCTTCCGTGATGGAACACCGCATTTAAATATTTCCAAGTAATTTTAATGATTCGGAGTAATTGGTGAGTAGCCAACCAATTGTTTTTTTTATTGTTTCTTATTGTTTTATTTAAATAATGCTTCGAATATAGAAATTATTTCAGATTTTGGCAGTTTACCCGTCAGGATGTTATATTGCTTTGAATGCTAATGATCTTATAATTTAAATATAATATAAAATTTTTTGTTAATTCTATTGGAATCGTAATTCTTTGATCACTTTGAAAGAATAAATGTCGAGAAGTCAATTCAATTTTTTTTCAAATAAATTTTGACACTCGTAAATTAATCAACACTTCTCCTACCGAAACATTACAATTATTGACTGTCATTTTACATTGATGGATGTCACTTTTGAAACAAGAAAAATACTGTTCACTTATATCTTCCAGTATCTAATCCAATATCCCAGAATATATTTGCTATTCATCAACGACTTGATAGTGCCACATTGATTGTTGCAGCCACTTTTGCTGATAAGAGTATATAAGCCAGTCTTAAAATACATGTGATTGTGGCAAGTAAAAGTAGGATTTACAGTGATTCCCTACGAATAGCCCACATAAACTATAACCACATCTTGGCATATGTGAAACCCTGGTCAGCGTCTCCGAACTATCTAATCTGAACACGAAATGCCGTCATTAAACTATACACAGCAGCTCATTAAGAAAACAAACAAACAATTATATGGACCACGAAGCATTCAAAGTGACGAAGCTTAATCGAAGTGCATAAAACCCCAGGAGCTGATGAAGGTCTTTTTTAATAGGGAAATTATTTTTGAAATTCGAAAATATTTATCAATATGAAATCTAAGGATACTAAATTCCCCCCTCGCAAGGTATGGTTTTATTTACCCCACAATCGATACGATTCCGCTTCTGCCAGCAAGATTAAACTTCAGTATTCCCATTCTATATGTAAGCCACATATAAATACAATATCCTTAGACGCTGCGAGCGGGTTTGATCTGAAGGAGTAGGATGCGAAATAGTTAAACTAATTTGCCCTGAAATAAATGTCAAGTGCATAAAATATCTACTATCTCTAAGTAGACAAAATATAGGTACCTTCATAAGCGTCCTAACGGGACTCCGGATACTCATGGCAGGAGGTTGAGCCTTAAATGACTTTTGCAGGAGTTGGATGGATGAGGAGGAACAAGAGTCCATCAAACACTTGATCTGCACGCTGTTCAAAAAGAAGAAACACTTTCTTAGGTGACTACTTTCTGGACTCCCTGGGGGACATTTCAAAGGAAAAACAAGCTCCATCAATAGTTTTATCAAAAGCTTTATGTGGGTGGACTTTTGAAAGGGAATGGGACTTGTGTCTCAAGCGATATCTAGGCCTAAGTGTGCTTCTTGGCAGCTGCTAAACCTACCTAACTACCTATCCAAAATCAATGTTAGGCATTACTTTGGAAGCTGATAAAAGCAGAACTGCTTTTAAATTTCTATATCAATAAGTTTTTGCGAGCCCACTCTCTTTTTGGAGCTCTTCCGACGAACAACTAAGTTACTGATGATAATAATGTATGAGCAACAAAATGGATGAAAATAATGGAGTGATTTATAAGAGAGTGGTTAGAAATCCACGTTGAAGAGGTTCAAGATATATTAAACAAATATGACTTCCGGAATAAAAACCCTACAATATATGAAATGAAGGTGGTCATGCCCCGCCAGAGATAAGACACGAAAGATAATTCCCTGATCAGAGCTTTAGATATAAAAAATTCGCTGCATAGATGTGGAAGGCAGTTGAGGCACTTGAAATATCTGGAATACCTGAAGTAAGTAATAACAAATTTGATAGGTCAAGAACATGTTCTTTAAATACACAACCAACTCCAAGAAATGCCCCAAAGTGCAAAAGTGACCATCTTATATTTGACTTGGAGCTCAAATTAATAAACTTGCATCCCATGGGTTTCTTCGCAGTAAAAATGCCACAGCAAAAAGGATCACAAAAATTTAGAAGCCCAAAAAAAAAAATGTGATACATCATTCGAGAGTCTGTTTATGAGTATTATCAAACGTTTTGATTGCTGATAGGAGTTCTTCTCTGGTGATACCTTGAATGCTACTCTGACACTACATATTCAGAGGCTATGCAGCACTCAAAGTATGAACTTTCATAACTTTCTCCAAGCCACCATGACAAGAGGTGGCTTGAAGTTTTTCTCCATTGAGTTACGTTATGACCAGCCTGCATACACTTCCTCAAAGGTTTACATGAGCTTCATCACAGTGCAAAGATGCTTAAGAAATGTGATTTTATGCCTTTAAATGGCATTCTCAAGAAGATTTCAGAATTTGAACAATGCTAGCTTTAGAGCATATGAGTGTTTTACTCCTTTCCACGCTGTGATTTGTTCTTCGTTCTGTGAATACCATGCATAGAGTTATCATTCCATCAGTAGGCCTGGCTTTTGACGCTATGGAAGGAGTATTTTGAATGTTTATGACATGCCGGCCTCATCACATTAAAGTTCTAACGAATGTTTCAAATATTGTGCTTTCAACACATCCGGGTAGATCTGTCGACTTTCATGCAAATGATAGTAAAATCAGTACTCCGTGGTTTTGACAGCCCTTGAGAGCGTGGATAAATACATTTAACTTATCAATTCGGCGACTTAAATTTATCGAAGCAAATGTGAATTGTTCTACTTCCTATTATGTGGGGAATTTAAATGCCTTAATAAGCATCTGGAATTGACAGAAACATCGGAATTACATATTCTTTTGTGTTCTAGATTCTGAGGGTTTTGTTGAGTCATCAATTTGATGCTATCACTAATTTGTGTACCTTTGTCCAATTTCTTTTATTTGTCCTATATTTGTTTGAATCACTGTGTATCTTTGGGCTGTTCTATCTACCGTGGTTTGCTTCTCTGCATATTAATTTCATTATTTGAATATGGCAAACCTTTCATTTTGTTTGGTATTTACTTAAAGTTGTATAGAAACTAAATTTCCTGGTTCCAGTTGCTTCGTTTTTTATGTGTTTGCTTCTGTGAAACTTTAAGGCTAAAACACACAAAGCATCATTTCCACATCGATAAATTCCAATGAAATAATAAACAAGAACTTTAAAACTCTTCATAAAGGCAATAACGACTGACATTAAGTCCCTGGAGTATAATCGCAATATCAACACACATAGACACGCAAATGTAGATGTGAGCCTGCGTGAACTGCATGAACAAAGGTAGAATTTATAGGCGGCATATTGTAATAGAAAGTACCGCCATGGCACATGCCGCCGCTTTACCGACTGATTGGTGAACTCGACGTGAGCGCTACGGAAAGAATTAAAACGATACACACTAAAAACTTCAGCTAAAAGCAGAAATAACATGCAAATGCAAGCCTAAGGGGAACAACAACAAAAATAACAACACCAACTACAACAACAACAATAGAAGCCAAAGGATACCAAAAAGGGTTTGAAGGCATTGAATTTTAAGTGCACATGTGAAAATGTACTGCAAACAGCACAAAAAAATTTATATATATATAAATTACATACATAAATGCAGTGCGATAACACACACACACACTCACACATTCACTCATACACGCACTCTCGCTCACATACACACACGAATACACGCGCGCGTTCCGGCTCTGCTGCCGTATCAGAAAAATTGACCGCTAGGCATTTGAAGGAAGTGAATTTGTGAGGTTATGTTCAAAGGATGCCTTTAAATTATACAAATAAATTCAAACAAAATGATGACGATGGCGCTGCGGGCACTCAGAAAGGGACACGGCAGAGCGGCAGGTGATGGCGGCGCATATAGCAGGCTCTGTGGCAGCAGAATCCCCATAAGCAAGCAGCATCAAAGGTGGAAACCTTTTGTGAAAAGCACAAACCTCACAACAACTAAACAACAAAAAAAAAGGAGGAAAAGGCATCAAAATATGGAGATATATTATTTGGAGCTGGACGCTTAAGAGGGACCTGTTGCCTGAAACCACATATTCACGGATAGTCGACGTAGAGGAGCTGCTTTTTAAAACTGACTTGAGGCTACACAAGCCACCTCGCATCCACAGGGAGTATAGCCAAAGGAATTTATTATTAAACCAGTGATATTAAATTTTATGCGAACGTCAAATGGTGAATTGTGTTAAAAGCACTTTGCTCGCTTTAGCGAGTTTAGTCGCTTTAGTGGCATGTTACATGGTTTAGAGATGCCATCGATATGTTAAGAAATTGAGTAGTTACTCGTACACTTTCCTCAATTAAGACTAAACAGATAATACGAAACGCTACTAAAACGGATTATCAATAATATCCACTATGCGGCAATCACTGGGTAAATAATACCTTAAACAAATAATAAGGAAGATGAATTGGTAAGCTAAACCAATAATAAAGACTTAAGGTGTTACAAAAGAGATCACCATATGTCCTCGAAACAGAGCACTTACATTTGAGTTTGAACTGGAGTCAAAAATGACTTCATCACATTAAATTCGCCCAGAGTAGAACGCACAATGGCAGAGGTGTAAATTTCATTTATAACTTTCCATAGAAAATTGCTTCGCAGCTACAGACTAAGCACCCAATACCACTATCTTCAGAGCTACTTGTTAGTTACTGTGTTGCATCCCATTTAAATCCGAAGATATATTCACAATAATGGGATATTAATTCACCTTAAAGAACTGGATATGAAAGTTTGACTGTAACAATTCTTTTCTGGAATTATGAAGTATAAGTAGGCATGGTTACAATAGGCTCAAGCCCGTTGGTATACGCATCTAATAGTTCTATGATAATTTATACCTTGATCTCCGTAATAATGGTAGAGTTCTGGATTTCAAGGAAGACACCTGAGGGTATGTTGAACAAAGAAGGAAATTCTTACTAGGGAAAAAATTTGTTGTCTGGGATTTGTGCAGGAAAATCTTCTAACAAGTGATCAGAGATCTCATCAGTTTCATAGTCAGTAGACTGCGATGTCGACATATATTTATCTTACAGACATATCTATTTAAAAGGCAATGTACTGTAAGACATATTTTCATAGCTGTGACATTGCTTCTTAAAGTTCAATGAAGGTCGGTGGGATTTTGATAAGGCCTGATTAAGTCAAAACTACGTCAACTTGGACAAAGATTTTCAGGATCATTTATTAGACTTTCCGTTGATGATTCGTTACAATTTCATTAAATTCATAGCCATATTAGTGGACAACACTACTGCAGTTCAAGTGGTTCATGGACTTATGTAGACTTTATAGTGTTGGAACTTGAAGTTTTGCGGGCTGTAACTACTTGAATAAAAAGTAAGGGTCTATGTTGGAAACAATAATCTGGTAACCACACACAGCCTAGTATTCTTAGTTATTCTCTAGATTACATATTCGTAAGAGCATTAGCTTTTAGGACATTAAATAAAGCACATTGAACTCTATACAGCAGTCTACCTCGAACCCTTAGTCAAATTTTAAATGGCACAGAGGTTAATATGAAAAGTCTGGTTGAAGGACGTTGCATTTCTTTCTCTGATCTGTGTGGCGGCTATTTCAGAGCAGTGCTGATCATAATAAGCAAAACTTTTAAACTTTCAGTGCAAGTCACTTGGGGAGCTCGAACATTTTTTCTTCTCGCCTCTAAAGAGGAGTCCAATAATAGGGAGGAGGATATCGCAAACTCGGATAACTTTCATTAGTACTAAAAGACGTTGTGGCTTACTTCTGTTCATAGAGATGTTTCAAGGCCTATTCACATAGTAATATTAAGGTTTAAGTAGGAGTTGAAAGCATTGGACAGTAACCAAACTACCGTCAAGTCTTTCAACTTATACAGGCTGTCATATTGTTTTGACTTTGGCAGGTACACGCTTCTAACTTACTGTGGTGTAGAGGTTTGCGGAATCTGGCTATTATTTTAGTGGTGGTAGCAGAGTAAGTCCAGAAATCTGTCTCAAATTCATAAGGCGTATTTGACCTGATCAATCATGTGATATATTTGTAGGCTTCAAGTCAGTTTATGGTGATCCCAAGACATACAATTTCATTGGATCAGTCCACTAGTTTTCCTTCTTATAAAATTGCAGTTTTCCTTCTTATAAAATTTCACTGGTTTTGTTTGATTTACAATTTTTATATACAATTTACCTATTGTATTTGTAGTTAGTTAAGAATGATAAATTTTTCTGAACTAATTTATGGGCCGCTAATTGCAATTGAACCATTGGAGAAATAGACGTTTCGAACCAGAGAAGTAGACTATAAAAATTCCTCAATAATTTCAAACGGATTAAATTTAAAAATGTGGATTTCCATAGCAGACATGCAAGACGCCACAAACGAAATAAAAATGCACTGACAGCAGCAGCGGTGAAGAATTCCTGCTATATCAGTTGAGGAATCATATCCTGCCATTGCAAGGAAGGAACTCATATTTTTGTGTTTTTAAGTAGGAGTTCATACACGCACAAAATAGCACATGCTCACACAGAGCCGTCGACTCACTGTGCTACCCACACAAACATGAATACATTTCACTCATACCCGTACAGGATGTTGATGTATGGTTGGATAAATGGATACGTTGCGGCCACTTTTCTTAAGCCTCGTTGTGTGCTTGTCTAGGTTTTCCAATTTACGTTACGCGGGCAAGGCTCCTTTGAATGCCGCTGGCCATTGGCAAGCGAACGAAAAACCACGCTTGAATTATGTGCTGTTGTGGGGCTTTTCTTTGCTTGCGTATCCACTCTCAATCACACACTCATATATATACCACACACAACACATGCACGCGTAAGTTCTCACACAAATACAGTCATACTCACTCACGTACATATTAGCAACTCCACACCCCCAAACACTCACACCCACACAGACACACACCAGCAGCAGCGCATACTCCTCTGACAGAAACCTTCAACTGTCTGTCCAAGTGTGCCGTTTGTGCCGGTCGCCGGTCCGTCGCTTCGTGCGCTCGTTCGTTTGCTGCACTCTGCCGGAAGCACTTGAGCATAGCTGGCCGCAGGACATTTTCTGCTTCGTCGTCTACAATTCCGTTTAGTTTCATTTTTGTTTGGTTTTGTTCGGTTTCGACGTTCTTCGCCGAACGTCGCTATCGTCGCCAGCACCGCCATTGCCTCCTTCATTGTCCTCATCATTAACAGTGTCGCTGTGGCTTTTGGCGTTTTATTCCAATTTGCGGGCGTAGAAATAGAGAAGTACCTGGTGTATTATATTCCCGCAGTGCCGAGGAAGTATGATGTATGCCGTCTACTTACCTGAGCCATCATTTGCAGTATTTAATGAACAGTGGCGGTATTCCGGAAAAATGTTTTACTGGAACTGTGATACGAGTTGGGATTCTCATACTTTTCTATATAATTTATTTTTTGCTTATAATTGCTCAATGCGTTTTATGGTGACATATTATGCCTCTATTAGCCATGGGTGTGGAGTAGAGATGAGCAAAATTTCACTGCCGTTGTTTTTTTCACTGTTATTTCAAAATCGCTGGTAGCAACTGTTATCGAATATACAAAGTAACAGCGATTTGATCAAAAGAGTGATTTTTAACAGTCCGTTCTTTTTTCACAGTGATAAAAATCGCTACTTTTAATAAAAGCGTGAAATAACAGCGGCGATATTATTGTCCATAATAAAAAGAAACAAAAGCTTTTCATCTATTTCTTGTTTCGATTTCAATGAAATTTTTTTGTTTTCAACCATCGTTAATTTACATTGCCGTAGAATAGAAGACGATCGATTTGAATTTACCAAACTTTTATGAAAAGATGAGCATTCTGTAGCATCCGACATTAGTTCTACTATATTCCTGACTGAAGATGATGCAATGTTTTCAACTAAATCTTTTCCTGTTTTGGATGCACAGATATTTATATCTTCATTTATAATAGGTTATTCATTCTGGTGTTTTAAATACAGAAAGAAAGAAATTTTGTAGCAAAATTTAGATATTTAAATATATGGATATTAACTTACATTTAAATTCGATTTTATGATGTTTGTAGGTAATGTCACTGTTGGATGCCTATTCTGCATGTATTTTCTTAAGTTTGATATTGTCGTCTAATACGGCATTTTGGACTTACAAATATTACATTTTGCATATATATTGGCTCGAAAAATTGCCATATTTGACTCGTTTTTCTTTTCATTTCTTATTTATTTTAAATGAAACTAAGGTTTTTATTTGTAACAAATCCGTATTTTTAATTAAAATTGGGAATAATATAATTGTAAGACTCTAAACAACAGAACCAATATTAAAATATATTAATAAATGACAAATAATTTCCGAATAATTCTCTCAAATGTTAAAATGTAAAAGCGTTACGTATGAATATTCAAACTTTGTATCACTCTCTCCAGCAATGGGATAATTTAACAGCAACAACTACATACATACATAAATTTACTTAACTAACATGATAAAAACAGTGATTGATATAATTCGTTACCAAAGTAGTGAAATAACAACTCGCTGTTATTTCACGCTTTTATTAAAAGTAGCGATTTTCAATCACTGGTGGATTACAGATGCCTGTTAAAAATCGCGCTTTTCGCTGTTACTTTGCATATTTGATAACAGTTTGGTTGACTGCATATATAAATATGTATATGAACACAATGGAAACAGCAATCGCAGTCACTGTTTAAAATCACGGTGATTGAAAAATAGAAATCACTGGTAACGGCGATACTCAAAAATCACTGGATCGCTTATCACTAGTGTGGAGTAATATGGAAAGCTATCACAAGAAGTTTTTACTGTTGTATTCAATAATTAATTAATCATCATAAATTAATAATCAACTCTTGTTTCCTAAGTTTGATCGAATATGTTCGATCGGAAGATATCAGATAAAGATCCAATGTCCTTTCTATTTTCTTTACTTGGCAAATCATTTTGGTCAGTAATATCGCTGCTCAGGGACTCCTTCAATTAATTGGAGCTTAGAGATTTTCATATAATTCATTTTATCATGTTTACTGACATTAAACACTCTGCCTTAGGAGCTCATGCGATCAGCTTTCTCTGTAAAGTCCCCAGAACCATCAACTTTCATTTCCATATTCTCAGCATTTTTAGCTTACGTTTGATTTGAACTTTCTCTATGAGGTTCCCCACAATGTTCCTGAAGAAAATTTATTCCGAGTCACATACTTTTAAAATACAAGCTCAGTGATAATCCAAATGTTCATGTTGCAAAATGCGAATATATTTGGTCCTTTGCTCATCAATTATTACCGCCACTGTCCACACGTTAAAAATAATTCCGTCGTTACCTCTTAACTTACGATCAACCACGAGCCTTTCGCCTTTAGGCTAACGAAACGAAAGGAAACCAAGTATAGCAACAACGTCAAAAATACCAAACTAAAACCACAACAACAACAAGAACAACAACAACATGAACAGGAACAACAGTGCCAGCAAAAGCAAAGAGAGAACGCTGCTTTAATGTTGGCTTACAACACAAACGAATGCAATACGAGAAATTTTTAACGCATCACGTTGAAATTAATCCTCGGGCAGAAATACAAGCAAAATTAGTTGCAGCATTCACACAAACACAAAACCACACACACACACACACACACACAAATCCATATATATATGTATACTGGCGCATCCACATATGGACCTGCACTCATTCATATGTTGTGCTCCACTCATATTCATATCATTTACCACAATAACGTTACCAAGACGACGGAAAAGCCGCATTTGAATAAGCAAGCAACTGCGAGGATGTATCCCAGGATAATGATAACGAGTGCAGTGCATCCAGTTGATGTGTTTCCAACTTCGAGGCATAATGTGAAATAAGATTGGGAAGTCGCAGGAGCATGCATTACCTTCACTTTATACACAATAAAAGGTGCAGCAGAGAACTGTGAGCTGCGAGCAGGGTGCTCCGAGCACCGAGTTGCTGAATATATGGAATCGAAACGATGTTGAAAAAATGCTTGCATACGTACATACATAAACCCATAGATACCTGCACGCACACGTACACAGCACATCCTGGCACTCGTACTTTGCAGTGGTGTGCTGCGTGTGTACGTTGTCTCAGTTGTCTTAGCTCATCACTCAGTTCGAGTGCGGGTCTTTAATGCAGCAACCAGCATCGAGAGTCTCTTCGCCTGGAGCTGCTTCAACTACGTTGAGCTTCATACGAGCATTTCTTGCACATATACTCGTACAACTGAACTTTAATATCATATCCTGGCTTTTGTGTAGAGCTTTGGTGCATTTATTTCGATTCCCTACAGTTGTGGGAGGCTAAAGTGAACTTTAATTTGATGCTTGATGTTCTGTCGGGAATTATAGTTTTCTTGCACGAGCACTTTCAGTGAATTGGGTTTACGCATGTGTCTAACAGTAATATTTCAACACAAATGCTATTCTAGAGTTACAGTTAAACTGAGGATTAATATCCCTTGAAACGGTTAAGAGGGTACAAGGATATTCTTCAATTTTGTATACAAACAAATCTGTAGTCTCTGCTGGCACGTAGATAAACACCTATATTCGACTAGTGTGCTATTAAGCAGCAGTGAAGCAATTTGGACTCCTGAAACTTGGAAACAAAAGACGAATTTTACACCAAAAACCATATTTGTCGTAATTTGTCTACCTTTGCTACACGTTTACGGTGCATTAATTCCAGCATCCGCCTTTTTTTCTGGCACTTCTTTTAATTAAAGAGGAGTGAAACATTTCAAAACTAGTCAGTGGGTTTGCTCATGTCCTTTTTGGTTGCCTAGAGACTACGCTGAATTTTTTAGGATAGAATTGATATCATCTGCCCACCTTACATTTTATGATCTTATTCTATGGCTTTATTCATATGCTCCATTCTTTCACTCAGAGCTGTTTCATATTGAATGATTCTTTGTTTAGTCTCAGTATTAAAGCGACGGCACAGTGATAAATCTCGAAGCCAAGTAATCTACCTCTTATTATTGTTAACTAGGTTTTCATTGGAGTTATTGTTATTGACCTTAACACCTCTTAAAACTTGCCCAATATTTTGCTATTGTATTAAGTAGAAGAAAATCCTTTGATCCTTTATCTGGAAATCACTTTAGAAATAGTTGACTACGATAAATTAAGGAAAATAATTTCACAAGTTTCACTTTTTTTATTCAATGCAGCTTCCAAGTCTCAACCGAACTGACCTGTTTATCCGACTCCATAATTTGTAAATAAGACAAAATTTCTACCAATAATTCAGCCCACTTAAAGCTTCAAAAATCAGTTTAAATGATTTTAAAATTAAATAAATCAAGCCCAAAAATTTGAAGAGCCAACATTCCCCGAAAACATGGGAGATTTCTTTCTTCAAATGCAGTCACTCAAGTGAGGATGCTAATGAAATGGAAGGAAATGGTACTAAAAACCCGAATACGGCGCATTGCAGCGTGATTTCTTACATGCCCCATTGGCATGTGAACATTTTTCAGCCGCTTTCATTCGGGCTGAGGTCCTAGTTTCGTTTGGCTCTCAGCTGACAATTTATCATGTTTGTGCCTGCACTCTTTCAGCCCACAAACGTCGTCTGCCACATTTGTTGTAAATTTCACAGCATTCGGCATTGGCATCATTTTTGCGTCAGCCGGCGGCGAATCCAAAAGAGAAGACACGAAAAACAAAACAAACAAACAAACAAGAAAAAAATCTGTGAAGAAAAAATGATATAAAAGTAAAAAAGAACGCGGTCTACCACGCCGCCTTCTCCTTGATCGCCACGCAGCAACCAGAAAAAGGACTGGTGTGGAGTTCCTTTTGTGCCTCACATTTCACATTTGCCATTTGCAGCACTCCAGTCTGTGAATACAATAATGAGAAAATTTATTTTATTTAACCCGCAGCTAAAGCGCAGCGCAATTGAGGATGCCCCCAGGATAAGGTGAAGCTTTCTTTGGTTGTGTGTGTTCGTGTGTTGGTGTACGTGTGTGTGTGTGGCTGTGTTTTTGGTGCATGCTTCTGCTGTGCATGTGCTTTTGTCCTCCATTGCGTTGTTAGCACTCGTTGCAGAACGCACTGCGGCATAAAAGAATCCAAGTGGAACTGAGTGGAGTGACCAAAAGGCGAAATTTTGTACGTTCGGTTCCTTTCGCAGTGGAAAGTTTACTTGGCTGGTGGGGCGTTGGTTGCCTGCTTGGTTGCCTGTTTGTTTGGTTGGTTGGTTGGTGCAACTATAAAATACTTGTAAGCTCAGCGGCCGACATGCAACTTAACCTCGGGGATTGTATTTGCGTTAATAACAATGTCGAGCAAAGGCGGCCGTTCATCGTTCTGTGCAAAGAACCTCGCAAGAGAACAGCGCAATATTATATCATAATTTATTGTACAGTTGAGGTTGTTTTTTGGCGAGATTATAACGAACACATTTCCGCGAAGTGCTACATTTCTGGCTGGTAGCGCTGTAAGAAGTGCACAAGGACAAAATTAAGCATCACACCAATTTGCAAAAGAAAAAGGACATTAACATTCCAAAGAAATGCAAATGTGAAATGAGTACAAAGATTAAAAGAAAGGAAGCATTCTTTCGCGTTCGGGCAATATTTAATTACAGTGATAATTGGATACGGTGGCATTTCTTCAAGACACTGGGATAAAATTGCACACTTGAATTGCAAACTGTTATATAAATATAAATTTTAATTAATAATTATTGAGAAACACTTTTCATTAATTAATATAAAATGAAGATCAATAGATATAAAAAATTAAAATTTTATTGAAATAATTTTGGGGTTTAAGCTAATGAAATTTGTGAATTGTTTATTATCTTAAGAGTTCAAACAGGCACCGATTGATATTGGAAATCGAATGAAACATATATTTAAAATCCAAGATCCTTTAATAATAAATACATTTATAAATAAACATGATTACTAAGCTAGGAATATACCAAAAATAGGCAAATCACTATGCTAGGCACTAATCTAGATAATGCTAATAAAGTTTATTGTACGATTTTGTACCTTTGAGAACGTATGGGATTATATAATATATATAATACATAATAAAAATAGGAATATATTTATAATTTATAACATATTCTGCCTTGAAGGATTTGGCTAAATGAGTCCTATCAAATAAGTCGATTCAAAGCGAAAAAGATTTAGAAATACTCTTTTCGAGACCTTACCCTGAACAGGATTCAAATCAGTGACCCGGCAAACTGTGAGACTAGCATGCTTACCACTGGAACTGAGAATAAATCTGAACTAATTTATGAAATATTAAAATAAAATAAAATATTCTACTGGAGCGCTGTTGAATTTGATGAAACATCATGCATATTCCATTTTGTTTAATTGCAGCCTTTTATAAGAATTCTGCTTTAACTGCAATGACTTCTATATCAACGTTCAAAATAAATTGTATAAAAGAAGAGAGAAAACAGGAAGAGTTCCTAACAAAAAGTATCGAATCCTGAAACTCATAACATGATTTTTCAAGCTAAATTCGCGTTTTCCTGTTTTAAATGTAGAGCAGACAAATGCTAAAGGAAACGAGGTATTTGCCATATCCATGAG
Source organism: Clusia tigrina (assembly GCA_920105625.2). Taxonomy (NCBI): domain Eukaryota; kingdom Metazoa; phylum Arthropoda; class Insecta; order Diptera; family Clusiidae; genus Clusia; species Clusia tigrina. The sequence continues at coordinate 404,583,391 of OV050030.1, forward strand.
GCTTTTGCAAGAAAATGTGAAATGAATGGAAGACCCCAAAAATAACTACAACATTAAAGGAACAACAAATTGAATCTATGAAAACTTGTTTTGAGAATCGAGCTAAATATTTTATTGATGGCATAAAGGACATTCCACCTGCAGTGGTTAAGTTAAGACATAGTAAGAATGGATATCACACTAAGTTTCTAGTTAGACGATGTGTCGGCGCTATGTACTAGGAAGCATATCTTAAAGGACTTGTTGAGCCTTCGTCTTCTTACGTCGAGAGTGGGATCTACAAGTCTACTGAGTGCACCTCCTTGGCAGGAATTTCGAGGCTGACATTGTCGCTGATTTTTATGAGAAGATTCGTAAAGAGGTGAATGCTTCTCAGTCTCAAAGTTGATGCTATCAAAAGTGTTATAATAAACTTGTTTGTTACAGCCGATCCCCGGTAATCCGACAAACATTTTTCAAGGCGGTGTCGGACTTGTCAGAACAGATAGTACTGTCAGCCACCCCTTTTTGAGCGGCACTTTTTGAAAAGGAGTATCTTGTAATCCGACAAATTATAAAAATGGTGACATAAAATTTATCTCTGTATATACAAAATTGTCATGTCGTATTACAGGGGGCGCCGGATTAGCCAGGGACCGGATTAGCCAGGGGCCGGAATTGCCAGGGCCCGGATTACATGGCGGTCGACTATATATGCATTACTTGGTAGAGGGGTTCTATTCAGTCGGTGTGTTTCTTTTATGGATAGATTGTCCACAGAGATTGCATTCAATTAAAATTCCGAACAATTATAGAAATGACTTCAAGCATGCTCTAGAGCACTTCAATAGCTTAGCAGGCATACGAGTACTGTTCTGTTGCCACGATTTAGGTATATTACAACTACGAAGAGATTGTGTGGACTTCATCACAATTGTGTGACGAAGTATGACTAGTGTCGTTATGTTATTATTATTATCACCTGATGTCAGTCTAGAGAAGTGGTCCATCTTTTAGGTCAGTAGATTTGGAATCTACTTTCTAAGGGCCCACCTGGATTTGCATGTCGTAAAAATCCGGACACAGGTACATATATACAATTTATATATACTCGTATAGTAAATTCAGCATAAATTTAGTGAAGAATCATCGGACCAAAAAATCGTCCCTTTGGCACTTAAATATACGTCTTTATAGCACAGAGAACAAAGCTCATGATATCATCAATTGCAGATAAGGTTTTACAAAATCAAATTTAAAATAAATTTATACAAAAAAAATAAAAAACAATGCTGACTCCTGTTATTAAAAGTAATTGATGGCAAACAATTATCCTCAATTTTAAAGTACTTTAAAGACTTCTCATTGAAGCGCACACCACTGTGCCACTTTTAGTTGGCGAACACCTGCGGCAACTTTTTTACTCTACATGGGTAACACACACAGCCACAAACGCACACACACACACACACACACACACACACACACACACACACACACACACAAATTCTGCACATTTGACAGTTTGCCTTCAGAGCAGAAACAAATTCCACACGCCACAATACCACGAAGCATAATGCAAGATTACTGCTAATTAGCCAAAGGGTAAACATTTTGGACATGAGCTCGGTTACAGCTACAATTTTATAATAAATTTCATATTAACCGAAGGCAAATAGAAACACAAATAAAAAAATAAAAATTGAAAAAAAATAATAAAATCCTAAGTACAATTGCAGGAAAAACTGTCGAAATACTGCAAAAAAAAAAAAAGAAATCTAAATCATATCGAAATTGGTTGGAGGCGAAGCTTCAAAACCTGAACAGCCTCTATGCACATGCACTTCTAGTGCTACTCGTATCTTCCTTCCACGTTGCAGTTGCTCTCCTTCTCGTCTCTCTCTCTAAACGGGCCGGCAGTGATGGCAGTGCTGGCAGTGGCCGCAGTTGGCAGCTCGCTCAACCATTTTCATATGCAAATAAGTGTAGCGCACCAGTTGTAATGCAGCAAATGACCGGACAACAACAGCAACAGCAACAGCAACAGCAGCAGCAGCACCAACAGCATGAGCCGCAACAACCACAACAGCCGCAGCAACAACAACGAGAACGAACCACAATAATAATAATCGTGGTGCATTTAAATTGCCAATCGCTTACGGCCAATTGCGGGTTTTAACATGCGCTAAGTATGCATTTTAGTCCAAAATGTTAAGTTGTGGCTCTTTGCGAGCGTTGCAATTTCTTATCGCTTTTTGCTGCAACAATTGTTGTAACAATTCTGTTGTGTTTGGTGTTGTTGTTGTGTACTCTTTGAAGCTGTTGTTATTTTATGAAATATTTGCAGCAACACCACTTATTATTTGCGTTATTTATTTGTTGCCTTGCAATTCGCATTTGGCCAAATGATTTATTGACTCTCCGTATGCGGGTGGCTTGTTTGGTTGGTTTTGACTTTGCTCCACAAGGCGGAAGAATATTGTAATAAATGGGGTTTAGGTCAGGTTTATATTGCAGCAATTGAGATGTTACATTTTGCGTTGCCAGAAAACTGCACTCGAGCGTTGGGTTCTTAGAGGCAACACTTTGGCAAATAGATATTTAAACACGAGTAATCGTACCACAAATAAGTATTACGGCAATAGATTATAACAGAGATATGTATTTAACACTAGTAAGTAACGTATTAATTATGAGTATCTGTATTTTCCTTGGACAGTGAGGTACAAATGAGTCAGTCGTTTGGTATCAATACGAGTAATAAGAGGCGAAATTATTTGAAGTCATTGATATCTGTCAGCAAATGGTTCCATAGTCTACATCATATAACGTTTATTTATTTATAAAAAGATATATAATTATTAATAACTATACTACTATAATTTTAGGAACAGCACTAGCAGCATGGCTATCGGCTGGGTGAATATGGGTGAATATGATTTTATTATAAATTACTGTTGATTATGATTAAATATATTGCAAAAGACATATAATAATAGTAGTATAGTACTATAATATAATAGTTTGGCTTAAGACCATAGATGTCATAGCTGTAAGTCTTATTGTATTAATATTTTAATTTTAACACAAGTATGAATAAATAAATAAATATAATAGTTATCAGACAGCCTACTATGAGGCAGTTCTAAAATTCATTGAACTATTCACCCAAATATCATAGTTTGTGGGGGATGATCTAAGGCTCTTGACTCTCACTCATGGAATCACATTTTCATAGATTCTCGTACCAGTCCATGAGTGCATCGTTGGTAATATTAAAGGTGGTTCACACAGAGACGAGTGGACGTTTTACGCTTGTAGAGTATTCTTCATTTATAAAAATAATAATCCAAGGTATTGGGAAAACAAAAACTTGAGAAAACTCTGAAAGAGACCAATGTACGGCGAACACGGGTTCATGAATTCCTAACTTCCTGTGCTCGATAAACACAAAGATATTGTGCAATTTGAAATGATAAAACACAAAAGTCTCTGAATTCAGATAAGACTGAATATCAACAAGGACAAAGTGTCGGTCATACCAAACACAGTACAGAACTACATTGTAATATTTTATTATTGTTACAATAATTGGAAGAAATTTCAATGTATTTGTATTTGAATCCAAGACTAGATCGGCTTATAACAACATAAGTTAAGAATGCCCTCTGCAATGAAATGACAATGTGGGCATAATCTCTTTTCCTTCTTTAGATATATTCTAATAGAAAATAAGTAATTATACAAAGAGGCTGTGATGGTGGTCCGATGTTCACCATTCACAATTGGTTTTAGCAGAAACTTTAGCAAAATATCTTTTGTTTATTTAGATATGGTTTTTTGAGAATATGGACATGTGGGAAATGGGCGTGTCTGTGGGGTGGATTAAAAACTAAATAACTCCTTTCTTCTCTGTGCTTTTTCAAGATAGGTGGACAAATAGACATGACTAAATCGAATCAGGAAGTGACTTTGATCAAAAATATATACATGTATATGTCGATCTTCTGGTACTTATATCGTAGCAGAAAATTGTTCGCATTAATCGGTATATATTCTAAAGATTCTACACAATATATTGTTACTTTATTTGGAAAATGTGCTCGATGCTCATAATGTCGATTGTCGATAACTTCGCGCACCTTTTGTACATCTATTTGGGGAAAATAACAAAATTGCTTGGATAGAATAATAAGCGATTTTTATTGATATTGTGCAAAATTTGTTGAGGGATGCCGATATTTGGGTATATAAAGTAATTATATACTATTTTATTGAACGGTCAATTGCTCAGAAGTGCTCCGAGGAAGTCCGATGGATATGCATTTTATTCACTTGCTCAGAAATGCTCAGAGCAAGTCCGATGGATATGGATTTTATTCAATAAATCAAAAGTGCTCAATACTATTGCGGTTTTCCATTCTTGGATTAGATTTTAGAGTGCTAAATTCATGTAATATGCTTTCCTTGCCATGGAACAATACGAGTTTTGGTGCCAAATTTTTAGATAACAAATCTTTAATTCAAAGGAAGTTCCAGTCCCAGTTGGATTCATAAAGATCTAGTCAAGCAACGGTTCGGTATAATGAATGGTTAGCTTCCGAGCTTCTTTTTATGTTGACACCAGAAATAACAGAACTTTCTAGGGATCTTATTTATAATAATTCACTTATATTGAGGAGTTTATAATGCGGATAACTTATTTATATTTATATATAAATGATTACCTTGGTTTATGAAATTATAATTGATAAATGCCAAATTCTGTTCAAAAGATTGCGATTCAGAGTTTCAATGAAACCAAATTTTATGGTATTTAGTAATTTCTTACTATTATATTCATTTAGTTGCAATAACCTGATTATTTTCTCCATTATGTGTATCGCTATCCTATTTCAATCACCTACCGTCCAAATCCATTGCGTTCAAGTTTTGAATCAAATAATTGGTGAATAATATTTTGTAATCTTCTATATCCTTCTTTAGTTCGTAAAGAATGCGTAATGACACCACCCAGTCAGACCTTTTTCGAAATCTCTTGGAATCATCTTGGAATTGAAGTCAATACCTAATCCACAATTTAAAGCCAACATCACTGAACAAAATTATTTAAAAAGAAATGATATTTCTGCACGTGGTTTAGACCACGCTCCCTCAACATTCGACACAAAGAATAGTGTAGTGACGTGAATATTTGGATCAGTTGAATACTGTGTGATTATAGCGTAAAACATTTCGCATAATCCCCTACTTAGATATTGTAGTTTGTGTCGTATATTTTAGCAAATAATTTAAACGGAATCAATGGATGATTCTTCAAATAGCCTGTTGCCAAAATACTTGTGATGGCACATTATGTGAACCGAACAATTTACTCAAGGCTCTGAAAATTGTCCGAACAGTACTTGAATTTGTTTATATAAATTGCCCCAAATTAGTTGTTTTAGAACATGCCATGGAAGTTTACAAAGTCGACTGACTACAAATGCCGAAGAGAACTATCAAATCGACAGCTGATTTCACAGCAATCGTTATCGAAAAATCCATCAACCAAATAAAATAATAAAATATATGAAGCAATTGACTACTATTGTATCCCAGGATCGACTACTATTGTATCCCAGGATCGACTACTATTGTATCCCAGGATCGATTACTATTGTATCCCAGGATCGATACTATTGTATCCCAGGATCGAATAAATATAAGTATTAATTTTCCAATCTTGAATTTTTTATCGTTAAACTCGTTACGAAATTTTTGTCTTCGTATCAGGTAACTTTACATCGAAATATTTGGATATTTCAGAGTTAAAGTAAGTTTCCAGTATCATGAAAACGATATTACTCATCATTTATAAAATATTTAAGTAACAGCACGGCCTGTGTTGCTTTTTTCTTAACTTAGAAATTGGGGCATGTTTCAAAGAAGAAATTGATGACCCTAACATAAGACAGATTGAGTATATAATTAGTAAAGAGGAATATATTCATTTGCTTCTGTTGCAATATGAAGTGGTACCATGAAATTCGTCAAATATTTGTTAATGCATTTCTAAGAAATACGAGATTAACTATTTTACTTGGACGCTACGAGTTTAAGTAGCAAATCAGTGATGGAAGACAAGTACATACTTCCTTATACATTTCATCTATTTTGAGCTTGTACTCCTCTCTTGTCTAAATTATTGCACCAATAGATGTGGTAAGTATTTAGTTAATCGGACACTTGAAGTGTACTTTGTGGGAGTGACACAAAACTGCTTTAACTTAAACAATCAACTTAAATTTTTCAGATTCATTACTCTCAGTTCCCTCTCAATTGTCTTAAATTCATGCTCCCATTTGCACAAAGCCGCTAAAACTGGTTAGACTAATTTTATGTTCTTGCCAGAACGCTCTCCTACCTGGCGCACTTGGCATTAATTTGTAGGCGCCAATTGTGAAAAATGTTGGCGCCTCTATAAACTGCATATGCCAACATTTACACCCATAAGAGTACGCGCAAAAACACTGAGTAACAATGCACACACACAAACACGGGCTGGCTGTCCGTCTGTGTGTCTGTTCCATCAGCAGTTGATCTCCACTTAAGTCATGTCCTGCGGCCACATTATGTGTGTATAAAGTGTGGCAATTATTTTAGCGCAGCTTGCCTGCCTGCCTGCCTGCTCCGTTTTCTAGTAGGATCTCCTTAAGATCACTGCGTGTGCGTCTGGCTGCCTGTCTGTGAGTGTCCGTCCGTCGGCTGCGCTTAAGTACTCGTACTAGAGCAGGCAGTCAAGTAGCGGCTGTGCTAAGTCAATTCGAGTGCGGCAAATGGTAGCAGAAACTAATTGTGCTAATAATGGTTGCCAACAGAGACAAATTGAACTACCGGGATTACTGCCACAACAACCATCAACGTTGTTTGCTTTGTGAATTGTCTGCGCTTTGAAGGTACTGCAAAAAAGAAACAAACACAACAACAACTAAACAAAAACGAACATAAAAAGTTGTTTAGGCTAAATGGCACACTTCTTATTCGTAGTCGGCGTGAGTACAGACTCGGAGACGTTGCTGTTTTTACAGGAGGATTAATGATGTTTGCTTAACCAATTAATTTATGGTGTATTTAGTAAGTTTATTTTAGTCGTTTAGTATCAAAAGATCTGCGATTGAATAGTAAATTAGAAGATAAGCGGAAGGAAAGTCTGGAAGTATTAGAGAATTATTCTATTCCCATAATAAGGCTTCCATTTTCTTTCATTTCACTTTCTTTGTAAGAATTTTTTATACGTATGAAATTCAGATGAGTCCCTGTTCTAGCCTTCTACTCTTGTAATGTAGCACGAGGGATTCAGATATCTAGGTTAGTATTGAGCACTGAAAAGTGGTGGATTATCTACTTTGTGGTAGTTATGACTATGCTGCAGTACATTTTAATGCTATGTGCCTTTATTCAACCGTTTATTTTAAGTACTTGAAAGAAGTTGAGCAATATTTTTTATGTTTCAAATCGCTTTGAGTGCTATGGGAGCCTCTTTCTGCCGACTGCTGGGCATTCATAGATAACTTGAATTTATGATTCTAGTTTCTGGTTTGACATGCTGCTGGGATCCGAGAGCAAATTTCTCACATCATCAGCGATTAACAGTCGTTTAAAATTTTCATGCAGTTTAAAGGAGCCAGTTCTTCCAGGGGTCTTCCAGTAACTCTTAAAATCTTAGGGCGTTGATAATTAAGTTGATATTGTTTATAACTGTTATCAGAAAATGATTAATATTTTCCAGTTATGATGAAGTTAGAAATATTTTCAGAGCCTAGGTTATGTTATGAACAATGTCATATAGAATCAGTTCAGCAATTCTAATGTGAAAAAGGAATGCTAATGATATGTGAATCATCTTTATTTTTTTATAAAATTATTTCCCGGAAATACTCCTAGGTAGGTAGGTAGGAGTGGCAGCCTAGTTTGCCAAAAGCACACTTGAGCACACCGAATGGCCCATTCTGATACCACGGTGTGGCGCCGTTCATGGATTGACTCAAAATTCTCTTGATTGAAATGGTGATAGTCAGCCCAGGAAAAGCGCCGGGAATACTCTAATATTAGATTGAAATAAACATTTGAAAGAAAGGATAACGATTTGAATTAATGTTCAGCTACTATTACAACCATAATAAAGGATCAAAGATAGCGTTCTGAGTTTTCTATACATTAAATAATAGTATATCCGTTGTAATCATGTAGATATACATATGTGGATACCTCTAAAAGAGAGATCCGAGCATGTTAGCAATGAACTTCAAATGATCAGCTACTTCGTCAGGTAAAGAAATTAAATTAGTATTAGTTCCTGCTTCCCCAATATTTCGAAAGTAGCGACGATTATCCCTATAGCTCGAATGCTAATGCACCGTCTGCTTTCCGTCCTGCAAGTTTGTTGTCGGCTTCATTGAAGTTATGAGAATCTCTCATGGCTGAGCAAATCTCAGAGCACGTCAGAAAATTTGACCTCACTTCCCCACTCAAATCTGGTTTTCGGCCTGGACACAGCTGCTCCACTGCTGTTGTTAAAATATTGAATGGCATTAGAGAGTCACTTGATATGGGACACTCGAACCTGCTTTGTCTGTTAGATTTTTCTAAAGCATTCGATTCTGTGGATCACTCATGACTATGTGAAAAGCTACAGTTGAATTTTGGATTTTCAGCTCGGCGGTCTGTATGTTAAATAGTTACTTATTTGGAAGGTCTCAAAGGGTTAGGGTGGGAAAGAGTGTGTCTGCATTCAGTAATTTAACCTGTGGGGTGCCTGAGGGCTCAGTGCTTGGTGCACTTTTATTTACATTGTTCGTAGATGACATTTTCAGTAAGTGTCGTCATGTTAGCATGCATGCATATGCTGATGATCTTCAATTGAATTGGTCCAGACCTATTGGTCTCATTGTATTCGTATTATAACTACACAGAAAAATAGTCATTATGGAGCGGAACTGAGGAAATAAAAGCCAAGTAAGGAGGAAACATAACACACATTCCTAACCAAGTCTTCCGAAGCCAAACTTCTAAAGTGTGTCTTACATTCACCTTTACTACATAAGTTTGCATACAATAATAACAAAATATATTGAAACGTTTTGAGATAATTGTACTATTATAAAAAAGTGTCTTGGAAAAAATTAAATTGCCCATTATAATTAATATATTTTTATAATTATATAATAACACAGGAATAGACGGTTTTGTACCTGAGCAACCATAGTGAGTTCCTAGGGTAATTGTCGATACTGACTCTGAATCTGAAGTTCGTTTCTCCGTAGGTCGTCAGTTTATCGATATAATGGAAATGGCGATTTTTGGCAATTTGCGAGCACAATGAAGAGAAATGAGTGCGGTGTAACTTTTTCGTTTGTATTCTTGTGGGTCTGTTTCACGTTATAGACTGCAAATCTAATCGCTCATCATGACCTCGTCCCAGAAACCTTGGTAATTTCTCTCAATTCTCTGCAAATCTTGCGGCAACCGCTCGCCCTGCTCGTCACTTGTATCACCTAAATTGTCCGGTAAGAAATCCAGGTGGGAATGCAGAAAATGAATTTTTAGCGACATACGAGCACCGATTCTCTTGTAAATCAGCAACAGTTCCGGGAAAATTTGCCTGTAATTGCCACTTTTCCGGTTGCCAAGGAAGTTACGGTCAATGCTCCTGAAAGATGCACCATGCTGCCTTTTCTGTGACTATTAAGCGTCGTGTAAAGTTGTCGTCAGCCATCAGTTTCCTTATGTCAGGTTCAACAAAGATCCCTTCATTTATTTTAGCGTAAGAAATCTTCGGAAACAGACGAGTTAAGTACTGGAAAGCCGCCCTGTCTCGGTCGAGCGCTTTAACGAAATTCTTTATGAGGCCCAGCTCAATAAGTAATGGAGGAAATAAAACGTTATTTGGACCAATCAGTGATTTATTAGAGATGTTTTTTCTTCCTGGTGAATAATGGTCTCGAGAAGGCCATTCTTATTTTACGTAATTGTGCGCTGTTGCTCGATTATCCTATAGACAAAGAAAGCAACAGTATTTCGTGAAGCCGCTCTGCATTCCAATCAACATGCCAATAACCTGGAATATAGAAGTAATCAATTAGTTTAAATTAATAATATACCTCGAAATCATCAAATGCTGAATCGCTTGATGCTTAGATCGCTGAAAATTTTCCATTTAGGGTGGTTGTACTTGATCACTCCTAATATTTGTTTAATCAATTCGTAACTTTCCTTGGTGTTGACGGCATGAGTAATTGGAATCGACGGCTTTTTATTTCCAATATGCAGGAGAGGGGCCTTCAAACTGTATTTAGAACCGTCGATGAAAAGTCCCCATTCATTTGTGACTTATGGTTGATTCATTGTTCGAAATAAACCATTGATGTCATTGCCGAAACAAATTTGATTTATCTTCTCGAAGTATGGCAATAGCACTTTATTATTTTCTCTAGAATGAGTGACTTTCGTTTCGCTCGAGAGCAATGTCCACTGTTGCAAACGTGATTCCAGTATTTCAGCATTTCCTTTTGATAAATGGAAATCGCGGACGAAATTATTCAGTTCTGCTTCTGTTACTGTGTTCGGTGATCACAATTTCGCTGCCACTGCTCGTATTGGGATCAGAAGTTTCCACATCTCTGATACCTGGACACTTCGGTAATGGATCATTGTGTAAACGTTCAACTGGTTTCGATGCTGATGAAACGTCGGCATACTTTATGTTTCGTACTAATACCAAAGGCATTCGAGGAACAAAAATATCAGTCATTGATGTGATGTTTGTGTTGTCTCCAAAGTATCCGCGTTTTGAACGGCAAATACATTTCCTCGCCCCATAACAAAACAAATTTAGGCGTCCACGGCTTCTCTAAATCTCCCACAGCGAAACCAAAGTAGTGCAGATACGCAGTTTTCCGCGAATCTGTTATAACTTTGCCATTCTTTGCAACAATATAACAACCGTAAACGTAACATAAATAGTTCGGGTTGATATTCCACGATCTTTTCGACATTTTTAAATGTTATTTTTCTATTACAAATTATTTTTGGGTCAAGTTGAAGTGAACATGCTACTGATTCAACCTGCTGACAGCTGTTGTGACAGCACAATGCTGCCAACATCCAAAGTCTCAAAATTCTGACGACCTAGCGAAAATCTGGCTACAGATTTGAATTCAGTGCGCAAAAATATGTTAAAAAGTGCTCTCTTCTTGTCGGGTACAAAATTTGACCCTAATTTATAAACCTGTGTAATTAGTGTGCTGTTATAATCCTGCAGAAAAGGTGTGAAATCATCAGATATTTAAAGTCCTTGCAGTCTGCAGCTTACGCCACAGACTAAATGGTTATCTCGATTATCTTTGTTGAATATACTTCTATTCAACCATTGCCCGGTAACAGGAACTTTCGGGTGCTATGAAAGATCTGCTATGGATTGCTTTTGTTTGTTAACACAGAGAATTTGCCCAAAATGTGCCTTGTCATGAGGAAGGTATCTGTGAGAATGGAACTCCTATAGAATACGACAAGAAAGTGTAAGGGTCGGAGTAGACACACACAGATACCGGGTGAGGATATAGCGCCGGATCGAACACAAAACTAGTTGACTCGAGCCGAATTTCGATTCTTAGGCTCTCCTTCCAAAATTTGTAGAATTACAGAATACGCATATTTGTAATATCGTTGCAAGATTTGCAGTTGTTTGGACTCTTATTTCTCTGGTTTGTTAAGTTTTATTTGTTTTTATATCGCTACAGATGTCAAAAAACAGAAAGCTTGCTACATCAAAATTGTGTTTGCTGAGATATCACAATTGATATTAATCAAAACGATTTGAGATACATGAATTAATAAGAGCCGTTCTGAGATAGTTAATCTGATGCGGTACTTTTGATATTTCCAGAACAGAAGCATTCGGTCAATAGTTCAGATGCAGTAGATAATGATCTAAGGGGGATGATCCTTAGAAAACTTAAGTGGGACAAATCCACTGGTAATGGAGTGTTGCTGCAAGCCTCGTCTAGTCAAGCACTATAAATGGATTACAGTGGAATCACATGAAAAATTCCTTAAGCCTGTTACAATTTCTATCCATAGTCACAAAGTACACAGTACCAAGCGTAAGTTTTTGCAGCATGGAAAGCCGCAGTGCTTGCCTGCCTAGCAAAAACTACGAACTCCACCATAAACTTACGATCAAAGCTACAACTTCATGCTGCGCATCTTACAAAATGTTCAGCAATACAAGGCAGCAATGGATAGACTGGCCACCAACCGGAAGCTACATATCTACTTGGCACCCAATAGGCATAAAAATATAGAAGTGCGGATGCTATTGCGAAAAGCGGAATCTAACTACCGAGCAAGCAAGTAAGTAACGTACTAATGCCTCTAAGAATGTTAAATAGCCGTATTCAAAATGACAAGATGAGAAAGGTGGAAGAAAGGCGGAGTACTACCACATATAAAATCACAAAGCTCATGTGCATACAGTACGCCACTCGGACCAAATCGATATAGGCCCTTCCGAGGAAGGATTGCAGAACAGTAGTAGGAATACTACCAGGTCATTGCCTCACGGTGGTACACGCTAAAAGGATGGGACTCACAAACCACGATGAATGCAGGAAATGTGTGGAACAGGACACAAGGGAAATTTTGGAGCATCTACTAAGCCTATGTCCCGCAATATTGAAAACGCACCTAACACATCAAGGAGCCCCTTGGTTTGACGGGCTAGAAGAGGTTTCACAATTAGGGACAATTTTGCTCTAAGGATTTGCTAAGAGCCTCGCTCTCTTTAACGATTTATTCTACAGCTCTTAAACGGGTATCCATCTGGCATCGCCAAGGACCTTGGAGGTCTATGTGTGGTCTTCACAGCTAGCCAGTTTAACCTAACCTAGCCTAACCTACAAAGTACAGTTAAACTCTTTGCTAGTAGGAGTCTCATGCCGGCAAAGGATATTTAACTTTAGATAAATAATAGCCATCTTGAAACTGAAAACTTTTTGTTGCATTTCCAATCTTCTAGAATTGTTCAGCTCAATTTGGACTTTTTGCCTCTGTTGAGTATCTGCCTGCGATTGAACGAGCAAATAAAAATTTTTACTTTACTGCTGTGCGCAATTTTGTATTTAAATTGGTAAAACATTTCATTTTTCCCATCATTAACATTTCCTGACGACCAATTTCAATTGAAGTGTGTGCACTGCAGTTCATCAAACAAGCGCACAATCAGGTAGGCAGACAGGTGGGCCAACTGAGCTACTTCTACCTTTGAAACAGCATTCCATTACATTTCTCATTTACTTACATTAAATAAATACAATGAAACGAAATTGAAATAAGTGCAATGGACTGAATTTCAAGCAAAAAGACCAAAAAGCTACCAATAACATTTAACTTTCAATTGTAATTTTCAATCATGGCCCGGGGCCAACGTGACGGAGGAGAAAAACTCCATTTTCTTCAAGTTGTAATCCACAGTGTGAGCTTGACTGCAACTTGTCGGGCTGGCAGGTAGACGGTGGGACGATAGTGGCAGCCTTTGAAAATGTAGCTACTACGAGTATCACAGGAATAAAATCAGTTTCAGCCTTTGGTGAGGTTGTGATAGCGTTACCGGAATGGGCGGTAACATACGCACACACCAGCGCAAGAGTCCTTACGTCTGCTAACAGACCCTTTCATCTATAGCAGTGCAAATCCTTTTCTCATTTAAAGACCATTTATATTTGCAAAAATAATCACACTTGCAGTACTTTGGCAGCATGCTCTGATATGAAGCTTATCTCTTGCATGCTTTTGAGCCATTTTTGTGCACTTCATACTTAATTGAAATGTAACAAGGATAAAGCGATGTGAGCGGCAGTCTGTTCGACGTGTAAGTACCCTTCTGGAACAAATGTTTGAATATGGAGAGCTAATTATATGGCAAGACATGTTTGAGCCCGCGACTTTCTACTACATGTAAATACATTATAAATCTGAAATGGAAGAAAGGATCGCTATAAAGTCTGCAGTTTTTCCATTTGATTGTAATTCATATTACAAAGTTACCAATATGGTTATGTATATTATTTTCCTTTAATATTTTCTTATTTCGGTCAGGAATATCCTCAGCAATAATGAACAAAAGCTCAACCATATCGTCACAAAATGAGAGGCAGAAAAGTATTGTTTTTATAATGAATCCATGTCGAAGTTTGTTCGAATTTCTTGGTGAAGGGAATGCAAAGGTTTTCAAGTAAGGGATACAAATAGATGAAATGAAATCTGAAGTTTTACAGGCGACGTTGATAATAAACGATTCCGCTAAGCCGCGCATATGTTACTTGTTTTGGGTATTTGTGGCAAATATAATGGAAGGAGTCAAAAGATCACAAATGGCAATAGCTGAGGAATATATGTATATCTCTAGATATTATGATGTAACATTTGCTTATACAGCTCGGCACAAATGGAACCATAATATAAGTGTCACTTATGATAAATAGATGCTTAGTATTCGATTTATGGCATTACTACCTGACTAAAATCCACATTCTTGACGACAGGGAGTGCCATCTCTACCTTGAAGAAGAAGAAACCACTATGCAACTGATTTGCGTTGGCAAGGAGTAGAATGAACATATTCCATCGCGACCAGCTGGCTCTGGAAGAAATAAAGAATGCTCTTGTTATGTACATTCTCAAATTCATCCATAAAGCGGAAAGATAATGAAAGAACATGACTTTCAACTACTTCCTCTCTTTAGACAAGGAACATCTCGTCAGAAAAGGTCCTGATGACTTCAATTGGGATGCTTTGACATTACCAAACGGACGAAATGCTATGGCTTTACTGAAAAATACCGGTACTAATCTCATAAGGTACAGTAGATCGGACAGTTGTGATTACATGGATCAATAATGACAAAATGTAGAATGATAAAAAAGTTCGTTTAACTACTACAACAAATTTATTATTATTATTATATTCGATTTATATATAAAGGGCTTTCCAATAAGGACGGCCAGATTTTCACAGTTCATGGCGACCATGCTGTTTTATCTGTTGTTAATTTTTCTGCTTTGTCATTATGGCAAGTTAGAGCGTCGAGCAACACGTGCAAACGATAAAACATTATTATCCAAAATCGGTGCTCTCTCGATTACAGTAAAAATATCAGCGAGGCCCATTTTTTAAAGTACGGATATGTCAGCAAGCTAAAGTGCTGGATTTAGACGGTACCGATACATACGAGGTCCACCAAGTGGCAATGCATTGACAGACATTCAATGTCGGTGTAGATTCTGAGCCGGCGGCATCGTCAACTGTCCGTACTTCTTCGAAAACGACGATGGCATTGACATCACCATCAACGGAAAACGGTACCGATTGATGACCAATTTTTGTGGCCCAAATTGGCAAGTGATAGGGATGTGAACAACATGTGGTTCGAACAGGACGCCGCTACGTGCCACACAGCTGATGTCACAATGAAACTTTTGCACGAGCGATTTGAGCACATGGTTATCTCATTCAAATACGACTTCAACTGGTCACCAAGATCGTGCGATTTGACTCCGTTCGACTTTTTCTTGTGGGTTCTCCTTAAATAGCAGGTCTATGCTTATAATCTGCATATAACTAGTGACCTCAAAGTCAACAGAACCCGTGCCAACGCTCAAATTCAGCCTGATCTATGCGCCAGACTTATCGAAAAGTTGACCTCTCGGATGCGCATTTCCCAGCGAAGCCGCGGCGGCCATTTGAACGATATCGTATTCCACACATAATGCCATTGATATGCCTTTCAAATAAAACAGAAAATTCCTTGATATCTCACTTTCGTTTTATTCAATTTTAACATCTGCCTGACCCTATTGGAAACTCCTATATACATATCTATATATACATACGAGTATATATGTATATCTATATATACATACATATTGGATTACCGACTAAATGAGGTCACTGATTGAATATTTATTAAGCTGAAGACCAAACAATATTAGTATATTTTATTACAATTATTTACTCAATTATTTAAATATATAAATAAAAAAGAAAGCATTTCCACCAATACCACTGGTAATATTGATATATTTTCCCCTATACTTATGCCCTATTAGCAAACAAGTTATTTCCACATACAACCGGACTCTGTTTCATTCAATAGTGTGATTAACTAATATGACCTCTCCTTTGCCTGTAGGGTAATTAAAGCCACAAAGATTTCCTCTTTAAAACACAAACCTCGCAAAAACTTTGAAATTGTGATGGGAATTTAATTTTTGTAATGTTTTCCTCACATCATTGGGTTTTCATATACAATGCTTTTGTACTCGCATCCTTGCACATATCCACAGCATCAACACACACAAACACACGAACACACCCAAACAACTGCGTACATCTGCATACCCGTATATCTAATAATTCACTTTTCATTTTGACAAAAGGATTTTAAAATAATTATTTTAATATTTTGTAGGTATTTGTGTTGAAATCTAAATAAAATATTTTTCTGCAGTTCGTATTTTGGATATTGTAAAATTTATTTAAATGAAAAGTCATGTTTGTATAATCAGAGCTGTGCTGCTCTGATTGATATTTAAGAATATGAAATATGTACAATTCGGTCATAATGATTTGGTAAGCTAACATATTTTTACTTACACACACAAGAAAAAGACTAAATAAATATATTCTTAATTTGGTGTATATATATAAAATATATAGACATTATATATCACCTTTCCTGGATACTTTTTATGCACTTATATAATTAAAGGAATGCGCTTACTATACATATAAAGTAATCTGGAACTAGTATAATTTTTGAGGAATTTAACGAAACAAAAGAGGGGTAATAATGAGACACAGTAATTTAGAGTTCGGTAGACTGAGACAGTACATGAAGAATCGTTGCTTAGTAGATTCATCACCTGCAATTACAGTAGCTGTCTGGATGGGCAAATGTGTAATACCTGAAGGCCCAGGCTCGTTACTGGGAGGGTTCATAGTTGGTGTGCTGTTGCTTTCTGAGACATAATATCTACTTGGGGAATAAATGGCTTTCATTGAAAGATCTCTGAGGAGGACAAGTGGTCAATATGTTTAAAAGATCTGCCGAAATGTTTTGAATAATTCTCCTTCTGACCGCTATTACGGAAACATAACCACATTTGAAGCTACATTGTGCACTTGTCAATCAACAGATTCGCATAGAAATTCTCCATTTTAGAGGATATATAATAAAAAATATTTTTATGGTTTCAGTCCGTTCGTTCAAAACTGAATAATAAAATAGTCGACCTACTTAAGAGTTACCTACTGTACTTGTGTATAAAAAGATAAATATATCACGAAATATAGCACTTATCTGTCGAAGTTAATAGTTTATATATTTAATTGTATATATCCAAATGACGAGCTATATATGAGGTATAAGATACATATATAAGGATTTAAAATATATGAGGTATAAGATACATATATTAGGCTATAGGATATAAGAAAGTTATTGGAACATTCAAGTTGGTCAAAATGGTTCATGCTTTGATATTGGCATTTATTAAATTTTTTCATCTGAAGCCCTGAAAATATTGTTGTAATATAATCTTCCTTTCAGATCGGTTCTATATTTCGCAACATTTTTGCCTGTTTATTCAAGTATGACTGAAACTTTACACTTAAGGTCTCGCATTTTAAGTTGACTTGACTATCATTTTTATTTGTGTGTATTGAAATATTTTCCTTTTCTTGACATCTTAATTAAAATGCATTTAATCGAAAAATTTATTCCTAAAAATGTATCGCAAATTTGACTTCTTTCGTTTTGATCTATCATTTACATTCATTATTCATATTTCACAATTCATTTGGTTCTCGATATATTTATTATTGTGGTGATATGAGTTTAATATGTTCATTTTCGCAGATGGAGCAGACAGGCTGGAGAACTGGTAGGAGTATACGGAACTATCGCCTTCATGCTCTTATATTGCAAAATCCATACTAAACCTAATCAGATAACCTCCAGTTTATCAAACGAATATATAATTTTACATATACACCATTCACTAGAGATACTTCAGCTAAATGTACTGTGAGTATTCTCTTAGTTCTGTGATATTCTAACTACGCACTTCCAAAGTCCAACAGAAATCTTTTTAACAACTAAGACGTTATTTCAATGAGTCCATGCAAGTATATTCTTAATGGTTGGCCAACTTCTTATATAAATTTCACCGCTCTCTTTTTTGTTAATAGGTACATTTTTCACTTTATTTCCACGCTTATTGTATAGTTGATTGAAAGAGTTCCATTAAATTCAATGGGTTTTAAACATCTCATTAAAATATCATGAAATCGGGAAAACTTAATGACAGAATTTTTCTTTGAGTGATTATGGCAATTTGCATCTCAATTTGTACTTAGTCAAATGGCGTTATTTAGATGAAAACATTTTGGAGAACATTCTCAATCAAAAGAGTAGCAAAGTTTCTGATTCAATGACTGTAAAACTACTGATATAAATTGTATTAATTGGTTAGAGAATTACGTGAGGAAAAATTATGGTTATGAATACTGGCAACTATGTAAGACCTTCAACTAAAAAATATCAATTGTCCTGTTCACAGACCTACTAGTCTTGTTATAGCACTCCACACTTGAAACTTTCAGCAATCATTCTCATAATAATTCCATTTGTAAAAATGCATTTTTTTATAAGTTGAGGATGTGGACAATTTCCCCGCATTCCAAACTTAAGGAATTTTCTTGTTGCGTCATTAAATATATTGAAGGAACAACATTTTCTGCAGCTCAAATGAGAGAAAGAAATTTACAATATATAAAACTTGTTCCTCCATAGTCATTAAATATATAATAACCCCCATAAATTGCTCCGCAAAAGCCACCGTATAAAAAACTGCTTGCAGTAGAGTACTAATTAAAAATAAAAAACAAAAGCCGCAATTTAGTCGTCTCATTAAAAATGTGTGTTTGTGCGAAAATGAAATGCTCCAATGCCATATTCGATGACAACACCAACTATTCACATTTGACGAACCCAAGACCATTTAAATTTTTTATTTCCCAAGCCTAAAGGGGCTAAAATGAACAGCAATTTGCCCAACTAAACAAAACAAGTGCCTGTCATTTCCATTTAGACGCCTTTCGTGATATATTGTTTGCCTTGACAGGTATGGGCCCAAAAGGATTTGTTTATTTTTCGAACCAACAGAGGCCCCGCCATACAATATTCATACATAAATGTGACTTTCTACTCCATCTGAGGAAATAAATAAAAATTCTTTTTAATAGAAATTTTGCCATTTCTCTGCTTATGCATTTGAAAATGGTCAACAAAAATGCGAAATAAAAAAATAAATATTCAGCTAGATAACTTCTCGGATACTGCAGTATACTTTCAGTGCTCTGGGTCTGCGCTATAATACACTATACATGTACAATGATTTAAATATTGCCTCGTCGTTTATTTCTATCCTATATATTAAGGCACAGCAACTAAATGTATAAGTCGGCTGAAAAGTCTTTTGTATTACAATCCATATAAGCATTTTTGTAGTGGAGTCTAATAGCTCGCAACTACATACTCGTATGTCCTCCTTCGCTAAATATATTGAAATTGACATTTCCCAAACTGAATTTACTGCTGCTCTGAATAAATCAAAAGGAAAAACACCTGCACTTGACACAATATCGTCCCCAATGTTAAAAAGCTTGCCACAAAAGATGACATCTAGATTAATTGATCTTTTCAACAATATTTTGCATTATGGCATTTACCCTCAAAGCTGGCAAATAGCGAATATTATCCCAACACCGAAACCGAAACAATCAAAAATAGAACTACCAGGATACCGCCCTATTTCATTAATCTCCTGTATTGGTTAACTTATGGAAAAAATAGTTGCCACAAGGCTTATGTGGTTCATCGAAAGGGGTAAATTTATAAACTCACATCAAGATGGATTCAAAAAGGGATAGGGTACCATGGACGCTCTTCACTACTTCGACCATTACGTATCGAGAGCACTTTCATGCTGAAACCATATCACAGTCCCAAGTGTAGACTTTGAAAAGGCTTTCGACCGAATAGGCCCACACATGGTACTTAAACAATTGCTCAAATGGAAAATTGGACCAAAGATATTTAATTTTGTCAAAAGTTTTTTGCCAAATCGTAAAATCAGAGTTGCGATCGGTTCAGCTCTGTCGGGATTTAAGCCTCTCGCCAACGCAGTCCCCCAAGGATCACCGCTGTCTGTTGTTATGTTCACTATAGTATTCGACGAAGTCAGCAAATTATTTCAAAGCAAAAATATGTAGAACACTGCATATATGCCGACGACGTCTTCATCTTCTCAAGTTGCCAAGACAACAATCTCATACGCAGTACTTTCACCGCTATTCTTGAAGACTTATCTTAATGGTCAAACATCTCTGGAGCGAATGTAGCATTTAACAAATGCAGCACCCTACATATTTGCGAGAAGAAATCATGTGTCGATTTTGATATAAGCTTTCGAAAAGCAATCATTCAAAACGCAAATACGTTGAAAATCTTAGCCATAATCAGAGACAGTAAATATACTTTTATGGAACACTGTTGTTACATTAGGAAAAGCCTTGACATAACACTGAATATTGTCAAATTCCTTTCTTCTAAATTCTCTCGAACCCATCCTAAAACCTTACTCAGCATTACAAGGTCACTTATCTTGTCAAAAATTGACTACGAACTCTCTATATACGGACATTGTGCAGCTAGTAATATTCGACGTCTAGCCGTACCATAGCATATTTGAATAAGACGAAGCCTACGCGCATTCCCAGCAACACCTACGAGAAATATTCTAGCTGAGGCAGGAATGCCGTCAATAGAAGAGAGAGTTCAATACGCTACCCTATGTTTAATAGCAAAATTATGGTCCGGATTTAGCCCTATCCTTCACAAAGTGATCATAAAATGTTTAAATCACAAGCGACCTGTAAAAATTTTTAGTACCATCGATAAATGTATCCGATTTGTAAAACAAGAATAATTAATTATTAACCGTATTAAAAGATCTCATAATATATATCCATTATGGATGCTCAGTGACTCATCCTTTATACTTGACCTGTTAAAATACTCAAAAAAGGGCACCGACAGCGCTACCTATCAGCAAACTTTCCTGGAACATAAATCAAGATTATAAAAATTGTGGCAATACATATATACCGACAGTTCAAAGAGTATTGATGGGACTTCTTTCGCTGTAGTAAACAACAATTCTGATCTATCAAGCATTGGTGTACACGGCAACCATTGCTCTGCATTCACTACACAGCTAACGGCAATCCACAATGCAATTACCCAATCAGCTAAAGCCAGGGGTAAATTTATAATTTGCTTTGACAGTCAATCAAGTATTAATTATATTCGCAATTTATCCAAAGGAAGTGATGCAGTCCTTAAAATCCGAGATAAGCTTATAAAATTCAACAAAAAAAATCAAAATAATGTGGATTCCCAGCCATTCCGGTATCGGCGGGAACTAATATGCCAATATTGCCCGAAGGACTCCAGCTTACACTTTCCGCACCATCGAATATATATGAATATATGCTCCAAATACAATACAGCTCTTGGGCTGACTACGTACACCATTATGCTTCAATCAACCCATTGAGACTCTGCCCTAACTACCCAACACATCTTAATTGGTTCGAGATCCGTCCGTTCATTCACCTCAGACTCGGGCACATCAGAATTAGCCACGAACACCTGCTAAATGGATCAGGCACGCCAAATTGCCATTTCTGCAATAAACAATCAGTTTCAATAATCCACTTATTCGACGAATGCCAGTACTCTCATATTGCGAGGAGCAATCTTCTTTCGGACACAATCCCCAGCGAGCTGCTAAACAATCCTTCAACTGATAATATAAAAAAAATTATACAGTTTCCTAAAAAACGCAAATTTAATTAATTTAATTTAAAAACACTAATATAGTATAACACAAAATGTATTAAATGTAAAAATACTAGTATGGCATATTTGTTACATGAGAGCTGAAAGCTGCAGTTGCTCCTCTTTGCTCCAGATTCTGGAACCCTTCCTGGAGCAGATAGCATATTCTTAGAAGAACAGCGTATGGGGCTGGTGGTATTTCGACTGTGGAAATATCGGCTCAGGGAAGTTTTGTGTATTGGAAACAGACGATAAACCGGCGAGTCTCAATCTGGCGAGGTTGCAGATATTTGCAACATAAACTTCTCGTAATTTTTAACTACCACCGCACTTTGATGACATGTTGCCATTTTTCAGTAATCGCTTTCTTTAGCTGCTCCAGATGCAATGCGATGCATAGTATTCGGAATTAATAATTTGTCCCTTTTCCAGGTATCATCCAAATATTCCTTTCACATCCCAAAATTCTGGAGTCATTACTTCTTCAGCGGATTCGAACATCGTAAATTTTTTGCAGGTTAGTTAGTTAAATATATTACACCCAAATATTTTTCTAGGCTTACAGTGGGCATCAATGGCTGAGCGTTTGGAGACATCCTTCTTCGGCGGCTCTCCGGACTACCCCACTTCTATCTATCTATCTATCTAGTTAAAGTTAGTTTTCTTGTGTGAAGTGGTAAACGAAGGCCTCATCCATGGTACCGAATCGCCGAAAAAATTCAAACCGACTCTTTAAATCAGAAGCAGATATTTTGAACGGAATTTTATCCATTTCTTTCACTACCGTGTTTTTCCATATTTTTCTGCAGACCTAAACTGAATTGCAGAATGTCATGCAATTTAATACTGAAGAAACTGAACGATTGATTTTTTCTATGATATACATATATGTATATATTTCTCTTTCCTCCTCAATATAGTATCAGTACAATAATCTTATCAATCCTCTCTTGTGATTTAGTAGCTACTCTTTCTAGACATGACATTTAAATATTTTGTGTTTACTCCAAGAATCTTCCAATTTAAACTTAGAGGCATTGTGAAGAATGATAAATCTTTAAGGTGCATACAATTAGGAGCATAAAAATGGATCTGTGTGTTGTCCCTCATTTATAGGGACAGATTGTATAATATAAATATATGAATTTAAATGCATGTTAGAATCTTAACGCAACCTCTTTTTAAAATAGCAAAATTCATTCGAGTCCATTAACGAATCACGATTATGATATTGAAATCATGTCTTAGTTTAATTAAAGTTTGTGTTGTGAGGAGGAAAATTCTCACGAATTTATCAACCACATTTAATACTACACCACTGCTTTGTACGAATAAATACACGTGACTGCCAAGTAAGGGAAACGCCGGTTCCACAGAAAAAATAAATATCCCGCCACTGGTTGGGAAATATGCACAACCGATTTCCCTGACAAAAATATTACCACCCCACTGTCGAATAGGAAATATAATCAAAGAAGAAGCGCTGTAATGCTCCAACATGTAACCGACAAGGAAGGACAAAGCACAAAGCAACATAAAGAGAACTGTTACACCATCAAAATGCACGGAGTTCATGAGGCTTGAAGCGACACCTTTCAGGCAGCGCAGAGGCCGCACGGGCTTGACAACAGCTCGAAGCGTTACCTTTAAGACAGCGTAGAGGTCGCCCAAAGGCTAGAGTAGATCCACCAACAAAGGAACAGAAAAATCACAAATTCTTTGGATTTGTCAACAGTCGGTCACATTCAGGCCCAGGGTCGAAATACGGGATACGGGGCAACAACAAATACCATTGGCAGTACACAAAGGCTGGAGTATAAATGCGGCAGCAACCAAGCATTCGCTCTCTTTTTTCGACAGCATCCAGACCAGCAACACCGTTTGGAAGAAAACACCATAGCAGTAGAAACATAAGTTGATGGTTTTGCTGAGCAGCCAAGAAGACTCCAGCGGCCAACCGAGCCAACGCAGGGTACCACACACTGACATTTAAGACCAAACCGACCTAAGCGAGTCAGTCACTCTGTCGGACGACCATTTGAGCGAGTCAGTCACTAGCGCCGGACAGTACTGCAGAAGGACCCGCGACGTACACTTGTCCAGACCACAGGTAAGACCATTACGACCTCACCGAGTCAGTCACTCGCGCTGAGGAGGACTGGCGGAATCGGTGCTACAGATGCGGCACCGAAGGCCACAACGCCAGCGAGTGTAGCAAAAGCCCAACCTGTGCACTCTGCAAGACCAAAGGCCGCAAGGATACGGAGCACTCGACAGGATGCAGAATATGCCCGTCGTATAAGCAAGCAGTAAAGGAGTCAAAACGCATGGAATGAAGTTACTCCAACTTAACCTCAATCACTGCGCAGCTGCACAAGACCTACTTGAGCAGACGGTGAGAGAGCACAAGATCGACGCCGCTGTGCTCAGTGAACCATATCGTCGGAAGCACCAAGGAGCCTGGGTCGAGGACAATACTTGCCGAGCTGTAATATGGGTGTGTGGAGTCAAGCCACCTCAACTCGCGGACGTCAGGAGGGATGAAAACTACGTCAGGGCAACCATAGGAGGAACCACAGTTTACAGTTGCTACATGGCAACAAGCCTAACTACGGATGAGTTTGAGTCGGCGGTAGATAGACTCGTTCTAGATGCACACGGCAGGAACCCTGTAGTAATTGCTGGCGATTTCAACGCATGGGCAACTGAATGGGGCTGCGGCCGAACTACGCCAAAGGGTCATATCCTCATGGATGCACTCGCAGCACTTGACATGATCCTCTTGAATACCGGCGAGATGACTTTTGCCAGAGGAGGTGCCAGTTCTGCGATAGACCTAACCTTCGTAAGTAGCAGGCTGGTGAGGGGTGCAAAATGGCTGGTGAGTGACATATACACCCACAGCGACCACCAAGCTATCATCTGCGAACTGGAGAAGCCCCGGAATCGGCAGCGGATAGGTCCGACATTGAAAGGCTAGAGGACAAACAGCCTTGACGAAGACGTCCTAGAAATGATGCTTGAAGGTTTGGTGCTGGAAGGCAGTGCAGAAGAAATGGCGAATCAGCTGGCAAGGAAGGTAGAAAACGCCTGCGACGCGGCAATGCTCCGGAGAGCATATGGTGGGAGGCACATTGCATCCTGTCTACTGGTGGACGGATGCAATAGGCGAGCTCCGTAAAGCATGCCATGCTGCGAGGAGAAGGTATCAACGTTCCATACGGAAACCGGATTCCCTGCAGAAGCACCAGGCCTTCAAGGAAGCCAGAAATGTTCTAAAGAAGGCAATTAAGAAGAGCAAGAGCACCAGATTCGCTGAATTATGCGCACAAGTTGAGGACGATCCATGGGGCATGGCATATAGACTTGTCATGCGAAAATTGCCCTGTTATAGGCAGCCAGCCCCAACCTGTCCAATGTTGCTCAGACGCATAGTGGCATAGCTCTTTCCAGTACAGAACTATGTCCCATACGAGCTCCCTCTGGAGCAAACGGAGGAATCAATACCCAGTGTGACTATAGATGAGGTGTTGCGCGCGGTTGGGAAGTTTGGAGACCAGAAAGCACCCGGCCCAGATGGAATCCCCAACCGAGTGCTCAAGACCGCAGCTGCACTGAACCCAGAGCCACTGAGGAATATGTACGACGCTTGCCTGAGAGAAGGCATTTTCCCCAAGAGATGGAAGAGGCAACGATTGGTCCTGGTGCTTAAAGCCAACAAACCAACAGAGGACCCTTCAGCGTACCGCCCGCTCTGCATGTTAGATACGGCGGGAAAGATTCTGGAGCGGATAATCTGTGACAGGATTGATGAGGCCATTGCAAAATCTGGAGGGCTCTCAAAACGGCAATATGGTTTCCGGAAGGCGAGATCTACCGTGGACGCCATCAACGAACTTGTCCAGACGGCTAAAACAGCGATCCAGGGGAAATGATGGAGGGGTGGTACCAAGAGGTATTGCCTTGTGGTCACCCTAGATGTCAAAAACGCTTTCAACTCAGCTAGCTGGGAGCGCATAGCCAAAGCGTTAGCAGAGTTTGGGGTACCCATCTACCTGAGGCGAATGATTGCCAGCTACTTCAGCGATAGGATCCTGCTCTACCAGTCCGAAAAAGGTGTGGAGTCGCACAAGATTATCGGAGGAGTTCCCCAGGGATCGGTGCTTGGACCGTTACTCTGGAATGCTATGTACGACGGCATCCTTCGCGTACAGGTCCCTGATGGTGTCAAAATCATCGGATACGCGGACGACATAGCATTGGTAATTACAGCTAAATACTTGGAGGAAGTGGTAGCAGAGGCCAACCGAACTGTGGCTACCGTCGGAAGATGGCTTGCAAACGTTGGACTTAGCTTGGCTGAACACAAGACCGAGGCAGTCCTGGTTTCGAGCCGCAGAGTATTGGAGGTAGTGGAAATAAGAGTTGGTAGATGTGCCATAACCACGATTCCACTCCTCAAGTACCTAGGAGTGTGGATAGACGCGCGGCTTACCTTCAAAGAACATCTGCGGCGCGTGGGAGATAAGGCAGCAAACACATGTTCTCTCCTATGTAGAATAATGCCCAACGTGGGAGGACCCAGGCAGCGGAAAAGGCGACTCATCGCCGGGGTTGTCAGATCCATTATTCTCTATGGAGCGCCAATATGGGCTGAAAACGCGGATGTGAAGGCTTACGTCCGCACCATTGAGGCAGCATACAGGAGAAGTGCACTACGAGTGATCTGCGCATACCGCACCGTATCCACAGATGCCACCTTCGTAATAGCTGGCATGATTCCCGTGAACCTGCTAGCGAAAGAAGCGATGAACCTCTACCACGCTAAAGGGACACACGCGACAAATGTAGAGGAGCTCTTGGAAATTGGAAAACGGAAGACCCTTCAAGAGTGGAAAGCCCAGTGGGATACTTCTACAAATGGCCGCTGGACAAGAAGGCTGATCCCCAACATTCAGCAATGGGTAAGCAGGTCGCATGGTGAGGTGAATTTCTACGTCACACAATTGCTGACAGGCCACGGAGGTTTTCGGGCATACCTGCACAGATTCCACTTGGAGGAATCTCCCTACTGTGCAAACTGTGGAGGTACAGAGATAGAAGATCCCAAACATGTCTTCTTCTATTGCCCACGTTATGAAAGTGCTAGAGTGGCACTACAAGGAGTATGTGGAGAGCCCGTGGTGCCCGACAACATAGTGCAGCATATGCTCGAGAGCCCGGAGAAATGGGCTGCGGTGTGTGACACCACCGCCACCATTATGAAAGACCTCCGCCACCAGGAGTGGCGAAGACGAGCAATGAAAAATAGCTAGGAGGGGTCCGCTGACCATACATAAATCTGTCCATGAGTATCTATGAGCTTTGAAGGGGTAAACTTATTCTTTACATTGATTTGCAAAACATCTCTAATAGATAATGATGATCTGTTAAAGGTTAAGAATCCTTAATGTTAATGCTAATTTTTAAAGGAACAACAACACTGAAGAGGCAATTTTTTCAACTCAGCGTCAAAGCGAAGTAAATATCACATACGGTGGTTTCAACTATGAAAGGACTTGTTTTCATAAGAAAAGTCATCATCCTGTAATCAACCAACGTCAATGTAGAAAATAAGTGATCATCCTGTAATCAACCAACGTCAATGTAGAAAATAAGTGATCATCCTGTAATCAACCAAAGTCAATGTAGAACAGAATAGACTGGAATACATTACTTAAATACATTTTGCTTATTCAAACTGACACATTTGAGTGTTCTTTCTAGAAGCCAATACAATATTTGGTTGATTTCTTTTGTTGTTTTCAAAGTGTTAAGCCGACTGCAGGCATGATAACTAAGAGCATGGCAGTGAAATATTGAGAGATAATCTTAGGTCTAACTTCGCGGTAATCTAAAATATTATTTCACAGTTGAACAATGCAGGAATTGTTCAAGTACTGTGTTCCAGAAATAGTAACAATTTTACGAAAATAATTGTTAAAATTTAAAGCAAATTCATAAATAAAATTATTACTAACGGCATGCGGGTATTCCCCCAATTGTATTTGAAAGCCCAGAATCCCTCAACTCATCGCAGGGCTTTGCAAATCAACATCAGCACGTCTCTAAGAAGAATATTATGCGAAACATGCAATTTATTTCCTTACAACACCCAATCCACTCAACAATAAAGCAAAATCACATTCGTGTCATTATCGATTCTTTATGCGGGGTTTAAATAAGTTGATTCAATCAACACCAATTTTAGTCTCAAAGTCACCATCTCAGACGAAGCTCATTTTCATCAGTGAAGCTACGTCAGCAGGCAAAGCTGCAGGATTTGTTGTTCGGAATCTTCAAAAGTAGTCGTACTGATCATAATTAATCTTCCATGACAGAATATTTGGTATGAGTTTAAATAGTGGCATCATTGGTTGCTACTAAAATAAGGAAGGCAACTTTCTTTTAGCGAACGGGGTACGCTAACGTCATTATGACTGATATGTTGTGGCAAAAGTTGTTGTCAAACAATGGGTTTTTTTTATCAGAAAGCTCGCTAACCGTGTTTTTAGTTGTTTTGAAGACGTGCTTGGGCCATCGCTTAGTTGTCGTTGGACCTCATTTTATAAGGAGAACTGGTAAGGGTTCTTGTTACTTCAACTATACACATAAGAATTGATGTACTTAAGGAAAATATACATCGACACTTTGACCAAATACATGTCATTTAAACAATTTCAGTAAAATTGGTATCATTACGCGCCTTGAACACAAATCTGCCCTAAAAATAAAATTTGGTGTTATCATTTCTGAGATATTGTATAATCATTTATTTTGAACTTATATAAAAAACCACACTGCTGTGAAAAATAACGTATCTTTTGCTTAGTGATGATTCTCTCTTGTATGTGTGCGGATGGGTTAATGTCCAACAATAGTATCCGAGCATATTTTGCTTCCAATATCCTTTTTGCTGCCACTTAGCAAATAGAAATCAAACAGTTTTTGACAGTATTCCCAACAACGAAATATCTCAGAAGCCCGCTGCTAAATCTCAAAAAAATCTAAGCTCGATCCTAGTCAAATTTGTTTTTAGTGAACCAAAATACTTTGGAAAGTTATATTAGCACTTCGTAACAAGAGTTTAGGGATTGCTAGTACAACTAAGAATAGGAAACTATTTACAAAAAAAAAAACTTTATTTACTTTGAAAGTATCATTCAAATAACTGAGGATGGCTTTGAATGAAATTACTCCCAAATCAGTGGATTCTTTATACACTTACAATCGATGGGCGTACTTTATGTTCAAGTCAACAGAGACATAGAAAACACTCTTACAGTTAACAAAAAAGGGTCTCAAAATCGTTCGTTCAAACTAAACTTGCTCAAAAACACCCCGAATTAAAGGCGCTTGTACTCCTATAATGTCGGCTCATTAGTTCATTTTACCATACCGCAGATACGCGGACACACTTAATACTCGTTGCATGTCAGAGCAGGGTAAATTAATATATTCAAAGCCTGCTGGCTTTCCGAGTAACAAGCGAGTTCAATTGAAGCCAAAAGCACTTCCCACACCGGGCACCTGACTGCATAATGCAGCAAGGATTGCATGCAATTCGAGAGCATGCTGTGGGGTCGGTCGGTGCGCATAAAATAGCGGTGCAGTCAAGAAGAATGGCGAAATGCAGCGCAGTGTCCCCGTGGATACATTTTGAATGAAATAAAATATAATTCTTTGTGGTTTTTTGGCACAGCCGTGCTGTGCACCAACCGAATGCATTCCTGCAACCTGACCAGCGCAGCAGGAGTGCATCGCAATTTCATACGTGTGCGGGTGTGTGTGAACGCAGGTACTCACACTTGCGCACTGCCGAAAGTGCAATAAAAATGTGATTTTATAGCGCAGCCCATCAGAGCAACTGCGTTATCTGGCATTTAACTGGGTCCAGAGCGCCTGCACGCCCCACCACTCAATTACAAGTATTTGCATTACTTTTGTGGCCCATTAAGCAGCTGCACATGCAGCTGCCGCATGTGCCGGCACTGCTTGGGAGCCTGGCTGCTGCTTGCTTGCGTCGTGCCGTTGATGCGGCAGTGACATGCCCATCATATTTATTTTAACATTTGTTGTGGCTCTTGTGAACTTTTAATATACGAGTATATGGCTCGAATATTTGTTTTTTGTTTTTTGTTTGTGTGCCGCCATTTTGTTTGCCATTTTATTCATGCTTTATGCGCATTTGCAGTGCGACAAATTGCGATGTGAAATAATTTATTATGAATTCGTGCACAATTTGTCAATTTTTTTTGGTCCCATTTTTGACTCTTCATTTTTATTTATTTTTTTTGGGGAAAATAATTTTGTGCATTTATTTTGAGTGACTTTTGTGTCGTGTGCGAATATTTTTTCCTTTTTTTTAAAATGAATTTCAGTGGTTTTTAATTTTGTTTTACGCCAGCGTCGCGATCGTATTTTTGTGCATTTGTCGCCTGCGGCTCGTAAGTATTGCATAAAATATTAATATGTCAGTTTGTTTAATAAATTTTGACGTACTCTGTGACTCCCGATAATCATATGGCCTGCACAGAAGCAACAACAACAACAATGGCACTGAAAAAAATATTGATTGGGCAATTTTTTTGGTCGTTTTATTGATGGTTAAGTATTTGAAAGAAAAAAGAACAAACGAATACAAATAAAATAAACCAATAAGTACGAGTAAATACCCCCGAAGGCTTAATTTCAAATTTTTAATTTATTTGTGATTTCTCTTTTTATATAAATTTAATAAAAATTATTCAATATAAAAATGGTCCGATGCCTGTTGAATTCTCCCATTCAAGAGCCAAATATGGACACTGGAATCTGAAAAAATATACATATGCAAAAAACACAGTTGAAGGTGGGGGCTGCAAATCAGATGATAGGGTGGACCCTCATACTCATTTATAACAATATAACCATATACTCATTTACAATATGACAATATACTCGTTTATAACAATAGGACCAAATACTCATTTATAACAATATGAGAATAAATATAATAAATGCATAAAAAAGTGTGGCAAATCACAAACAGCCGATCATAAGCAGCCGACTTTGATTCATAAACAACCAGTCGAAAGAAGTGAAGATGACTTGATTATTTGATGTGTGATTATGTGATGATTTGAAGTAAAGAACAAAGAAGTGTTTTCGAATTTGAAAACACAATTCAGTGATTGAAATCTTAGCAAAACTAATTTTCGTACTAATCCACTAATATACTGTTAACTCTAGGATCAAGCTGTGTAATACCATCACACTCCAGAATAGATATTCTACCTCGTCCGTCCCTGAGTAACAGAAATTAGTAAGTAAGTCTGATTCTTTTTCAGGGAAATGAGAAGGCATATAGCTTAGTAAGTATGTCTGCTTCTTTTTTAGGGAAATGAGAAGGCTGATAGCTTGGCAAGGATAGTTGGGGCCTCTCAGTGCAACTGTCCTGAATCCTTCTGTGAACTATCATCCAACACCATTGGAGGTTTGTTGAAAAAGTTAAATCTGGAAAAATCTTCCGAAATTAAGACAACGCTCTTCTGGGGAACTTTAATCCTAAGAGATTTAGTTAGCAATCCTCGGAGTAAACTGAGAATCATCACAGGCGTTTTAAGCGGACACTGTAGACTCAAGTATCATATGAATAAGTTGGATCTATTTGCAGATGTCATCTGTAGATTCTGTGGAGAAAGTGATGAAAACTCACTGCATCCGATCACAGACTGCGGACTTTTGGCACATAAAAGGAACAGGTGTTTTGGAGAATGTAACTTAGATATGAGCAAGATCCCTCAACTTGATTCCTCAAAAAACCCAAAAATCCCTGCCGGAAATTGACCTGAGAGAAGACTATCCTCATGTTTTAAATAAATAGACAATTGAGTACAGATTATGAGATCAATTCTGGATTGTATTGATTGTAGGGCTACGAAATTATTTAAGTTTAATTTGGTTGAGTTCGAGAATTTGTTATAGAGGTTTTTAGTTTTAAGCTTTTTGTATACCCTTTACTTAAAACATTGTCGCTTATGGAGCAACCCCCTGTCTCCATTTCAACACGCATATCAAAGGGGAAAATCCTGCGAGTCGGCGTTGCATAGTCTTGAAACAAGATTGAGCATGCCATCGAAAGGAGGGAGTACGCTGTGGGTGTCATTGTGGACATATAGGGAGCTTTTGATTTAGGCTTCTTTTGACAGTATGTGCAGCTCTTCTCGTCGACATGGTGTAGATAATGTGCTGGTTAATTGAATTCGTTCAATGGTAGCAAACAGGGTTATTGTGTTGCGAGGGGAGCGGAATTTGTGGGTATCGTCGGGTGTGAAGAAGGGTTGCCCTCAGGGTAGCGTGCGCTCTCCACTATTCTGGACTACGGTCATTGACCCTTTACTT
The DNA here is from genome assembly GCA_920105625.2 of Clusia tigrina. NCBI lineage: Eukaryota > Metazoa > Arthropoda > Insecta > Diptera > Clusiidae > Clusia > Clusia tigrina. Next base: position 404,615,796 of record OV050030.1, read on the forward strand.
GCATAACTAAACGATTCTGATATCTACGCTCAGGCATATGCAGATGATGTAGCCTGCGTAATTGCAGGAAGCTCTCTTATGCACATTTGCAGAAAACTGCAGTTTACTCTGATATGAATAAGATTAACACATGGTGTGAGGCAAATGGATTTTCGGTTAACCCAGCTAAAATGAATTTAGTTATTTTTACCAGAAAGAGGAAAGTAGAAAGGTTTTGTTCAGCCCATTCAACACAAAAGGGGATCAATATTCAGTTATCCAGGGAGGTAAAATATTTTGGGGTGGTCCTTGACAGCGAACATCTCTGGAAATCGCATTTTAAACTAAAGGTAGCGAAAGCACTGTCAGCTTTTTGGCAGTGCAAAAGAATGTTTGGTAAGACATGGGTTCTGGCTCCTTCGGAAGTCCTTTGGATTTACATGGCAATGATCAGGCCCATAATATCCTACGATGGATTCAATCCATGCATCCATCGTACCATGACTTCCTCTACTCCATGATCAATTGCTGAGGAGCACATTGAGGCAAAAGTAGAGCTTGTCCTCGCTCCTTGTTAAGCATTCGTTAGGACAGTATGGAGTGAATCCATCGTACCATGACTTCCTCTACTCCATGATCAATTGCTGAGGAGCACATTGAGGCAAAGGTAGAGTTGTCAAAGGCCCCCTCAATTTCAACAAACACTCCGAGAGTGAAGTTTCCTGTTTCTAGCCCTTTTTCAAGTATGCTAACACAATTGTGAAGAGCCGATTCGCAGGATTTTCCACTCTGATATGCATGTTGTCGGGCATTGAGTGGACTCTGTCTCAGAACCTCAAGCTCAATATGTTGTTCAATCATACGTTCCAGACTTTTAAGCAGGAACGATGTTAACAGATTGGTCTGAAACTTTTCGGTAAAGCGTAGTTGTCACTCACCGGCTTAGGAACAAAAACTACTTTGACCGATCGCCAAAGGCGTAGAATATATCCATGAGTGAGACAAGCAAAGAAAATTATTCTCAGAACCCTCAAGAGCTTTCTCCCTCCTCGTTTCAGCATGATTGGATAAACACAATCAGGTCCTGGAGACTTGAAGTTATCGAAGGACAATAAGACGAACCTTAATGTTTCTGCGGCAACTATCCTAGCTGCTATGAATCAATCAAGCCTTATGGTAGCAACTCCAGCCTGATCAGAAGGGTTGATGACACTCTGAGCAGCAGCAATCCTGCAGCCAGATGCATAACAGATATAGTTGAGTTTGACTTCAGCAATGACACTTCAGACAAATAAAACAACAGTGAACATGAATAATACAGATTGGTCGAGGTATTGGTGAGTTAAGGTATTAACAGCCAATGTATGGAAGAGCAAAAATATTGAAGAGTTGAGATATGAGAGTAGTAACTAGTTAGGTGTAAGCAGCTAAATGTATAAGCGAAAGACCAGCTCACATATATAGGCCACTTAAGATCGACAACTACGGAAAGTTGGCAAACGAAATGTTGAGACTGTCCAATAGAGAATATTGGATACAGAGGGCTATCTCTTATAAGCGATCGATGTTCTTATTAATTTTTAGATTGGGTTTGTTTGTAAAAATGGCATTGCCTTTATTGAGACAAACATCAATAGCAAGAATAGGCAAAATAGCATGGAAAGGCGTATAAGGCGAAATAGCAATGTGCGTATAAAGTATTAGTCGTAAATTCCAAACCACCGGCTCTGTATTGGATGAACTAAAGCAGTTTTGCCATAACCCTCGATATAACGAAAACATCACCACCACTTGTGAAAGATTTCAAGAGAATCTAAACTCCTAAGCCTGGTAGAAATATCAGGAAAACAGACTGGGATAAATAACTAGATCTAGTTGGGAATGCCTTAAATGTCTGTCCATCTAGCGAACCAAGAAGCATAGAAGGGATAGAGAAAATGGTAGGCTCTGTTACTGCGAGCCTGAACGCGGCCTTGGCAGAAGCCTGTCCACTAAGGAAGTTGAGGGGAAAGCCGAAACCTCGGTGGTGGACGGAAGAGCTAAGCAAGCTTCGTGTAGACAGTAGGACAGCTTTTAATGAGGCGAAGTATACACGTCTTGAAAATGACTGGCAAGCGTATAGAGAGGCTCTTAAGGTCTTTAAGAAGAAGGTTAGAACTGCTCAAAGGCAATCTTGGAAATCCTTTTGTGAAGAAGTAGAGGGAGCGACTGAGGCTTCTAGACTTCGGAAAATATTGGCGGGAAGTTCTCAGAACTGGGAGCTTTTACAGATGGTGGATGGAACATTCACTACAACTAGTAAGGAGTCTCTAGAGCTTCTACTCAGCACGCATTTCCCAGGCTGCGCAGATATTACTGGGCACGAGAGGGAAGATACGTCAAATAGTCGGGAAGTTTGGATAGACGCTCTATCTGAGGATCGACTCTTATGGGCTATTGAAAGTTTTAAGCCTTTTAAGTCCCCTGGTCCTGATGGTATTTATCCAGTGGAATTATATAAAACCGCTGGATACCTGAAAGGCTGGCTGTTAGCAATCTTTTAAGGATGCTTTAAGTTTGGGTATATACCGCTTCAGTGGAGACAGGCCAGAGCGGTCTTTATTCCGAAAGCTGGAAAAAGTTCACATACACATCCAAGGGACTTAAGACCGATATATCTCTCATCTTTTCTTTTCAAGACTTTAGAGAGAGTGATAGAAATCCACTTAAGCTTAACTTTAGACAAGAATCTAATCTCATCGGCTCAACATGCCTATACAAAGGGGAAATCTGTGGAGACAGCTCTACATAACCTTATTTCCATTGCAGAAGGGTCATTGCACAAGCAGGAATTTACCCTGGCTGCCTTTCTTGATATTGAGGGGGCCTTTAATAATGTCAAAGGGGAGGCCAGCACTGCATCACTTACTGAACTTGGTGTGGCAACGGGCCTGGTAGGCATCATTGGTAAAATGCTGAATAGCAGAATCATTGAGGCGAATCTAGGAGAATCGGTCATACGTAAGTTGGTGAGCAGGGGTACACCTCAGGGAGGTGTACTCTCACCGTTTCTATGGAACACAGTTGTTCCCAAACTCCTGATAAGATTAGAGGCGGTGGGATGTAAGGTGGTGGCTTATGCCGATGATGTTGTCATTGCTGTCTCTGGAAAATTCACATCTACACTGAGAGATTTGTTGCAAAATGCTCTAGATATTCTTTCAAAGTGGGCGGAGGACTGTGGTCTTGGAGTAAATTCGGATAAGACTAAGGTCATTCTGTTTACTAGGAAACATAAAATCCCTCAATTAGACCCAATTACTCTTAAGGGGAAAGCTCTAGGGATTTCAGAAGAGACGAAATACTTGGGTCTTATAATCGATAGAAAGCTTACTTGGAAGTCAAACACCATAGAAAGAGCTAGGAAAACTGGGGTGACTTCTTATGCCTGCAAAAGAGCTATAGGTAAAACCTGGGGAATTAAGCCCAGGGTAGCTCACTGGCTTTACACTGCGGTTGTCAGGCCCATTCTCCTATATGGAAATGTGGTCTGGTGGACTGCAATGCAGAAAAGGACCTACCATGAAACACTTGGTAAGGCACAGAGATCAGAAGAATTAGCAATAAGGGGCACCATGAAAAAATTGGATATCATACTACATCTGCCACCCTTAGATCTCTTCTGCAAATATTTAGCGGCATGCTCCGCCATTCGGCAATGGAAAGCTGTACCGTATGGACATGCGACCATATTAGAATCCTACACGGACATACCCAGTGATATTGATTACCTTCCTTCTTCCTTCTATTTCGAAAGGAACTTTTGGGTCAGAATTCCTTCCAGAGAGGAATGGCTCGAGGGGGATCCATCACCAGATACTCCCATTAAGATATACACAGACGGATCAAAAATGAAAACCGGTGTAGGATCAGGGTGTTATTGCGAAACTCCCTCAATCAGTGAATCCATCAAACTAATGGATTACTGCAGTGTTTTTCAAGCGGAAATAACCGCTATTTACGAATACTTTAATTGGTTGAGGATAAACGAGGTAACCGTCAAGGATATCTGCATTTTGTCGGACAGCCAAACTGCACTAAGGCCTTTGAATGCATTCCAAATAACATCGAGGAGTGTCTTAGACTGTCGCCGATCTCTAAATGAGATGGCTAAAAAATTCCATATCCAGTTGTGCTGGGTGCCAGGACATAGGGATATACCAGGGAACTGCAAGGCTGATCAACTTGCGAGAAATGGCACTTGTATGCCAAATATCGGTAGGCATATGGGGGTACCTCTCGCGACTTGTAAGCTTCTCATAAGAGAGACACTGATTAATTCTACCAATCAAAGATGGATCTGTGCCACTACCTGTGAAATCGCCAGGCAAACATGGCCGAGGCTAACTCTGCGTCTATCTAGGAATATCATTAGACTCAATAGACTACAAATTAGGACTTTAATAGGAGCCCTCACAGGACATTGTCTAATAGGAAATCATGCAGGAAGAATGGGAGTTTATACACTTTATTTCTGCCGCAGCTGCAGGAACGAGGAGGAGCTGGAAACGGTCCAGCATCTCTTCTGTACATGTCCAGCTTTTGCCAGAAATAGGGAGCGGTTACTAGGATCCCACTTCTTAACAAGTATAGATGGTGTATGTCAGTCAGGTGTTAACAACCTTCTTTGCTTTGTAAAAGGCTCAGGGTGGTTCAATCGGGAGGGGGAAGCGTAGCCATGCCTCGCATCCGCGGCTCACAATGGACCCAACTGGTGGTCTAAGTGGCATCAGTGGTTATTGGTGATGCGGCTGCCCTACCTACCTACCTACCTACCTACCTACCTAAACTTCCGGCACATATTATTTGGAGATATCGATAAGCTCATCATATGGATAAGCACATATAATGTCTTAAAATAGTATATGAAAAAGGAGGCGGATTATTTTATACAAATTAACGAAACAAATGGGGGAAAATAATGAGACACAGTAGTTTAGACTGCGGTGGACTGACACAGTATATAGACAGACTTTGATCACTGAATTCACCACCTGCAGTTAGCGTAGTTATCTGCATGGACAAAGTACAATAGCTGAAGGGTTCATAGGCGGTTGGCTGTTGATTTCTGAGACATAATAAATACTTGGGGAAAAATTACCTTTCATTGAAAGAGCTCTGATGAGGACAAGGGGCGTGTCCGAAATAGCTATGAGATCTGTCAAATTGTTTCAATAATACTCCTTCTGACAATTAATACGGTGGCATAACCATACATTTGCATCCAACGTGTGCACTTGTCTGTCAGTAAATTCGAGAGAAATAATCTTAATATTATTATTATTTTTATTATACCTTGAAACCATTATTAATTATGTCTGCATGGGGATGGGGGAATGACTACCATCAACTACGGCCGATTTAGAAAACATTTTTGATACCATGCCTTTGGCAGGATTCGAGCACACAACCCCCGAGTGTGAGTCTAGCATGCTTACCATTAACCCATGGAGGCTGGCTTTTTTCATATTAAATATTCACCACGCCGTTTTTTGCTCCTACGGGTGTGTGGCTTATAAGCACTACTGAAACACTTCTGGAAATGGGCAAGAATCAAGTTTTTCTCCAGGTGCAGGAATAACATATTACATAGTGTTGTCATTTGGAAATATTTATTCAATTTAATTCAATTTAAACCAATTTAAATTAAATTATTAATTTTGCATTGCCTCCCCACTTGCAACTAAATTGTTTTGCACTTCCATATTAACACACATAAATACAGCATTTTTCTGCTTCCATGCTGCTACCTCCATGTGTGTCTGCCGCACACTATATCTGCCCGTATTAACAATCGACGCAGAGAGTGGGGCACAAGCGAGTTGAAATCACCTCCAACAAACTGTAAAAGTGGCTCCCGCGTAATACCAAAACTAAGTGAAGCAGAAATATATACGAGTATGTATTTTTTTAAATAAAAAAGGAGAGGAAAACGAACGCTTCTAGAAATATGCAAGAAGCGGAAAAAAGTGTGCAAAAACGAAACATGAAATTTTATTCATAATCAGCACTTGTGCTGCCCGGGGTCATCCTGTCGTGGCCGGGGGCGCTGAAGCGCACTGCGCTGTGTATTATTTTCAGAGTTGAAATCCATCATTGCTGCAGAGCCGGCGGCTACATTTGGGATGAAATATTATAATTACGAGCGAAGAGCCCCGGGGCGAGGCAAGGCAAAGCGGAGGCGGGCAAGTTAGTTGCTTCGGCTGCGCTGTTGGTTCTTTGGATTGAGTTCAGGATGTGAATGCATAGCGCAACGATACAACAGTTTACTTACTTGTTATTGTTGCAGTACTTTGTTAGACGCTGTTCTGTTGAATGTACGAGTATCTTTGTTGGAACCTGGCATTCAGTTGCCAGCCAGCAAGGTTACCAGATAAACAAACTTTCAAATTATGATGCGAAATTGTACAGACCGAAATCGAAGAACATTTCAATAGTTTTCCGCTGTGAGTAAATGGCCAGTGAAGTTGTGGGCCAATTGAGCGTTGGTAAGCTTCTGGGTACTGCAGCGAATGCACGGATTGTGGTAGCATCTGGCCGCACTGGTTGTCAGTCGCCTGGTTGTTTGTTGTTTGTGGTCGGTCGCGTTGGCATGTTGTGTTTATGTTGTGCGGGCAGCAGTTGCTGCTGCTGTGGCTTTAACTGCTGCCGGTGGTGGTGATAATTTAGATGTTGCCATTGTGATAAGCAACCCTAGCGCACAACCGCCAACCACGTCGACGGCATCTGGCGCGACAACGGCAAAAACAAGTTGGATATGGGAACGTTTCGAAAGAGAGCATTTAGAAAGTGAAGAGGCGTTGTCAGAATCGTTGCATAGTTCTTTCTCTTCGTCATTTTGCAGCAGAATTGTCGCTTAGTTCAATTTTTGCCGCCTGAACTTACTCGTTTAGTGGAACACGGCATGATGCGTTGTGCTAATATCCTATGGTGGACGTAGTGGGTGGGTTATTTATTACACTGTGATTATTTTTAGAGGAATTTTATTTCCAGAGTCAGTTGAGAATTTCTTAACTCAGTAAATTATTTGTAAATCTGGATGTAAATAATCATTAAAATCCTGCCAAAATCAGAGTAGAAACAAATTTATCTGTGTTACGTCACGTTTCTGTTGCATCTTCAATTAAGCGAAGCAACAGATGACAGTTCATTTGTACAAAAATGTACACCTGAGAAATTAAGATATAGTAGGAACCTGCTGTGAAAAGATCTTCTCCCATGAACTATGTATCTAAAGTAGTTTATTTGAGAACCTCAGAATAACATCTATAGTTCAGAGAGAAAAAAGGAATCCTATTTCAGAGAGAAAAAGGGAATCCTAGATAGCTTTCCCTACTCCCATAAATAGCTTCCGCGTTTTCTGGTAGATGGTGAGTTCAAAGCCCAGGTTTAGACATGAATTTCGGCCGATCATCCAGTTTAATTTGTTTTGATTTACTTGCGTTTTTTCCCCATATTCATTCCATTTCAATTTGGCATCTCCCATCATATCCAGGTACTCGGTATGGTCTCGGAGATCAAAATTATTATAATATATTATAGATATATCTAGATAGCTTCTCCTACTCCCACAAATAGCTTCCGTGCTGTCTGGTAGATGGTGAGTTCAAAGCCCAGGTTTAGACTTGTATTTCGGCCTGTCATCCAGTTTAATTTGTTTAGTTTTAGCAGCATTTCTTTCCTCATTCATTCTATTTCAATTTTGCATTTACAGATGGTCGGTATGGTCTCGGAGATCAAAATTATTATAATATATTATATCCAATGGCATAAGTGGAGTTCCTCTGATGGTATACTCAACATGTACGGATTCGATGAAGGTATTTCGGTAGCGGTGATAAATGCGGTACTGAATTTATTACAGTACCCATACAGTACCCACTTCAACCTGCATAATTGGAAGAATTATTTTACGAGCATGTCGTATTTGTCAGTTGCTTTAGAGGTATTAGCAAAATTTTCTCTAACTGTTTAGCCAACATAAAATAAACTGATATTGGTCTTTAAATTGATATTGAAGAACTTCTTCCTCAGAATTATTTGTAGCATGATGAGCTCAAGAACATATCTCAATTTCAAACTAGTGCTTATCTTCTAAAAGAGATTCTGGATCGCTAGACAGGAACTTTATTTTTGGCCTTGTTGTGGTGAAGTCTAATTTTAAGCTCCTCATTTATTTGTGAATTTCCATCGATGTAACAGAATCTATGATTGGTAAAAAATATATGAAAGTGATCTTAGAGTAATATATATAATAAATAAATATGGCCCTGGGGACAATACGAATGTAAATAAAGTGTTATTGGTTTTATTTTGACTAAAGGAAGAAATTAGTTCAAAATGCTTCGAGGTGTTAGAGCAAAATTAGAAGCATTATACGATTAGTTGTAATAAAATATTTCTAAACTTGAACAGTAAACAAATTAATAACTATGGTGACAAATACATCATTGAATTTGAATTGATCATCTGATTATCTGCCTTTGAGTTCTACCCCGTAAAGTATTCTGCTCTTACAATTAGAAAATTGCAGTTAAAGTGGTCTCTTAAAGATTTTTTTGTAGCCATTCCTTCTTTTCCAGTCGAAAAGTGGAAAATTATAACAAATCAAAGTTAAATGAATCTCTAGAATTAGTGTGAAGGTGGCTCAATGATATTTTATATTCCCTGTTTAAAAAAATATAATTTTTTTTAATTATTACTCATTGAAGTTAAAATAAATCTCTTGTGGTTAATTTATAATTTCACTTCAGGGGGTCCTGGTACTGAAATAAGCCACATATCATATTACTCATACCTTTTCAATTTATTTCTCTCTCTCTCTCTCATCTCGGTGTCTCTTTTATGAACTCATGAACTAAACAGAGAACATGTTTGGCACAAACCAGTTTACGCCAATCATGTTCGATGCTTACTCTGCGGCTCGATGCTGTACGCAACTTTTAGTCAGATAAAGACTCCCGTTTGAAGTGGAAGCGCGGACGGCAAAAGGTGGAAGATAGAAAAGTTTTAAAGAGACTTAAATATAAAATTAAGTATTGCCTTATAAGTGTTTATAAAAGGTACTGAATTAAACAGAAAGTATAAAGTGTATATGGAAATAACAATAAACTAAATTATTATTGGAATACTTGCTGACAATTTATATAAAGTTCAAAGTAAGTAGCCGCATATATATGTGAAAAAAATGAATTGTAAATCTAATAAAAATTTAAGCTAAATCAATCTTGGAAAGACCAGTTTCAGCCGTAGCAAATCTTCAAAATTTAAATTTGGTCGAACTGCCGCAAAAAACTGCGAGCAAAAGCAAATGCCAATTGCAGTTACTCACACTTCCCATCCATTGATGCCATTGATGCCACTACTGTAAAACGGAAGCGGCCACTTGTTGCTCCCCGCCACAGTTGCACAAACATTCACCTAAAATTCATATACTCACGCACACGCGCCCAAACAGACAGACAAACAGACACACTAACCAATTTCCGGCATACGTTTTTCGTCGTGTTTTCCTTTTCTTAACAAGTTCTAAACAACAACAATAGCAACCACAACAGACCATACAGTAACTCATGCACGCATACAAACACACAAACACACAGGAGCACGCAAACACGTAATTTGGACCAGCGGTACCCAACAAAAACACTGCAGCAGAAAACCCCCGCCATTGTTATTTCAATTGTGACTAACTTCATTTTGGTTTTTTTGCCCGTGTCGCTTGTGTGTGCGAATTCCGACAAGTGTGAAAATTTTGTAACGTTTTTTTATGGTACTGTGCCTGAGTGTGAGTGTGTGTGTGTCTGTGGGAGGACCGCTTGCTAGTTTCTATTATAGATGTGGGTGGATTTTTTTTCCTCGTTGAGGTAGGAAATGTTTTGAAGCGTTGTGCTTTGTGTGGACGTTCCGTTGAACATTTGTAAATTTGTATTTGAGGGTTTAATGGTTCTTCTCATTGTTGAGACTCAGTTCTGCACTTGGTAAATATTTGCTAAATGTTGAATCTCTTTAAAAGTTTGGCTGTATGGAAATCTTTTTGGAAAAATTAAAATTTTTGTAGACAATTCTAACAGTGGTACATTTACTCATGCATAAACGGGTTGCAAATTTCATAAAAACACAGTCGTGGAATTTATTCATAAATATTTATGAATTTTATAATAACAACTGAAAGACATTTTCAGATCTCAAATGAATATACAAATACGAGTATATATCTGTTTGAAACCAGTTGCAGGACACAAATATTATTTTATATTCTGTTATAAAAGCATGCAAGTTTATATACAATTTTTGAATAGGATTTCTTTATGTTCTAAAGCCCTGGGTTGCTGGGATTAGTCCCAGAGCTAATGCAAGAACGAAAGAAACAGTTGGATATTCATCTAATACCGAATGAAGAAATAAAACTCAACAAAATAGGCTTAGTACTAAAATTTATCGAGGAAACTGAACTCTGAGAAATACTCTAAATCCATGAGGCACAATAAGTAGATCTCTAAGGTCGGACCGCAAGATTCCTCCTTAAGAATAATAATAATGTCAATTTGGAATATGTTAGGAAAACTCATATTTTATAACCCGAATAAACACAGTGGTATGGTTGAAAGATTGATATTTAATAACATACTTAATTAATAAACTAGTAAATAGAATAGATACTATAATCATTTCATTATAATTAATAGAGACGATTTTGTTCGGTACCATAAGAAAATCACCAAATGAGAATACAAAGAATAATCTGGCTTGATATTTAATAACTAAATGGAATATTATTATTATTATTATTATTATTATTATATCATAATTAATTATGAGTCCAAGGTGTTGGGGGAATGAGCACTAGCTACAGAGGCTTTCGACTCGAAGAGAAAAAGATTTTATAGAAAGAAGCATTTTGGAGACCAAGCTCTTAGCATAAATTTATACTCTTAATTTTAGGGACAGAATATTTTCTTTCTCGGATGGTCTTTGTATAAATCTGCCAAAGCAGTTGATCCATAAAAAGATGGATACAAAGTAAAAATACTGAATTGAAAGTTTGTCACAGAATCTTGAATGAGCAAATAAGATAAGTATAAACATCATTATACTGCAATGCTTACCGCCCTCGCACAAAACTTATTATTATTATTATTATTATATTTTATACACCATAATTAATTATGAATGCAAGGGGTTGGGGCTTAAGTACTAGCTACTGATATATATATTTTATTATACAACCTCAACTCATATGGGATTACCCCCTGAATTTAAGCATATTAATGAGGGGAGGAAAAGAAACTAACAAGGATTTTCTTAGTAGCGGCGAGCGAAAAGAAAATAGTTCAGCACTAAGTCACTTTGTTTTAATGGCAAATGTGAGATGCAGTGTATGGAACATCTTAAATCTAGTATGAGAAATTATCGATTTAAGTCCTTCTTAAATGAGGCCATTTACCCATAGAGGGTGCCAGGCCCGTATAACGTTAATGATTACTAGAAGGTGTTTCCAAAGAGTCGTGTTGCTTGATAGTGCAGCACTAAGTGGGTGGTAAACCACCCACACGAAGAGAAAACGATTTTTTAGAAAGAAGCATTTTTGAGACAAAGCTCCAGGCAGGAATTGAACCTACGACCTTCTGAGTCTAAGTCTAGCATGCTTACCACTAAACCATGGAAGTCGGCTTAAAAATATAAATACTCTAATTATGAGGTACTATATCAAATTTTGTTCTCACATTTTAGCTGTATCTGGATTTATGGTAGGTCATAAATTAATTTCCCTAATAAGAAAATTTAATTGATATTGAAATCGATTTAATTTGCGAACATCGGGGAATCGAAATTGTTATTCCTGCATTATTTTTTTATTTCTATAAATTGTATCCCTCTAAAAAATAAAGCTTTGTGTATTAAAATATGGCTTTAAAAATAGTTTAAATTATTTTCCTGTAAATCATTCCAGATGAGATTACAAAATATTTATAATAAAAATTTCACTAAGTCGGAAAAAATTTTGTAGGTTTCCAAAAGGGTTTTTGAAATCGTCTGCCAATGTTAATTCCTTCATTTCAAGGACCATTTTCTGGTGGTGAAATGGTGATTTACTTACAACAGAATTTATAAACAACAAGGCTCCGATTAACTGCAGCGAGTATAATTTTAAAACTTTCGCATTTATTGTAAAATAAAATACTTCTTAAGTGTTGGAAAACAATTTCTGATTTTGAATTTAAATTTTTTTTGCAATTGCAATTTTGATTATTTTCTTTTTGCTTATTTATGGAATTTTTCTTATTTAGTTTTGGTGTATTCGACCCACTGTGCTTTGCTCCTAAGTCAGTAAATTTTTGGTATCGCTGAATTTTTAACCATCACATATCTACTTGTAATATGTAAATTGTAGATTGTAGATTGTACTGGGAGCAGAACCTAGTCACCAAGTCACTGCGGCCAAATAGACCTATTGTAACACGCTCTATTTTCACAAATACTCCCCTAGTCTAGTATTCATTACGAATTCAGAGATTTCTTAGGGGACTTGTTCGAAATATCTGACGGTTCTAGTAAATGGTTACCTAAGTAACAAAGCCGGGTCCATATAAGACCAATACAGTGACATAGCAGATATTCAGCTGTTTCCTCCTCTTCGTTACACAACCTGCAGAGGTCATTTTGGGTGATTCTCATGTTGAACAGGTGTTTCATTACTCGACAGTGCCCAGTCAAAAGTCCATTGACAGTGCGAATACCTGACCGAGTCAAGCTCAGTATCTGTTTAGTTCTCTTGAGAGAATGGAATGGGATGAAAGTTTTAGCTACCCTAATATATTTTGTTTCCATCCAATATTGGTGTGATTTTTTCCTAGCCATTCCTTAATCTTGAATTTTGTGGAGCTCCAAGGTATGCCACAGAATGGTTCGGGTCCTGTAAAGTTACTTGCTGCCCCTTTTGTAGCGAGCTCATCTGCCTCTTCGTTCCCCACGTGCCCACTATGCCCTGGCACCCATATCAAGTGAACTCTGTTTCTTGATGCTAGTCTTTGCACTCCCAAACTAGTTAGGATTTGATTTCAAACGCGGCAAGTGCTAGGAACGCAGCCCAGCTATCTGAGTGAATATAGATGTGCCAATTTGTGGTATCATTTTCCAATTCTTCTCCCAAGCAAAGTCATATTGCAATAAATTTCTGCTTCAAACACTGAGTGCTCATGTACCATGCTGCTAAAGATCCATCTTCTGGGTATTTCACCAAATACTCCTACACCCACACCTTCATCCATTTTGGTCCAGTCTGTTTACCATACATGAGTCATATATAATATGTACCAAAGTATATAGTAATAGACCCCGAATTATATACTGTCAGTTTTGCACAGTATACTTCAAGTAAAGAGTGCACTATAAAATAGTTTATAATTTGAAAGTCTTTACAGAACGCTTAAATGTTTATAACTGTATTTTTACAACTATTTTTCAACAACATTTCCACAACAATTTTTCTAGAATTTATGACTAGGTAGATTGAAATTATTTCCAGCCCAAAATCCCGTCTAGTTATGGTGTTCGCTCACTCTTATAAAATATTTGTATCAATAATATTTGTCTCAAATTGTGAATCAATTCAATATTAATTAATTAAGGTCATCAACCATATTTTATTTAAAATGATTATGTATGAATTTGATATTTACATCCTTGAAGAACAAAAATTTCGATTGTTAGCCTTCATTTCCGCAATTCTCTCTGAAGAATTTATTTGGTACTACAGGAATTTCCAATAGCAACCCATCATAGTGAAGTTCTGTGCCTGCCTTTTTTCAGCATTTCTTAAGTCAAGATTTTTCATATATGCGAGGAAATAGTCTCTAGGTTGAGAAATGTGTACTTGCCGGCAGGAATGCAATTAATGAGGTTCAATATATTCCAAACTGAAAAAAGACTGAATTCAAATGATTATTCTGAATTATTTCATGTAAGAAAATCGATGATGATTATTTTGCAAATCAATATTTTCATTATTTTAAAGTACCTACTTGTGCTTCTAAAATCCAGCATGCATTCCAAGCCATTACCAACTTAATTAGCTTTTAAAATTAATAATGTACTTAACAGATTATTTACCACTTCAAACATTCCAGTTAATAACTCAGAAATATTGTGTGCCGCTGACTGAGCGACGCGATTGAGACTGCCAAAACGCATGTGACCCTATTTTGCGCGGTATGAAATCCGCAAAGCTTCAACTGTGAAAGCGCAAAAAGTACGAGTATTTAAATAAAATAGGCCTGAAGGCAATAATTTTAATTCAATATAAAATCAGAAAGGAAAAAAAAGAAATTAGCATCAATTTCATTCAAAAATGAATTTCAAAAAGCCTTGTACTGGCCGAGGGGCAAAGCGATGTTGCTAAAGCTAGAGGCCTCCGGGGCAAAACCACACCGCACCAAATGAAAGCAGAGAAATGTGGAGACATCGATTCAAAAAAAAGCGAAGAAAAACAAGTTAGCAAGACCAGCATCCACAACAAGAAAAACAACAAAACTCACAGCCACAAAACACTTGGACACATGGACATGACGAAGTGAGAAATTCGAAATTTGGTAAAGGCAGAATTTGAGCTTTACAAATTTTCTAAGAAAAAAAAAATATGTTTAAAGTGTATGTCCGATTCGAGGGATTAGGGTTCTCGTCTACAAGGTGGAAACAAAGTGACAGTGACAGAGACAACGTGCACGAACCACCCTATACGCGGTTAACACGAACATGCCCACTGAATTGGTAGCCTTGAGCCATTTTTGAGTTGACTTAATTTACGATTTGCTTTTTCTGTGCCTTCTGTACTGAAATGCCACTTCGAGTCAAGATCCTTTTTGGTAATTGTATTTTAACTCACACACTGACAACAAAATACTCGTACACACGCACATAAAAAGGAACTGGTCTTCGGGCTGGCGGCTATTTTGCATATTTTTAAAAATACCAACGGTCAGTTTTTGAAAAAGCGTCTGCAGGGCATTATAATCCATTAAAAATTAATTCACGCACACACACACATACATAGACACACACTCCCATCCACTGACAGTCTAAAAATGCATGCAGTCAGTTTATGAGATACCCGCAAGTCATGTGCGAGAGGCTCAGGCATACAGACGAACACAAACAAATGTGAAATGTCACGCATTGACAGGTTTCTGGGAAGTGTGTGTTTAAACATTTTTGACCCCAACAATATCAGCAACAGCAACAAAAGCACACCAACAACAAGAACAACAAGAACAATATCACAAATAATAAATAACAACAACAATAAGAATGCATACTCGTACAATGTAGAAACATCAAAGTAACAAAGTGCATATAAAACCTTCGTGACTCGTACAAAATATGATTATCAATTTACCTCAAAGGGGCAACTCCAGCATTTCCAGGCATATGCTGCAGATTCTTTTGAAAAAGCATGACGTGGAAGCATTCAAACTCACATTGCAAGGCGTGTAAATATTTTAAGGAGATATGCTGAAAGGCCAAAGGGCATTGGTGAGGTTTCTGCCTTTCTGTCTGCTTCTCTCTGTATTTATTTATTTAATTTTTTTATTTTATTTTACTTGCCTTTTCTGGAGTTATTTGTTTAAAAATGACCGAAATACATTTAACGACGTGGCTTCAATTTCTCTTTGAAATGTGGAAACCATTTTTATTCAAATATATTATATATAAATATATAAAATATGACTAATAAGGACGACTGCTGTGATGAGTGACCACAAATTTTGTGTTGCTTTCGCATTTAACCATCTGATTGTGGTGTTTTTGTTTTGGCCGCAAAACGTCTGTCCCCTTATTTGAGTCAACAGGATGGCATCATTTGTCATTTTGTAAGTCGAATGCGGTAATTCGAATACGGAATTAACGGTTTTGAATTTCAAGTATGATGCAAAGGTGTGCGGGCCATTTATGAGCAATTTTTAGGATGTTTTATTTATGAGTGCAACATTTCAGAGCAGAAATGCTGGTCTAATGGTATATTAATTATCTGGGTCGATTTATACTAACTGGCTTTTACGATTTACTGTATTATAGCTTAATTGATCAGATTATTTCCTCAATTTATATTCTTTTCTTGTGGTCACTTTAAACCAGAGAATACAGAGAAATGACTCTTGTTTTGCGCATGTGCAAACTTGTAGTAGTGTGGTTGATTTTCTTCAGAACCAATGGTAAACAAACCTATCCATGTAGGCAACTAATGATAAACAAAGACTTTTTAAACGTCAGAAAATTTGACGTTTAAGTGTCCCTTCTCTATGCTCTCTGGTTTTTGCCGTCCTCAGCTGTAGGATTTCTATAAACGGAAAGGATGGTCCGAAGTTACCAATTTGTCCGTCTACAAAGCCATGGGGGGCCATTGTAGCACCAAACATATGTCCCACTTGCTGAACCTTTTGATAATTTGTACATGCTTTACATTGAAACGGAAATCGAAGTATATACAGTTGAGCTGTATTATCCACAGGTGGTTGGATTATATAGGTAAATTTAGCCATGCCGGTCTTTTGCCACCGACCACTCCGTTAGATACATAATATATACATATATCATACATAATATATACATACATATATCATATATAATATATAACCGTAGCTTCAGCTTTAAAGCAGAAGTAGAATTCTATATTGAAGAAATCGGACACATATTTCTCATATATACAACTGTCAATACTGCATTTACATGAAACAATAATAAAAAAAATTGGTAGTAATACTAGACTCTAGATAGGAAGTGGGCGGAATATATAGACTACCACTACTACCATTAATATATAGTTTCAACTTGAATCATTTTTCCATACTATTTTTTTAATCGCTCCAAAATTTTGAGTCTGAGTACAGTATAAATTCGAAGAGATATATGAGAATGATACGAGGGTGTGTCAATATGTACCTGAAAATTACAACAGCTGGTGATGCCAAACTGCCAAAAATTGTCAAATCCAACATTTTCGATGTCAAGAAGCATACAGTGATTTCAATTTCGCATTCATATTATGATATGAAGAAGCTATCCGCAATATGGTTGGATTGAGGTTCTAATAATTATAATTATAATTTCACGAAAAAGTTAAAGTATGAGTATTTGGAAACAATAATTCAGTCACCTTCCGGAACAGTTAGATTTGATAATGTTTCTCTATCCATTTTTTCCTTTTTTTCTAGATAGGATCTGAGAAATAATGATGGGAGTGGGAAATGCAGATAATACGGCGTCAGGGAAACATTGTCTCGCTAATAATATATGAAAGCTTCTGGGTTTGGAAGAGTGGACGAGTTTTCCACTTTGTGAGTAACCTCTCTTTCAAAAATGACTCCATATTTAATGATATTTACTTCTTCGATTCTTAATTATACCTACATCTGGTATATGTGTGGACCTAGCGGCTCTATACGTAATCCCTTACGTCAATTAGCTTAACTTTTCCAAACCTTTTGCATAGTTGGATCCCTGAATATATTAAAGACATGACCACTTACACTCCAAACTCTTTAGAACAAACAGAAACTGCGCAAGCGATTTCGATGGTATGGACATCAAATAATACGTATTGATGTCCAGTGTAACTTAATGCATGTAAGGCAATTTACTGAATTAAGTATTAAAAAGTTATTAATACATTATTATTGAAAAAGCAATTGTGAATTGCTTAAACGAAATGCACCAACTTTCCCGACGACCACAAGACGACTGACTTCAACGACGATGACGACTGATGAGAGAACTACTTTATGGACGACCGACTTCAACGAGGATGAGGACTGATGAGAGAACTTACTTTATGGACAACAACAGCGCTGAGATGGCCCATCCATTTACATATACGTGCAGGTCTCTCTCAGTGATATGGATAGTTTTCAATGGATGTACGGTGCCTACTCTACTGATATAGATGACATGGGTATCAAAGAATTTGCATTAAGGACGGTTTCTTTTCCCAGTAAAATGTAGGATAGAATAAGTTAATACAATAATAATAAGTTAAATACACTTTGGAAATCAGCGATAGATAATGAAAATCATAGTTATAGAAACTCAAAAATTTACTTCAAGGTGCTTATAATCTTATTAATTTTGTCAGTTCTTTTAAGCGTTATAGAAAGTTTCATATTCGGTGTGATACAATGTCCCAATTTGCTGATATCTACAAATTTCACATGACTAATAATTCGATATTGACAAGGTGGATGCGATGCTTCATAGGATGGGGTGACTCCGTTCCCCTAGGATTCCAATTATAGACATTTATATACCACTGAGTTGTAAAATATGCCTGACCTTACCTTCAAAATTAATTAAATTATCGCTCATTTTGTGAGTTTAAATTGTATGTCAAAGACTAAACTACACATTTCTGCTACTTTATATACAAACTTAAAGGATAAGAGGTGTTTCATAGACACCCAAGCCTACTTTACCCCACTTATGGTTCCAGCACATGCAACGCTAACCCAAAAACGGCGACACTAAAATGAGGCCTAATAATAATTTGAAATTCGAAACGTCCAAATTTTTTTGCCAGCAATGTCATTGTAACAATTGCTTGAGTGCATGGCAGGCATGCAATTACAGTAACCAGCTAAGGCAATAACAACATCAACAGCAACAAACAAACAACATTCCCAATAATAACAGAAACAAGTGTGGGGAGGAACTTTGTGAAATCATAAGCGAAAGATAAAAAAGGCGAAAACCAGCAGAAAGCCATCTAAGCCCGCATGCGCAAGGGGGCATGGCGCATGCAACCCGGCGATATTGTTTCTCGCAACGAGGACGATTTCATAATATGCGCTCGTACAGATTTTTTATGTTTTTCAATATTTCAGCAATGATGACAATGGCGATGATGCTGATTGTGATGAGGATGTAAGGCAGTGTGTTTCATTGCTGTTGCTGTTGCTGTTGCTGCCGCTTTGGCCGATGATGCTGCCGCCGCTGCTGGTGCTGATGTTGTTGCTGTTGCCGTTGCTGTTGCTGGCTAGTTTTTTCTCTTTGCATTTTGTCGAATTGTGTTGTGTTGCGAATACCCCACGGGTACGTGCAGCAAATTGGCTTGTAATGTACGATATTTTTGTAATTTTTTTCAAATTGCCACAACGTATAATATTTCAATGTGATATGTGAAACGAGCGGTAAAATGGCAGCGATTTGCTATTGTTTGGGGCCAACTGCGCTCTGCGCATGCATTGGATGGGAAATGAGTGACACGATGATAAAAAAAAAATATGAAAATACTGGAAAAAACCAAAAGTTCTGATATGTCATATGAAGAACAACTACAACAACATAAGCAGTGGCCTGAGCGCGGCAGCTACAATTGAATGGCAGGCGACTGGTGTGCATGTGCACTCGCATATAAATTTAGCCACAAGGGTATTTAAACAATTGCAATTGCGCCTTATAGTATGCAATGCTAAATTACCATCATATACTCGAAGGCAAGCGGGTGCGAAATGGCAGCGTAGATATCAGTCTGGCTGTTAAATGCTCCGTTGTTGCTCCGCTGCTGCTCATCGTATTGCCAACAAATTTATATGAAATGAGCTCCGTGATGGTTTTAAATGTGAATGAAATTATGCCCCCAGGCAGAGCTGTTTTCTGTTCTACTGCATTATTTTCCCCTTTTTTTCTTTCCGCATTATTTGTCGTATTTCTTGCTATATTATATCATTGGCGCACCCTGTATGTACCCAGCTCACTCGCTCACACACACACACATAGCGACCCAAACAGACCAATATTGTGTGTTCTGTCTCGCTAGCTCACTCACTCACTCGCAACACTATCGCTTGATTGACGTCACACTAATTACAGCTGTTTGGCTGGAGGCTTTTTTGTTTCGAAATATTGCTCGCGGTTAATTTATCACAAGTTTTTCTTTGCATTGCCGGCGGTTAAAAATGTTGCCAATGCGTTCGTTTCGCTGCTACCACTGCTGTTGCTGATGTCGTTTGCGCAGCTGTTAAAATGTGTTCCCTCCTCCCTTATAAATGTATTTCTTGCTGCTTTTATCCATCTAAGTATACCTACATATTAAAATTTGTTTGCCTCTGGGTTTTAATTCTATTCTTCATCATCACCATTATTATAAGCGTCAGCATCAGCACCAGCAACAGCAACAGCAGTGGGGGCATTGGCAATGGCACTGCCAACATCAGCCAGAATTGTCGTCGTCATCCTCATCCAACTCACACAACTCAAGGCAATCGGCAATTTGAAATCATTGAAATTATTATTCTTTTAAAATATTGCCCACGTATCTGTGTTTGTGTATGCGTGTGTATACAGCCTGCCGAGTGTGATTATTTATGATTTCGTTGCATAAACTTCTCGCATTGCTGTACACTCAATCAAAAGGGTTGGTAGCTTTTTCCAAGAAGGTTGGCTTCCACTGCCAATGGGTATGTTTACTAACATCCGGTATTTAACTTAATTGAACTGGAAATTAATAGATTGGTTCCTTGGTTTGACATGGGCTAAATTTGATAATATTCTCTAAACTATACTAACTGCTCAATGCCTGGGTGCTTGGAGGCCTCCTGCGTCGGCGGTTCTCCGGCCCTCCCCAATTCTATGCTAACTGCTTTTATAGAACTTGATAAATGATTCTAACGAGTATTTTTGCTTTCTATGTAGTGAAGACTTTGAACGCGCATCCAGTACGTCGAAAATAAATTTTGGTATGATTTTGAATTCTTGAGGATACGAGTTTGTTCGACTCTTCAACTATATTTATTTATAGGATTTAATGGAATTTTAAAACTAAGGAATTTTTGAGGGATTTTGGGAGAAGGAATTCAATTTTTAGTGTAATGAAGCCTTTGGTCAAACAATCTATCGAATATCGAATCTATGAGTATTCAACATTCGATCAGCTAATTATGATATTTTCTATTCTATCTAATATTCAATCTTATCAAATTTGGTAAATATTTAATGCTAAAAGCACTTTTTTCATAACGACCTTGTTCAGTTCCTCCCCTCAAATTTTGCAAATCGACTTTCAGAAAACTTGCTTTTTTTGGATTATCGGTGAGAATTATTCCATGTTCGCCTCCATTATTGTCTTTGTTTTTTGTTGGAAATCACTTACCAAATATTGAACGATTTTCAATTATCCTTCAAATTCTCCAACAAGTTTTGTCAATCATCTTTAATTACCGTATACCCTCGAAGGACATCAATTGAAACCTATGTGAATTTCTTCCAGTCTCGAGGTTAATATCTTCACCAATGGCTTTAAGACGCAGTTAGTATATGTATGTTAGGTTAGGTTAACGTGGCAGCTCACTCAGACCACCATGGGTCCATTGAGATACCACCGCGTAACAATGCACCTCCGATTTACTCGTCGAACCATTTCGGAGCCCTAATAAAGAGCAGGATTTGTTTGACCTTCGCGCTAGACACTTCTGTAAGAGAGCTAAAAGCATATTTGCCTAAAGAGCCCGCTCTGCTTCTACGAGGCAACTACAGAAGAGATGTTCCACAGTCTCCTCCTCCTCCTCTTCAACCCCGTTAGGATATGTAACTATTCTACGCGTATGTAAAGACCGAGTTGTTTCTTTGGATGGAATGGATGTAAATGCACTTAGGAAAACAAATTAAAGCAAGGGCGAAACCCCATTGAAAAAGGACACCATTTTTATTCGTTGATGATAAGCTTAAAATGACGAAGAAGAACAGGGTAAAATGATTAACTCGTTATAGACGGACACATTTTGCATTCGCCATTTAGTACACAAAATTTTAGCAAGGGGACAAATTGTCTCCCATTTCTGCGCCATATGTGCAAACAAGAAATTGCTTATAATTAATTATTTGATTGGATTTTATGGTTTTTTTCTGTTAGTAGACCACGTTTGTAGATGCATACGAGTATATCCTTAGATTTTATATATGCAATGTGAGCATGTATAAAATCTATATGAAGGGTATATCGATGATTACCCAATTTTTCTTCGATTGTAGTCCTCGATTGCGTATTTTGTGAATATAATTATGCTCGATTTGCACCTTCCCAGAGAATTTATATTGCAAGTTCCACCCTAGGAGTTATTTCGGTATTGCCTTGTGTTCAAATTAAGGCTTCCGAAAGGAGGCAATATGAATATCGACAATGTAAAATCCATTAAGCTATGTTAGCACACGCCGTTCAACGAGTAATTTAATCTCATCAGATTTGACACTGCTGGACTTCTCTTTTGGAGACACCTCCAATCCAAAGACTACACTAATAAACCATAGTCATTCACGGTTCTCAAAAACAGTGCCTGCAATGCCGGTGAATACTAAAAAATTAATTTAAAATTTTCTGGGTTAGCGCTGCGAGACATCATATTCCACAAGTGATTGAAACTATTTTCAAAAGCTGAAACAAATGATTTCTACACTACCGAGAAGTTTTAAAACTGAGTTTAAGTGACACAACCTTGGATTTCGAACTCTGCAGCAGACTCTACTCAGCATTTCAAAGTAATTTTTAAATATTTTAAATATTCCATACGTTTTGTTCATTATGAATTCTGTTCCTTGTTCCTTTTCTCCTTTGAAGCGTTTATATATTAATCGAATATACAAAAATATTTTGAAAAACGAATGTTTTTATGAAAATAATAAAATTTCATCTCCATAATTTGTATCATTTCTTCAAAAAATAATAGTATATATTGAAACAATTTCATTATTTTCCTTATCTAATAATCCATATTGTAATTTCTATAACTCTATTGCCCTGGTATTGCTTTAGGATGAAAGTTTTCATCCGAACATTGAAACGTAAAAAAACGAATCTTTAATTATTCTATTAAACCAATTTGAAAGACAGGCACAAGTTTTATTTTACTGGTTTATAATTTCGAAATCTGAATTGTACCGGATCACAATCAAGCATATTAATTCATTGCCTCCGGAAGTGCCTTGAAAGATAAGGTTTCGTGATTACGTTTTCTTTTGTCAAATCAATATTGAATTCTTGCAGATGAAGATAAATTAACAAAAATAGCACTGATTTGATATTATCAAAACTCGACATAAAACAAGATATTGGTGATACACTAACTGTAATAAACTGCATACTTCATATAATAATTGATGTCATTTCAATTTGTAAAATCGTGGATCGGGTGGTAAAAAGGGCAAGAATTAAAAATGGGGTATATTTCTTTTGGATCTTGGTAAATATAGTATATTGAAAGATTTTCAAAAATCTTGATGACCTTTCACAATTTAACAGAGAAACCAGCAAGCTTATAACTCGAAATTCTCGCTGCACATGTGGCTGTTGCTAAATTTACGTGAAAAGCAATAATACCGTCAGTCGATTTCATTGCCTGAGCCAGTTCAGTATTATAATTACTCTCCCAATACCACTAAATAATTACCTTGCAAATCATATCAGACCGCATTCCATGCAAATTGCAGCTCCATCCAGCACAGCTCACTCAATATCCAACATTTTAATTATTTACAGAAACGTAACAAACAGAAGTTGCATTGCCGCTACCACACGGAAGCAACAACAACAACAACAATAACAACAACAACGGCAACAACAAAACCAACAACAAAAACGCAAAGTCAACACGAATACCAACAACCAGAGTACGAAGCAAAAAGTCAATTGCGTCGCCTTTCTTGCTGGTTGCACCACTTAAACCGGAAATAGATTATTAAACGTCAACGCAGCGCATACCCGATGTAGCGCAACATAACTGCACAGAGAAAAACCAGCTTCAAACTCCACAAAGAAGTGAAGAAGGAAGCTCACTGCTGAAGACACGAGTAAACTACAAAAGGATTCTGCGCCACATCAAGGTCGTCTCGAAAAGAGCAGCGACGCAACACACACGCAAAGCGAACACGAACAACACCAACACAGAGTGACCGTGCAGTGTGAGAGCGAGTCTAGCGCCGAAGTTGCAGCACAAGTGAAACGAACGAACGCACGAACCAGCGAACAAGTTGTAAGCGGACTCGTGCGAGCCAAGTTCGTAGCAGGCAGACGAGCTGGCCACCGAGTCTACCGCAACGTTACCAATTCTTCAGTTGGAAGTAGACAGTCGGCGCGAGCGAATGCAAGTCAGGTAACAGTAAAAAATAAGTCGAAATTATAAACAGTTAAACGGAAACGGAAGTGAACCGTAATTTTGTGCAATTTGCTAGAGCACCACTGTGTTCCGGTGCATTAAACTGTCGGTGAGCAACGGTATTGCCGCCAAAAACCGTTCGTTCAGTAAATTTTGAAAACAACATTGCAAAAGTGTATTTCTTAAATATATTGTAAGTAAATAATATTCTAAACAAATGAAATTAGTTTGGAAACACAATTCCTCTAAGACTCTACGAGTATAAAGAAATAAAGTTGCTTTTGTGTTTTCATGTGGTGAACCAACTCTTTGGCAATTGAATTCAAATATATTTAAAATTCTGTAAAAAAAAATGCAAGGGACACGCACACCACCGTACAGACGTGGCCGAAAGCAGCAGCAACTTTGATTTGTAAACAACAGCAGCACCTTGACGAGGGAGCACGTGTTTTAGCCTGCTCCTCTGGTCTCGCTTGCAAGATTCATGACGGAAATTTTGTGTTACTTTATTGTGTTACTTTGCAGCAACGTCAGTAACACGGAACTTTTTTTGCTCTCTGTTGCTTTTGTTTGTTTATTCAATAAATTTGTAACTTCATTGCAACTTGGCCCATATTGCAATCATTTGTTTTCTTACCTCTTATTTACATGTGTCCCTTTTTTGCAAATTGGATTTGGAATTGGAATTGCTTTGGGAATGTAGAACCTCAATTGTTGCATTGGATCAGAGATCTTCTTTGACAGTGGAGCCCTCTTGTCCTAAGAGGTAAGTTTCTTATCTGTCGCTAAAGAAATACATTATTTATTTTGCAAATTGATAAAGTGCTTTATGAAGAAGTTTTGACACGTCAGAAAGATATGTTTTCCATATGGATGGGTTAGGATAAAAGTATTCCAAGTTGTCTTAGCTTTTGGTTTATAGCAATATGTTAAATAATGTATAAGGTAGGCTTCAGTGACTGAAGAGCATGAACACTCGTCCAGAAGATACATTTAGGCCATACAAAAAAAAAAGGTAACACAAGGAAACATCCATAGAAGCACTTGTACACAGATTACTTGCAGTGCTTCTGAAGAAAATGTAACAAATGCCATAGAAAAACAGACTTTGAACGATAGTAGAATATAAATAAATAATTCCACAACAGTGAAAATAAAGTAAATATTTATTGGAGTATAAATTCGAGTAAGAAATATCGAATAATTTAATGTAAACTGACGACTGATAAATTCATCATTATTATAATATTTATTAATTTATTATTGCCTTGTGGCGAATCTCCAAGGAGTCAAAAAATTACATTATTCTAATAAGAAAATATATATTCCTAAATGAATGGTATATAAATCTCAATGGAAAAATTCCTGTAAATATAAACGCCAGATTAATTATATTTTGTTCTGAACAGTATAAGATTTATTTCTCTCATGACTCTGATATTTTTGTGTTTCGATTAAAGTCAATTGACTTCCTTTACATATCGTATGGAAAATCTTTGTAAATGAATTTATTTGCTTCTGACTTGAAATTCACTACAAAGGGAAGTATTCGTCGGTCTATTATACGAAGTTCAAATATCAGATATAATTTTCTTTTGAAGCTGTTTGGAAATCTTCAATCAAAAAATTATTCTGCTTAACATATTATACGATCTACTTATTGCTTAACTGTAAATTTATTGTTCTGCATAGCCATATGTTGAAATTGGTCGAATATATGCCAAATATATATACCAAGTTTTGTTTAAATGTGAGGTGGTAGTGCAGCTGACATTATTTATCAACTAAGTGGCTATTCAATCTATTTTTGCTATTTCCATCAGCAGCAATAAATATTTTGTTCTGCAGGGAATATGTGCAATTGTTCCGATATTTTTGTTCTACAAAACACATTTTCCTATATTTGGGCTATACTCACTTTTAGTAAAATTGTCTATTACCACAATTATCACAGTCTGAGATCGTTGCGATTTAAACAAAGTCAACCACATACTTTATCATAATTCATCATATATCGCAGGAGTACCCCTTTTCCAGAGGAATTGCTTATCAGATTTGAAATTGGTATGCAAAATGTATATCCCCGATTCTGTGGAATTATCACTAGTAGCATTATCGTTTCTATATGTTTTCATGAAGTTCTCATTATTTATCAAATAAGTGACAATTCAACTAACATATTTTCTTTTTTCCATTAATATTATTTGAGTCAACGAAATAAAATGAAAATATATAAATAAATAGAATAAAATATAATTGAAAATTTTGCAGATAAATTTAATTCCTTGATAAAGACTAAAGTTAGTATTTATTTGTTTGTAAGTTGATGTAGATGGATTTTACTACGATAAGATTTATGAAGGGTTCTTTACGCTCAAGACCTTTACCCTTTATTATTGGTACAGTGGATATTATACCACTTGGTCCAGAAAATATCAATACAATAAGAAAAATCGAGGATGAAGTCAATTGGTTTATTTTAGTTTCTTTTAGTTGAAATAATCCTATGTTTTACCAATCTCGAAGAAGAAAGTAGAATTGGACAAACTTCCTTTGATATATATTGGTGGCGCTCAGCTGAAATTCGTTGAGAGATCATGTAGTTTGGGCTTTCATATTAATTCTTCTTTCACTTGCACTGATCAAGTAAATAGTATTGTGAAAAAAGTTTTTTTTGTGCTGAGACAGTTACGGATGTCAGCAGAGTTTACCCCTGTCAAGACTAGGAGAATGTTGGTTAAGCAGCTGGTTGTACCGATAATTTGCTATTCAGAGCTTGTATATAGTAAGTTGGATTCAAACTCCCTACATAAAATACAAGTTGTGTTTAACTATGCCACACGATATGTGTTTGGATTACGTAGGTTTGACCATATAACTTCCTGAAAAAAGTTTTTTTTGTGCTGAGACAGTTACGGATGTCAGCAGAGTTTACCCCTGTCAAGACTAGGAGAATGTTGGTTAAGCAGCTGATTGTACCGATAATTTGCTATTCAGAGCTTGTATATAGTAAGTTGGATTCAAACTCCCTACATAAAATACAAGTTGTGTTTAACTATGCCACACGATATGTGTTTGGATTACGTAGGTTTGACCATATAACTTCCTGGAAGGCAAGTGTTCTTGGATGCAGTATTGAGAACTACTTGCGGATCAGAAATTGTATTTTTCTTCACAAGCTGATTATCACGAGAACTCCTAATTATCTCTTTGAGAAACTTCAGCAGAGCCAATCAAATAGAAGTCGGTGCATGATAATACCTAAATTTGCCTATTCTAATTCAACTCGATACTTTTTCATTAATGCCATCAGGATCTGGAATTCGCTGCCTTCAGCTGTGAGAGGAGTGGCAGGGATTAGTGAGTTTAAGCATTTAGTGTTCCAGTACTTTTGTCGAGAGCTACCATAGAGCTCTCTAAATTTTGCCCTTGAAAATAACCAAATATCTCTTTTATTATTCTTTTATGTCTGTATTCTTTTATTTATTATTGTATTAATTTATTTATTTATTTATTATTTATTATTTATTACTTATTTACTTATTCATTTTTTTTATTTATCTATTTAATTAGTTGCTAATTTAATTTAATATATATGTATATATATATATATATATATATATATATATATATATATATATATATATATATATATATATATATATATATATATATATATATATATATATATATATATATATATATATATATATATATATATATATATATATATATATATATATTAATAACTGATATATAGTTATATATTAAATGACTTTGTCTTATGTTATAACTTTAAACAATAAATGGAAAGCAATTCAGTGCATAAATGACCACTCATAGTTTTTCAGTCCTCTTCATCATCATTGACTCACCCAAGGGCACTTACCATGTTTAAAGCACATTAGATATCCAATAGTTAGTAATTTTATATATTTTCAAACCATTTTCTTTTTTGTTAGAAAACATTTCATTACTTATTGAATCTTTTAAATTAGAACTGATAATAAGTACTTAAATCTTATATAACTACATTTTAAATTGAATCCTTAGCCAGTGCTTAGGGTAAATAAATTGAATACACTATACATATATATAAAAGAATAAGGGATAAAATATTAGATTCATGATAAATTCAATTTGAAAAGTTAAATCGTTCAAGAGGAGATGAATTAGATTCCTTGAGCAAGTCCTTAGCTCCAATATAATTTTAGTTTCTAGGCTCTTTCAAAATTTATGATTTCTTCTTGAACGGTTGGAATGTTTACTTCCCGATGCAGTTTTTCATTTTTAAAATACCACACTACATTTGTTATTGTGCATAGTATATTAGATTGAAATCGTTGCTCTATTCTATATTTGAAATTCTGGCGGAGCCCCACAGTTGAATGCCACTTTAATAGGAGGATTATATTTTCTTTGTTCAACCTTGAACTTGAAGTCTTGAGCTTTAGTATTAGTTCAGCTTAGCTTCGATATGCATTCGATCCAAATGAATGCCAAAATATTGCACATCGCGGACTTGTGGAATCATTACACCATTTTGGGAGGAAGGAGGGCGTGTTTCTAGCCTTAAGGTAAATGTTTTTCGACTCGTTAACCTTAATTTTAGTAATCATTCTTCTACATGTCTGATGTGATTCTTTAATTTTTATAAGGCAATGTTGGAATCTTTTTGCGATTATAAAATTCCGGTACCGTCTGCAAACGTAGATGTCGTCAGCTGGTTATCTGTTAGAAAATCACTTGCGGATAAGAGGTACAAAAGTGGTCCAAGTATACTGTATCCCTGTGGGACTTCAACTAGGATTTTGTGGGTGTCTGTCATATGGGTTTTATGTTTGACTTTAAATTTCCCATCAAAGAGGTAGGACTTCAAAATATTACTATATTCGGGAAGGTGATTCTGAAGTTTGTAGATGATACCTTATCTAACGCTTGTGCCACATCAAGAAAAATCCCAGAGCAATATTTTGTATTCTCCAAAGCGTCTCTAATTACTGCAGATATTCTGTGGATCTGCTCTATTGTACTGTGCTTCTCTCGAAACCCAAATTAGTGTTGATGAATCACTTTTTTTCCAACAGTGGAGTAATTTTATGGAGAAGTACTTTTTCGAAGACTTTAGAGAGTGTTGACAGAACGCTTATTAATCTATAAGAAGCGATTTGTGTAGGATCCTTTCCTGGTTTATTAATCATTATACTAACTGACAAGTTCATTATAGTAACTGGCCAGTTTGAAATCTTTGGGAAGTAATTTATACGTAAAATTACCACTTGCTATGTTTGGTAGTTCCCTCAGCATTTTGTTTGTGATAAGGTCGTGACCTGGCGCTTTTTTTCGACTTATTTCCTTCCTCCCAATCAGTTTCACTCTCCTAATTTTAATCTTCGTGCGTTGTTTCGATTGTCGCACATCTAGGGTTACTTCAGTCTGCATTAAATTTGGTGTAAGCACATGTTGGAAATTATCTGCAAAGGCAGCGCTCTTTTCTGCATAGCTTTTTGCCCAATTATCATCGGAAAGTCTTATAGGCGGTTCCCAGTAACGGGACCGCTTCATTTTACTTACAGCTTTCCACAGCGAGTAGTTGGTACCTTCGGTCGCTGAAAGACTTTTCAGGTTACGTTGTAGACTCAGCTCATGTTCCCTCTTTGCATCTCTTTTGTGACACTTGTCAGTTTTTGTTTTAGCCAAGGGGATCTGAACTTTTGCCATTCTCGTCTCAGTTCCTGTTTTTCTTTGATCGTACTTTGAATGTCTTTTGATATTCTTTTAGATCAGAAGTTTTTTCAACAACTAGTCTGGCGAGTTTACCTGCAGTGGTAAATATTTGGGTAAACGTCTGTAGCGTTGCGTCGACTTCGTGTATGTTTATTTATTTAGACTTTTATTTGTATTTGTATTTTTTTTTCTGATTTTATATAGTCAGGAGTTCAATATCAGAGGTTCTCAGTAATGATCAATGGACATTAAATAGAAAATTTTACCGACGCAAAAATAATGAGTTCCTAAGTATACCTTTTATTATACGAGGGGTACTATTTATATTTAGGGAACTGGCAACACTAATGTCAATAGCTAAAATCTGGCGACACCATAATAAAGTTTGAAATTTTTTAGCATAAACGTACTCACAACGTTTTGATGTACAAGTGCTATTTGTTAGTTAAGGAAATCAATTTGGCCAAAAAATGGAAATTTCAAGAGAAGGTTTTCGCTGGATTATTTTACACAACCCTCGACGTGGATTATCTCAACAAGAATGTGTCGATGAACTCAGTTTTTTTTATGGCGATAAAGCACCATCAAAAACCACAGTATATCGCTGGTATAGGTAATTCAATCGTGGTCGTAGTTCGGTCGCCGACGAACTCCGCGAAGGTCATCCAAAATCGGTTGTTGTACCACAACACATCTATGCAGTGCGTGAACTGATGATGCAAGATCGTCATTTGACATATCGTGAGATAGAGGACACCTTGGGCATTACTTCCACTTCCATACATTCAATATTGCAAGAACATTCGGCTGTAAAAAAGATTTGTTCCCGTTGGATCCCACATAATTTGACAATCGCTCAAAAAAAGGCTCTTCTCAATTGGTGTAAGGAAATGATTAAAAAGTTCGACCGTGGTGCTTCAGAAGGCGTGTATAAAATTCATTGACAGGTGACGAATCATGGATATATGCGTATGAGCCGGAAATAAAACAACAATCGACCGTGTAGGTATTCCAAGACGAAGTAAATCCAACAAAAGTTGTTCGTGGAAGAAGCACAGCGTAGCAAATAGTCGCCTGTTTATTCGTCTGAATGAGTCATGTGGCCACTGTTCCGCTTGAGCAACGTAGGACGCTCAATTCTGAGTGGTACGCATCATTTGTTTGCCGGAAGTCTTCGGAGAAATTCGTAAAACCAACCGCCTAAGACAACTCATTCTCCATCATGACAATGCGAGCTCCCACTCATCTCGTCAAACAGGTGAATTTTTGAGCAGTCAAAACATCGAATTGGCGACTCATCCTCCGTACAGTCCTGATTTGGCAATGACTTCTTCTTGTTCCCGAATATCAAAGGTAAACTGCGTGGTCAACGATTTACGAGCGCCGAAGAAGCAGTTGAAGCGTTCAAAAACCATGTTTTGGAGGTGTCTCAAGACGAATGGAAAAACTGCTATGACAAATTGTTTGAACGAATGCAAAAGTGTATTCATCATCAAGGGGAATATTTTGAAAAACAATAAAACCATTTTCATTTACAAATGTTTCTTATTATTAGCTATTGCCGATATATAAATAGTACCCCTCGTATAAAATGTATTTAAATTATATTTTCTGTATATTTTTTTAACATTTGCGTTTTTCTTACATTTTGCATTCCATGACACTGTTTAATATGTCACATTTATTTAATTATTTAATTATTTTTTTAATGGCGCTCATTGTACCTTTAAAATACTCATAAAAAAAATGAATACTATTAAAATAAATGACTGACAGCAACACGAAACACGAATATACTGAAATAACGCTTTTCTATCTTTTCGCTATGAAAGTTCATAACTAATAACAAATAATTATTTATTGTTAACAGATCGTATGCTCACAATTCTTTGAAAACTTATTATTAGTATTAAAAATATACTATTCATTTATTTATTAAGATTAAAGAAGAGCGGGATCTAGTCATCTAGTCACTGCGACCTCAAATAACAATATATTATTTCAAATTCATTAACATCAATCGCAATTAAACCTTAACCCGAGTAGTCTGATATGCGAATGCTGTTGTGTTAGTTTGGGAGCAGATTAATCATAGCTTGAGGCACTCTGCTGGGTGGTGTTGTGTTCTAATATTTACTTCAGAAACATTATTTATGTACGTAGCTGAACGGAGTTACCAAAAAGGGTTGTACTCTGCAGTACCACAGAAAAGGGAGTTAGGTGGATCTCTGAAATATGAGAGACTATTCAACAATACTTGAAACGATTCCAGAATACTTGCTCCACATGAGCGGGTGTGAACTAGTGATGAGCGATATTTCCGTACCGGTGATTTAATCGTGGTTATTGAAAAATAACTAGTAACGACAGTTACCCAATATTTGCCGTAACCGTTATTTTAATATACGTTCTTTGATTTCACTTTTTTCAATATAGATACATTCGTTTAGTTACTTGTCTTCTTCTTTCATAACCATTATTAATGTTATCTCTTTAAATATTTCTCTCGAACGACGTAAAAGAACGGTTATCTAAAAGGAGCGTTCACCAATAACGGCGTTCTTCAGAAATAACCAGATTGCCCATCACTAGTGTAAACCCTTTTTTGGTCTTTCTTTGCTTCTTAAAAATTCATATGGAGACGTATTTAGTACCAAATTCACTATTTCCAGCAATCCTAATAATAACATTTTCTCCAATATAAAAGAATAGTTTCCGTAAAATATTATTATTATTATATCTTCCACCATAATTAATTATAAGTGCAAGGTGTTGGGGCAAATGAGTACTAGCTACAGAGGCCTTCAACTCGAAAAGAAAAGGATTTTATAGAAAGAAGCATTTTGGAGACCGAGAGCCGAAATAATTGCAATTTTCGAAGTCATAAAATATGCCAAATGCAGATACGGCAACTCTGCCATATGTACCGATTCCCTTTCCTCCCTTCACGCCATATCTAATTCACAGAACAATGAATTCTATGCTACACACATTAGATCCATTGTGATCACAAAACACCCAAAAATTTCCCTAATCTGGGGTCCAGGCCATATTCAAATACAAGTTAATGAATTCGCGGATCACGCTGCTAAATACGGCTGCGCTGCTCCTGTGACTTCTACTCCTAACTACAACATCCCCGACATCAAACACTTCCTGCAAATATACCACACCGAAAAAAATAAACAGATTTGGAACTTTACCTCGACCTGGTATAAAGGCATAAACCCAAATCGAATTTCTCTTGTCGATTATTTACCTCGTACCACAGACAATCAGTAGACTGGACAGCATAAAATTACTAAAGCTGAGATTAGGTCATTCAAATATTTCTCAACGACACCTGATGAATATTGAACCCAAGTCCATATGCAACTGCATTATCAAAACTCCTAACAGTATCCTATCACATTACCTCCGTGAGTGTCCAGAACTGAACCGCATAAGATACGAGTATTATATCTTTCAGCATGATGATCCCGTATCCCTTCTCTCTAACCCCTCCCCAACTGATATTATTTTATTAATAAATAAATGAATAAATATATTTTGAAATTACATAAAATGAAAAAATAAAGAATATTAAAAGTAGTAATGAGCAAATGGCTTTTGCTGCATCGTTCAATGGCTTGACAGGAAAACATCACATTAAAAGAGAGTAGAACAGAAAGTCTGACAAACATACTGAACATTCAAATTATAAATGGCTTCATTTGCCTATTAAAATTTATATTTTTGTTTTTCCCTTTAAGTGGTACTTATGTATTTCTCCATTCCTTGAACTTGGTTTATTTTGATCACCTGCTTTATTTTCTTTGGTTGATAGTTCACAAGGGAATTCACCCAGCTTGCGTCGACTTTCAAGATAAATTCAACTTTGTAAAGATCTATATTGATAAAGTGTCAACTGGCATGTGGCTTTTTCGGAGTACATCCTGTGGGTTTAAGATTTCTTAAGTCTTACATATTCATATATATAACAGAAGACTACAAATACGCCGTGATAAATAAGCTGATCTTTAATCAAAGTGCTGCAATGAATAACTATTGTAGCACAGGTGATAGTGATGCCTCTTGTGGATGCATAAAAGTCAGATCTTGCTTTGTCGTTTTAGTAAGTTGTAAAGAAAATATTATGATGGTTAGAAAATAGTATATTGAAATTTTGACTAATTTAGAGATTTGTGATGAGGGTTATAAAAAAACCTTAGTTTGGAGTTCGGCATCCGGGTTCCATGCCTCGCGTGCCAGTGAGAACCATATTTATATAAAATTATAGAGTTGTGATCGTTACGTTAAGACTCAAAAAAGACTCTTTCTTATAAAAATTAGGAGAAACCAATCTGGAAAATTGTTCAAACTATTTTCTTTATTATAATTACGCTTAATTGAGTTACATCCTTACAAAAACCCACAGCTTTTTTCCGGAAAGAGTAACTGCAGTACCAAAGAAATGACGCATACGAATATTGCGTGAATATTTCCCAAATCACATCTACTCCAAAAAAAAAAATACTGGAGGTAATTAATGATGCCTCCACCATACTACTTCCATATTTTTTCTTCACACTTTTTCTTCACATTTTTTCTTCATATTTCCACAATGGAATCCGTAATACTTTCATCATCGAGAGCAGTTTCCGGTCCCGCTGTACCATTTTCTCATTTTTTTCGTTCTATTTATGAACTAACAAACCACCAAAAATGATGAATGGAAGTTCTACTCCATGTCCTCACAACATTACGCTTGAAGCTGGCAGTTGCCATAGACACTTAGGGTGTCACTTACTTTCATTGACAAATTTCCTACAAATAGTCTATTTGTTAATGAGTTTATGCATAATAAGCCAGTGAAAGTGATACCTGATACTCCACTACATAATCAGGTAAGAG
Source organism: Clusia tigrina (assembly GCA_920105625.2). Classification (NCBI taxonomy): domain Eukaryota; kingdom Metazoa; phylum Arthropoda; class Insecta; order Diptera; family Clusiidae; genus Clusia; species Clusia tigrina. Next base: position 404,650,568 of record OV050030.1, read on the forward strand.
TTCCGCTCACCATTTTGCCAATCCATCGATTGCGGCTGACTATCAGACAAATCGTGTAACTGCATCATCGTTTCGATTCTCAGACAATTTTTGCTGTCGGAAATGTCCACGTCGAACACGTTGTTGACAGTAAATATCAACGTGCGGCCGGAGCAGCCAGAATTGCCGCTGTGAAAACGTGAAATTCTGGCTCCGAGATGAAATACACGGCCGCAGTGCACAACTACCAGCGGCCGCATGTGCCGTTTAGGCGATTCGCTTCTTGCCTTGTTGCTGTTGCCAATGCTGTGGTTGTTGCTGTGTCGTTGTCTGTGCAGTGGTTGTTGTGATATTATCACAGATTGACGCAAATAAATGCCACAAATTCGCCCGGAGTGGCAACACTCGCACAGACAATTGTGATTTTGGGTGATGTTGGGCTATGTGTGTGTCTGAACTATTTGCTTCTCGTATACCTAGTTATGTGCATGGACTTCTCTATTTGTATTCGTATCAATGTGTATAGGTCCTGGCAAACATTCGTCCGTCCAAGCGCCGCTTGAAAATGTGTCTGTGCGAACGAAAAATGTTTGACGGGGAAAATCACAAAATTTCGCTTGAATTTGGGGCGTTCAGAATGAAACATTCACACACAATCGCCAACAAAATAACAACTACTACGACAACAACAACAACGACAACTACATTAACAACTAAAACAATTGCGCGGCAAACGTGATGTCCAAAATGCCACGCGGGCATGGCGCGATGTGCACGCCGGTATGCCCCAAAGGGCAGCAGCTCACATCCATCGCATCGCATCGTATCGCATCGGAACGTATCGCAGCGTATTCGAAGCACACTTAGCCGAATGTGTGGGATTTTTGGCTTTTATTGCGTTTTGCTCACTCACTCACCACTCGTTGGGCTGACTGACAATGCGCACACAATACCGCTGGGCGTCCTTTCCTTGGTGCCGTCTGTCGTTTCATAGTCATCGTGGACAAGACAAAGCAAGCGGCAACCAGCCAACCAACGAGCCCGGTCGTCTTTAGTCGCTAATTTCGCCTCGAGGAAAATCGCGAGATTTTCACACGAAAATCACGTTGATTTAGTTGTTGGCTTTGTTGTTGTTTTTTGTATTAAATGACTCTTAAGCTGAGATTTTGAACATCATCGGCATCGCGCGTCTTTAGCCGGTGAAATATGAGTAATTATTTGGGTTTTATATATTTAGATATGATTGTGTGTGTTTGTGGTGGGAACTTGCATTCCAGAATCTACTCATATTTTATTTGTAGATTTATATATAATAAGTGACGCAAAAAGGAAACACGTTTCGGATACGTAGTTATTATCTACTAGATAATCAGTGAATTACGTCATATGGACACATAATAAGGGTATCAAGGACGCCGTATTGACATAATAATTACTCACAATTATTATGGCCAGTTAAGCATATTTTTTTCTACTCAAATATCTTTTAGATAATTCCAATTTCTTTATGTTTATATCAAAAGTGAAAGATGGGTGGTTGTTGAACGAGGGAGCGTTGAGGTCAAATCAGTACATTCGTGATTAATTAACTCCTCAGGTGGTGTGGAAAATATATAATAAAAAAAATACCGTTTTAATTGATGAATTATTCGATGGAGATTATTTGACACCTGATTACCATTCATATTGTAATTGGCATTATTGATGGATATGAAATTCCTCGATGGCCTTTCACTTTAATGGGACTGAATGATACTCCAGGTACAACTTATTGTAGGACCACGATTAGGTCTGATGAGAGTTGGGTCGTAATCGTAGCATTTTCTCATGTCTTAGTCCTGAAAAGTCCATCATTACTTTGGTCCTTAATACTCCCAATATTGTCCAAGAGTGTAAGTCAAGACTTAACTCCATCGCAAGGTGGAATTAGCTTGAACTTATTTGGGACACTGCGGTGTTCAGGGGAACGAATTAGCTTATGAATTGGCGAACTGTAGATCTGCGGGCACTCCAATGGTACCAGTGTCATTTATCGGTATAATTTAGCGAGGGGTATGGATTGGATCAGGAGCCATGTGAATGATATTCACAAGGACCGATTGTACAGTTTAGTTGCCTGCAAAACCACCAAGTGCTTCCTAGAGAGCCCAAACAGGAGAGTTGCAAATTTCCTTCTGACATTACGAAGGACAGATCTTCAATCAATGGTTGGGGTAATCATAGGGCATACTCCATGGGGTCATCATATGGCGACCATAGGCATCGTTGAGAATCCGAACTGCATCTCCTGCCTGGGGAAGAACAGGAAGGCACAAAGCATTTTCTCTGCGCTTGTCCTGTCTTTGCCAGAATGAGGAGGTGCATATTAGGGTCAGATGTTTTGGGAATGCATAATGTACATTCCTTATCCCTGGATAGACTTCTGAGGTTCATAAAAGGGTCAAAGTAGCTTGAAAAGGTGTAACTTCCTTTCCAAAATCCTCTATATCCTTACCTTCCCCAAATATTTTTCCATTTTTAGTACAATGGGCATCAATGCCTTAATGCTTGGAGGTCTCCTTCTTCGGCGGCTCTCCGGCCTACCCCACTTCTATCTATCTATCTATCTATCTATGGTCCGTAATAGTAATAACTTGAAGCATCACCTAATATTTTATAAGAAAGAAGTAATAGGGAATATGAAAAGTTTAATTACACATATGGAAGCGGTTGAACTACGATCAACTCAATTGGAGTCTGATGAAAAGGCCTGCTAAATTAAACATTGAGGCCACCTAATTAGGGCCTAATAGAATTAAGTAAGGTGGAACTTAATGAGGCCACAATTTTATGGTTCGCTGGGTTATGTAGGAATATATGATTAATGTTATTTTGCTATGTCCTTCCAAATTTCTACTCGCCATATTTTGCAGACTGATCTTTCACTTCACAACAATTTTATAAATTTTGTCATTATTTTGGAAAATTTTCAATCATATTCAGAATAATTTCGAAAAGTTTTCTTTTTCTTAGAAATTGTATGAATCTGTATAAAATAAAAGTCGAAACACGAATTTGTTAGATACGGGAATAAAAAATGTTTTTCTTTTATCTTATTTACTAAAAATATTGTGACGAAATAGCCATTGAAATTACAACCTTTACATTAAGCTTCCTTACAAAAATATGATTTTGCTGTTGTTCTCGCTAATTCTATAAGTAACTCATGAAGTTGTCTCTGTCCCTCATATTATAAGACATTCACAATACGTTGTCCATGAAGTTGTCTCTGTCCCTCATATTATAAGACATTCAAAATACGTTGTCCATGAGGTTATCTCTTCAGCACTAATATACTTGTCTATGAGGTTATCTCTTTTGTTCTTATATACCTAGTTCTTGAATGTGCGGAGTGATCTTGAAAGCGTACACACTGTGACAGTAGAGTTAAGCTGTAAATTGAAAGCAGCAGCGATTAGACTGATATGGCAGTAGTATATACTGCTGTATAGAATTCATCTGTTTTAAAACAATGGATTTTGTATTACTTGATACAATTAATTGATAGAATTATTACTAAGAATAATTATTAATTTACATCATAATTAGTTATATCTTTAATGGTTACTGTGCAAAGAGTACCAACAACTAAGGCTTTCAACTCGTAGGGAAAGCTATTAAGGCATAGATAGATTATGTATTTCCCTATCTGCAATGTCCGACTTTGAAGAAGGAAAACTTCTTCCTGTAATTACAAATACCGCGAATCAATCTCGCGTAAACTAACATCTGTTTCCTAAGATTACAGCTTCAATTTCAGGGTGGAAGAGAGAAGCATTTGGACAGCATGAAACTTACTGAGGTTAACCTCTCAGTATCCGATATTTGATAGAATGTTGTGTTCAGGTCTCTGGAAAAGATGAAATGTCATATACTGAAGATACTATACTTGAATGAAATAATTCACTTGGTTTTTTTATAAAACTATACATGAAACTATACATGAGTAGTATACATCAAACTAAAGGCAAAACAGTAAATCTCTTAATGGCTACAACAACACAATGCAAGTACTGAAGAAGAGATTAATTTTTACTCGAAATACAAATAATTTATATATATTATATGTACTATTAGTAACCTGATAGTTATTAGGTATAAATGAATTGTTATCATATTTTACCACGGTTAAAAACCCCTTAGTTATTTAATCATGAGAGGCTATGCTCTGGGTAACACAAATAATAATAAACAAAGTCAACGCTTCTATTCTACAAATTGACATCTTCACCGGAATCACCCCAAACATTTCAAAATATCCTCATATCTCCATACAATACATTGAGTCCTGTAATTGGCTGCACCATCTGACCATGAGTTCACATTTGGCCCAGTTCAATTTGTGCAACTTGTTTATAATCATCAAATTATCTCCAACAACATATTCGCTTTCAAGCCACAACCCGCCCAGAAGGATACTTCACTGCTAAGTATATAAATGATTAAACATGCAGCAGTTGAGACCACTCATACTCACATCAGAAATAAGCTAAACGGACAGGCTGGATACCAATGGGAAACATTACTGACGGTGCAATGTAGAAACACCAAACGTATTGACCAGCTGGCAAAGGGAAATTATAGTGATGGAATTATGAAAACACTTTCGCAGAATCTCACATGTGAAATAATCAATTTGCTGGCAAATTAATTGGCCATAATCCAACTCAGCCTTAACAAAATCAACAGCATCGACATTTATGAATATGCACAAGTGTGTGTACGAGTACGCCTGTGTCTAAATTTCATTCTCATAATAGCTGGCAATGTTGCCAATGTTGCTGTAAATTGCCAGAGTCGTCTTCGATTCGCCTTGCAACCAACTGCCTTGACATCATGCGCCCCTCGGGCTAATTCTCACAAATAAATTTCCAAATACAAAAACATAGACACACACACACTCGCAATTGCATACGTACATGCACGGTTTCCATGTTCGCAGCCGGGTTTGTTGTAACTTCTTGAATTACGCTGGGTTTGATTGAGAAATGTTTAGCAGTAAAATGCACGAACGAGGGGCGTTGCGGCTGTGATTAAAAAATAACTATTTAAATACTAATTTGTGCATGCATATGTAATAATTTTCAAGTGTTACAGCACATCCCCTTATGTTCAGTTCCTCTCCGACCCGCTGTCTCTGACACTGCTGCCATGTTTCTTTTTACACCTGTGATTATTTTATTTGCCTACAATTGCGTATGTTGCCTGCAATGGTCACACAAATCATATGTGTTTGCTTTTATTTATTTGTATATACACATACACACAAACACATATGGGCTAGTTATGCAGGTACTTGTGAGCGTAAGTGTGTACGAATGCACATACACATACATATGGATTGGTATACTAAACAAGTTTGCTTTTAAAATGTTTTGGCCGGCGGCAATATTTCTGGTAATTACGATTTGATTAACTTTAACTACATGAAATGTAGTCAGCTCAAATGCTCAATAAAGAGAGAATGAAAAACGTCTGTCTGTTGGTTGGATATGCTTATATACGTGTGTGTGTGAGTGTCTGTATAGATATGTGTGTGCATGTGTGCGATTAAATATAAATCGCCCGCGGCTTTCTCATGGAATTTTTGCTGAGTTGAGTTTTAAAAGTAAATAATTTAGATGTGGCGAAGAAATTTACTATTTTTCCTTTCCATTCCTTTTGCCGTCTTCTTCTTTATTTCATTATTATTATTGTTATTTGTTGTTGCTGTGTTTGTTTAATTTTATAACAAAATCATTAAATCAAAATAGTTCGTTTTAATCTTAAATACAGATTTCTATTCACTTAAGTGGTCAGTCAATTTCTATTTCAACAACTCTTTAATTAAATAATAGCAATTAATGATCAATAAAATTCAACATTTCTATTATTGCTGTCAGCTTTGCATCCATATTTAGGCCAACTTTTGAGTTTGTTGGTGAGTTTCGACCATCAACATTTCAACAATTTTAATACGTAAAATTTCTGCTTGGACTTTGATCATTCTTCGCTCTATTTGTACTCTTATTAAGATCCCAATCAACTTTGGAGTAGTGTGATACTTCTTTTCTTCTGCTACCTGGAGTCATTATAACACTGTAATCGCTCAACCGGTATTCACTATTGCTTTGCACTCTTTAGCAGATGTTGCTTCGATTCTATAAACTCTCGCAGTGCAAGGAAAACACTTCACTTCGGTTTAGTTTTCTGCGAGTGTAAAGCATTTCCCACGCAACTTATCCTTGATAATCGGAAAGAAGACGAAATGGCCTGATGCCAGTTCAGGGCTAAAAGGCTGAAAGGCCAAATCGACGTGTAGCTATTTATATAGTGAGTGGTCTTCGCTGCAACATATGGTCATGCCTTATTGCATTGGAGGATAATGAGCGGTTTTAGTGGTTCTCACGGACACAGCCCCAATACTTGTGGCAAACAGAAACAAATGTTTGATTCTCTCGACATGTAGTGCTCAAGCCTTTTAGAAAATAAAGAGGCGATATTTCTTCCTTTAATATGCTGCCTGCTCGTCGAACTTTGGTTAACTTTGTCTCAATTCTGTAGGTTCAAACGAATGATTGTGACTTACCAAGCAATTCATTGTAAAGAAATACAATTTTCGTCATTCATAACTAAATATGAATAAGCATTCAAATGCTATTAAATAGGAATTAGTGATGAGATGTTAATGAGAAGTAATTACTGAAAATATCATATACAACCAGTTATAAAGGATAAGCCATAAACAACAAATTACGAGGGCGGATTGATATTGAAGCTACCTACCGCTAGATGGCAGCACAAACACAAAAACTTTTTTTTTAGAAATTGCGATCTGTAAAACGTCCGCTGTTAAAATTTCACCCAAATTCATCGAACTTTTCTGTTTCTTGAAAAATGGAAAAAAGCTAATTTCGTGCAGTGATTAAACACTATTATTTGAAAGGGAAAACGGCGAAAGAGACAAAAGAAAAGCTCGATAAACATTACGGTGAGTCTGCTCCGTCAGATTACATGGTAAAATATTGGATTGCTGAATTTAAACGCGGCCGAACAAGCACTGCAACAATACCATCAACAGGAAGGCCAAAAGAGGTGGCTACTGAAGAAAATATCAAGAAAATCCTCGATCGTTCGTTATGAATGATCGCCGAGTCAATTTGCGTGAGATTGTTGAAATGGTAAACATATCATATGAACGTGTGTTCTACATTTTGCATGAACATTTGCATATGAAAAAGCTATCGGCAAGATGGGTGCCGCGTTTGCTCAGTGTCGAACAAAAACGATTTCGACAGACCACTTCACAGCGGTGTTTGGACATGATAAAGCGAAATCCTGTTGATTTTTGGCGTCGATTAATATCTGTTGATGGAACGTGGGTCCACCACTACACACCTGAAACCAAAAATCAATCGAAACAATGGGTGGAAGCTGGTGGAAGTGCTCCGAAGAAGGCGAAGGCAGTGAAATCGGCTGGCAAGGTTATGGCCACTGTATTTTGGGATGCACACGGAATATTGCTCATCGATTATCTTGAAAAAGGATCCACAATCCCAGGAAAGTATTATCGTGCATTATTGGATCAATTGATTGATGCAATCAAGGAAAAACGACCACATTTAAAGAAGAAAAAAATGCTCTTTCTTCAAGACAACGCACCGGTTCACACAGCATTGGATACGATGCTAAAATTACGTGAAATACACTTCGAATTGGTTAATCATCCACCTTATAGTCCAGATTTAGCTCCTAGTGACTTTTTCCTGTTTCCAAACTTGAAAAAATGGCTCGCAGGAAAAAGATTCATCTCAAACGAAGAAGTGATTACCGAAACTAATGTGTATTTTGAGGGGTTTCCGAAATCGTATTATTCAGATGGTATAAAAAAGTTGGAATATCGTCTTACTAAGTGTGTCGAAGTAAAAGGAGACTATGTTTAGAAATAAATGGTTTGGAATGGATATAACTTCCATTAGTTTTGGATATAAAATGAAATTGTTGACTGGTAGGTGGGGAGGAAGGTAGGAGTGGCACCCTAGTTTGACAAAATCACACTTGAACACACTTAATGACCCAATGCGATACGTCGATGTGGCGCTGTTCAAGCACTGACTGAAAAGTTCTCTTACTTGAGATGGCGATATTCAGCGCAAGGACAGCGTCATGGTTTGACTGGTGAAAATATATTTATTGTTATGTAAAATCTTGGCTAATTCTATCAATTTAATTAAAACTAAACAAACAAGTATTTTAGAAGCACCTCACACAAACCAATGATAAAACCATAAGCAAACTTAAGTAGACGTAACAATATATGGTTGCATGCTTCGTTACCCGTTACTTTTAATTTACCGCGCCCGAATAATATGTTCATGTTGAGGCGACAATCAAACAGTGTTCATGTCTTGTTTTATATCGTGACTTGTGCGGAATCATCAAATAAAATTGTCTTTCTATGTATTTTCTTTCGGTGGACTCTTCGATGATGCAATGTTTTGCATTTCATTACGTATTGAATGGTGTGATCGGAATCATGAGTTATTTTTGCTAGGAATCATCAAATAAAATTGTCTTTCTATGTATTTTCTTTCGAAAGACTCTCTGCTGATGCAATGTTTAGCATTTCATTACGTCTTGGATGGTGTGATCGGAATCATGAGTTGTTTTTGTATGGAATCATCAAATAAAATTGTCTTTCTATGTATTTTCTTTCGGAAGACTCTTCAATGATGCAATGTTTAGCATTTCATTGCGTATTGAATGGTGTGAGCGGAATCATGAGTTATTTTTGTATGGAATCATCAAATCAAATTGTATTTCTGTATATTTTCTTTCGAAAGACTCCTCGATGATGCAATGTTTAGCATTTCATTACGTATTGAATGGTGTGAGCGGAATCATGAGTTATTTTTGTATGGAATCGATGATGCAATATTTAGCATTTCATTACGTTTTGAATGTTTAGCATTTCCTAACCACTTCACTGGTGAGATCGGAATCATGAGTTGTTTTTGTATGCAACAATAAAATCAAATCGGAAAGTATTGCAGTGATTCAATCCTTTTAGTCTCATTACCACTGAGAAGTTGTGTTCTGAATCGTGAATTGTGTTTGTATGGGATCATAGGTGGTTGATTTTTTAGGATTCATTTATTATAGATCACGAGCTGTGGTTATGTGGAATCTCCAAATCCAATAGTGTTTCTTGATATTGTGTTGTTGGAACTCTTCTATTCAGAATTTCTGATTGCTCACATTACGCAGAAAATTATATAAATAATTTACATCAGGAGCCATTTTCAGATGTCATTTTATACTATAGAATACGAATAATTATCCATTAATAAATCTTTTGGTCTATACTGATTAAGGCATTCAAATATTCTCCCAAGTCCACAATATTGTACATCGTCAGGGGTGAGAATCACCCTCAGGTTTCAGCCTGTTTATTGGTGTCATTGATTTTGCTGATGATTAACTATATTTAGAACTATCTATATTAAGGGAAATTTGTATATACAATTAAAACAATTTTGGCTCAGATATCAGTGAAAAGGTAAAGCTGTGTTTTTATACAAAAATTACCTTGCAGACTGTCACAAGTGCTCCTAAAGTTAATTTTATTTGGAAAGTTTTAGTGAGATCATCATGCCAACATCATCATCATCCACTCAATGTGATATGAATAGAACAGTATTCAACTTCCATTAAACTTTCCTGTAAATAGCTTTGATTGAGTAAATGTTGATGCAGGCACAATCTGATCAACTAAATGGCAGCTAACTGAATAAATGTTGGTAATTTTAGAATTTCTAAAACCTGGCCTTATCATCGTTTAATGGACAGTAATTAGCACGACTAATTTTCAATATCCACTATTAATGTGGCTATCTCAGGAATCTTTGAGGATGCACGCATAACACAATTTGTGCTTTTATACCTCAATTATAACTAAACATGGTGGCCAAATTTCAATTACCACTCCGGACATTAAACTGCTGCTACTGCCGCTGTTGCTTCTGCTCTGCACAAGGAAACGTGAGATATGTTCATCAATGAATGACGTATGCACTTACAGGCATGACACACAACTTATCAACAGGCCGAGTAAATGTGAAAATGTTCAGAAAAGGATATGAACGCATATAAGCAGTCAACCTGCTTCATAATGAATGATGTCTGCTGTCTGCCTGCTTTGTCTGCCACTGCTGCTGCGATCGTTGCTGCTGCTGCTGCTGTCACCGTAGCTGCTGGTGGTTGTGGCGTTGTTGAGGTTATGGTTGTTCGCTTTTCCGAAAACAAAAGAAAAAAATGTAAGAACATCTTTTTTCATTCTCTCATATGAGAAGTACTGATGAAGGCATCCGTCAGCTGGTCTGGCTGGTTGGAGCAACAATAACAACACTACCCAATAACAAGAAGAAGAAGAAGAAGAGCAGCAGCACCACACCACCAGAGATATCTTTTCACACACAGTAGCAGGCTTAGCAGAGAACAACTGCAACACCAACGAACCGCAATAACCACGGCACACTCACCCATACACATGAGCAAACTCACACACACGCACACTTCCACTCCCCGACACGCTTATCATAGGCATATAGGCATCAGTCCACATCTCTACATTCATTCATTCATTCATACTGCCGCATGCAGCAAGTAAGCTACGACACGGTACGACTTCTGCTGCTCTCCTTCTTGGCCGCACTCATTTGTTCCATGCGAGTCTGTCTATTCTGGTCCAATGGAGCCGCCAGCGATATCTTTTCTATGCCAGTTAAGAGTTGTTCGCAGTGCTTGCGGCCAATCTTTTGGATGAATTTTCTACAGTTGCTCTGGTGTGTGTGGTGTCTCCGAGTGTGCATGGGGATGTTTGTGTGCCTGTTTGTGTGCCTGAGCAAGTCTAAATGTGTGTGAATGTATGTTTTGTTTCTGAGGTGGCCGTCTTGTGTGTGGGCATTGAGGAAAAGTTTGATACGCTCGTAACAAGCTTGGCAGTTTTTGTGGCATGCTGCTGCCACTTGCCTCTTGGTTGGCCACATGCGCAGCAGTTGGCTATTAATTTTCGATTCTCTACGGTAGCTTGCCATACGAATCATTGTTGTCATGTTTCAATTAAAATCTTTGCTGCTGTGTTGCTCGATATTTTGCAAAATTTTAGATTTTACACTTCAATGAGGAATTTTGGCAGGTTTGGCACATGCTTGGAAGTTAATTGGAATACAATTGCAAATTGATGTGTTAGTTTAGTACTTCCTCACATATACAAAAGCTAACAAAAATGCTTTTAAAGTCACCCTATTACAGATTTTTCTAACTTAGTAGATACAAATTTTATTTATTATTATATTTTTTGTGAACTTCACCTTTGCCTGTGCTAAAATCAACCAACAAATTCTTCACTGCTCACCTTTCCTTTCCTTTTTTTTTTTTTTTTGTTAAATTTGAAAAGGCCTCAAGCCACAGTTTCCTCCCTAGCGCATAAAATTGTGTTCGAAAATATTGCGCCTGCAGGTCTAATTTAAGTAGAAAAACAAAAATACTTGAATTTGCCTGTGGGCCAATTTTTCTACTTCACGCAGCCTACGGCGGGGTTGTGTTCTAACACAACAACACAACGCATGAGCTGCAAATTGTTGTTGGCGTAGGTACCATGGAACTTATTCAAAGTGTTGCAACTATTATGCTTGCGTGTGTGTGTATTTGGGTGTGTATGTGTATATATTGCTGTATGCCAAAGGTGTGGCACACCCAGACTTCTCATGCTAATTTTGCAAGTCTGTAAAATTCTAGCCATAAAATTGTCAATAGACAGCGATATTCGGTGTTCATTCCACTCCTTTTTTCGTAGAAATAGTTGTAAAATGAGGAATGAATCTAGAATTTCATATGAATTTCGAGCTTAGACGACAATTTACTTTTTATTATTATTATTATTATTCTTAAAAAGGAAAGTACAATTATTAAATATTCTGCGAGTACATTGAACAAACAGCAATAAAGTTGAAGTTTTCGTTCTGACATCACTGTGAAAGATGCCTTGAGTTTTGATTTTTGCTGCTGAATGAGTGATATCTCTGGAGTTATCCTATATTCATAGTTTATACAGATGAGCCAGATTCGAAAAGTTTTGCTGGTCTACAGCTTGTACGAGGGCGGATTGATATTGAAGCTACCTAAGTATGAAAAAAACATTTTTTCAAAAACTATTTATTTCTCAACATAGTCTCCTTTTACTTCGACACACTTAGTAAGACGATATTCCAACTTTTTTATACCATCTGAATAATACGATTTCGGGAACCCCTCAAAATACGCATTAGTTTCGGTAATCACTTCTTCGTTTGAGATGAATCTTTTTCCTGTGAGCCATTTTTTCAAGTTTGGAAACAGGAAAAAGTCACTGGGAGCTAAATCTGGACTATAATTGATTAACCAATTCGAAGTGTATTTCACGTAATTTAAGCATCGTATCCAATGCTGTGTGAACCGGCGCGTTGTCTTGAAAAACGAGAATTTTTTTCTTCTTTAAATATGGTCGTTTTTCCTTGATTGCATCAATCAATTGATCCAATAATGCACGATAATACTTTCCTGAGATTGTGGATCCTTTTTCAAGATAATCGATGAGCAATATTCCGTGTGCATCCCAAAATACAGTGGCCATAACCTTGCCACTGCCTTCGCCTTCTTCGGAGCACTTCCACCAGCTTCCACCCATTGTTTCGATTAATTTTTGGTTTCAGGTGTATAGTGGAGGACCCACGTTTCATCAACAGTTATTAATCGACGCCAAAAATCAACAGGATTTCGCTTTATCATGTCCAAACACCGCTGTGAAGTGGTCTGTCGAACTCGGTTTTGTTCGACACTGAGCAAACGCGGCACCCATCTTGCCGATAGCTTTTTCATATGCAAATGTTCATGCAAAATGTTGAACACACGTTCATATGATATGTTTACCATTTCAACAATCTCAGGCAACTTGACTCGGCGATCATTCATAACGATATCGAGGATTTTCTTGATATTTTCTTCAGTAACCACCTCTTTTGGCCTTCCTGTTGATGGTATTGTTGCAGTGCTTGTTCGGCCGCGTTTCAATTCAGCAATCCAATATTTTACCATGTAATCTGACGGAGCAGACTCACCGTAATGTTTATCGAGCTTTTCTTTTGTCTCTTTCGCCGTTTTCCCTTTCAAATAATAGTGTTTAATCACTGCACGAAATTCGCTTCTTTCCATTTTTCAAGAAACACAAAAGTTGCTTACTTCAAACGACGACAACAAATAAACTAATCGATGAATTTGGTTGAAATTTTAACAGCTGCCGTTTGGCAGATCGCAATTTCTAAAAAAAAAGTTTTTGTGTTTGTGCTGCCATCTAGCGCTAGGTAGCTTGAATATCAATCCGCCCTCGTCAGATGCGTGGACAACAGGCGGAGTAACACTATTTACAAACAATTTAAAACAATATGGAAAGGTGTTCCGTTTTTCTCCAATAATGGCGCTTTGGAAAGATAATCGAGGAAAGATATATAAAACAAAATCAGTGAAAGATCTTATATTATTTTCATGCATATATTATATATATGTCGCTCAATGTGTATTAATAATGCCCCTTTAACATTTAGTGCCTTCTCCATGTCTACTCAAGTCACAGATTTCTTAGAGATTTCTTAACAAATTCTTCTGGTGATGTTGTAACGTTTCAAAAACGAAAACCAAACTTAAATATAACTGAATATTTCTGTGCAAAATTGACCAAGTTTTGCAAATAAAATAATAAAAGTCTCATAACAAGCAAATTAGATATTGAAATGTTTTCAGCTCATTACTCAGTACAACTTCTTTGGGTCCAGATCCCATTAAATTCACTTAAAAGTGCGGATGATGAATTAAAATGGAAAGTTTCGAACACATAATTATTGGGACGATACCAGATATTATGTTCTTCATATTGAAAGAAGAAGGTGAATACACCCCAAGAAATTAGCTTGTTTAAATAGCTCATTCACTTTTGCAGTGACAAATAACTTATGGACTAATCGTGACGACTGTGAAGTTTCAAGGGCCTTATGGCCTAGGTTAGACATGAACAGAACGAAGGTTCTCTTAGGGCTCAACAAACAGGCAGTAAGGGTGCTGACGGGGGTCATTACGGGGCATTGTGCTATCGCACCAATGATTCAACATAGGAGTTGCCATGATGAAGAAGAGACAGAGTCGATTCATCACTTTTTGTGTCAATGTCCGAGACTACATTTGAAACGACTTCAATGTTTGGGGTCGCGCTTCTTCACAAGTTTGACAGAGATAACGAAGGTAGATTTATCGGATCTTCTCACTTTCATCTGGAAAACCAAATGGTTTAATAGAGATGGTACGCCGAATGTATACGGATATCGCGGGTAAGGACGAGTATGCCTCCTCCTGGCATTTTTGAAGGCAGTCACAATGGACATATATGTCTCCGAGTGGAAGTGCGGATACTTCGTATCCGCACACGCCTTCCCAACCTAACCTAACCTAAATAGCAAATAGAAATGTGTGAGTTTCTCGTAAACTACTGCTAAGATTTTGTGTCATTTCGATATATGTAAATATAATCATTGATGTGATTTCTTTAAGGTATTCATTTTGATTAACATATATTTTTAAAAAGCCGCTCTCTGTGGTCCAGTGTTAAGAATGCTAGACTCACACTCAGAGGGTCGCAGGTTTAAATCCTGCCCCGGGCTTGGTCTCAAAAATGCTTCTTTCTAAAAAATCTTTATCTCTTGGAGTCGAAAGCCTCAGTAGCTAGTACTCATTCCACAAACCCTTGCAGTTCTAATTAATTATGGTGCAAGGTATAATAATAATAATATTTTTGAAAAGTAAATTTCGCGTAACCTCAACTTGGCTGTTTTCTGTAATAATCTAGTATGACAGTACTCGAAGAAATTAGTCACATTTCACAAAATTTAGTAGCAGTTCATCTACTAACACCAAATAACTGATACATGTATATGCTTGGGCGGGGAAGTTAGTACAATGCTCTGAATAACTTTCTTGTTTATGTGTTGCTCTTCAAACAGTTCATTCGACATTTATGGTCGATTCCCCTCATAGTTCAGTATTTGATCTCTCCGATCCTCGACATTCGATTATAAGTATTCGCAGTGCATATAATATGCAAACTGAGTATTTGTCTTCGTCACTAATATAAAACTTTCAACAAACATCTCCCAAAATATTACTTGACTAGCACACTTCAACGCTTGGCGTAACCGAAATAGGGTGTTGGTTTTCTTTTCTTTTTTGTTGAACAGTTATGCTGGAATTTTTCTTGAAGCATTCGCTCTGCGTGGCCGCTGGCATTTCGTATACGTAGGCACCATCGCCGCCAAGAAACTCCTCCACATGAAGTTCAATTGTGTTGAACTTTTATGCCGTTTTCTTTTCTGCACAGTTTTCATTTACATATTTTTTTTTTGCTTTCCCCTTTCTTTGTCTGCTCTTACTCCTTTTGCAAAATGACTTCAAAACACCAAAGTTCCAATTGAATTTTTGGAATGAAATTATTTTACCGAGTTATAAGCCTTACCTGAGTGTGGATTTGTGTATATGGATGGTTGTGTGCTTTGGAGGAGGCAGCTAAGTTCGCCTATTTTAACCAGCGGCAATTCGGGTGTACAAGGATACACTAGTAGGCAAAGAGGGGTTGTTCCGAGCACGTGTGTGTTCTGTGTGTCGGGTCTGTGCAGTGAGTTGTGGCTTTGGTACAATTTGGTGAACGTATATTTATAAAGCCGTGCTGACTCAGTTCTTGGTTGAAATTTTATTAGCTTGATTTTTTGCTTGGGTTACTGCTGGGGCAGGGTGGAGTTATGCCAGGTAGGGGGGTTGGGGCAATATTTGCATGCGTAAACTCTGAATCAGATTGAATAAGGGTGAACGATATTTGTAGTTCGGCATTTCTTATGCTTTGGAGTCCCACTTGCTTGAAAGGTGTACAGTTCCGTGATTTATTTGATTGCAGCTGGGAGCGGGTTAAGATTGAATCCATTTGGCATATTAACACATTATTGGAGCAGTGGCAAATATTCCTTAAATGAAGATTAAAAAATCATATTTAAAATTATGAATCAATTAAGCAAATTAAACATTATTAAATCACCAATTCTGCGATGGCCTTTTTTGTTCGCTACACTCAAGTATCCTTTTCCTGTATAGTAAATATTTACCTGATTTTTTACTTTTCACTTAACGTTATTTCCAACCGACTTTTAACCTTTATTCAGAAATTACACTAAAGGATCCGGCTTCATAATTTACTGAATTCCAAAAGCAACTGCTTTTTGTTTGTTTTTGTCAGCCTGCACACCCCACCATTCAAGCGTATATGCTACAGAAACAAACTCCGCACAGCTGTGGCATAATTAATGCAACAAGCGAAGTCTCATTAAACAATTAAAAGATAATTAACACATTTTTGTACCTCTTTCGCACAGAAGGTGTCAAAAGCACTTAATAGGCAACATTGACACGTTGCAGCCGAGCAGGCGTGTTTGCGTGCGTAAGTGAACGTGTCCGCTTGTGTGAATTTCATACGCAGAAAAAACAGCAGCAGCAACAACAACAACCACAACCTGAGCAACATCAACATCAGAATATGGAGACGCATCAACACGGCTTTTAAGCATCTGCCATGTCCATGAATACTCGTATCAGCAAAAGCAGCAACCCATCTCCTGCATCTGGCATCTAATAAAAACGTCAAACATTAACAGCACCTGAGATAATAGCGCGTGCAGCATAGCATCAGTGTGGATAAGCGGGGAAACACTGACACGGTCATAGGCACTTTACATGTCCAGAGCGAAATGTTAATCGAAATTATAAATGGCTCCAATTTAGTTGTCTCCTGTTTATGATTTAATGAAGATAATATACGGGCGTGGAGCCGTATATGAAGAATAGGATGCGTTACCTAACTAACAAGTAGTTGAGTCAATTATTGGAATATGGATGACTATTTTGTCATCAAAATAACTACCACATAACATTCGGAAAACTTCCATAGATTCCAATACAAGCTATAGATAATGAACCCCTTTTATTCCAATTAGTAAAGAGATACTTTACAAAAATATTTGCCCACCATTCATTTGTGTTGTAAGAGAGCTGCTTCCTTTAATCAATATTTCAACATATAAGAGTACCAATAATATGTGGACCCCTTTTGGAATTTTTGTTTCTTCTGATATCCCGCGTACTCACATATCTGGTAAACAATCCCACTTATATCTATAAAATCCTTTTATAAGGCTACTGGAATTAACATAGGATAATAACCCTACGTAGCTTGAAAATAGTTTCTGTCTTGCACAGTTCTCATATCCTCTGAGTATATTTTCCCATACTCCTCTTCCTATCACACAAAAAGTTATGGGTCCTATTATTTTGGTGGAAGCTCCTTCCCTGACAAGTTCGTCCGCCTGCTCTTTACCTTGAATCCGTACGTGTCCGGAGAGCCCGCAAAGGCTAACGTTGTTATCTTTGCCTAGCTGGTTTAGTTTCTTAAGACAATCCCATACTAACTTAGAGTCTACTTCTTAAGAGGTCGAATGGCAGTTTCACTGTCCGATAATATGGCTATGTCCCGTCTGTTGTATTTCCTAATCAAGTTAATCTGTGCGCATCTTTCGATGGCATGGATTTCAGCTTGGACAATGCTTGGGTAGTTTCGGAGCATCTCGGTCCGAACATTCTTGCTCCCGTACCACTTCCAGTTTTCGACCCTTCTATGTACCACATAATTGTATTTTCTTCAAAGGAATATGCTGTACTACTGCTCCAGTTTATTAATGTTACAAAGATTAGTTTTGTATCAAAGCTACATTTTTTCTGAGTTCTGTCCAGGAGAAAGTAATCAATTTCTGGGCTTGTTCGGATCCATTGCCCTCCATAAAGCCTAGTAATTGACTTGTCTCCCTTGATGCTGACTGCAGTTGCCAGGGCTATCTTTTGCACTACTCTATGTAATGGACTAAAATTCAACATAACTTATAGTGCTGCTGTTGGACAGGTTCTCATTACCCCAGTTATCCCAATGCATGACAATCTTTGTATATTGCTTAACTCTATTTGAGTTGACTTCAGTGTTGTTCTTTTAGCCCATGCAATAGCTCCTTAAATCACTACTGGTCAGACCATCTTACTACTTATATTTGCTGTATATAAGGTGCAAATTGTTTGTAAGTAAGGATGCAAAAATGGAATGTATTTCTTATAATCAATTTTTTCTTTTATAACTTTCACCACTTCTGATATACTCCAATATCTACATAAAACAAACTACAGACACGCGTACGACTTTGTCATCGTTTAGTCCATATTCATACAATCTCACTATAACATAAATTACGGAAGCATGTGCTAGTTCCCTCGCAGGGCTTTGAAGGATAACAAACAGAGAACTTTACTAGTATATTCTCTTTAACCGGCATTTGACCGAATCGGAAATAGCCATAGAAAAATTACAAATTCTGACTCCACACGCCTGTGAAAAATCGTTATTCTGTCCTGAAAACTATGTCAGCATCTTTCGGTAACATTCTCACACATACCTATTAACGGAAATTAGTTTATTAAAAAATCGAAGGTCGTGGCTAATGGTGTGTAACTAGTCATTGGCTCGGCAGCCATGCTCTCAGGCTGGGAGTATTCTCTCATGAATACTGCATAGGCTTTGTGGATGAAGAGGAGGAAGAGACTGTGGAACATCTCTTCTGTAGGTGTCCGGCTATAGCTAGAAGCAGAGCGGGCCTTGTAGGTAAATACGCTTTCAGCTCTCTTACGGAAGTGTCCGGTGCGGGGGTCAAACAAATCCTGCCCTTTATTAGGGATTCAAAATGGTTTGACGAGTAAAAGTAGAGGTGCAATGTTACGCGGTGGTATAGCAATGGACCCATAGTGGTCTGAGTGAGTTGGTCTGTAGATTGCCATGAAAACCTAACCTAACTTAATTGAGAATATTATTAGGCGTATTCGATTCGCCACCCTATCGAGGATAGGACAGACTTTTGTATGGAGAAAGTTATCGAGTAAATTATACTCGAATGAAACGAGCTAGTTTTTCTATCCTCGATAGAACGTGCTTCCGAATTGAAAATTGGTTGAAATCCACCGAGATTCAAAATTACCCATAAAAATTCCAATGGGATTTTTTACTTTTCAGTGACTTTTTTTAAACAGTTCTGCCAAGTCTTCCACTTTCCCGTTTGCTGTTTTATACGCACAACTTGAAACGAGCCCGATACAAGACACGAATCGAATACGCCTATTGTGAGTTAATCAAGAGCAAGTTAATGCAGAAGAGGGCCCCTTTAATCTTTAAATTATTTAAAGTAAGTCAAGATGTAGGTGTATTCTAGTCTAGTAAACTTCCAGTAGGAGTTCGATTTGAGCTGAAGGGAGTATGTGTTTGACCCGCATAAATTTCCATGAGTATTTCTAATGTAGTCTGTGGAGACGGATGAGTTTTTTTTTATATTACCGAGGAGGAAACCGTCAGTGCAGGACTCTAACTCTGCTAAAACCTCTTCTCGTCCCCCCGGATACACTGATTAGGTTTTACTTCAGGAGGCTGCTCACACGTCAGTATTAGGTCTGTGTGTCAGTCCTGTGTACCTCGCGTTCCGCATGGCGCTGGCGATTCCGTGCAGCGTAGCGCGCTCGTTCTGCTTTTCGCAGTGCAATCATAATGGTGGCCGCTGCCGAGCATACTGCTTCCCATTTAGTGAGCGAATCGCACATGTGCGTACAGAGGTTGTCCATTGTTGGGGGTCGCTAGGATAATACCCAATGTCTCCCGAGCGTCCTTGAATTGCTGGCAGTGTAATAACACGTCGAGTAGGCTCATCAAATAGTAGATGATGGAGATAATAATGATTCCTATTTTGCGGCGCTTTTCTGAAAATCGCTTCATATGAAAATTCCCCACACAGTACAGTTGAGCTGCCAAGTGTAACACAACATACTTCTATATTTTAA
This sequence comes from Clusia tigrina, assembly GCA_920105625.2. Classification (NCBI taxonomy): domain Eukaryota; kingdom Metazoa; phylum Arthropoda; class Insecta; order Diptera; family Clusiidae; genus Clusia; species Clusia tigrina. The sequence goes on from OV050030.1 coordinate 404,670,611, forward strand.
GTAACCAATTAAATCATAATATGATAAGCTTATTTTTTTTATATTAAAACTGCTGATTTTCTTTACGTTGACTGAAAGAGGAATGAAACTTTTCAAGGTAAATCAGCAATTAATTTTTTATTTTTTTATCTTTTATTTCTTTTTTATTTTATTTTCTTAAACTTTTTTCTATTAATTTGTTTTATGATACTTTATTGTTTCCTCTATTAAGACTTATACTATTATTATATATTCCCGGCCTCCGTGGTGTAGTTGTAATTATGCTATACTCACACTTGGGGGGTTGTGGGTACGAATCCTACCCCGGGCATGGTCTAAAAAATGGTTCTTTCTAAACCTTTTTCTTTCGAGTAGAAGGCCTTAGTTGCTAGTACTCATTCCCGTGACCCTTGGAGACATAATTCAATATGGAGCACGGTATAACAAAATAATAATAATAATAATAATAATAATAATAATAATAATAATAATAATAATATTATTATACATATATTATTCAGACTTAGAATATTTCCCCTCAACATTTGGACAGTTTATTAATAATGTTGTTTTATAACCTCTCCTATCTAAAGTGTACACAGTTTGTACCTTTCAAAGTAAATACATTTACAGAACAAAGAGTAATTAAACTCAATTCAATCAGATTCATAATAAACCGTATAACAAGGCCTCTAATAGTGTTTGGATTTCGTTCTGAGAATTTGCAATTTTAATGCGATCGTAAACCCACTCACAAGTACCACATTTACAGCTTGCACTCCGCAGCAAGAGCTTACACTGTAACTCGCACGCTCACGCCAACACCCACACCCACACCCACACCATCTGCAACAATAGCGCTCGCATTAGCAAATTAACGAAATGCATTTTGAGTTTTTTCCTTTGTTGCGCTTGCATGTTGCACGCCATAATTCAATACCGACTGCGTGCAGTTGCTCTGAATTTTTGATATGTTTACAGAAATGTTTGATTTTAGCAACATTTCCGCAACTGTGCTCACTGCACATTGCACAAAAGGAAGATAATTCGATGCACGGACCACTCTGAACTGCGAAATGCGGTGGAGCTGGTAAATTGATTCAAAGGCTGTGCGCACCAGCGGAATATCTGAGGAAGGCTTCTTTTGGCGGGCATATGCAAACGGGTGTGAGCATGTGTATTGGCACGAGTATAGCACAATCGTCTGCGCCAATTAGCGCATCGGTGCTGGAAAAGGTCTGATAATTGCACTGCATGCTTGCCGCCTCGTTGCACCTGTGCGTTCTGCTATTAAATTGGTAGTAATTGATTTTGAACACGCTTCAGTAGTCAAAAGATGCTCATTTGCTGATGCCGTTGCATTCTGCCTGCTGCCTCCTGCCTGCACTGATTATGTCGTACAAAGGAGCATACTGCACGCTCCAATTCTCTCACCTCCGCCTGCATCCTTAGCTGCTACCCATCCGCGCCATCCCGGTGCTGGCGATGTTGATGCTGCATGGGCGCATACGAAGTCAATTAGCAATTGTGCATCCGTCAATTGCATGTGCGTTGTTGCACTCGTTCGCTGCAGACACTCCAACTCGACGTGCATTCACCGCAAACTCTTTTTTGGTTCATTTTTCAAATGAATGATTTTCAACGTTCAGCATTGAAACGCATGCTCTTGATTGTTTATTGTTTTGTTGGTCTTTTTTGCTATTAACTCATTTATACATAATTAATTATATTCTTCAGAATGATGTGTTTTGAACGATTCTCGGTACGATGCAACTGCAAAATGCATTCTTTTGTTTTTTTTTATTATTATTATTTTCGATCCATCAATTAATTAAAAGCTTTATTAATGTGTTAATATTTTATGAAACGAAATTATGTGGAAATTTAATTAGTAAAAATTCCATATAGAATTTTAATGAATTTACAAAAGAAGTAGTAATAACAATTTAATTTTTAGATTTCAATTAATCGTGAGGTCGTGGCATCAAGTTAAGTATTAATTAGGTTCCATTTAAATAATTGAAATATAAGCCAAGCCTCTTATGCACTGACTTTCTTTTAGTCAATTATCAATAATATTCTCAATTAACTAATTTCCGTTAATAAGTGGGAGTATGTTACCGCTGGATACAGGGGCCTATGCTCTGCAAAAATATCGATTAACCGACTGTTGGGTGGGTCAAAATGATGTTAAAAAGAAAAGAAATTAGCGCATCTCTGGGAGACGAGGCCGTATCAGTCATTGACGATCTCTTAGTCAAACTACAAGAGTTAGGCTTCGAGGCAAGTGGATATGCTAACAATCTTGCCATCATTATCAGCGGCAAGTTTCACAGAACAATATCCAACATTATGAATCAGGCTCTAGCCTTCATCTCAGAATGGTGTCGCGCAGAGGGGTTATGCATGAATCCTAGCAAAACCATTCTCGTTCCTTTTATAAACAGATTAAAATTGAACCTTGGTACAATAGCTGTTGAGGGAATCAATATAAAATATTCCGATGAGGTCAAATATCAGCTGTAGTTCTGAATAAGCGACTAAATTGGAACTCTCACCTAAATTCGGTAAAATAAACAAAGCCACAAGAGCAATGTTGGCCTGTCGGAGTTTTTTTGGTAGAACATGGGGTCTAGACTCAAAAATGATACACTGGATGTATGTAATGATGGTTAGACCAATCATTACCTATGCCTCCCTGGTGTGGTGGCCTAAGGCAATACAAGAATCCCGTAAGAAATTCCTTACAAGTTTTCAAAGGCAGGCTTGCCTGGCAATCACCGGTGCCATGCGAAACTGCCCAACCGCTGCTATTGAGGCCATAATAGGACTATCCCCACTTCACGCATTCGTGAAAAAATGTGCTGCGCATTGAATATGAAAATCTTGTCTAGACAGGAACCTCATGACTGTGCTCATTTCAATATTTTAAAAAGCATACCGGATCAAAACATAATCTGCTCAGCTGAATTGATCGATTCGCCTTATTATTAAAATCCTTCATTCAGATCAACTCAATTCCTTCGTTTATTTTCAAAGGCCAGAACGGGCAGTCTTTCGTAACCCACTGACAGCCTCTGAGGCCGTGTCACATTGATTGCAGTCAAAGTTGAAAACGTAGATTTGCACACAGCAGTGCTTAATCCTACGCAAAAAGTTCATGTCTCTTTGAACGCCTGTCGCTGCCTGTACAAAATTGGCATTATGTTTTCCATTTTATCCTCGTGACAACTAAACTAAGCTTTGAACTCAGAAGCCTCTTCTCTTGATGGAATAATTTTACCTGAAAAATCAGTTGACATTACGGATTGGACATAATAAAATAACACTAATAATTTTCACACACATTTACCAATATTTTTCAAATAGTACCATTTTGTCTACATCGAACTCATCGAGTTAATAAATTTGATAGATCGTCGTTGTCCGAAATCATCTGTGTTCAACGTTTCGAAATACTCAGCTTTAAATACCTGAGCATTCTGGGCTTTTATACTTTGTCTCCCAAAGGAACAGGAAGGGGCATACATCGAGTAGTCATCCATTCAATTTGACTTTTGGATGTGGTTCTTCTGGGTCTTGATCCTACTTTCGGAATCGCCGCTTATCATAGACTTAGCTGCTTCCAAACATTTTTGATACATTTCATCTGATCTCACTTTTGCCATTTCATTTTGTACGCACTTTTTGATTGCTATGACATCTTTCAATCCTGCGCTTCGGGCTTGTAAAGCTGAGTCTGCAGGCTGAAGCATGGATAAGATTTTTTGGCCACAACCATGGGCGTACGAGCAAATTGAGTATGAATTTTTTAATGCCGACACTACTGGCGTTAACTCTGTCATGTTTAATTTAATCTAAAGTCTTCCAAATCGGTGAATAGTTATCTTTTACAAGTTTTATGGGATCCAAGTTTCCTGACCAACGCTGTTCGAGGGCCCGGTCGATCCTTTTTCCACCATAAAAGGCGGCTATTTTCCCATGGTGAAAGAATTCATGTAACATGATGTATTGATTAAAAAATAAACGAATGAGTCATTTCTGAGATAGTCCTGATGACTATCAAATGCAAACGATGTTTATAGCAGTGAACGTAAGGGATTTTTCGACCCAATTCATTTTCTATTCTGGTCGCAACTCCCGAAACTTCCCCACTCATTACACTTGCCCCATCATAGCATTGGCTTAGCATACGAGAGAGGTCAATGTTATTTTCCGTAAGGGTATTGACCGTTAATTCCGAAAAAGTGGCTTCATCGAGGTTTTCGATAGTTGTAATTATTAGCAACGACTCATTGACGATTCCATCCTTAACGTAACGTAATGCTATTGCAATATTTTCGCGTTTATTTGTATCTCTCGTCCCATCTTCCATTAGAGTAAACCACTTCACGTCAGATTCCTTAATATCTCTAACAATGGAACTTCGTACTACTTGAACCATTGCCTGAATTATTTGATTTTGAATTTCAGGCAAACGATATGTTGCATTTTGTGGTATATGATTGAGAGCCTCCTTCAAATTCGGATCTTTCATGCACATGTATTCAAACTAATTCTGAAATAATCCTTGTTCTTTTGCTTCCTCCAAAATATAATTTCCACGCAAAGCTAATTCACTGACAACTAGAAATTGTGTTACTTCAATACGTAATACCTTTTTTTCTAATCTTTTTTGATGTATCAACTTTTCTACTCTGCTATTTGTACATATTCTGTGTAATTTATCCTTCCACATCGCCAAGGCTTCGATATGAGAATTGAATTTTTCGTGTTTTGGAAAACCAGTTTTTGAGTCAATGCCATATTTCCAGTTTCTGAATCCTGTGGAAGTGTACGAAGTCTGTTTGCTTCCATGAGGTAAAAACTGCTGGCAAGAATAGCAAAAAGCTGAATCTTTATCGACGGAATTTCCAACTATTTCTATCGCTTGAACTAGTCCGCTAAAAAGGCCCTATTATTTTCTTTTTGATATATGTCTAAAATAACTTGCTTTATCGGTTCTCCGATTTGTGCAATTTCGGAAGATATACCATAGCTAACATTACAAAAATGTTTCAGCGAACCTGTCTTCATAGGAATAGGAGTTGCAAATGTATTTTGTGATTCCTTCTGTTTTGAGGAATGACATTCTTCGTGGTCAATTTCCTCTTCAACTCTTCGTTTTTTGCTAAAGAAAGCCAGTATCAGAGAATATAGAGAAAATAAACTTAAAAGTCAAACGGCAAAGTAGCGAAATAAAGCAGACGGACGCTGTACACGAATCCACTCAAAATCGTGGTGAATCCACTCAACATCGTGGTGAATCTACTCAAAATCGTGGTGAATCCACTCAACATCGTGGTGAAACCACTCAAAATCGTGGTGTGTCCGCTACGGACGCTGGCAGCGAAAAATACTTACTTTTCTCTGTATTCTCTGGCCCGTATATCTATCGCGAAATTTATTAGTCTTCAGTTCACAGAAATAAATAGACCATTGTGTCGCTAACTGATTGAAACACTGTACCTACACGATACCACAGATAACGGAGTCATGGTAGCGTCGCAATTCTGTGTATCAAAACAGTTCAGTGATGTGCATTTGTTGCACATGTTATTATGCATTTAGGTATTTAGTTTTATATATGTATTCAATGTACCTTCTCGGATACTTGGAAAGACAACTTGAGTACTCGGTACCGAATTACATTAGATTCATTAAATCGTTAATTTCGTTATTTGGTCAAACAAGAGAGCAATAGTTTTCCACTCTAGGAATCGTGGTTAATTCAGAATTGTTTAGATGTCGCTAAGGTAGTAGTATTCATTTTTCCATCATATCATACTACGAACAAACAGTTCACTTATCATATTATCTTAGTTGGTGGTATTTTTTAAGGTAGGCACTGGTATTTTTAGGTAGGGCATTGCCCCACAATGCCCCCCATGGCTATGGCCCTGGATCGCGGGTTGAAAATGTTTAGAAATCTTTAGAGTTGAAGGCCTTAGTTGCTAGCACCCATTCTCCCAAACTCTTGCATAAAATAACTATATATTGCAATAAGGTGTTACAAATCTTTTTCAAGAGTTTATTTTCATTATAGTGTATAGAAAAGTTTATTCAAATTGATAATAGAATATAAAGAAAAGCGAAACCTTACCTGCTCATTGATCCAAGGAATATAAAACTAATAATAGTGCCGTCCACCTGAGATTAGCATTGAAGATGGTTTGAATAAAGTGTTGTGGTACACTAAAGTAAGACCGAGTTTACATTGCACATTATCTGATTTTGCACGCCTACCTTCAATTGATAACATGATCAAGAAGCTGCCAACAAAAAATATCCCCTTTATCATACTGACCATACCTTCATTATCTCTACCAAGTTATAAATAATCCATTTCAAATACAGAAGTGTAAAGTATTTTTGCGGTAGGGGATTTGATCCTGGGAGCTAGTTAGTATTCCTACCTTAAGAAGGACAATACCTTCATTATCTCTATCAAGTTATAAATAATCCATTTCAAATACAGAATTGTAAAGTATTTTTGCGTTGGGGGGTTTGATCCTGGGAGTTAGTTAGTATTCTTACCTTAAGAAGGACAATTAAAAAGTTTATTTTTATTTAATGATAAAGTGTCACAATAGGCCTTGAGCATGCATTAATTGAGTCCAAGCATTGGTTGTCAACAGCATGAAAAACAGTAAAAATTAACAGTCTTCAATATATTAAAGAAAACTCAAAACATTGAAACCAGTTAAGGAAAGGAGGGATACGGTTGAGAAGGGTTGTCATCTTTTACTCTATCAATCCTGTTCATGGTGCGTCATTTTGATGTAGCCATCTTTGCTCGAATTGAAATATTTCCTTCAACGATTCATGCTGTATTTGATTATTTTCTTGTATTATGATCAAATGGAATATTCCATTATAAATCATGGAGCTTAAAATTGAAACATTTTCATATATTGACATACGGAAAGTATTTTGTGTACTTGGAAATATTCAATAAACAAGCAAATACCTGAAACTTTTGGTGGTATGCGAAACATTGAAACTTCCTCACAATCTTAAATACAAGGGTAAATTTAGCAGCTATTTTCAAATAGAATGAAATGATGGAATATTACAAATTTCTGCATAGAATAGAATTCCTGATAATTGCATTGTTTATAAGCGGTGCCTGCAATACTCGCATCGACTAAAACAGTTGCAGGTGCTTGTGAATTAGACAAATGGCAGCTAGAATTTTACACAAAGAAGTACAATTTTATGCAATTTTTCCAAAAGTCAATGGTGCATGCAAATTTTAATTACACACATGTAGAAACTCCAACTCACACGCACACTCCACTCACACACATGCATAGAGTTTAGTAATTTATGAAAGCTTCAAATAAAATGTTCATTAAACAAAAATTTTCAATATTTACTTCAACTCTTTACTTGCCAGGCAAGAGGCAGCATATGAAAGCCGAGTCGAGCCAAGTCAAGTCAAGCCAAACCAAACCAAACCGAACCAAGCCAAGCCGTTCTTTATTTCATATTTTCTAATAAATTTTTCAAAGTTTGTTCTTGGAAGCCCTCCGGTTCTATAATATCTATATTTGTTCAACTTTTACTCCAACATAGCCCAACCGCCACCCCATATAGTGCCTCGCCCCTGTGTCAGCCACACTTCTTGCCTTGCTGGGTGCTCGCAAGCTTAATATGCCATATGCATAGAAACAAGCAGCAGTTCGCTCGGCAAAAGTTTTTCATTTGCCTTCTCATCAGCGTTGTGATTTAATTCGTACTGAAGCGAAACGAAACGAAATGAAAACCCATCCAAATGACTTGCGGCATTGAATTCTTCTTAACTTGGCCCCAAGGATTTTTTGATTTGTATGCTCTTTTCCTTCTTTTTTCTCCTTTTTTTTGTTGTTTTTCTTCTGTTAACGTAGTAACGTTGCCTCATAGCCTCATAGCCTCAGTTCATTTGGTCTGCTCCACACAGACACACACACACACACACACACAGAGACTTACACTCACTCAAAAAACACACAAACACACTTCTGCCTTTCTGCACCTCGTGCTTTCTGCCTGAGAGACGGTACAGTGCAGAGCAGCTTACTCTAGTTTAGAAGTTTGTTCGAATAGTTTGCGTTCTGACGGAGAATATTTGTATTGCCATCACATTTTATTTAAACGCAGCACAGTGGTTCAAGTAGACCAATCCTCCAGTAAATATTATACATTAGCTGACCTATTTACCCGGAAGGTACAAGTTGCGCATCTCGTGGTTTCTGAAGCACCATTGATGTAGTTGACCTCTTAAAGAAAGACACAGACTCCAAATAAATCTGAGTCAATGATTTTGGATTTATCCCAAGTCTTTCTAACTTATATTCATTTCCCTTTAATGATGTCCTCCACTTCATTGTAAGCCATCCATACTTTCTGCTACCGTTGGGAGCCTTTGGCCACGACGGCATGTTCCGTAGATGCCCTTCAGCAGGCAACCCTCTTCTATCTATTTGCGCTTTTGGTAGCCGCTAGTTTCGCACTGACGCTTGCATATATTATTGACAACATCAATACGCTGGAAATCTTGCCAATAGTTAGCGTCACACTCCCATCGTACAACATGCATCCATTGTCTCTTGAAAAGCATGGGGAAATATTTGAAAATTGAGTACCAAAACAATGCGAATATAGACCCAGCTGCTGTACACAAATTTGAAGGAAGTTCTTAAGGTTGGCATATTAATTGATAACACAAATTATACTCATATTCGTCCAGTGCGATCGGTCGAGAATACCAAGAACATCAACTCGCAACATTCATTATATCAGCAATTGAACCTTAGCCGCACTAGCCAAAAAGAATTCTGCGTAAAGGACCCGAATTATTCGCTTATAAAGATCAACTTACAAACGCATTGAAGGAAAATGTCATTTCCCTGTGTGCGTTCAGAGCAACTCTAAAGGGACGTGGATTTTTGGTAAAAAAAAAAGCTCATCGTAGTCGCCAATGTATCCTCAAAGTGTAACTGCGTGTTGTGTTTGTCATGGCTATTTGAATTATTTTTCTTTAAAGTTGAAAATTATAATAACGTTACTGCAAAATTGGATTACAGGATGGGCTACTGCCAAAGTCATGCGAGGCAGCCAATTCAATGAAATTTTTTTTCTATAAACCAACTAAATTTGCGAATCATTGAACAGTTTTTATTTTAGAGCAATTTTAAAATTAAAATTGATAATGGAACACCATTTACCTGCGAGACTTCCGGTAAGTGTGTACAAACTATTGTTCTCCCAACTCTTCTCATTCCTCAAACGTTTCTTTCGCTTTTCGTATTATTGATAGAATACAAGAAATAAAGTGACGCTATTAAATAAAGCATCCAGCATTATAGATGATCACCTCGTAATAATTGTCCTTTATCATATACTCAGAATAGATCAACGTTTTAGTTGGTGATGGGTTTCTTATTAAACCTGGCTCTCAAGCAATGATGAAACATTGTAATCAAAGTTAATTAGCATGTCTGAATGTTTAGATGTCGGTAGGAAAATGTTGGCAGCATTGAAAACGGTCTAGAATTGTTCCTTCAAGTTCTAGCAATTCGTTCTATTCTATCGAGGACGGTTGGGAAGATAATTTACTAATGTTAGGAGCCCAGTTTCTGAGTAAGATTGAAGGATAAGAACACATATACAAGTACATTAGATAACATAAAGGTATAAACGACATTATGGAAGCCTAATCCAGAGATACTTGAAGAGTGAATGGAAGAATAAATAATTACCTTTAGAAAATGGACTTCAATTTGGACAAACTAATGGTGATATAAGTGGTATAAGTATCCTATAAGAAAGAGCCAATGATGCCGAGAACACTGTTAAGTGTATACGAATTATATGAAATTTGAACAGGTATCAAATCATCAGATAAGATATCATCATTATTATATTATATTACAACATTATACTGAATTACAAACATTATACAAGTAAAGAGACTATAAAAATTATAGGATGTGACTGCTGAACTTTGTATTAAGAGCGGTGGTTTCAATAGAAAACAAAACTATGCAGAAGTTGGGTAAGGAGAAGAAAGCCACAATTACTGGTTCTCTCGAAAATTTCTGTCCCAATGAACGTCTTCTTCCCATCAAACACAATTGGGCGTGTTATGGAGTGGCTAGTGCAAAGCTGGAACTGGCCGCACAAAAAACAAAGGCGGTAATACTGAGTACGAGAAAAGTAAGCGAGAGGTTCAGCATCACAGTGGGAAGTCATCAGATCTCATCCCAACCACAACTTCGGTACCTGGGAGTAATTGTTGCTCACCGCCAAAGAGCATCTGAGAACAGAGTGCGAAAAGGCCACGGGACTAAACGGAGCACTTACACACATGATGCCGAATATTGGAGGCTCACGCTCAAGTCAACGGAGACTGCTATCTACGGTTACTAGCTCCATAATTTTGTTTGCCGCGCCAATCTGGGTGGAAGCCACAGCGGTGAAAGCCTTTATTAAATGCAACCAGTCAGTAAATAGGCTGAGCGCACTACACGTGGCTAGCGCATTTCGCAGCGTATCGGACGAAGTAATAGGCATTCTAAGCAGCAAACCACCCATTGACTTGCTGGCGAATGAGATACACCGGCTCTACAAGCAGAGGGCGAGACCCACAAACATCGACAAAGCAGCGGAAAGAACAAACACCATTGCGGAATGGCAACAGAGGTGGGAGCAATCCGAAAAGGGTCGATGGACTTTCAAGCTGATCCCTCACATCACACCATGGGTAACAAGGATACACGGGGAACTTAACTACTACGTCACACAGTTGTTAACTGGTCACGGCTGCTTTAAGCAGTACCTCCATGAGAGAAAGTATGAGGAAGACCCATACTGTCCGTACTGCCCTGGAGTGCACGAGAACGCACAGCACATGTTTTTCGACTGTCCACATTTCAAAGGCACCCGGGATGAACTGAGTGCTGTCCTCGATGAACCACCAACAATGGACATATTGCTCTGTGAGCACATGTGCAATACGCTCGTCAAGTGGGAAGCAGTTTGCCCGGTAGCGGCCACCATTATGAAGGCGCTGCGAATCGCAGAACGAGCGCGTAACGCTGAGTGCAGCCACCAGCGCCTCTCCGATACTGAGATACACAGGACAGACACAATGACAGACATAATACTGACGTGTGAGCAGTAAATGCTCTTACGGACTCCCGACGTAAAACCTAATCAGTGTCTCCGGGGGGAAACACCGTAATGACGAGAGGAGGTTTTAGCGGAGTTAGAGTCACGCACTGACGGGGTTCTGACTTTAGATGTTTTCCTCCTCGTCAAATATAAAAAAACAAAAACAATTATAAAACTGTGCAGCATCCAACATGGAAAATCTGCATACTGGGCTGATATTACGTTAATAATTTTAGTAGTAATATTTCTCTAGAGAAACACTGTCAAAAGTCATATTATATAGACTATGAATTTGACGACTAAGTGCGGGATTAATCTCGTCTATATTTTATTCTTTGAGTAACTAGTAACATACTCGGTTTAATTCTCCACTTATTGATGCGATGAGCCGACTCAATACCAGTCATTAACGAGGATATATTTGTTTATATACCAACAAGTTTTGACACTGATGCATGATGATGCACAACTATCCAGATGCATGATGGAGACTTGCACACAACTTCTCAAGCTGTGTGCAGTTGACCGCAACCTAATGTTGTCCAAGACTTGGTGCGATTCGATTGGAATCACGTTGACAACAGAACAGCAAAGGTGTAAATTAAATTTGACCGCTGCCCTCTCTACAACATTTTGTCTTTTAGCCATATCCCTCACGACTGGAACTTATTTATCAGATTGCTTTCTGTATGGTGGCAATTTACAATTGTCTCGTTTCCGTTACGTTATAGTATAACAACAATCTCAACAAAATATTAAGAAGTCGACTACAAATATTATAATTATTATTTATAATTTGTATTGTATATTTGTAGGTTGAGTGTCCATTGCGTGGAGAAGGATTTTTGTTTTATTTTATATATTAGTATATAAAATTTTGTGTGCCTCTGACCAGAAATTTGTTTCATAACAAATGGGATTATATTCCATACACCCATATAGATCTAGAATTCTAGTGGTGTCCCGGGCAATATTCCACTTGACATGAACAATTTATTTTAAAGCATTCACTTTGAACACGAACATTGAGTTTGTGATAATATTATTATATTATATGTTCTCATGGTGGATATATAGAATCAGATGTAGCATCTTTGTACAACCCCAAATAGGATAGTTCGATCGGCCAGATTGCAACTTCTAAGCATATTTACCTCTATTCTTTGCTAGTTCCAGGGTTATGGGTAACAGTTTGTCTCAACCTCCTCGGTCAATTCGAAATTGTTTGCTTAATAAAGTAGTTCGGCTGTAAATTATGATTCAATATACTGTCCTCAATTCCTTTGACAAAATTTTTGAGGATAGCTCAATCAAGGTTCATCAATTCAATACGCTGCTGCGAATTGCTGTGAGCAATTTTTTGATGATTTGTTTGAGATACCGAGATGAACTGGGGGAGTATAGACTCGATCGTGCTATAAAAAATTTCTGAGACCGCAGAAACCGTGAAAAACGTAAAACAAAAAGCATCAACTCTGTAGTTGTCAACCTTGAAGAAAAACGCAGTTTATGACTTTCTGGATGTTGCAGTGCATTACAGTAACTTTGCTCCACTGTGTGCCTTTGAGCCGTCAGTCACTCCTCAATGCAATTTTTTTGTCTTTCGTCCTGTTCACTTTCTTCATGTGCCGTGCTCCACTGCACCACATGAACTTGATGTTTTGATTATTGTAGGAGAGGACAAAACGATATTTCATAAGTACATCATGCTACGTACACATGTACACAGTTTGGCATATCAAACAAATCCGCTTGTGTTTCTATGTTTATGGAAAATGCATGTGTGTGTGTGTGTGCAGTTGTGTTTTCCAACATACTCGATGTTTTAGCATTCACTGCAGTTCGGTTACTCTCAGTGTTGTTCAACAGCAGAAAATCTCCAAGGGCGGTTTAAAATTGAGATAAGGTTTTTGCCTGCAAAACTTTTGCTTTGCATAGAAAAAAAAACACGCAGCCACACACATGCGAGATATCTTTAAATACAAATACACTCACACCAGTGACAACTTACAAACACCACGAGGAGCAACTTCGCTATCCAACGCAAAGTTTTTGCCTTGTGTGTAAGTGTGGTGCAAGGCGGTCGGCGGTCGACGCCGCTGATTGGGATGAGTGGGAGTGAGAGTGTGAGTGAGTGAGTCGGTTCGTTTGGTGTGAGTGAGGTTCGAATGCAGGATAAATGAATAAGCAGCCGAACTGAATGCTTGGCATTCGCTTTGGCTTGGCTTGGCTTGGCTTTTGCGCTTGATGTGTGCACTAATTCCAACTAAACGCCCACAGGTATTTTGCCTTTCCTTACACAAGACAGCCTCGGTTCCGTATGGGCGGGAGGTCGACTTAGGCAGTGCTTTGTGCTGCTGCAGCAAACGCAGCCAGCCTTTTTGCCTGAAGGCCCCTTAGCGCGGGGTTCTTGTCTGCGCTGAACTGTGTACATGGTGCGCTCGCCGGCTCGTTCGGTTCGGTTCATTTCTTCGCTTTCGTTTTGTCCTTTGTTACGGCACTGCTCCAGGAGATGGGGGGGGTTTAATCATTTTCATCTCTCTCTCGCTTCATGCCTTACTTCAGGGAATTGTAAGGGCAATCTAACGCTAGCAAACAGAAAGCCAAACCGTAGGCGTTTGTTACAGTTTATTCGGCTGCGGCTTCGGTTTTTCCAAAGTTTTCAGTTATGCTTATTTCCGCATAAAAATTGGAAAGGTTTCATAGCGGTCGGATTTGCGTATAAATCACATTTTGTTTCACTTTTGGCCTTTTTAAGCTGTTTATGTTAAACGGTTCAGTGTGAAAAATGCAATTGCAATGGCTGCGATTGTAGGGCACCGTGGAATGGATGCATTTCTGAATACACACTTTTTCGACAGAGAAAATTAAAAAGTTTCTTTAAAGTGGCAGATAAATTTCATTGAAAATTTAAGTAAAATAGTTACCGAAGATTTCTAAAGCTTCATAAAGAGGATGTATTATTGTTATTACCAATCTCTACTTAAGATTCTAAAATAAAGAGTAACTATGGCTCGCTGAAAAATGCACAATATATGCCTCATATGTAGGAAAAATATCCCTTATTTACTCCGCACTAAAAAATCGCACTGACATTTTCAGAACACAACTCAGAAAACGACTCACTACAACTCCTTGAAATCAAAGTTTATTCCTAAATAGTTCCAATCCTACAGGAGGGACGCCAATATAAACAAATCAAGTATATTGAATTGTAGAAACCAATAAGATAACAAAACTAATACTTACATACAAGTCGCCCTCTGTGGTATAGTGGTAAGCATGGTAGACTCACACTCAGAGCATCGCAGGTTCAAATCCTGCCTGGATAGCCATGTCTCGCAACCGCGGCCTACAACGGACCCAACTGGTGGTCTAAGTGGCATTACTGGTTTATTGGTGATGCGGCTGCCCAATCTACCTACCTACTACTTACGAGGGCGGATTGATATTGAAGCTACCTAAGTAGCAAAAAAAACATTTTTTTTTTCAAAAACCATTTATTTCTCAACATAGTCTCCTTTTACTTCGACACACTTAGTAAGACGATATTCCAACTTTTTTATACCATCTGAATAATACGATTTCGGGAACCCCTCAAAATACGCGTTAGTTTCGGTAATCACTTCTTCGTTTGAGATGAATCTTTTTCCTGCGAGCCATTTTTTCAAGTTTGGAAACAGGAAAAAGTCACTAGGAGCTAAATCTGGACTATAAGGTGGATGATTAACCAATTCGAAGTGTATTTCACGTAATTTTAGCATCGTATCCAATGCTGTGTGAACCGGTGCGTTGTCTTGAAGAAAGAGCATTTTTTTCTTCTTTAAATGTGGTCGTTTTTCCTTGATTGCATCAATCAATTGATCCAATAATGCACGATAATACTTTCCTGTGATTGTGGATCCTTTTTCAAGATAATCGATGAGCAATATTCCGTGTGCATCCCAAAATACAGTGGCCATAACCTTGCCAGCCGATTTCACTGCCTTCGCCTTCTTCGGAGCACTTCCACCAGCTTCCACCCATTGTTTCGATTAATTTTTGGTTTCAGGTGTGTAGTGGTGGACCCACGTTTCATCAACAGTTATTAATCGACGCCAAAAATCAACAGGATTTCGCTTTATCATGTCCAAACACCGCTGTGAAGTGGTCTGTCGAACTCGTTTTTGTTCGACACTGAGCAAACGCGGCACCCATCTTGCCGATAGCTTTTTCATATGCAAATGTTCATGCAAAATGTTGAACACACGTTCATATGATATGTTTACCATTTCAACAATCTCACGCAACTTGACTCGGCGATCATTCATAACGATATCGAGGATTTTCTTGATATTTTCTTCAGTAACCACCTCTTTTGGCCTTCCTGTTGATGGGATTGTTGCAGTGCTTGTTCGGCCGCGTTTAAATTCAGCAATCCAATATTTTACCATGTAATCTGACGGAGCAGACTCACAGTAATGTTTATCGAGCTTTTCTTTTGTCTCTTTCGCCGTTTTCCCTTTCAAATAATAGTGTTTAATCACTGCACGAAATTCGCTTTTTTCCATTTTTCAAGAAACACAAAAGTTGCTTACTTCAAACGACGACAATAAATAAACTAATCGATGAATTTGGGTGAAATTTTAACAGCTGACGTTTGCCAGATCGCAATTTCTAAAAAAAAAAGTTTTTGTTTTTGTGCTGCCATCTAGCGCTAGGTAGCTTCAATATCAATCCGCCCTCGTATATAAGCAAAGAGACCCACTTATATTAAGGTTCCCAGTTTATGTTTATCATGGTGTGGACTTGGTATGCCGTTCTGCCATTTGGCGCCTCGGACAATGCGAGTATAGGAAAACTGTGTTAGCTGGGATATGTTCAATGCATTGAGCCAACTCAAATCCAACGGAGGCTAGCTCAATGAACGTGGCCCAATGGACCAAATAGAGTTTTCAGGAGTTATCGGAGCAGTACCACTGTTTCCATCGCCGGTTCTGACCGTCTTGCGATTCTCATCAAGTTAGAGAGAAACTATGTGTAAAAATGGAGAGAAACTGTGTGTAAAATTACAATTTGCCAATTTCAGGCTTATCCTTCGGGGTCTCACAAAAACTACTTAATACACATGGTTCTAAAACAGTACTGGAACCGGCTCCGGTTGATTGTTTGAAGACGAGGCAAGGTAGTGTTTTGCATTATAAGAAAGAACGACTGTTTCAACGCAGATCTTTGGTATTATGAATGTATATAATCGAAAAAATCGAATGGTTAATCAAAAATAATGACAAAGGAAATATATATAGGAGTCTGCAATATCAGGGAGGCTGCCCTTAAAGTTATACAAAACCCAGCATAATTTGAAGACCGTTTCCGAAAGAGGAAACCACGATTTGTTTTATGTGAGTTCTCTTTGAAGTGTATCAGGTAATAAAATCTAAAAGATTTGGTCAACAAAAGTTCAGCAGAAAACAAGAATACACAAAAAATATCGTTGGCACCAGTCTGTGAGGAAAACCTACTATGGTCAAGGGAGACTCTGGGGTAACGTTGATAGAGAATAAAAGTGTTGGCATTAGCTTATCTGAAACTCTGAAAAGGAGAGCAGGAGAGCTTCGATTCGGATATCTGAAAATGAAATATTTCCGGAATCAAACAAGCTGGAAAACAGAATAAAGCAAGACTTCACTTATGACCAACAAGAGTAGATGATCTGACTTCTGAATCACGCCTTAAGGGAGCTAATAATACTACACTAATTTGCACCAAAATTAGAATGGGCCTTCAATGTACCTGCTTTTGTAAAAAGGAGTCGCCTTATAGCAAGTGACATCTGAACGATGAGCTGTATTTATTTCTTTCCCCGATTTAAATTTTTCGTTCTTTAGAGACTCTAACAACATTGGGACGAATGATTTATCATCGCTCCCTACTTTTATATTTTCTGTAATAATAATTTGGAGTTGTCCAATTGCCTGAGTTCAAATTGTCCAATTGACTGAGTTCAAATGAAAGTGACTGAGTTCGTCCACTTTGTAGTGCTTTGGGCTGTTCCAGTGGTTACCTGCATTTGTAATATTCCTTCCTACACCGCAACGCTCTCGAAATACCCAACTTTTCCAGTTCCTACATAAAACATTTGAAAACTTTCAATTGGGGTTCGGTTTTGTGATTGTTTGAAAGTTTACTATTATTAATAAAACGGCCGAAAACCCTTGAACACTGTTCCATGTTCCAATTCGAAACTGGATGGTATGATGTGCTTTCTTTCACTGCACTATCCAGAAGCCGTCTTAACCTACTCGTAGAACTCACCCACACAGCAAATCCAAACAGAAATGCACAAACAACTCTCGCACACAAACCGACACACACACCACACACACACTCATTCTCACACACTCCCAAAAACATGCATAAACGTTTTGCAAGCTAGTGCTCATGGTTAAAGTGGCTTTGGCTTCAGCGCCAACCAACCAGAGGGCCGTGCTGCAGCAGTTTACGTAGTTACGTTATCGTCCATGTCGGCTGCATGCCCGGCTATGGCGATGGCGTCGACGACGGCAACGGCAACGGCGACGGCGCTGCTGCTTACGTAGGAACGTAAACGCCGCGGGGCTGCAGCGCACTGCACAAAAAACAAATCGCATGTGAATACCACACCAATCAGTTTCTCAAGTTTTCCGGCAAAAGTTTCGTTTTTTTTTTTTGTACTTTATTAGAAGTTATTATTAATATTTGTGGGGTTGTAAGAGTGTGTGTGTTTGTGTGTGAGGAGTGTAATTGGAAGTGTGTGGGCTGGTTGCAATTTACTTTTATTTTGTAATACTTTAGGGCAAAGGTTGTGTTTACCTTTTGTAGAGAAATTTTTGGAAATTTGTGCAATGAAACACATGAAATTAAGTTGTAATTATTGTAAAATTTCCTTTTTAATTTTCAGAAAAAAATGCGATATGGATCGAGAACGCGAAAGAGATGCAAAATCTTTGGAGCCACGAGACTTATCATCCACAGGACGTATTTATGCCAGAAGCGATATTAAGATGAGGTAGGAAACACAGTGCTACATTAGCAAAGAGTCACTTAAAACCCTCACTTCCATTCACAGCTCTTCGCCCACAATTTCCCCAACGATCTCAAACTCCTCATCGCCGACACCCACACCGCCGGCTAGTTCGTCCGTGCCACCGCTAGGCCTCCCTGGCAACATTGGCACAGTCGGTGCTGGCAGCACCTCCTCCGCTGGGGCCAGTTCCTATTTGCATGCCAATCATAAACCTATCACCGGCATACCATGCGTGGCAGCCGCTTCGCGCTACACAGCGCCGGTGCACATCGATGTGGGTGGCACGATCTACACTAGTTCACTGGAGACTCTAACAAAGTATCCGGACTCCAAGCTGGCAAAGCTCTTCAACGGCTCGATACCCATCGTTCTGGACTCATTGAAGCAGCACTACTTCATCGATCGCGATGGCGGCATGTTTCGACATGTGTTGAATTTTATGAGAAACTCAAGACTTTTGATAGCGGAGGATTTTCCCGATTTGGAGCTGTTGCTGGAGGAGGCGCGCTATTTTGAAGTGGACCGTAAGTGCCACAAAATTCATTGCCGTTTAGCATTCCTTTTCAATTGAAGCTTCTTATCCTCCCACAGCCATGGTTAAGCAACTGGAGGGCATGCGCAAAGATCGTGTGCGTAATGGCAACTATTTGGTGGCTCCGCCTACACCACCGGCACGCTTCAAGACTAGTCCACGTGGTGGTTCCTCACCAGAATACAATTTCGAAGTGGTCGCTCTGCATATATCGCCCGATCTGGGCGAACGCATAATGCTATCGGCCGAGCGCTCACTGCTCGACGAGGTGTTTCCCGAGGCCAATCAAGCCACGCAGACTACTCGCAGTGGCGTGTCCTGGAATCAGGGCGATTGGCGGCAGATCATACGCTTTCCGTTGAACGGTTACTGCAAACTGAATTCGGTGCAAGTGTTGACGCGTCTCCTGAACGCTGGCTTCACCATTGAGGCCAGCACTGGCGGCGGCGTCGAAGGGCAGCAGTTCTCCGAGTATCTGCTGGTACGTCGAATTCCAATGTGATAGTCTCATGGGTGGGTTGATGTAATTTATGTTAAAGTAATTGTTTAATTTGGACATCGTAGCTAAACGAAAAATCACAGCACAAAAACAAAAAGAAGCCAACAAAGAATTGGACACTTTGATTGTATTGTAATTAAACTGAAATTTGCTGCAAGCAATTTCTGATTGTTTTATATTAAGTTTTCTAGTACGAGAGTGCGTACGCATCCCGGACACCAGCCAGTCGACTAATCGAAGTTCATTTATGTTCCGTTAGCCTCAAATTGTAGCAGTGTATTAATTAGTGTAATTTATTTTATTTGGCCTCTTCCACGGCACTGATTTCATTTTGAATGGACAACGATTGACTTGATTTTGTTTCTAAGCACTTTGTAAGTCTTAATTTAAATGCAACATAATATACAGTAAGGATTTTAATATGTCTAGAGTAGTGTAGTGTACGTAATTAAAGTTTATCTGTGTAAAACTACGGCAACTATCTTCCCAATGATGCACACAAACCCCACACACAAACACTCCCATCAAATACTCCACACTCATATCCCACTCAAATACTCCACACCCCATTCCACACGAAGCAGCATTTTAAGTAAGTCATCTTTCAAAGTAATATTGTAACTAAATAAAGTAATAAACATCATAATTCCGAAGAACAAGTGTTTTTGTTTTGACTCTCTAGCAAACAAACTGTGAAGGAAGATATAAACTCTTCCTCATGTGAGGTTTCAGTTCAGCGCTGGACGTAGAAATACCATCAAGGATTTCAGGGTGACCGAACTCATTGTTCGAATTAATTTTTAAATAAAACACAAATGTTGTTAACTTTTTGGGAACATATTCATTTGCACGGAGAATGTGATCCTTCCAATTACATGTGAAACACAACAGCGGCCTCCAGGACAATTTTATTGCTCTCGCTGCAAGTCCTCTTCCTATTACTCTTTCGCTTATTTTGGATTCTATTTCGACCTTAACATTGGATATAAACCTAAAGCGCGTCAAGAGGCCAAATAATCCTTCATTCGCGTAATTCCAGAAAATTAGCACCAATGGTGTCAACTCACACAAGGTTTGGTGGGTATTCTGGTACATTTGAAAATTTCTCACAGTAGATTCATTTTCCACGAATTCTATGATATGTAGTCCCGGTGGAAATCTTTCAAAAAGTTGATCATACCAGTCGCACCTTCATAGATTTCTTAGAAGTACGGTTTGATGATAACACGAGCCGCCACGCAAGTAACTTTCGCAGGAAATAAGGACCTAAGTCTCAGCTCATGTGCATGTGTTCTACGTTATACGACAGTTTTGTTCACAAAACTATCCATTGGGGTGAAAGTGTGAATAACTGAAAATGATGCTCCTTAAAATCCGTTGCCTAACTCAATCGATGCCTCTAATATCCCCTTGTGTTAATTGGTAGACTATCAACGAATCAGATGCAAAAAATAGACGAGCGAAAACTTTGAGAAATAGTTTAGCTCACAAGGGCGCAGAGATACATCAGCTCAGGCACTGAGGATATAAATATTCTATTGTGCCATACCAAGTTATCCTATAAGCTCTTTAATTCTAGTTTGTCTCCCATGTGTATGGAGGGCAAGGATCCAATGAGAATAGTTGTTATCCTAAAGTTTGTACAACTCGTAGGCTTGAGTATATGGAATTTGCTACTCAATGAAAAAATTTGTCATACACTTAGTAATATAATCTGAACATTGAGTCCTGGCAGAATTTAAATTTATAGACACGCTATCTGAGGAGATAATGTTATATATAAAAGCTCTTTGAATTAACCTGCTTAAGCTCAGCCAGGAATAGGAATTTAAACATAAGAGAAAAATTGAGAAGAAATTACTTAATGCAAATGAGAGTGCGGATGCCATTGCAAAAAGCGGAATCTTACTACCAAACGAGCAAGTAAGTAATGCCTCTAAGAATGTTCAATAGCCGTATTGAAGATGGCATGATGAGAAAGGTGAAAGAACGGTGGAGTATTGCCGCATGTAAGATCGCAAAACTCATGTGCAAACCGTACAGCACTCAGACCAAATCGATACTGGCACTTCCGAGGAAGGATTGCAGAACGGTAGTAGGAGTACTCACAGGTCACTGTCTAACGGCGGTACATGCTAAAAGGATGGGACTCACGATCAATAATGAATGCAGGAAGTATGGGGAGCAAGGCACAAGACAAACTCTGGAGCATCTAATATGCCTATGCCCCGCAATATCTAAAGCGCGCCTATCACATCTGGGCTTGATGGACTAGAAGAGGTCGCACAACTAGGGATAGTTTCTCTCTTAAGATTTGCTAAGAGCGTCTCCCTGTTAAACGATTCATACTATAGCTCTTAAATGGATATCCATCTGGCACTGCAAAGGACCTTGTATATCCTATGTGTGGCCTTAACGGCCGGCCAGTCTAACCTAACCTAACCTACTAAATGCAAGTTATACTCGTATGTTTTGAACCGACCTCTATCTGTTCGTTAAATACCAACTTAACCCATAATTTTTCCTGCAGGAATTCTGTAATATCAAAGACTTGTGTCAACATTAGGTTGCACGCTTTAACTGCCCTTATAGAGACTTTTTTGCAGCAGAGGCTCTCTACAAACATTTGTTTAAATGGTCACATCTCCTGCCTACTCAAGCAAACCTACGTAACTCACCAAAATCAACAGACCCACTTCCCTCAGCCATTCACATAAGTTGAGAAGTTTCGATCCAGTGTGACCCAATTTTCATGAAGAAGTGTCACCACAAATATTTTTATGTCATATGAATATATTACCAAGTGTCAGCAAAAAATCGATATTTCCATTAAATTGAGTCCGACTGATAAATTATCTAGTACCAGGACCCTGCACTTGGAAATAAATTCACACTGACTCCAATTTCCAAATTCTGTCAGGTTCGCTTGATTTTCCCAACAGAGATTAGGACGCCAGATATTCGAATTTGAATACCTTCTAGGTTGGTGTTCCATTCACCAACTACTCGGCCAGACTTATGTAGCGGTGTTTCTTAATCAAATTACGATTTTCTATTTAATATTGACAAGTACCTCTTTGATCTCACGGCTCCATCAGATCTGGTACTCCTATTTCTCACAGACAAGCCTGAGTTTGTGTCCGAGTATTTACTGGTATTTACCTTTCGAATTCTTCTACGACCATCCAATCCTTGTTATACCATTGGA
Organism: Clusia tigrina; assembly: GCA_920105625.2. Taxonomy (NCBI): domain Eukaryota; kingdom Metazoa; phylum Arthropoda; class Insecta; order Diptera; family Clusiidae; genus Clusia; species Clusia tigrina. The sequence continues at coordinate 404,693,070 of OV050030.1, forward strand.
AGGACCTCATGGATGATATGTGGCAATTAGAAAGTAATTTAATAGATGAATCTATGGCTTATTCGTACATTGGGTTCGTACATTGGGATAGTTAATATGTATGTGCATCTCAGCTGCTTGATGATCTCAAAGTTGCTCCTGCTGCAAGAGTGATCCCTTATTTTATCTGTAACATGGCATCATTGTTGGAGTTAATGATGGTGCTAATGTAAAGAAAGTCTTTTACTACTGAGTTCTGCTCAATGGTATAATACAGAACTGAAATAGCTTTAGTGGAATACTACAATTCAGGGAAATGCGAAGTTTCTGTAATCCATTTTTAATGTGCTGTTAAAATCACACAAGAGCCTAATCTCCCCTCCTGAATATTTATTCATTTTTATTTTTACAATGATATCAAAGATCTCGTCATTATCAATTTCCTCAGGAGCATTAATCGGTTGTTAAATATGGGGACGTTCCGCAGAGGCCGAGAATTATCGAATTCTGAGAAATTACCCATATGAGTGCCGTGAATAAAAGCTTTGGGTGCATTCTGGCAGTCTATCGGATGAGTGAAACAGCTTATTTGTGAATGGGCCGCTAAAAAATGTGTCACTTTATACGTAAACATCTGTTCTCCAAACAGCTGTGGTAAGTGTTGAGTACTTAGCGAGAAGCGAGCGGCCGCTGAGTCAGCTGGTTGCAAAAAATTTGGAGAATTCTGATCGGTTGGATATCCGATGGGCTGCCATTGTATTCTTCTTGTAATGAAAATAGCTTCAACTACAACCAGGCTAACATCCACGCAAGAAACATTGAAAATAACCCGAAAAAGTACAGAAGAACTCTTGACAAAATCCAGGGCACACCTAAATTGGATCAAAAGCGAAAGCTTTTTTCAAGCAACTGACAAGTCAAAATCCAGAAATTGTTGTTGTTGTAGACTTGCTGTAGCCTTGCGGCCACCTTCTTAGTGCACATTGACAAAAGCTATAAAACTGTTTGGTGCACCCCATGACAAAAGATGGTGGACGCGGCTTAGAGAGCGCCTGCGCCCGTTACTACAACTGATAGATGGCCTAACTAAATGTGAAGAACATTATAAGAAAATTCTTATAAATCAGCATCAGTCAAATTAGAATTGCTGAATTCGATGTTTTTTGAGCAACTATGTAAATGAAATTATTTAATTTTTCAGGTATTAAGAGAACACTGCCACCGGTGCACACCTAAAAGGTAGTCGCAAGGAAGAATTTCTCTTCTTCTTGTTTTCGTTTTGACGGTTCCTCAAAAGCTTCGAAGCTTTTATTTGAGATCAGGGTTGTAAACAAAGTTTGAAACAGGGCACACCTAAATAGTTAGTGCACACTGCAAATAAGAAACCAATGTTATAAAATAAAAAATTAATACTTTATTGGATATACTCTCTTGTTGTTGCACTTCTACATATATTCAATATTGGGGGTATTTTCACAAGAATTATTGCTTTAAATGATGCAACTTTACTGACATTGCAAGTGGGCCCTGCTGTCTATTTGTATCCGTATTATTTATAGGTATCCAATGCGTTTGAACTGCTTTTTATTTGCATGGGCTCTTGCGATTTCGGCAGTGCATTGTTTCGCGTCTGTGCATAATCCTCATGGTTTTTAACTGTAAGTAAATAATTATCAAAAATTTAAGCTACCTGAACATTAGCAATTATACCATTTAGTTGCAGCTCCTGTTGGGGTTTGAATTAGGATGCCGCATTTGCGTTAAATTGAATAAATAAATTAAGTGTCTGTTTTTCCTAAATAATAAATAATTGTAAAAAAGGTTAACATTTTTATAAGAAAACCATTTGTTACCTTTGGCCAAGCATCTTCTAAAATTCACTGCACATGCATATTGTTATTCACTGCCGCTGGCGGCCGCCCATTGTCACTTGGTACCCCTCCCACACAATATTGTGTACAGCGGGAGTAGTTCCACTGATCCGCTAGCACACACAATATTAAACATTTTTTCATTTAAAAATTTTTACAATTCCACTTAATTTAAACATTTTCACTTTTGCACATAATTTAATTTTGCAGAAATATCTGTTTTACATTTATTAAATTTTATCTAATTTTCCTCACTATCAAAATCGCAAAATCTTAATTCAAATTCAAATCTAGGGTACACCGATTTGTGCTCCCTGTTCGAAGCTAAAATTGGATTATAGGTTGTCAAAATCGAGAGCTTTTTCACTCCACTGACAAGCCAAAATCCAAAAATTGTTGTTGTTGTAGAATTGTTGTAGCCTGCGGCCACCTTCTTAGTGCACACTGACTGCCACAATATACACAACAATAGCGGAAAAGATTAAAATAATTTGACAGCTTAGGCGTTTTATAAAGTTTTTACCGAAGGACTACAAATTATTTCAGAGCAATTGCGGGTGTATGAATACCACATCCTGTAGAGGTGGATACATTAAAAAAAATTTTATTTGAGTTCCGTTCAATTAGTTATAATATAAGGTGTAATTAACTTCAGTTGTTATAAACTAATTAAATTAACAAACTAATTCAAAATAATTAAAATTTGCAAAGGAGATTCATATTGTTCAACTAAAAGTGTTTTTTGATCCAAAGTCATCACAGTGACATATAGACGTTTAAATTAACGCATCAATCATTAAAGTGTGTGCATGCGCTCGGGGTAACCCGGTACGTTTCGGCTCTCTCGTACGACTTTGACAGCGCATCAATGGAAAACAAAATATTTTGATTTGAATTTGACAGACGGACAATTTGACTATTTGTATGCGGTATTAATGGATTTTGGTCAGTTGTATTATTTTCTTCGGCCAGTTGACTCTGTGGATGCAAGCAACAACGATAAAAGTTTCATATTATAATTTACAGAACTCGCAACAATCGTTCAACTCATAAAGTCGGTACCGGATATTGTTCTTGGAATTTATTCATATACTCGTATGTTGTATTTCTTTCTTAATTCTATCATTTTATGATGGCGTTTTTGTGTGCCACAACGGCGGGATAACATTATAGAATTGAGAAAGAAAAACAATATATATTGCTTAATAAATTCCAAGAGTTCAGTTTCCAACTCCATGACTTCACCGACGAAACCACAACAAAACTCAAATTTGATGGTACACACGCATATGCAATGCTTGATACCCTAATTTGCTCGTCTATTTGGCACTCAACACTATTGCTCTGATACAATTATGCAGAGCTATACTTACACTGCCCTCACCATACATTTTTCGTTTATCATGGGGGGTTTGATAGCTCTAAATATGGCAGATTTTTCCGTTCGTAGCGGCACTGAATATTTTTAGAATACGGCAACACTGTTTGCCACTTTACTTGTTATTTTATATGGAAAGGCATTGAAACGCTTTTGCACAGTTCTGAACTCCTATTAGTACTTTGGAAATATCAAATTAATTTTTTTATTTAGCCGCATTTGTTGCTGCGACCGACCGACCACTCAGGTTCTCTGCTTATTTGTACAGGTGTGTATATTTTATAAAATTGCTAAGAATTAAAGTAATGCACATATAAAAAAAGAAGGAGAATAAGCACCTTGCTGCAAATGCTCGTAGTTGTAAGTGTTGCCAACCAGAATTTTCTAACGGGAGCTGTTCACGGAGCCCCACCGTCGCTGATGTCTATGATGACGATGCTGAAGATGAAGATGTTGACTTTACCGAGGTTAATGCCGAATTACTTTTCTTTGCCAAAGTTTTTGACCCCGAGCTTTGTTTTTTCAGATCGGGTTGCTTTGGTTTGGAAGTATTCGACGCGGGCTGCTGCGCAGACATCATTGTTGCGTTGATATTGGCAGCGTTGGCAAACGCCGCTGAGCGATAGTCCATTTTATGTATGATTTTGACGTGAGCCGTCATATTGTCTTTTCTCGTGAACTCCTTACAGCATGTGGGGCATGGGTACACCTTGGCGTTGAGTTTGTGTGAAATGACAAAGTGGCGGCAGAAGTTGCTAATGTGTGTGTAGATGCGGGAGCACATCTTGCAACGGTAGTGGTGTTCGCCTTCTTTGATGCAATGGTCCCTGACGGAGCGCTCCGAGTCGCGCGTTGTGCTGGGTTTAATTTTGCTGATCGGTGAGGGTGCGTTTCCTTTGCCGCCACGTTTGCTTTTCTTCGGATCGTAAGCATTTTTCGCACTGCCGCCATACCTTGAACTGTCCTTGTTGAAGGTTTCAACATTATTAACATGTTCAGGGTCTTTGTTGCGGCTCTGCTTGGATTTAGAACGCTTATTCGCTCTCTTGTTGTGTACCCTACTTAAGGGCTGCTGCGTCGGTACATCGCATTCCGAATTATTTATGGTTGTTGGAGCGGGCATCGGTTCCTCGACTACGACATCGGATGAATGAGCGTTTTGTTGTTGCTGTTGCTGATGCTGGTGCTGCTGTTGCTGAATATGCTGTTGCTGCTGCTGCTGTTGCTGTTGCTGCTGTTGCTGTTGCTGCTGTTTCTGTTGATGTTGTTGCTGTTGCTGCTGCTGATGATGCTGTTGATGCTGGTGCAGATCTGACATTGTCTCCCGCACATGCGTACTATGTAAAGGTTCTTCAGGTTCATCGTCTTTTTCCGGTTCTGGTGAGTGAGTGGTACTCATTTCAAAGCTTAATTGCAGCGTTTCATCGTATTCGTCAATCACTAGTTCTGGCTCCATATACGAAACATCAATTTGACTGTCGTTCTCACTGGCAACTGAATGGGTATTGTTGCTACCATTCTCTTCCATTTTGGAAAATTTCGCAGGCATCGGATAATTCTTTAACGCTTCATTCAAATCCACCTTATTCTCTTCAGAATCCATCTGCTCATATTCGGAACCCTCCTCATTGCTGGAGGCAACATCATCGTCGAAATTACCTTCAACCATACCGGAATCTCCCCAGTTGCCAAATTCATCGTCATTTCCATTAGCATTCGCGTTGCCAGCAGCAAACTGCGATTCATGCTCTGGAGTTTGGCCAGGTGATTTGGGACCGAGTCCCTTTATGCACAGACTCTCACCAAGGCGCAGAAAAGTGGGTAAACGGTCCAAGGGCACATCAGCTTCCCCGCGATACATGTAATCCAGCAACAACATCATGTCAAAGCAGTCGACATCGTTAAGTATGATAATGGGATGTTTGTCGGGGTTGTCCAGGAATAGCGCTGTGAAATGAGGACTGGACGCGGAAAGTATTAATTTGTGAGCTTTCAAGAATTGCCCGTCCGCAACCAGCGTCACATCCGCGAAATCCTCCGATTGCCGAATGTGATCGAATACGAAAGACAAATTGTTCTGGTACTCATTCCACCGCAGAGTGTATATTTTAGGTGCCATTTTTATTCAGAAGTTATAATGATTTCACAAGAGAAATATAATTAATTATTTACCCTTCTGCAATTGTCGATTGTGCTTGGTAAGAAAAAATATGGCGTCGTCCTTGTTCAATTTTTAAACGACTGACGTCGCCTTCAAAGATAATTCAAATTGAATGTGATTGAAAATAGGAGTATTAAGTACCAAGGAAAGGAAGTTTTCAGAAAAGTTTCATACAGAGCTGCATTTAAGCGAATCTTACTAAGGAATTTTACGGTATTATTTGTTCCTTCAAATTTACATGATTCCGTACTAATCTTTCGTTTTAATTAAAATTTTGTTTTAGAAACTGAATTGCTAGAAGGACAATATTTTAATCGGTGAGTGGCGTCCCATTCAAGTTACAAACTAGCTAAACAAATGTGTTAGTGTCCTTCACATTTGCTCTCAATGACACAGAACGAAAGTGAGTCAGAAAAAATTTGCGTGAAATAGATGCATGAAGAAAGGCATATTCATAAAATGTTCAAAGTTCTTAAAGAAATAACTAGAAATTTTACTTCGTTTGTTTCAGTTTAGAAATAATAATGTTCTGAAATTGTTGTTTAGGTGCCCAAAAAATATCAGAAATGCGTGAGTCATATTGGAAAAGAACCAATTCAGACAAAGAAAGGATCGGCTACAATTTTATGGATGTCAACGTGAATGACAACTCCGGAAAATGATGTACAAAAGTTGATAAGTTTACATAGAGACTATGTCTTTGCGCGTTGACGTCATTTACAAGAAACATCGTTTATTATGCTAAAAGTAAATTTTGCAATCAAATTCAATTTTAATTCTTCATCATGGCCTCATGACAAATGATAGACTTTGATTGCAATTCTAGGAGTATTTTAAGAATACCTGTATCCAAAATTTGGGTGGATGAAAAATAGGCTAAACTAAAATTCTGAATAACGATTTATCGGGCAATTTAGGTCACCAATCTACAATATTTGTTAACCAACAGGAAAGTCCAGTATTGTCCGCAGGAGCGGTATTGTAAGTTCACTTTTATAACGTATTTTTTGATAATTGAACTTGACAATGATGCAGTAAAGTAATTTACTACGCTTTACGAATTGTTTGCAATATATTTCGAAATGCATTGAATTTCATGAAATTATGGTAAATATTGCTGAACCGACTTTGCGGCTTCAGTGTGAGGTAATTGAACAATTTTGCATACATTTGAACTTTCATTAGTAAGGATATTTGTGTCTAAAACTCGTCTAAACAATCCATGTGTATTTAACACACGAAATAGTTTTATATTATATATTTCGACAAAATAGTATCTTTCTTTATTCGTTAGTAAATCTAAAAAGAATAATTATATTCAAATTATAAATTATACATTCACTTATAATCGTTGAATTCAAACCGATCTCTATGTTTTTTATCATAGGACTACTACTATATTCTCTCAAACTATGGGGGAAATCTCATTTTGCACGAATGGAAAAGCTTCGATAACATTTATAAGACGCGACCCGGCATTTATTTTGTGACTAGGGAGCAGTGGCGATAACAAGAGTTATGGCAATAAATATGCAATTGGTTAAACGGAACTTTGTTAGCTTCTTCTTAAGTCAATCACTGCTAAATTAAATTGCTTTAATGAAATCTCAATTATCAATAACACGTCTTTTGCACTACTCAACGTATTAACTGCAGCAGCTAATGTTCGTAACAATATGTTGAGATAAAAATATGTTATATTAATATATGTACTACGGAGAACAATATTATGAGTATATGAGAACAGGTAAATAATGTTTATAGTCGGTCGTACCGACTTACAAATGAACCTATATTTTACTGTCAATTCTAATTTATTCATATACAAATTTGGTTTCCCCAACAGCATAGGCTGGAAATACACTTTAAAAGGAAATATGGCAAAAACAGGCATTCACTCCAGAAGACAGACGTACGTTCTTTGAATCCGGTTTGGTAAGCAATTCATACTGATTGTTCGCCAACTGTAGAGTCCATATCTTTTGCTGTTGTGAAGGAAGACAGGACTAATACAAAATATAAACGAGGCAACAATCAGTGTTGCCGTTCTTAAATTTGCAAGCGAAGTGAAATACGCTGAAAAATTGAAGTGTTTTCAGGTTTTTCGAAGTGTTCAAATATGAAAATAATCTTTAGAACCTACCTTGTAGAAAATTTGCTCTTTAGAACTTGTCCTTTGTCGAAAATATATATATATATATATATATATATATATATTCTTTAGAAAAACTGATATATTTCAATTATTTAGAATTGGCCTGATTCCCTCGAAAATAGAAGTGTTTTTGTTAAAGAGGAAGTGCGGAAGTCTTCGACTTAAAAATGAAGTGAAACACTTCAATCGAAGTGAAAACGGCAACACTGGCAACAATTTACCGCAATCAAGGTAATCTATAAATCTGGACCTTAGTGAACTTCTCTCTTGGTTGCCTTAAATAATGTAAATATAATGTAAATATTTTTACTACTCAAGGAACAACTATGTCAAATCAGCATTTCAAACTAAATATTGTATTAGTAATAATAAGAAATTATATTTAAATAAATTTTGAATCGACTAGTCTCCCAAAATGCTCGTGGCGCCATCTAGCAGCAAACAGCGTAAGTACAAGTAGCTTCCATATAGAGATGTTTCAGTGGTTTGTGTTCATGATTCACAGCTGCATTAGTTCAGTTTGAACCCGCAATAGCATTATCTGTCATTTTGGAGCGAATAAATAAAAAAGTATTGCACCTATACACGTAGAAAAATTTAAACAGAATTCAAAAAAAAAATATTTATCTATATTAAATAGGCGTTTAATTTGAAATAAACACTGCGACTTTGTTGAAGGAAATAAGAAAATGTTGCATGTGAAAATTCACTCAGTAATTTAGCTACTTTGGATCATGAAGTTGTATTAGGTGGGTAGGATCGAACATGTGGACAACCGCCTACTGTGCTAGAATTTCAAGAACTGAAATTACTTTAAAATAGTTTATTATTAAGAAAGTGAAATATCTTCCTCGATCTGAGTTAATCTAATTTAATATAAATTGATTATACTTGCATAATTATAGCATCTCTATAATCAAAAAAGTCTATAATCATAAAGTTTTTAAATAATTTAGGAAATAGCAATTTTATGAAATCGAATTCTAGATACCTGTACAAATATAGTATTTCCAAAGAAAAGTGTATACAGGTCTCGGCCCATAGACGCGAATATTTCAAATATACCTTACTTTAACATGGTGAGATAGAATGGTGGTGATGTGCTCCATCAAACTACAATATATATGGATCAAACATCGACTATTGTACGAGAATTCCAAGCACTAAATTTATGATAGACCTGTTTATAATCACTTTACTTATCGGAATGGAACAAATTTATAAGACCTTGAGGTAAGAGGGCGGATTGATATTGAAGCTACCTAGCGCTAGATGGCAGCACAAACACAAAAACTTTTTTTTTTTTAGAAATTGCAATCTGTCAAACGTCAGCTGTTAAAATTTCACCCAAATTCATCGATTAGTTTATTTGTTGTCGTCGTTTGAAGTAAGCAACTTTTCTGTTTCTTGAAAAATGGAAAGAAGCGAATTTCGTGCAGTAATTAAACACTATTATTTGAAAGGGAAAACGGCGAAAGACACAAAAGAAAAGTTCGATAAACATTACGGTGAGTCTGCTCCGTCAGATTACATGGTAAAATATTGGATTGCTGAATTTAAACGCGGCCGAACAAGCACCGCAATAATACCATCAACAGGAAGGCCAAAAGAGGTGGTTACTGAAGAAAATATCAAGAAAATCCTCGATATCGTTATGAATGATCGCCGAGTCAAGTTGCGTGAGATTGTTGAAATAGTAAACATATCATATGAACGTGTGTTCAACATTTTGCATGAACATTTACATATGAAAAAGCTATCGGCAAGATGGGTGCCGCGTTTGCTCAGTGTCGAAGAAAAACGAGTTCGACAGACCACTTCACAGCGGTGTTCGGACAGCGTAATCCTGTTAATTTTTGGCGTCGATTAATAACTCTTGATGAAACGTGGGTCCACCACTACTCACCTGAAACCAAAAATCAGTCGAAGCAATGGGTGGAAGCTGGTGGAAGTGCTCCGAAGAAGGCGAAGGCAGTGAAATCGGCTGGCAAGGTTATGGCCACTGTATTTTGGGATGCACACGGATATTGCTCATCGAATTTCTTGAAAAAGGATCCACAATCACAGGAAAGTATTATCGTGCATTATTGGATGAATTGATTGATGCAGTCAAGGAAAAACGACCTCATTTAAAGCAGAGAAAAATGCTCTTTCCTCAAGACAACGCACCAGTTCACACAGCATTAGATACGATGCTAAAATTACGTGCAAAACACTTCGAATTGATTAATCATCCACCTTATAATCCAGATTTAGCTCCTGGTGACTTTTTCCTGTTTCCAAACTTGAAAAAATGGGTCGCAGGAAAAAGATTCATCTCAAACGAAGAAGTGATTACCGAAACTAACGCGTATTTTGAGGGGTTCCCGAAATCGTATTATTCAGATGGTATAAAAAAGTTGGAATATCGTCTTACTAAGTGTGTCGAAGTCAAGAATGATAAAATAGAAGATTACGCCATGTGCAGGTCCGTTATTCCTCTCGACAAAAACACAGCACAGCTGATTGGCTGTGACGTCAAAAGGCGCTTTGAAATATTTTTTTATATGAAAAATGCATGTGTAAAGGCAATAATTTATGAATTAAAATGCTTTTAATTATTTTTAATAATATATAACTTAACAAATGCACTTGCAAGTAAATGAGTACAAATTATTGAAAAACTCTTTTGATAAAAAGTATTTGACCAGCGGATTAAGCAGATTGTCATGTACCAAAAAAGAAAAAGTGAATTTGTGTAGTGATTTAATAAATATAAATATATTAATATTATATAAATATACATATATTTAATAAATATACACATATTAGATTTTCAAGTCTCATAATTATTTCATTTTATATTTCCATTATTGCACCAAAACAGTAAATAACAACTTTCACGACACAAATTTTACCAACAAATTTTTGAATAGAACAAAAATTTTAACTCCAAATCAATTTAAATATATTATTTCACATTTATTTATATAAATATTATCATAAAATGCGACAAATATTAAAATATTTAATATTAAACACAAATTATCACATTTCTCACCCTAAAATGTATGCATTTTGACTGTTCTCTCATTTCGTGTGCGCCTTATGACGAGATGCTCAGAGAATGGAAATTTTCATACCAGCATTGGCGCAATCTTCTATTTTATCAATCTTGATGCAACGCATGGAATCGCCGTGGAACTGCTGTCAAAATGTAACATTTTTCTGCTAAAAATGATTATAACAGCGGCATGTTAACAGTTAACAATTTAATTAAAAACAAACATTTTTTATAACATTTCTAAATTATTAAAATGTATTTTTTTGTCCAAATATTTATTGCTGTTTACAATATATATTTTAATAAATAAATTACTATTATTACGTTAATATCATTTTGAATATTGCTATACATATATGAAACTGCCTTATGACGAGATTCGCAGAGAGAGGAAATTTTCGTACAAGCATTGGCGCAATCTTCTATTTTATCAATCTTGTGTCGAAGTAAAAGGAGACTATGTTGAGAAATAAATTGTTTTTGAAAAAAAAATATGTTTTTTTCCTACTTAGGTAGCTTCAATATCAATCCGCCCTCGTAGGTATAGGTGCCGAGAAACCCTCGGGTTGCCCAATTAGCATTAGTGCCTTTCTGATGCCATATCGTCGCGAGCCCAAATATAATGATATACTATGAATTACAACCACCCAGAATTGTTTATAAAACGTTGTTATGTCTGACAGTTCTAATCTAGAGCAATGCTCCAGACTCTAGAAAAGGACTTTCGAGAATTTGAGTCTCATGCGAGCGAGACCCGGGAATCTGATTATATAACAAATGATAAAATATATGAAGAATAAACATAGTAGCCAATGGGGCTAATATATTGAATAGTGAGGAAATATGTCGAAACGCAAGGCGCTGAACTGTGCACAGCTCTTTTAGTATCTAACTCCCATAATCAACGTGGTTCTCCAATTTCCATAGCTATTACTTTTATAATCTGAGCTGGGTTCCCGGCCACAGGGACATTCCAGGTAACTCTAAACCGGATGAACTTGCCCGTGAGGGTACTACCATCCGATTGAGCCAGATTGATCGAATCTCGGTATTCCTATTGCCACATGTAACCTCTTAATATATACAATATCCGTAAGCATAGCGTGCAGGCGCAAAATATCTAGACAAACCTGGCCAGTAATAAATGTCATGCGCTCAAGGGATTTAGTATCTCTAAATAGACTGAGTATAGGCTCCGTATTTAGTGTCCTGTTAGGACACTGGATTCTGGGCACTCACGGTAGTAGGCTGGGGATTGCCTCTAGCGGCTTCTGCAGGAGTTGCAAGGACGAGGAGGAGCAAGAGTCCATTGAACCTCTATTATGCACGTATCCAGCGTTGTCCAGAAGGAGGCGCACTTTCCTGGGTGACCACTTTCTGGACTCTGGATGATATTCCAAATAAGAAGATAAGCTCCATCAACTGCTTCAATAAAAGCTCCAAATGGCTGGGCCTTTGAAAGGGATGGGACCTGTTTGTCTCATGCGGTATCACCAGGTGTCAATGATGGCCTAAGTGTGCCCTCTGGTGACCGCTTTAACTACGTATCGACTCTCATAATACCAACCCCGTGTTCACAAATTAAATGTGTCGCTCTATAATCGTAGCAGGACATCCTTCTTTAATTTTCTTCTTTCTAATAATCTTTATTTAAATATCGATTAAATATCGAATAGAAAATATATTGTTCATTAATTTCAAGCACTGTGCACACAGGCCCATAACCTGGCACCTGAGTATATACGAGTATCCTTCATCATCATAATTTCCTTAATCGATTTATAGATTGCTTAGTTTCGTTTATTCCCCATTTAATGAAATCCATGTCCGCCTTCCCTGAACAAAAAATAATTTAAGAGCATTCTGACTTTAATGGAAGATAATCAATTATGATATCTCATTAACTACCAACCGCATTGGTTTGTAAACGTTTGGATACTGTTGGAAAGGTTTGTAACTCCTCAACATATGTAAGGTAGTATATCCTCGGCACTCTTAACTCCTTCACACTGTTCGGTGTTGGCGTGTTAATGTCCATTTGATGGACTCTATGTTGGCGTTCCTAAATCAAAGAATAGTATATATGTTTATCCTTGTTGGAGTAATCAATGAGAATATCTCTTTCACTACCAACTGCATTGGTTTGTAAAGGTTTGGATACTAATGGAAATGTTTGTTTTACCACCTTTCTATCTGATGCGATTATATGAAATTATATCTCTATAACTATAAACCGATTTTTAGGTAATAGCAAATTAATAACTAAATTGTAAACAAGTTCAAAAGGCCCACGGGGACTCGGGCATTTCCTCACCCAAGCGTCCATCTCATTTAATCTCATCTAATTTACCCTGCATTATTTGTTATTGAAATCTATCACAATATTTGCTGAAAAGGCCAATATCCCTGAATTTAGCAATGAAACTCTCGATGAGTCCTTTTGACTACGACCTGTTGCCATAGAACACAATAAATTTAAAATGCGAATATGAATTCGTTTCTACTTCTGCTGTTATATTTCATAAACATTGTCGAGTGCTTTTCAATTTGGTAACTTAACCCATAAAAACACCAACAAATAACCCTGCAAATTGTATCCTGTCGAAAAGCTGCAATAACTCATACATATTGGATCCGTTGACGATTTGATACCTTCATGCATTGTTAAAGCACTTCGGGAGGACTTCAAGTGAAAATTGGAATTTTTGGTTTTCACAATTTACCCCATTCGCACACATTTTGCAAACAAAAATCAAGCGACTCATCTGAATGTGCTTAAAAGAATAAAAAATGCATGGAGAATGCGCAAAATTGTGTAATTGCTCAAAATCAATTCAAACGTATGTGAACGCTTTGCGTGCTCACATCACTACAAGGATTTTACATCCTGCGAGGGGGTTGGAAAGAGTTTGGAAGCGACAAATCAGAGAATATTCAAATACTGAATAAGTTTTGATGGCACTAAGAACTGGCATAGGACCTCCATGTCTGGTTTATGCAGCCAGTAACGAGATTAGAATTTGGCAGTGTCGAATTCTATGGATAGATTGGGACTTATGAAAATAATTTAGGGATTAAATTTGGGATGTTATCAAAGGAAGTTCTTGTTATTTATATTTTTTTTACAATTTTACTTTTTATCCTTTATGGTTCATCGCCACGTAGTTAGGTAGGTAAAGCGGCACGGAGATAGGTAAGCGGTAGCCCGAAGGTCGCACTTAGGCCATCATTGACCCCTTGTGATACCTACTCCATGAGACACAGGTCCCATCCCTTTCAAAGCTCCAGCCATTTACAGCTTGTGATGAAGCAGTTGATGGAGCTAATCTTTTTATTTGAAATATTTCCCAAAGAGTCCAGAAAGCGGTCACCCAGGAAACTGCGCGAGACGTGCATAGCAGGTGTTCAATGGACGCTTGTTCCTCCTCGTCCATTCAGCTCCTGCAGAAGTCGTTAAAGTCAATCCGCAGCCTACTATCCTGAGTAAACAGGGTCCAGTGTCCCGCTAGGACACTCACTACGAAGCCTATACTCAGCCTATTTAGAGACACTACGAGGGCGGATTGATATGGAAGCTACCTAAGTAGGAAAAAAACATTTTTTTTTTTTTCAAAAACCATTTATTTCTCAACATAGTCTCCTTTTACTTCGACACACTTAGTAAGACGATATTCCAACTTTTTTATACCATCTGAATAATACGATTTCGGGAACCCCTCAAAATACGCGTTAGTTTCGGTAATCACTTCTTCGTTTGAGATGAATCTTTTTCCTGCGAGCCATTTTTTCAAGTTTGGGAACAAGAAAAAGTCACTAGGAGCTAAATCTGGACTATAAGGTGGATGATTAACCAATTCGAAGTGTATTTCACGTAATTTTAGCATCGTATCTAATGCTGTGTGAACCGGTGCGTTGTCTTGAAGAAAGAGCATTTTTTTCTTCTTTAAATGTGGTCGTTTTTCCTTGATTGCATCAATCAATTGATCCAATAATGCACGATAATACTTTCCTGTGATTGTGGATCCTTTTTCAAGATAATCGATGAGCAATATTCCGTGTGCATCCCAAAATACAGTGGCCATAACCTTGCCAGCCGATTTCACTGCCTTCGCCTTCTTCGGAGCACTTCCACCAGCTTCCACCCATTGTTTCGATTGATTTTTGGTTTCAGGTGAGTAGTGGTGGACCCACGTTTCATCAAGAGTTATTAATCGACGCCAAAAATCAACAGGATTACGCTTTATCATGTCCAAACACCGCTGTGAAGTGGTCTGTCGAACTCGTTTTTGTTCGACACTGAGCAAACGCGGAACCCATCTTGCCGATAGCTTTTTCATATGCAAATGTTCATGCAAAATGTAGAACACACGTTCATATGATATGTTTACCATTTCAACAATCTCAGGCAACTTGACTCCGCGATCATTCATAACGATATCGAGGATTTTGTTGATATTTTCTTCAGTAACCACCTCTTTTGGCCTTCCTGTTGATGGTATTGTTGCAGTGCTTGTTCGGCCGCGTTTAAATTCAGCAATCCAATATTTTACCATGTAATCTGACGGAGCAGACTCACCGTAATGTTTATCGAGCTTTTCTTTTGTCTCTTTCGCCGTTTTCCCTTTCAAATAAAAAATAATCACTGCACGAAATTCGCGTTTTTCCATTTTTCAAGAAGCACAAAAGTTGCTTACTTCAAACGACTACAACAAATAAACTAATCGATGAATTTCGGTGAAATTTTAACAGCTGACGTTTGACAGATCGCAACTTCTAAAAAAAAAAGATTTTGTGTTTGTGCTGCCATCTAGCGCTAGGTAGCTTCAATATCAATCCGCCCTCGTAAGTTCTTTGACATTTATCTCTGGCTAGGTTTGTTTAGCTATTTTGCATACTGTATCTTCTGACCAGCCCCTGCCCGCTATGCCTAAGGATATTGTATTTACTAAGAGCTTACATGTGGCAATAGGAATACCGAAGTTCGACCTATCTGGTTCAATCGGTATGGTAGTACCCTCACGGACAAGTTTATCCGTTTTACAGTTCCCTGGAATGTCCGGAAACCCAGCTCAGATGCAGACGGGTCTGCTTAGCTCTCTCGTCTAACGATTTGCGGCAGCTATTGCGGGCTTTTGAGGTGATAATAGCCGAATCCAGGGAGCCCATCTTGTCCACTTATTTTCTTCTTCTTTAGCCAATACAGTGCTGCCTCTATAGCCGTGACCTTATCCTGAACACTGCAGTGGTCGGGAAGCCTAAAGGACATGCGAAACTCAACAACTTCTGAGAATACACCACCTCCCAGCCTACTCCGTAACTTGGATCCGACTGTGTAGATGTACATCACTTTTGCATGAGGGGGGATACCGTCCTTCCATTCGTCCCTGGAGGGAATGGGGATCCTGCACCTGGCATTGAAGGAATAAATTGGTGAGATATAGTCGAAAGAGTGAGTAATACCCTCGAAGCCTGAAATTTCTTATAGTTGTCGGGTTAGGTAGACTATCTAAAATATCGAACTGGATTAACCTATGATCCGAAAAGGAGTGTTCCTCTAGAACTCTCCAATTTGAAATCCGATCAAAAATTGATTCGGAGGCAAGGGTAATGTCACGGATCTCGTGCCTGGTAGCAGTAATGAAAGTGAGTTCTGACCCTTTGTTACAGATAAGAAGGTTAGTCGTTACAATATGTTCATATAATGACTCACCGCGTTCATTGACATCCGTGCTTTTCCAGATGTCGTTGTGCGCATTGGCATCGCATCCCATGATAGTAGTCACCCGTTGTGCCTTTGCGTCCACAACAAACTTCAATAGGTTGGCTTCCGGAAGGATATCATGGTCATGCGCCATATAGGCCGAGACAAGCCAGTACCGTCTCTTGCCAGTTTCCCAGCAGACGGCCGTCAAATCCTTCTTGCTATAATTGGGGAGAATAAATGAGCTAACATTTTTCTTTATGAGAATGCAAGACTTGGGTCTTCCTTCTCTAACGGTATACAGGAAGTTGTAATTAACAGACCACATACCAAGTCCGCGTATGGCCAGGGTTCTTGGTCCACTCCGCCTTTTGCAAGACGCAGCAGAAGGCTAACAGCCGCCAAGTGATGGAGGTTAAACTTCACTATTCGTAGCATATCTGCCAGTTGTATGTAGCACTGGTCGCCTCCACCACAGTGACATCCGCATCAGACTCCTCCATGTCTGATTCCAGAAGGACATCCTCCTCACTGAGTGTGGCTGTCCCCAGGAGACTCTCCAAGCCCCCCACAGGTGACACAGAGTCACTGCGTTTCGGGAATTAGGATGAGGAGTTACCCCTATAGGACTCGCTCCCTCTTGATCCATGCCAGAAGATTGCCCGTCATTTTTGTGGACTTTGAGGCAAGTGGATGTGAATCCATAGTTCACGAACCAATTGGCTTCGTCTAGAGTCGCCAAGGATTCAGTTCACCACAAGGGTTACTGACCAGAAATCCCCTCTTGGTTCCTCTAATTTGGAAATCTTCCAATTTTTCGTCGGGGGCTCCTAAAGATCTCCAGGATTGCCTCTGGGTCATATGGTTCCGCTGGAATCCATTCGCGCGCTCTAGGTCTATTAGGGATCAGCTCCCTAGGTACAGCTTCGAGCCTTGCGCCTGGCCATGCCTCGCCGATCCTGGAGATCACAATTCTGAACATGTCGACTGACCTTTGATGCGCGCAGGCGATCAGATTCACATGGCCCTGATGCTACCCACTGTCGTGAAAGGGGGGGAAACCGCTCGAGAATTCCATAATCAGCTGGAGGTAGAGCTTTGAAGGGCTTCTTGTTTATGACTCCACATTTATGATTAATGACTTTTGGTTAATAACCTGTTGTTTTTTGACCTCTTGTACAGAGATTGCCATTTATGGGTTGTTGTTTATGACCACTCACCAAATACTTTTCCTATACGACTTCTCTACTATTTCCAGGTTTATAGTACAATGGGCATCACTTGCCTGAGTGCTTGCTTTCTACGGCGGATCTCTGTTCTACCTTGAAAGATAGATAGAATATCTATCACAGTAATCACCTCTTATTAAGGACTTATTAACAGCATTTTAATGTTTAAGTTACGTTTGGTTATAAATGATGAAAAAACTATTTCGTCATAATATGTAATTGAGTAATCACAGTAAGGCACTTGTCGAAGGTTTTGTTCAGACAAAACAAGGGGTCTATTTATATATCCATGGAGGTAAAATATTTTGGGGTGGTCCTTGCCAGTAAGCTTCTCTGGAAAACATACGTTGAACTAAAGGTAACGAAAGAACTGTGAGGTTTTGGCAGTGCACGTCGTGGGGTCTGGCTCCATCTAAAGTCCTTTGGATTTATAAGGTAATTATCAAGCCCATATTGTCCTAAGCATCGGTGGTCTGGGGGGGAAATATTTTTTATTTTTAAATAATTTTTACACTAAAGTAAAAAGTGCTGGCTACCAGGGCCTTCGGCGGGGGGAAATATATTCTCCCAAAAGTGGTTAAGTCTGCCCTATCTAGACTACAGAGAACAGTGGCTATTTCATTTACTGGAGCCTTTCCGACAGCTTCTGGCCCTGCTCCTGATGTGCTGGTGTATCATCCTGTCTTAGATGCTTTTATGCAAGGGGACGCTCTAAAGGGCATTTGTAGGATAAACCACATAAGGGAGTTGCGGGTGTTGGTTGGAATCTTGAAGATATTATTGGCTCTGACATAGATATTGCTATCTTTTCTATTCCCATTGAATGAATCAATGCCCGAATATCCTATAATAGAAAGGCGGTACTGCATAAACATTCCAGAGACTCACTTAAGGTATGATAGTACGACTGAGCCAGCTAGGCAGGTGTTTTTGGGCTTTTCGTGGAACTAAACGGTGTCCAGCTCCTTTACGCCCTTGGTCATTATGATTTTGTCTTTCAGGCGGAAGTTTATGCGATCGTAAGAGCGATGGACTATGTGGTGGAAAGCAGATGGCGTGGCAGAAGTATCTGTGTTTGCAGTGACAGTCAGGCTGCGTTGAAGGCCTTGCGTTTCCCTTTGTCTCTTCCAAGTTGGTGCCGTTGTGCAAATCCAGATTGAATTATATTGGAAAGCAAAATAGTCTGATGGGAACGTGGGTTCCAAGACTCATAGATGTTATGGCGTTTTTCTAGCCCGGAATCTATTCTTCCCATACTTGTTGCTACTATTATGGCCACTATTAGTGATTGGGTTGCCTGAGCACAGATTCGCGAATTGCAACAATCAAATGCTTGTAACTTTTTACTGGAGCGTCATAAAACCTTGAAATTTTGTGACAATAAAGTGCTCGTGCCTCTTGTCAATTAAAGTTATCGCTCATAGCTATGCTACCCTTGACAACAAAATAAAACACTGATAAAGCTTCAAATGGCCCTAACTTCTATACGGTGCGTTCTACATTAAGAGGCAGCAGATGGGTAAAGGCTTTGCTGCCTGCTCTTTCCGAAAGAATGTCAAAGTTTCTTCTGTCACTTGGTGGGAGAGGCTGCAGACTTCTGGTAGTACTGATGAAGGGTCATTTTCCGTGGGCTTAGCATATGCAAATGATAGATAGGCATTGCAGACAGTGCACTTTCCCAGGCTTGTGGAGAAGAAGATGAGACGATTGACCACTTCTTCTGCGTATGCCCAGCTTTCGCTAGAATCAGGTTCGAGGTATTTGGCACTGACATCCCAAGTAGCGCAAACTTTGGCTACTTAAGGACACAGGATCTACTAAGGTTTGTTCACAAATCAGGTGGATTCACAGAAAATAGAAAATGGAACGTCAAATATAGTACAATCGATGTCTGGTCGTCTGAGTGCTATATATATGATGTCCCGACAAAAAAAGCATTTGTTTAACCATCAGGAAAACAGCGTGAAACTATTATGTTCTATGTTCAACTATGGATCTATACAAATATACAGTATATGCTGATTAAATATCCATATATGTACTTCCTGATCAAATCAAGCCATTCCTTAAGAGCTTCCCTGGAGTTTGTTTTCATTACGTTCTTTCATATTTGCCTTATTTCCTCCCCAATTTTAATGATTGTTCATTATTTTTGTATATATCTGCATCCATGAATTCATGTCCTACCAGTATATAATTTCCTAGGCATGAGGATGCCCACCATTTGTAATTCAATATAATTTTTTGAAAATTTATTAGCCCATCACAAGGATTGAACGAAATTAAAATTTTTATAAAATTGATAAATTTGTTTTATTCAAATAGGAAAATTTCATTAAAGTTCAACAGATCATATTTCGTGCATATTTTTTCTAAACTAAAATTGCAGTTAAAACAGAACTTGATGTGATGACTGTAAATGTTGCGCCACAGATGAACAGAAATAATTCAATAAACGTTCAAACATAAAAAGGTCAAAGTGCTTTTACGCTTAATTAAATTTTTGTGCGCCCCAAATACGCAACCACCACACCACGGACTCTCTGCACTGCCGGCAACAACCCGACTCTTGGGGCCTAATTCAATTATTGTCCCACTGTAAATATGATTTACAAGATACACCACTCAGCCAGCAGCCAGCAGCCAGCAGCCAGAGCCCTGCCCCCATCTCCATAAACACAAACACTGACACACTCCCAGCGAAAGGTCATAAAAACGGGAATTACGCTTGCAAAACGACGCGTCGGCAGCAGCAGCAGCAACGGCGGCGGGAGCAGCGACGGCGATGGGCATCAATTCATAACGTGCCTACACACGTACGCGTGCGAATGACAACGCAACGGCATTAGTGGTGGGCCAGTCGTCGATCGTAATTCACTTGTAAAAAGTCGTAAAAATGTTGCAACAAATTTTCCAGCCTAAGATTTTCCATCTCAGCACTTGTGTACGCCTCACCCCGTAGCGCTGCCCCTTCTATCACTGGCATTCCAAGCGCACTCGCATAATAATCTAATTGTGTGTTGCGCCATGATGCAGCAATAAATGTTTGCGGAAATGCGAAATGTGCGCGTCGGAAGCGGAAGAGGAATTTGTGGCCCCAGCAAGTTTATTATTTTTGTGTTAAATTTGTCCACTTTTCGGTGAAAGTGCGGAACATTTTAAGAGGGCGCATTAAACCGAAGATGAAAGTGGGCTCACATGCAGTTCTTAACTTCCGGGGACTTTATAAATAACTTAGATATATGTGCTTCGTATATAAGTATTTGATTTTTTGAAATTGGTTGAGTGAAAGAGCCATTAACTTGATGAACATAGACTATCAGTTGGAGCAGCTACGGTACTCAGAACAAACATATTAACTCGGTTTAGGGAACTGCAGAACACTCCAAATATCACTCCAGATGAACTAAGAAAAAAGGGAATGCAGTAAATTTGCTTAAACAAAATTTCATTAAAATCGTCTCACTTCCCTTTTCTGAAGCTGTTGTGGAGAGACCACGGCTAAATTATTCAATTCGACTTAGGATGAGAGCAAGGATGGCACCTTTTGTACCATAAAAATATGGTGCTGATATAAAATGTCATAAAACGTCGCAGGTCGTAAAACAAAACAAAAAGAGAGAAAAAAACTGAAAATAGCAAAACTATAAAAGACCAAAGAAAACACCGCAAAAAGGGCACCGACAGGAAAACAAAACATAAAACGGGAAGTAAATTTACAAATGTAATCATAATTCACAAAAAAAGAACCAGAAGAAAAACAAATAAAAACAAACCAGAAACAAGCGACTGAGGACCACACCAAAGGCTAAAATCTAACAAATTGCAGACAAAACCCCAAACATTGAGAGGACAATAACATAAATATTGAAAGGAACAAAAAGGACCAGATTGGTACACAAATTGAGGTGGAAGGGGCGCAAAATTATGAGTCCGTGCAATGGGATACCTTTCGCATATGTGTGAACTCGCAACTATCCTTTCATCCGCAGCTGAAACCTTTCAGCTTCCGCTGCCAAGTCTGGCCACTTTTTTTCCTCCTCCATTTTTCATTGGGCATACACAAGTGTTGCTGTTCACATCGACCGACCCCACAATTTAGAGAGCGTGACCCAGAAACTGATTTTTGTACTTTGTCGCGCCAATAGAGGGTGGTCCTGTGAATGCGTGTGACTATATATATATATATAGATGTGTGTGTGTGTGACTCTGAGGGTGTGCGGTGTGCCTGGAAGGGTCGCTCTTAATTTATGCCTTGTGTGATAATATTTAATCGCAAATTGATGTTTTTGTTTTCATTTGCGTTGATAAGTGATGAAGCAACAAACTTTTTGACATTGCTGCGTATTTAATTCAAGGATAATGCTCAATGTTCTTGTTTTTCTTACCCCAGACTCCCACTCCATGTGTAATGTGCGTTATAATCATTGTTTACTGCCGTGGGGGGTCCACAAACCGGGCGAATATGTGTGGAAATTAATAAAAATCAATACGAATATGAGAAATCGTCGAGATTGGATATTTTCCTGTGAGAAAGGATAACAAATGGAATTTGGAGAACTTGTTCTTGGTGCCAGCTTAACAGGCTTTAGAAGAAAATTATGCGAAAAATTGTGATATTGATAAAAGTTGAGAGAATTTTGACATAATAATTGCTGCTGGGGTATTTTTTCGATGAGTAAACTACAAAACTTCACAAGTCACTCAACCGGACGAGGAGATAAATAAACAAGCTTTGAATATTTGAGCTAGAAAGCGATTAGAAGCTGTGAGCAGACGATTATAAGTAAGTGTGGAGTAGTTGCGGATTATCCTCACACTGATTTCATATTGGTTTGGGAACAGAGTTAAATGGATTCCTTGGGAACTTAGTGCCAAAGGAGATTAACTTGGAGGCTCCCAACTCAAAGAGCCTATTTTGAAAGAGGTGGTTTAAATTATATATTAATATTGGAGAATAAGGTTACCATCTGATGGCACACCAAACTAAAATATCAAGCATATGAAGATCACTTAAGGCAGGCCCTGTCAAACGAATTGGAATTTTACTTCCTTACCTTACTCACTTCTTACCTCACTTACAAATTTGATTACATCGGAACACGCAGTCCCAAGATGACAGGCGGGAGAAACGAGTACAGGACTGTTGAACAGAGAAGAAGACACACAGGCATGACATGGAGAGACCTAAACTTCACAACAGAAAGCAGTACCCTATGATAGAAGAGGTGGAAACAAAACTTAAACAACAGTAGTTTATTCAGGCAATATTTTTTCTGAAGGCCACTCAGATGGATCGATGATTAGTAGTAACAACATGTATACATAGATATTTCTTAGAATAAGAGCGAAACGTTCCAGTTCTACAAAAATACCATCGATTTAGAAAACGGATCTGCTTGCGCTTTGGAATCACATATTCAGCATTAGTAGTATAGGTAATGTGGGAATTGCAGAACCATGTTTACAATCTTACTACTTACAATCTTATTACTTACTTTCTGGTTGCAGGCGCCGTATTTCGTCTCGAATATTCTGCTTGAGCTGTCCAAGTGTCTGTGGTTTGTTAACATACACTTTGTCTTTTAAATATCCCCATAAAAAAAAATCGGGCGCAGTTAAATCTGGTGAACGAGGAGGCCAAAGTAAATCTGAATTTCTTGAAATTATGCGTTCACCAAAAATTTCACGCAGCATGTCAATAGTTTGCCTTGCAGCACCACAAATTAGGATGTTGCTCCACCATTGGCCGCAAAAAGTTGTCGACCATTGTTCTGTAAGAAGCCCGGAGACCGTTTCTGGCGTTTCATCCTCATTCTCAAAGAAATATGGGCCGATGATTTTTGTGGCCATAACACCGCACCAAACAGTGCATCTGATTGGGTGTGACTGATGCTGATGTATTGCCCTTGGATTTTCGGAGCCCCACAACCTACAGTTTTGTTTATTCACATAACCACTTAAATGCGAAATGCGCTTCATCCGTCATCAAAAGATTATTTAAAAAATCATTTTGTATAGCTAATTGTGTAAAGCGAATAGCGTACTGTAGTCGTTGTTGAGGGTCTTGCGGTAGAAGCTGCTGCAAAATTTGAACTTTGTATGGATACATCTTAAGATCCAACTTTAAAATTCTCTGTAATGTTGTTCTGAGTATGCCCAATTGGCCGGAACGGCGACGAGTTGAGACAGATGGATCATTTGCAACACTCTGCTGCACAGCTTCCACGTTGTCTTCAGTACGAATATTTCGATGAGTACCTCTTCCTGGACGGTCGGCAACTGAACCCACTTCCTCAAAACGGCGAAGGAAACTTGTAATCATGGAAGATGTGGGCGCTGATCTTACGTTAAAAAAACGGCGATAATTTCGCTGCGTCAGAACAATTGATCGTTGAGAAGAATAATAAAATTAGATAATTTTAATGCGTTGTTGTGGACTGTACGTATTCATTTTAAATTTACAAGAGTTCAGTTATAATCTGCAAAAAGAAAAAATAAATTATGTTAAAAAATAAAAAAGTTATTTGTGTTTCACATAAGCTGGTCTTATTTGGGCCACCCTATAGAACCCTCCATTTATCACGCCCTTGTTCGCCTATTTATGAGTAGAACAACAATTAAAGAACCTCTCGGTGAAATTTTAAGTACAAAATGATGAATGAATATATTTTAAGGATTTGTGTACTCAAACGTTTGCTAATCCTGCCGATGTCAGAAAATCCCCGGTTTTCAACGAATACGAATAGTGATGCAAGTGTGGACAGTAAGGATATGGAACGGTTTGGATTTTTGTCTGGACATTTCGGTAAGAAATGCCACTAAAGGAGAGTAAATCAACTAAAAGAAAAAACAAACATATTGGAACATTGCTGCTGAGCATAGAACCACCGAGAGTAGCAGAAAGATAAGAGGAAAAGATAAAATAACTTACTCCATAAACAATGAAATATTCGTTAACATTCCTCATCACACAATATTCTCATTTAATACATACTTGCTCTTAAGATCTTTACAAGCAAGACGTGGAAATAGCTCTGCACAACTTTGTCTTCAATCACGACTATATTTAAAGTTTCGGCGCAATATCTCGCTTTGTTATTGTTACAATCTCTTTACAAGAATTTTGTACAGGTTCTGGATATAACAATAAACACGAGTATCGATTCAGAAAGTGATACAGATCACAGATGTGAGGATCAGCTACACCAGCTTTCGAACGTTGCAAGTTCATGCCTAAATTCCAGATACATTATATGTAATCCACGATAATGATTTACATATAATAAACATGGATATCATCTAATTTGCAATTCCCTTCACTATAATTACCTACTAAGTACGACTATTTTTTCCTCTGCCAACATTTAGCTCTCTCCAGAGCGTCATATAAAATTCATCCAATCTGTATTACCCTTATAACAAACATAATTACAATCCCTGAATTAGCTGCTTCCTCCGTATCTCGTTTTATTGTACTTTTTTCACTATTCCAAATCGAACTCTTGCTAAAAACATGACGCTGCAGTGTGTGCTCCCTGCTCAGCTACCGTGGTTGGCTTCGCGCCACATGCCTTGCAGGACAATCCACTTTAATCAATACTATACGTATGTTTGCGGATATAAGAGTAGCAAGTGAATGCGTTTCCATTGCTCCTTTGTATTACTTTCTATACACTTAAGGAATTGCTGCTATTGGAAATCCAAAGGATTCACACAGTAGCAGACGTCCTTCACGCATCAGTGCGCTATAACTACGGATATGTGTCAATTTCGGTTTTTTTACGGAACTCTTCGAAAGAAATGCACGCTCTATTTCCCCCCCCCCCCAAAAGACACAAACACACACACACACACACACACACACACACACACACGAACACTCATTCACAAATAAACTGCTAAAGTAAACAAATTCAGTAGAATGAATTCAGTAATGTGCGGATTTGATATATGTACAATAAAATGCATTGACACATATCCTGATATCCTTTGCACAACCTTGCGTCGGGCATGTCGAAACATGTTTTGTGTTTATGTTTGATGTGAATGCGGGTGCATGGGGCATACTCGTACTTTATTCTGCATTAGCATATTCTAAAATAAAAGGAAAGTAGTGAGTGACAAGTGTTATGGGAGAGGAATCTAATCTGTTGGTTACGAAAAGCGGGCATCCATGTCGACGTGTCCTTTGAAACGAAAATAAACAAAATGGAAAATATTTTCTTTTTCACTCCCCTTGTGAGGGTGCAAAAATGCGTTTTAAGCATTTGAACGGAGCACGCCACTGAAATCAAATTTCAATACTTCAGCGTAATGCGTACTTGTGAGGTGCGGTGCGGTGCGGTGCTGTAAGGTCTGGGTCGGCAGTTAAATACTTGCTTACATGTCGATGTCAATGCAATTTATGTCAAATATGTAATATTAAATGCCATTACAATAATAAATATGTAATAATAATAATAATAAATAAAAACAAAAATGACGACAATTTTTTCTTTCGCTTGAATGTCGTCACAAGGCAGCAATGCAGCATGCAGCAGCGAGCATTTCGCCAAGCGGTATGTTTATTCGGTGTGAAATGTGAAATATTTGCATAAATAAAAAAAAATGCATTCAAAAGGAAATTTAATAAAATTTCACTCACATGTTTGTAGCAATTTCCTCGTTTCCACTATTTTAGTTGCTTCTTTACCATTTTTACCCAGTGAGTATATGAAAACTTCTGTGTGTGTGTGTGTGTGTGTTTATGCACAAATTTATGGAAATTTTTAATACAAATATTTTTTTAATGTGGAAAATGCTTAAAATTTTGTGGAAAGTGTTTATGTTTGCGTTTTAAACATATGTCCTGCAAATAATTGCACAAGCGAGCATACAAAAACTATGTACTTATGTTGAACTTTTTGATGCAAATATCCGCGTACGACATGTGCATGCGAATCTGCCAGTTGTGGCTCATTGGAGTATTTATGCTGGACCTCAAATATTTGAATTTTAGATGAGTGAGTTGTGGTTTTAGCTTTTTAAAACTCTATCTAAACCGTTGCACACAATTGTATCCTATAAATTATGTTTGTTATTATAATCCAAGTAATTCGCTTATAAATACGGGCTACTCGCTTATAAACCTGAGGTAATCCTGCTTAAACGTGAGTTTCGCGCTTATAAAACCGACTCACTCGCTTATTATCCCGACTCAGTTACTCAGAAACCCAATTAACTCGCTTATAAGCCCGACGTACTCGCTTATAAACCCTAGGTACTCGTTTATAAACCCGAGTTTCGTACTTATAAACGGATTCACTTGTTTTTAAACCGGAGCTACTCGCTTATAAACCTGAGTTAATCCCTCTTAAAAGTTAGTTTCGCGCTTGTAAAACTGACTCTCTCGCTTATTATCCCGACTCAGTTACTCAGAAACCCAATTAGCTCTCTTATAAACCCAAGGTACTCGCTTATAGACCCGATTTTCGTGCTTCTAAACCGATTCACTCGTTTTAAACCAGAACTACTTGCTTATAAACCTGAGGTAATCCTTCTTAAACGTGAGTTTCGCGCTTATAAACCCGACTCACTCGCTTATTATCCCGACTCAGTTACTCATAAGCCCATTTAACTCGCTTATAAGCCCGACGTACTCTCTTACAAACCCAAGGTGCTCGCTTATAAACCCGAGTTTCGTACTTATAAACAGATTCACTCGTATCTCAACCAAAACTACTGGCTTCTAAACTTGACTTATTCTCTTAGATTCAAGGCTACTAGCCTGTAAGCCCCTGATACTCTCTTATAAAGCCTAGTTTGGCGCTTAGAAACCCGACCCATTAGCTTATAAACCAAATACACTAGGCTTATAAACCAGATACACTCCGCTTATAATCTATAGTTACTAGCTTGTAAACACTAGTTACTACTTTTTAATCGATATACGTTCGGAAAACCAGTTATTCACTCCTAAATCAAACTAATCGCTTATTGACAATAGTTACTCGCTTATATACGCTAGTTACTCGTTTTAAACGCCAGTTTCGCATATAAACCCCAGTTACTCCCTTGCAAGGAAATCAAATAACTGGAGTTGCTTAGTATATGATTTCTAGAAAGTTAGCAACACTGTCAACAACTCTTGGGGCAATATTGTTATTCTTATATGAAAATAGTCTTAACACAAACAATATAAAACATATTTAACAGAACAGTTCCAATCCGCTCATCATATAAGCGTACCAATCCTAATTTAGTTTTGTTATTTTCACCCCATACATACTTCAAAATAAGTATATTGGCAGTGGCAAGAGGGAGGTAATAGGTGTGACCACACTAGTAACGTGAGAATGGAAATATATAAAATGAACATATTTCTGAAATAACAATTTGATAGTTCAAATAATTTTCCATGCTGCAGCCGAGAATCCCCTTATTTCAGGACGAATCATGGTCGAATCAACTCAAACTGCAGTTTGTGGAACAATTAAACGCCCAATCCAGTGGAATATAAAGTTGCAAAACTAATTTTGGAAAACCACAAAGTAAATTTCATCAACCCTTCAATTATTGGTATGAAACTTATGTATAATAACTTCGACTTCGTGGTTCTCGGATGAGAATGTGCCTCTCCATTTTATTCCATATAGATCAAGATGACCTGTATCATTACGATATTGAAGAATGATGAATGTAGATGAATCGCAAATGAACGCTCCTTTATCTCACATAAAAAAATATATTATCCTCGTGGTTCTAGAATTTCCGTATCATAAACTCTTCTAATGCCAAACCAAATATTTAAAGAAAGCACTTGAAAAACTGGTCATCCGGGTCGAAGTTCAAAGAATCTTAAATTTTTCATTATTCTTTTTTGCGGATATTTAGCGTAAATATCAGATTGTTGAAGTATGTTTATATTCGCTTCGATCTAGCAATTTATTGACACTGATGTTGTACATTAAATAAAAGAGTATACGTAGAACACAGTGGATAGAGTATTAGGGAATGTGTTAACATATCAGAAAGCTTTCTCAGTATCACTTCATAAGCAGATCCTCGCAAATCTAATTGTCGTTCTCATATTGCTAAAATCAGTGGAGTTGTGTCCTTGTTCGTTTGTATTCGATTCTGTGGTGTTCGGTATCCGCACAACGCTGCCTCTTTTATTGTGATGTGTATTATTCTTCGTTCCATGATTACATTCATCGTTTCAATGGTTATGATCCTTGTTAAGTTGAGGATTGAATTCGTTGTTCGTTTATAGTTCACAGTTGTTAAGAGTGATGGTACGAAGTTTATCGTGATGCATGGTGACAATATTTAGTGTTAATTATTTTAAAGTATAAATATATAACAGTCGTCTTTATAAATATCCTTATGGGATTTTTTTTGGGTCTGTGTAAGAATGGTCTTTCGTATAAGGTTTTCATAGTGCTCCTACATTTATTGGTTTTAAGCATTTACTCGTATAAAAAAGTACGAACTCAATATTTTTACTAATGACATCTTTAAATCGAGATGCGTAATTGTTGGAACCAACTCCGTAAATGTGTCCTTAGCAAATATTCCCATGCAATTCAAAAACTTTCAAGGCTACAATTTTAACGAACTTTACCGTCGTTACAGAGTATTTTGTAAGAATTTCAAACAAACAGAATTCCCCAAACAGTCGCCCTCATTAGTGACTCGTTTGTGACTGATTGTAGCAAGCATAACGCTGAAAAGAGTAAAAATGCCTTCGAATTACTAACGCAACATAATTGAATTTCATTTATAAAAGGAATTTATTGACTTACTGCTAAAAATCCAATTTTCCACAGAGCACAAACGGAAGCGAATCCAATTTGACAGTTTTGACAAATATCATTTGGCATCTTCGCATTCAACGGCAACTTTCGTGAACTAGCTGAGGAGATATCAGTCGTCCAAGCGACTCATTTTGTGATGTGGAATTAAATTAGCGAAAAAAAATAGACAAAGAAAACAAAAAACAAATAAAATGAAATTTATAACTTTAAAGTTCGAGTAAAATAGTTGCCAGCTGCCATACACGTGCACTCGAATATGGTGTTGTCTTTCATTATACCCTCTGCTGTATGAAGGATAGAGTCCTGGGGCGACGAGCAAGGGTATCTGAAAATTGCCTAACAAATTGGAGTACATATTAAACTCAAGTATGTAGATAGCAATATTTTATGGAGGACATCGTCTTTGAGGCATAGGTAGCCCAATAGAAAGTTGAGTGTCTCCTTTACCAACAGGAAAAGATCCAACAACGATCGATCAACAAATAACTGGAGAGTTTCTCATCAAATCATATAAATTGCAAATATTTTGTAAAGCGTTTTGGTGTTGGGAATGGGAGTGATGCATGAAAACATTCTCTTTGAATAGACCAAGATGATTACAGGCCAAAAGCATCTACTTGATATCAGTTTTGATCTCACTCCCATAATTCACCATATTAAAATTGTTTATAAATACCCAACAACTCCTGCCAATTGGTGATAAAAAAAGTATAAGTACATAAAAAGATATTAGACGCATCCAAATTATGAGTACCTTAGCCCCCCACCCTCATTTTGTTAGAGCGACCCTGACTAAGGCGCTGCAGTTTAGTTTGGGTTGCTTTCTGACACGTACTCCAGGTTACTTCGGTCCTCCTGCACAGTATGAGTAGCATTCTAACATTTTTCTAATTTTAAGTTATTTATAAAAGATTTTTGAGAAATTTTTTTTCCACAGTTGTCCACAAAATGGCGGCCAGCGTTGCTGTCATGAAAAAACTTTGTTATACAAAATATTTCTCTCCAACGGAATGCACTGCAAATATGACTACTTGCATCTCCACTTGGTACCCTCTCACCGTTCGTCCTGTTTTGCTTGCGGAGCATGAAAAAATGTTTTGTGATTTTTAACATTTGCGCTGGGAACCATCAAATGCCATTTTGCATGCTGCACGAACGCTCTGTCCTGGTCTGCTGTGGTCTGCTCTGCCAGCATAATATGTCACTCACTTGAGCTCGTTACGACAATGTCACCTTTGGCCATCGCAACCGCTCGGAATTTATGCGAGTTGACAAAGTGTCTGGCCACCACAGAGTGCTGTGCGAGTGGCGCTGGATATTAGGATGCCAGGGTGCGAGTCTGTGTATGGGAGTGTGTGTGGCGGACGTGTTTGTTGTTGCACTAATATTACACAATGCATTCACCTGCTACGCTCGAGTAGCCAACTTGCCTGGATAGCTTGGCTGGCTGCTTGGTTCGTTGGTTGGTTGGTCATTTGTGCTGATGAAGCCATCGACTTGAATGAGTTCATCCCGTTGTGAAATGTTGCAGCCCGTGCAAGAGTGGCTCCTCAATCAGACAGCGGTATTACGGGTTTCTTATTGTTCTGCGTTTTGTTCTTGTTGCTGAGGACTTATGCATGCATGTAGCTGTGATTTCGATTGGGGGCGCCTGTATTGTTTATTGCTACGATTGTCAGTTGAGGTGTTCGGTTTGACAGTGTTGATTGCAGTGACTGCATACCTACTTTGGCGCCCTTCCAGTCGTTAGTTGGACATGTGCTTTGAACTGGACTTGGCACTGCATCCGACAGTGCCGGGTTGTGGCCCAATAGTGTGGTTTGAAAACTGTGCCTATTTTAAGAGGATGCCTTCGTGGGGAGTGCTGAGTTTGGGTAAAATTTAGCATGCCTCTGCGATACTTTAACATCATGATGATACGACACACACATCCCCACTCAAATTCCGTTGACTGCCATGTCGCAAGCAATTCCCTTATCAATCAGGCTGACGCCTGACTGCCAGCGCGCACACATTGTTCCCGCAGTTTATGCATCATACGCCTTGTGGCCAATGTTGCAACTTGACTTGCCGCATTGTATGCGAGTGTTAATAAATCAATTAATTGAATTATCGGCCGTTGCATGCTGGCAGACACACACTTGTAAGGTAACATTCTACAGTGACAATATTAACACTCAGGCGCCTGGCAACAACATTAACCACAACAACAACGGCATCAGCACCAATATCGTGTGAGCTATTGTGAAGCCGCGACGCTGCGGGTTTATTGAATAAAAAATTAATGAGTCATAATAATGCGCACATTACACAGAGGGCTCACACACCATCCCACCCAGACAACACATGCAAACACACACACACATGTATCCATATACAAAATTTACCACGTTCAAGCATATGCTCCATTTATTCCTTGTGGATTCTGGATGCAGTAAGCTATTTGTATGCGACAGCAGAGGTTTTTGTGATAGGTTGGCTTCAGTGGTTCTTGGACGTTGTGTTTCTGTGGCAAGTGCCGTTCTTCTGAAAGTCCAGCGAACTAAGTTACGCAGCAGCACTGCCGTAGTGCACAGTCAGAAATCGAAAGGACATTGACTTTTGGAATATACAATATGGTGAAGTAATTTAATATAAACATCACAAATATCTGAAGTGTCGATTCATGCGTGTATTGATAGTTTTAGAGACGAGAAGAGGAGTCCACATAAAATACAAGGTGTCTGGGAGATGAGAATATATTTAAAATTGCTGAGAAAAATTCAATTATTATTATTGATTGCAGGGAGCAAAAAATGGCATCGAGTCTGTAGGAGATGACATTGAGTTTTTCTGTGGAATTGCGTTAGATATGGACGGGAGAGTGCCAAGAAAGTTATAAAAATAAAAATAAAATAAATAAGAATAAGAAAATAGTAATCTGATATATTGCAAAGAGAATATATGTGCATATATAGTGATCATTTTTGAGCTATGTACATGTATCAACTGAACGAAATCGTACCGAAGCTCTGAAACGTAAAAAAATATAAAGCACCAGATATACGGAAATCATATCCAGCTAATTGTTCGGATCGCTGAATTGTGACTAGGTAGGTAGGTTGGGCAGCCGCATCACCAATAAACCAGTGATGCCAGTTAGACCACCAGTTGGGTCCGTTGTGGGCCAATAATAGAAGAATATTTGTTTGAGGATTCAGCTTTTATAGCTAATCACTTCACTGATAATAATTTTAGCGCAAATAAAAGTGATAATTAATAATTGTTAATTAAAACATGAAACATCGGTTATTAAGACAACAGTTTCTTTCGGTCTTATTGCATCTTTTTCCAATTCAGAAAATATAATTTGGTGAGCTATATTAATTGAACTAGAACGTATAGACGAATTTATATGCAGACTATATATCAAAGAAGAAACTAGCATTCTCCATTCAAACCTCTACTTTATGATTTCGTCTCCCTATTTTATGATTCAGATTCAGAAGTGTGTCGTAGACATCCTATTCCCTCGTAAAAACTACCGCGTGGATTTCAGTCCAGACCTGATACTTGCTAAAACTGGACACTGACACACTGTTTAGCTTAGCTGTCTTAGCCTCTTCCTGGTACAAAACCGCCATCTAAAGCTCGCATAAAAATCTGAGAATCGCATCGAGAGACCTTAGTGATCACGTAAAATTACCTGAGTCCTGGCCAACTGGCACATTCGCGTCAATGAAAACAAAAATGCTCAAGTCACATTTACTCTGCGTTGCCAAAACTTGTATTAAACGGCTTACGTATTCTTCAAGCGAACGATGTAACCTACTAAGGGGCCGTATCTCGACTGTAGACTGACTTGGCGCAAACACATCGAAGCAAAACGCACACAAATAAAGCACAACACATGAATTTGTTATTTAACAAAACATCCGGACTGCGCCTTAGCATAAACTTTTACTTTATAACGCAGTTATAAAACTAATAGATTTGGAGCTCCGCTGTGGACAAATGCTAGCTCATCTAATAGTGAATTCAAGCCAGCACAATCAAAAGTTCTTCCAACTATTGTAAGTTGTCCCAGGTATATAAGAAATGCTAACATCCACAGGGATCTTAATTAAAAGTAAATAACAATTCAAATTTGGCGATCATCCCGACGGCTTGGCCATACAATTACTCCAAAGAAATGCAAATAGGCGATTACGTAGATTAGACTTGATTAATCGCTTGAGCTAATCGCTCGGAAACATACACACTTTCGCCCAAAGTCTTTTATTTAGCTGTACATATACTTCTATAAGAACGCACAAAATTTACTATATATTTCAGTCACAAAACTGTTTGATATGTTTCATAAAAAGAACCACAATTTGGATATTACTGAAACTATCGAACTACTTAATACCAAAGAATACAAATTATGAGTAAACCAAAGGAAGGCCACACAAGCCAAGAGTCTCACAACTCCTCTACGTGTATCTTTGAATCACAAACACGAATTACAAGATTTTAAGTGCAACGGTTGCAGATCACATGCGGGTTATTGGTATTGATAAAGCAACATTTATAACGCATCCTTGCCTGACACATCCCTTAAACATTTATTGCCGCAAAAGTCAATGGCGTACATTAACGTTAAAGCATTTGTATACAAGTTCAAATGCTGAACAAGCCACTCATCTAAGTACTCATATGTGTATCTTTGCATGAGCGAGTTGGTATAGGTGTGCCTTTGCGTGTGAGTGTGTGTATGATAAAGTACACAATACGGGATTACATGCTATACGAGTATGTAACAAATTGCATAAACATAGTGCAGGGGGAAAACACCCTGCAGTGAAGTAGGAAGCTGGGTCCCAAAAATTAATAGTGTGTGGTAGTTCGGGAAGCGGTTCGACAGTAATCAACTCGTACAGAGGGGCAGGTGAGAAAGAAATCCTGAATTCGTGCTGCTAAGCATTTTATTTGTTGTGCAAAAATAACAAAGTACAATGTGTGAGGAAGTCACAATCCCTTAACACGAATACTGAATTTTCTGGACACTGGTGAGGCAATTAATAGAATTTATTATTCCCACAGAAAGATTACTAAAGTGCATGATAGATCGTTTGATTTAGAAGGATGACGATAGAGTAAGATTATTCCTAATAGTGTAGTTGTTTTTGGGGAAGAAGGAACCAATTCCATAGATGACTAAAATGAACTTCCTCAACTAAACTAAATGGGTTTGATATAATTTGTAAATAATATTCCAATATAATCATTCCTCATACTGAGTTTTAGTGGTCACCATTATCAAAACGGTACCTAATTGAACCGCCTCTGAAGTGAGAACCCCTCGATAACTACTCTAGCTAAATAATACTAACTTCCAGGGATGATTGCATAAAAACAGACGATTTAATGAGGTTCATATAAAGAAAAAAGAAGCAGGAATTTAAAGGGTGGTCGGCACTGAGGAGGGTCTGCACTGACGTAGAAAACATGGACATGGAAATTGAAGCGGCCCAATCAAATTTAACATCTTGGCTGTAGTGAAACAAAGCAAGATAAACCATTAAGGGAACAAAGCAACGTTAAACTATAATGGAATAATGTTATGCTCCTTGTGAAATATATATACAAGGAGGATTCCAAAGTATGCAGGACTTTTTAAAAAATTAGAACAACAAACATTTTTATTCAAAATAGTTCGCTTCCGAAGCAATACAGCGATTTTCACGGTCTAATAGTATGTCAAATAAGTGTTTTAGGTCGTTGGCTGGGATGTGCGTTAGGGTATCGGTACAAGACTTTTGAATGGTTTCTACGTCCACAAAACGCTTTCTTTCATCAGCAGATGCATTTTTCAGCAGAAGGCAAAAGTAGCAAGATGCCAAGTCAGGCAAATACAAGGAGTGGTTGACAGTTAAATTGCCAATATATGGCCTCAAGATTTGTAAAGAGTTCTGTGTACTTTGGAATGCAAATTGTAGAACTAAAACTACAACTACTATACCCAGAACAACGACAAAAAGAGCAATCAAACCCCAGATAGACGGATCTTTGATGATTTCACGCATGGTTTTGATGAGAGATTTCGGATCGCAAACATATTTCTCATCATTTATGTCCACACGACCGTTTTTAAACCACGTCTATCACTCATGAACTATATCACGGGATAAACAATCATCGCCACAACATGATTCATCAATTGAAACATTTTGGTAAAAGTTTTCCCAGTTTAAAACAATACTTAATATTATATCTTGTTCGATGCTCATTCGATCTCGCTTTAGATGCAATAACTTCGTTTCTATTAGTCCAAATGTCATGGAAATTGGACAGCACATCAGTGAGGGATCCTGATCTGATCCACAGATGGCCTCACTAGAAATACATATTTCTAAAAAGTTCTGTTTACCTTATGCTGCACCTTATATGTATATGTATATATACCATTTTTCATAGCGATATCTCTTTAATTAGTCCATACTGTACTAGTTTCAAGCACATTATTCATTATTTACCCATTTAAAATTCTAAAGTCAGTACCACTGAAAGTAGATTAAATGATTATTTTTATTGTAATTCACATCTTAAATAATTATCCCTGCAAATGATTATTATTATGAGAACTCACACCTTAATTAGTTATGCCTGCAATGGTTTGGGGAAATGATTACCAGCAACTGAGACTTTTAACGCGAAGAGGAAAGTATTTAGAAAGAAACATTTCTGGACCATATCCTGGGCACGTTCGTATCCGTAACTCAAAGACAGTCAGACACTTAAAAGTAGACCGGCAGATTGAGTGACAAATAGTAATACGAATAGGCTTTAACAGTCAGCTTCGCCAGTCAACTTTACTGCCGGGGCATGTGGACAGCTGGCAGAACTATGTGTGCTTATGTGTGCTCGTGTGCGTCTGTGAGTTTTGTGTGTGTAAAATTTGATATCGGTTGTTTGGCTGAGCGCGTACCTTAAACTCAAAATACAAATATTTGCCTATGCAAATTATTAACACTAACCACAAAAATGGGTTGGGATTATGATAAATGCTCTTTGATTTTCCTACATTTTCCACTTATGGATTTGATGTATCGGTTCTTAATTACTTAATGGGTTTGTACGACGATATGCAAAGCTTTTGAGTGTGGTGCCCGGGGAGCTCACACTTAAAGATGTTGCTTTAATATACCAGCCATGCAAGTATTTGCTGACGCTTACGAGTACTATTTGCAGCTTATACGAGGCGCTAGTTCGCGAATTAACCTCTTTCAGTTATCAAAGATCGACCCCCTACTTAACGAAATTAAAGGCATTGTTGTACAATTTGTGTGCCCGCATACTTGGCTGCTTATTCCGAGTCATTACACGCACACACGCAGCCACACTTTAGCATTATTCGTATTGGACTCGCGCTCATTTGATTTGAATCTAAATACCATCCCCAGCATACGAGTATCTTCGAAATTATACTTGTGCTTGACTGTAATTCTTGATGACCAAATGACCAGCATTAATTTGTTCAGCAGCATAATCTAATTTTGCTTGCGTTGCTACAATATCATTTAATTTTTAATTTGTTCAAATAATAATTGCCACACATACGAGTAAGCGATGAGGAGCATGTGACGCACAGCAGTCCGGCTCCGTTTAGTTTAGTTCTGCAATATTCTGTTCTGTGTTCTGTTTGCTCACGGATCTGCTGTTGAGCTGACGCATCACGCATATTGACCTTTTCAATTTCAATTGACAATGAGTGAAATTCTGTGCATATTTGGCCTTCAGCGCTGCCAGTTGTGTGGGGGCTTGAGGTCAGCATTGTTTCGAAATACCAATTACCGGCTACGGCGTGCATCTACGTCATCAGCAACAGTAACAGCAGCAGCAGCGCTCCATCACCCATGAAGAAGTCTTGTAACTTTTAAATATAAATCAGCTCTGAGAGGCCGCCGGGCTGCCATAAATTTATGGTGTTTTATTATTTATGCTATTGTTCAATGGTGAAATTATTTTTGATTATTATTACTTTTAACACTTTCCACATACGCACAACACATTCGTCACCTCGCTCATTAATCATAAATATTATGGGAAAAATTTAATAGAAAAAGCGCCAGGAAGGAAGCAAAAATATAGCTCTGAAACTGGCAAACCTATGCATACCAAAATGCAGAGAGTCAGAACACAGCCTCGGCCTGCTTCACCGCACATTCTTAACATATTTTAGTATGTGAGGATTGCCTGCCTTTCAGCTCAGTCACCATTATGAAATTAATTAATTAATTAAAGCTGCTTCTGCTGCTGTTGCCGCTGTCTCTGCCACCATTCATCACCAATTTCTGCAAAGCCTATTCATATTTCTTCAGCTTGAACATATTTGTTATCAGAAACCACAGGCTCTACGCCCTTCTGCTGTGCCCACTCTTACTCTTCAGCGTCTTCATTTGTTTAGCCGCCATCAATCATTTACCATATACACCCCATACATGCGCATATATCTACATGCAGACGCTTATATAAACTCTCATATACCACACAAGCCACACTCATATATACTCTTATATGTACTTCTATATGCCTATATACGTAATGTCTACTTATGTAGAATCACCCTTTGATGCAAATTTGCTGCAGTCCTTTGTGCCTCTTAAATAATTTGCCTCATGGTTCTTGACGTTTGCTGTTCCTTTTAATGTTGTTATTGTCGTTGTTGTTGTTGTTCTTATTAATTGCATTATTGGTTAATGAAACTTAAATTACACAATTCTGTTAACTATGAGGGCCTATTTTGCTATTGTAAATTGCTCGTAAACGCTTGTCAAATAAAAGCCAGCCGCATCTATTGAAATATTTCCATTTGATGTGTGCGCTCGCTGAGTGCAGCGCATAATTGAATTTGTGCCTTTTGTACAGCAGCGACGGTGGTTGCGTTCCTATGGCAATTTGAAAGGGTTATTAGCCACTCCTCTGATGTTGCCTGGGGTGAGATTCCTCGATTTGATATGCACACATATGTCAAAGGTTATATAAATTAGTCTTGGCTTTCCTTATGTTTCTTAATTAATGGAAAGCCGCGTTAATAGACTCATTTTTGTACAATTTTCAGATTTTCAAAAGTCTTTTTAAGTAAACATTCATGGAAAATATTATTACGAGTGTCGTAGACTATAATCAATTATCCATAGCAATCGAACAGAAAAGGAAATATAGAAATCTGTATTTAATGACACCGAACTCCTTGTCTGCCAGACTACCATCAAAGTACAGAGGACGAAAACACTTCACGGAAATAAGTTCCCACACTCTCAAGTATTAATATTTTGCCCTTTTGATGTACAATTTAGATGATTCATGGAGATTGTAGAATATTCATATTCACTTCATCCATAAAATTCATATTAAATGAATAGTGAACAAAGTTCCCAATTTTGTGGAAACATTTTGTTGATTAATCCACATTAAAGCGATAGTGAAAATTGCAACAAGTGCGCAGGATGCATACAACCGGGATCTCCGGATATGCATACATCGAAATTGTAGAATTTAATTTCGCTTTACGCACAAGAAGCCAGTATCTTGTTGAATAACCAATAAGTTTCCGATTTTGCTTTTACGCGTGATAGATAGATTTATTTAAGGGTGTTATACACTGCGACCTGAAACATCTATTGTGATGCCCCTATTTATTTGAAAGATGAGGATAGTTTCATCTATAAATCTTCTCTCAGGTTAATT
Organism: Clusia tigrina; assembly: GCA_920105625.2. Classification (NCBI taxonomy): domain Eukaryota; kingdom Metazoa; phylum Arthropoda; class Insecta; order Diptera; family Clusiidae; genus Clusia; species Clusia tigrina. The sequence continues at coordinate 404,732,096 of OV050030.1, forward strand.
TTCAACAGGAATTCATATATTTTGGAGCAATCAAGATGGGGGATCTTGCTCATATCTAAGATATTTTCTCCAACACACCTGAGTCTTTTGCGTGCCAATGGTCCATCCTGTGATCAGGTGCAGTGAGCTTTCGTCACTTTCTCCAAAAAATCGACAGATGGCATCTGAAGATATACCCAACTTGTTCATATGGTCGTTGAGTCTACAGTGCCCGCTTAAAATGCCTGTGATGATTCTTAATTTACTCCGAGGCATATTTATTAACTCCTTAGCTCTTTTAGGATTAAAATCTCCCAGAAGAGCTTTGGACTGCCTTAATCCCGGAAGAGTTTTCCAGGTTTGATTTCTTTTTGCATCTGTATACTTCTTCAGCAGACCTCCAATGGTATTGGATGATAGTCCGGGTTCAAGGCCGTTCAAAGGAGGGGCCGCAGCCTTTCTAGCTAAGCTACTAGCCTTCTCATTTCCCTCTACTCATATGTGGCCACATTAGAGATAACTTTTTCATACTGCCTAGGGAGTTTAGCTTCCCAATACAGTCCCATACAAGTTTTGAACTCACCAACGGTGAGCTCAAACTCTTGAGTGCTGCTTGACATCAAATAGTATCACGATGTTTTTCCCGCAATATTTCCTGATCTGGACACATCTTTCAATAGCGTGAATCTCGCTTGAAAAATGCTTGGGATAGAACCCATTAGATCCCAGTAGTTGGTGTAATACCGAAATATTTATTCTCATAAGTCTGATTCTCATTTATAACAATATCGTAGGCTATGCCTAATTCCCAGTTTTCGTTAAGTTAACGATCCCCAAAGAACTTTTCTCATCCATTTTAATCATAATCAGTGACGCTATTGCCAGTGTACATCAAGCAACCATAAATAAGTAATGAACGACTCATTATCTTGGCCTTGAAACATAAAGATTTAGCAAAAAGTCGTAGACGCATAACGAATAATGTCAAATTAAACAGTGTCTACTTTCCCCGATAATTATTCCAAATCCGTTCCCTTGGTATACATTATCATCATTACTTAACTGGCGATTACACCATTGGAGTGTGAGTTCCAGGCAACTTTTTCTTGCATAAGATGATCAATTGGGACATTCTTCACATTGATATATAACTTCAATGTCCTATTAAATGATTCCAGAATTGTCTTAAAGGGCAAGACATTTATTTTTATGTCCTTGCACTATCGACGTGTAATATATGGGGCATTCTGCATCAATCTTGATACAGCGAAGCATGATTTCTTAGGACCATGTTGTTATTATTTGTACAGACTATGAACGATTCAGCATTTCAGACCAAAAACACCAGAATACCAAAGAACATGAAAGTCTAAATACAATTGTCCTTGTTATTGGACTTTCACACCGGCATAGCCCTTTCAGAAATTAAATGGAAGTAAATTCAAGAATTCTTGAAAACTCTACTAAATCAAGCAATAAAATTCGAATAGGATATTTCTGAGCGGGCACATGGAACTTTACTATTCCTTTATGATTTATAACAGTGTCACAAAAAATGCTCACTGATAAGAGAGTAATTTTATGGTGATTTGCATGTTCTGATTACTCGTTAGTTGCGACCTTAGATTCCTTTATTACTTCTAGATTTTTCAGGGAGAGTAAACTGCTTGTTAGGAAGGAGGATTCCCACAGTAATTGTATAATTTTTCTCTTAGTCTACAAACCACCCACGTCCTATCCTAGTGAGACCCATATGCGCATTACTGTTGAAGTTAATCCTCTCAGGCTGGGAGTATTCTCTCATGATATTGCAGAAGCTGTGGCGATGAGGAGGAGGAGCAGACTGCGGAACATCTCTTCTGTAAGTGTCTGGCTCTAGCTAGAAGAAAAGTAGGCTCTATAGGCAAATACGCTTTCAACTCTCTTACGGAAGTGTCCGGCGCGAAGGTCAAACAAATCCTGCTCTTTATTAGGGCTTCAAAATGGTTTGACGAGAAAAAGTAGAGTTGCGGTGTGACGCGGTGGTATCGCAATGTATATGTATGGGTCTGAGTGAATTGGTCTGTAGACCGGCTGCCAGGATAATCTAACCTAATCCTTATAAAAAGTTTTCCATTCAGCATGATTGATCTATGCACAAATTTGAAGCATTTCGTATATGAATTCTGCCATCAGTCTGTAATTACTATCGAAAAAATACATATGGCATTAAGTCTGTTACATATATGAGAGGTAGGCGTGTCTGGTTGCTGATTTGGTTCATGTAACAACGTGGTACCTAAGTAATTTTTATCCATTAAAATAATATTTTTGTATACACAGAATATCTTCAGGGTAACATTCAACTCGAAGATTACCTCAAAGGATCTGCTATACATTTCCCACCTGTGTTTAATATAAACAAACAATCATTTAACGATTATTTTAATAAACCCAATTGCAAATATATTGCGGCAGGGACCATCATTATTGGGGAACACTCCAATATCCCTGATGGTTCGGCATATAGCTTAACACAGACTAAATCCACTCAAGAGCTAATTCAGGAAGCACGATATGTAGCCATTACTTTTAAGCGGTGTGGACCAACGCATAAACATAATATAATCTTTCCATGTTTCAGGATATTGGATATAAAATCTATGCAATTATTCGTATGCTATTTTGTAATAAAATTCAGTTGAAATCTGTAGGGAAAAATTTGAATGTCTATTCCTGATCTATCCTATTCCTATGCTAGGATTCTACTGAGAGGTTGAGATGGGCCATCAGCTCTTTTCAGCTATATAAATCGCCGGGTGCTGATGGTATTTTCCAGATCCTTCTCCAAAGGAGTGGTGAGGCACTGATTTTGCGCCTGGTAAATATCACTAGGGCAAGTCTTGCTTTTGGGTATATACCGGAAGCATGGCGCACAGCTAAAGTGGTATTTATCCCCAAGGTAGGCAAGAAGGACATGGCCCATCCCAAATCCTTCAGGCCTATCAGTTTGACATCCTTTGTACCAAAAGCAATGGAGAAAATAGTTAATATACATCTCCTTGAGACCGTATTGAAAAGGGAGCCTTTATATCCTTGTCAGTTTGCATATATTGCGGGAAAATGGACTGAATCAGCACTATACCATCTGACTGATTTTATAGCACTTTGTATCTTTCTCGATATTGAGGGGCTTTCGCCAACACTCCTCATGAATATATGATTAGGGCTCTTAACAATAGAGGAATAGATAGTACCACTTCCAATTGGATACGAGCTTCAATCGACAGTAGACTGACTGAAGCTGAAGCAGGTGACAAAACTGTTAAAGTCAAAGTCAATAAAGGATGTCCGCAGGGTGGGGTATTATCACCCCTTTTGTGGAGCATAGTAATTGATGAGATCTTCTGGTAAAACTCACAAATCTAGGCATATCATGTCAAGGATATGCGGACGATATTGTGATAATAGCTAGAGGAAAATCTGAATCCACTCTTTGTGATATTATCCAGAGGGGCTTATTAGCAGCTAGTGAATGGTGCAGGTGAACAGGATTGAAAATCAACGCCTCAAAGACCACCATTGTGCCGTTCACTAGAAAAAGATCTCTACCATATATGAAACCTATTCTTCTAAATGGTACACAGGTCGATATTAGCTCTGAGACCAAATACCTCGGAGTCATTTTCGACAAAAAGTTATTGTGGAAGGCTCACCTGACAGCTACCACCAAGAGGGCTACAGCTTCCTTAATGATATGTAGACGGCTTGCTGGTAAATCTTGGGGATGTAACCCAAAAATCGTTCGCTGGATGTATAACATGATGGCGAGACCAATCATCACCTATGGTTCTGTAGCCTGATCAAATAGAGTCTGACTTAAGGCAGCGAAATCTGCATTAAGTAAAGTACAACGCCTTGCCTGCCTTGTTATCACTGGAGCTATGCGCACCTGTCCAACGGCAGCAATGGAAGTTATACTAGATCTAACACCCTTACATCTAGTAATTCAAAGCTCTGCTAGGAAATCTCTTACCAGAATACAAGGAATTTTCTCGATCGAATCAAATTACACCCAAAATATATGGGGAAAAAATTCTACACAAGAATACGGTATACTAAAATCTCACAAAGATTTTATGCCAAGAAAATTCAATTTTGCACACAAATCAGTATTTGTACAATGATGAGTTGCAAAAAAGAATGGAAAGGTCTAACTGACGGTTCTCAGACAATGGACGGAACTGGGGCAGGAGTATTTGGGCCTAGAACCAACTACTGGGAACCAATGGGTTCTTTTCCAAGCATTTTTCAAGCGGAAATTCACGCTATTGAAAGATGTGCCCAGATCAACATTGACAGGAAATATCGGGGGAAAAACATCGTGATACTATCTGATAGTCAATCAGCACTCAAGAGTCTGAGCTCACCCTTAGTGAGGTCTAAACTTGTGTGGGACTGTATTGGGAAGCTAAACTCCCTAGGCAGTATGAAGAAGTTATCACTAATGTGGGTACAAGGCCACATAGTAGTAGAGGGAAATGAGAAGGCTGATAGCTTAGCTAGGAAGGCTGCGGCCTCTCACTTCAACGGCCCTGAACCCTTCTGTGGACTATCATCCAATACTATTGAAGGTCTGCTGAAGAAGTGTACGGATGCAAAAAGAAGTCACACCTGGGAGATTTTAACCCTAAAAGAGCTAAAGACTGAATAAATATGCCTCTGAGTAAATTAAGAATCATCACAGGCATTTTAAGCGGACATTATAGACTCAACTACCATTTGAACAAGTTGGGTATATCTTCAGATGCCATCTGTCGATTCTGTGGAGAAAGTGACAAAACTTCACTGCACCTGATCACAGACTGCGGACCATTGGCACACAAAAGACTCAGGTGTTTTGGAGAATATATCTTAGATATGAGCAAGATCCCTCATCTTGATTGCTCCAAAATATATGAATTCCTGTCGGAAATTAACCTGACGGAAGATTTATAGATGAGACTATCTTCAACTTTCAAACAAATAGGGGCATCAGAATAGATCTTTCAGGTCGCAGTGTATAACACCCTTAAATATATCTATCTATCCTAGGATTGAATGCTTGTTGAGTTTGTAGTGAAGATAATGGAATAACAGAATACAGGTTGCGTTATTTGAAAATGTGATCTTACAAATATATAACCACTACATTAAAAACTTGTGGCTAAACTCGCAGCTAGGCTACGACTTCAAAGTTAATTGGGCATTGCTCAATCATTTATATTGTGCTTTGTCGTCAGTAAGTACTGTAATTTCCGTATACAATTAACAAACCAAGTTCTTTAGAAGTTCACACAAAATAAAGTCTTTAAAGACTATATCCAAAATGGTTCTTTTGCAATCTAAATCTTTGCTAAAACAGATTCATACAATTTATTTTCAATGGTTTTCGAGTATATGAATTTCTGTAAAATTTAATGGACGATTTGAAATGAAGCAACATAAAAGACTTGTTGAGATTCGTCCTACACTCAAAATGGCTGAAGCAAGGCTCCACACAGACTCTGAAGAAGTAAACTTCTTGTTCCAAAACTTGTGGTATCACAATGGGCCTATGTGTGTCTTTTTGCCGCGTATTCGTGCACTTGACAGCCACTTAAACCACCTACCTACCTACTACCGAATGGTCTCCAGAATCAATGAACTTGGCATGGCATTAGTACCCAGTTTGCAAATTTTTGGTCATCAATTACATTATAAACAAAATTTAATAATATACTGTCCGTTAATTATGAGTTCAAATCTTCAATTCGAGTAACTGGCGAAATTCAAAACCAACCGCAGTGTCTGGAAACTTTGTTTCCGTTGCATTCTGTTAAATAAACACAACTAAAGGCGCTGAGCTGCGCTAATCCTAATAAAGGATTAAAGCAATTGTCAGAGATTTGCTTTTGCTGAAATTAAACTAATTAAAAAGTTACAAATTTTACACTTAATTAACATAAATAAACATTTTTCCACAGAAAGCCGCCACTACAGTAGCAAGCACAACACACACACACACACTCGCATTCCTATATGCAGACTTGCTCAAGTGTGCAGCAGTTAGAAGAGCAAAAGTTTATGAAAACACCACGGGCAACTCATTGCATGCCTCTCCAAGACAATATGGCAACCACCGAAGGTATGACAGGCAAACAACTCACGAGGCGCAAACGCCACTTTGAAGAAAATCTCAAGACCACTTGAAGAAAAAGTTAAAATCTTTAACACAAGAACAAAAACAAACCGATGCGATGCGATGCAGTGCGATGTCGGCCGGAGGCGGTGCGAAGGTGGTAAGGTACGAGTAGCAGCAGCGACAGAAGTCAGCCCCAGCACAATGGCTCTTGACACTTGAGCATAACTGTTATTTTTATTTATTTGTATTTTCATAAAGTACACAGGATGTACACAAGTGCAAATGTATTGTGAACCACACACACACACTCTCTCTCTCTCACTACCGTAATCACACATTTGCAGGTGCTTCAGACATGAACCCAGTTGGAAATGCTCAACAAAGTGTTTTGAAGAATCGGCTAAAATGAACGAGGTTTCTTCAATTGGAGTGCAGGAGAGTTCTGGTTTTGTTTTAAATACGACTGTAGTATGTGGCATGCACTACTCCGGATTTTTTTAACCGTTAATTTACTTCCTTTCCAATATTTTTCATGCTGTGGGAAATTGAACTAAAGTGTTAATAAGTCAAACGTTCAAAAGTGCTTCTGCTTTGACCAGTTGTGATCCATTTGATATATAAATAATAATAATATTTCATATATGTTGCTACAATGGTTCTGTTCTCAAGGGCTGTTGTAATAATCATGTTACATATCTGTATAATCACTGAGGCGAGTTGGTGGTGAAGAAGCTACTTAATATTCAAGGGACGAAAAACACAGTATATTATTTAAGAAGCAACACACCTTCGAGCTACTCATTTTTACAGCTTACATAAAGCAATTGCAAATCATAAACAACATTTTTATACAACGAATTTCGGGTTGCATGCAAAAAGTCAATAAAGCATACCAACATCAGGACAAATCAACAACAATAATTTTTAATAAGTTTCATTTCATATTTAAAATATCGAGTCGAAGGCCTAATTTTGGTGTATTATTGTATCTAATAAGTATATTCTTTCCTTCTAATTAGGTACAATATAGTTAAACAACAAATCAAAGTACAGCTGTGGGGTTTCGTTATACGATAAGAAGCCAAGGTTGTCGAATCGAAGCAAATGACGTTAGTAAACAAGAGAGTGAAGTCATTTATTATTATAATTCATTTTAAATTATTTTCAACTATAACTTATAATTAAAATTATAACAATCATTTATCAATACGAAATGGTTTAAACTTTAAAAGACGCTACTGATGCAAAGTAATTGGAATCAAAATTTTTGGATACCAGAAATATGGCATCAAAATACATGCAAAAATATGTTTTTATTTACGATGGGAATTTGGTATATGTGCTAATGTAATCATAATTTTTTAAGCAAATAATAATTATGTCACAATTTTACATATTTCGAACTCTACCCGCAAAACATCCGAAATAATCACTAATCTCACAAGCATGAATATTGACTAATAAAGTCCATATAAAACTCCCCTCAACCGCACGAACTCAGTATACCCTTTTTCCCCTTTTAAGGGTAAACGACATAAAAATATACAAAATAATTCTCTAAACAAAGATGTTTTTTTACCATTTCCTTAGAGAAACATTTGGTTTCAATAACGCTATTTTTAACGAGTGCAGCTGCAATCGAGTCGATGGAAAATTTCAATAGGAAAGCTCTGTGGACTTCCTTAAAGGAGCAAAAATATAGCAATGAAATTTCCAAAATATTGATCCATTATTGCTCTGGCTCACTCTCTCTCCCTCTCTCTATCTCTCTTTCTCCCACTCTCTAACTCTCTCTCTCCCTCTCTCACACTGTCTCTCTCTCTCTCCTTTTAAACTCTTTGACACACGGAAAATAAAACTGTCTGAACTTAACCATATTTCAGTTGGAACTTCTTTTCATCAAGGACAAGTTTTGTTAAGCAAGAGGACAAATTGTATGAGGCGTGGTACTCGAATACTTCCATTTTGCTATATGTTTAATGTTAGGATCATTCTCCTTACTTCTAGTAAATTAACGTTAATATCTCTTGGATTTGCAACTTCACAGAATTTACGATCAAAAACCACGAAAATAATGAATGTAATTTTCAAATGGGAAGATCGGTACGATAGCTAATATAGCCTTACACATCATTAAGGCCAATACTGTGGGTACTATTCGAATTCTATGGTACAGCCTTGCGTGATGATCAACGCTCTATTCCTTACTATGAATTCAAACATTAAGGTGCAACTCCTTTTCCATAGCAACTCATTCACAGCATTCCAACTGGGTAGAAGTAATGCAGACTTTTTATTTTATGTTTACATTTGTGTCTGTGTGTGTGTGTGTGTTTGCGTGCATGTAGATGAGTGTGTTTGACTTTAGGTGCTAAACTTTTAAATGCTCTGAAGAATTATAATCAAGCAGTCAAGTTTTCCGAGTCTGAGCATCTCTTGAAACACTAAATTATATTTGCAGTTGTTGTTGGGGGTCCCTTAAGCAGGCTGTTATTTTGTAGAACTCCTGCTACTTATGTGTGACCGGAAATTTTGATTTATTTACTAATTAAATAAATTTAAATTGTTTTTGTTGAGGTCACTGCGTTCGATTTATACCTGAGAACGAGAAACATAAACATAAACAAACAGCCAAAGAAATAAAAATCCATTGCAGTTATCCATTTGGCATCATCTCAGTTTAATTCCACGCTATCTTAACAATTTGCATGCATCGCTGGCAAACAAAGTAATCCGCATGCAAACCGGCGGCTCCGCGGATAAAGATACCAGTTCCGTTGTAAAATACCATTTACGGCCAAACGGCGGACACGTCCCTCCGCAGACAGCAGCTGTACTCGTGGCTGCGGCCAGCAGTAGTCAAGTAGCCAGTAGTCCACAGCAGTCCAGTACATTGTGTTAGCCTGCAGCAGCAACAGATGTTGCCAAAATACGAGTACACAACCAACTACTGACCAATTTTCGTACGAGCACGGGTGAGCTCTGCGGCAAATGCGAGGGTGTCATTAGGCCAGGGTCACAGCTCAATGCCTCTCGGTGGATTAAAAATGTTGTAGCCTGTATCGCATTGTTGCGAAGTGAGCGTCTGTGCGGTGTGTTTATGTGTGTGTGTGTTTATCTGTGGCGACCGCTGGCAATTGCTGTTGTCCGCTCTTTGGTCCTGGACATAAATTCGATGCCGAAATGGAAAGCATAAAAACACACACAGACACACGCATGCACACAATTGTGGGTGGGTGTTACGCTCGTTAATAACTCCAGTGAGTGGCGTAATTCGGCGTGTAACGTCGTTTGCAACGTTTCTGCTGCATGAGCGTATTAGCCGCAAAATGATCATCATTTGTGTTTGGGAACACAGCGAAAACTGTCAACTGGAGGCCTTGGCAGTAATGAAGTTATGAGGGGTGGTGAGGCCGTCATAAGGCAGAAAGTGATCTGATGATGCATTGAAACATGTTTGCTGCTTTTTGCCAAAGCTCTCCTTTCATAGGACCCAGAATATGGTAAGTAAGGCAGAATATGGTTAAATAAGGCCTTGCGGAATATAACATCAAAAAATGCATTTTAAACTAATTGCTTTAATTGTGATTCTGTTCAGAGCTCATATTGCTGGTCAGGTTTTCAATTTTAATATTTAATTTTTGGTCTAAGGGAAGGATTTCCTTTTGGTTTTTCAGATATGAATTTTCTCAACTTAGCTAAACCAAATAATAGGATTTTCGGGTAGTTATTTAATTGATACCGCCATCTTCAGAGACAAATTTTGAATTTGGAAATATAAAATAATCGCTGAGTACTGAATTGTATCTGGAGAGTACGATGGGAAGAAACTATCCACCCGTCAATTCATTCAATCTTACTATGGATTTTAAATACGTCTGTACCCGTGCCTTGTCCTGGAGGAAGAGAATTTTATTTCAACCCAAAAACGTCGTGTTTGCTTCAATATTTTGTTCAATAAGTGGAAAAAATATTCGTCATTAATCGTTTTACCCTTAAGTCGATGTGGATTGTGTATTTGTTATCCTAATAAAAAATCGTCATTATCATTTGTGTCGATTAGATTATCTTAACTTTGTTTAGATTCACCTAAAAAAGTTCTACTTTAATTGATCTCTGGAATATAGTGGTGGATCATTGTTTCGTCCACGGCGAAACATCGATAACCATATTTTTCAAATCGTCTTATACATATGTATATATGAGTTTATTGTCAATTGTGAGCAAGCGAGGCACCGAGCCCCTTGAGCTTCCTCATGTCACTGAATTGTCATACGATGGCCATGTGACAAATTTAGCATTCTCCTTTATCGATCATACGAGTATACAAGAATAATTCGTCCATATTGCAACAACTTTTTAATGGTATGCTTTCATCATTCTTATAAGAGATAGTTATCTCAATACAATCAGGAGATCTTATATATTCATTTAGTTGAAAAGGACACAGAATATCTAGTGAAAATATAACTAAGCTACTTTTTTATGCACAGCATCCCACAAAGTCCAATACAATTCTTGTCAATTTTACAAAAGACAATTTCCTATAATAAGAAGTATTATTCGTACAAAGAAAGCAGCTAAGATAGCGACAGGTACTATAATATGAATACATTTCGTTCCGTCTGAATGTGACTGGCATGTGACCGGCACGAATAGTGTGTATTGGTCTACTATCCCTTACTACCACAATACTGATAGCATTGCTTCTATAACTTAATTGCTATGATTGGGAAATTTTACTCAATCCTCCGAGTTTCTACTAAGGAGGTATGAGTTCAAGTATCAGCGCAAGTTCGTTTGATTGAATGAGATTGAAGGGGAAGTAGGTGCTTTGTAGCGAGGCTTCTAGTCTCTCACCAATTAATACTTTAATTTTTCAATTTGTAGATAAATTTGCTCAGATTCTCAGGATTTTTAATGTAAACCATCGATTTGTATATTGAATATTATATATAGTAATAGGCGGTGTGCCACCTGCAGAGACTTTACGTCCATTTGGTTATTAGTATGGCAATAAATAAGACCAAAGTATATCGTAGTTGAATATTTATCTGTTTTGCTTTTAGAAAAATATGCCAATTACATGTGAGTATGTACTTTTACATATATTCCCATAGAGATTGTTACATATTTATACTGCGACCCCGCCAGTTACCTATTTACCTGCCTGCATAATATCATTCATATTGGCTGCAGTCATTATTGCACTACCTTCAACCTTTCCAGTCCTTCAATTAGTACATAATCAATTTGACCTTAACTTCTTGCCAAGTTTGTTCATGTCACATTGGGCCCGGCAAAGGTGAGTACGAGTATCAGCTGCAGTGACCATCATCAGCAGTAATAACAACAGCCAACTACAGTAACAACAATCATACACACGGCTACATATAACGACGTTGTTCAGTGGCGAATATGTTGCGAAATAATGAACATTTACTGCCGGGCTCCTGTGTGTGCCCAGTTAACAATTCTGCAGGCACATATCCGTGTATTCTGTGGCCTGATTTCACAGCTTTAAATGGCCAATTGCTGCTGGGCATCAGAAGTGCGTGCGAGCGTGCATGCATGTGCCCGTTGTTGTTTCAGCTACCAATATAAGTGCATCCCTTTGGTATAATGCTGTGAATATGTTTACATCTTTAATCGTGTATGACTGATGGAGCGAGTTGTTGGTTGCACTTGAGTTTTGCTGGTGCATTAATGAAATTTGAATTACTTTATACTGCTATGTACCTAATTTCAGATATTTACTGAGCTCAGCTAATCACATGAACTTAAATTCATAATAACACTGCATATTACCAATTGGTCAATTTCCAAAATTAAGGACATATAAACTAATTCAGGCTATTGTAATTTTATATGCTTACTTTTATTGCTTATATTATTTAATTAAGGATAACATATTTTTGAGTGTATATATTCCACGTACTATTTTGATTTCAAACGCATTTCAATATATTTAATACGGAACAGGATCTTATAAAATTTAATTCGATCATAAACTCGGTAACTCAAAACATCACCCACGGCATTATCTTCAACGGTGACTGCAACAACGGCTTTTTGTTTATAAACAAATATTGAACCATTGATCTTAGTATTCTCTTAAGTATAATATCGCCTCAATTATGGTTGGTGTGCTGCCCATGGTTTGTACTAGTGTACTGTGAATGATATTTCTATTACTACTAAATTATATATTTCTATCTTGAATAGGAGTCCGCTGCGGTCATTTTAAAATATGGTATTGAAAGTTTTTATATGGACGCGAGTGAGTCCTCACCGATTCTTTACATATGACTTTAAAGTGATATTATTATACTTCCAAATTAAATTCGTTTATAAATCTTTTATATGTTAAGAAAATGTGTGAATAGTGGGCATGGTATCACGATTTCAGACGATTTGGAAAACAATCAGGGAATAATCGACTCAAGTAGTGACGCAATTTCCAAATTTTAGTATAACTATTTTACTATTTTTAAAGATAAAAAGAAGAATTAGTGTGGAAATCTGACAATCTTGAAAAGAGAAAGATGCAATGAAGATCGGCTGGAAACTCGCAAATGTACCAGGCTGAATGACATCTGACTTTTGCCGAGAGAACCGAAGAAAATATTAAGTACTTTTTTGATACATAACTATTTATTAGATATGATACATATATATATAGATATTTATTGGATTTATATAAAGAACAAACTAATTGTCTTTGAGACAATTCTTAGGCGGCCTAATAACCCTTGTTTTCGATATCAATTTATTATGGCCATAAATTCTTATTAACAAGTTAGTACCGAGTTAGTACCAAAACTCACCCATTCACTCTCAGCATTTTAGTTACTCATACATTGAAAGGATTTCTGAAAAAAAAGGGAAAACAATTTTCGTTTCCCGAATTCAGAGTGTGTAATTAATATTTATGACAGAACAGCAACGCAAAACATTTCAACATTTTAAATAATTTATTTAATAACAACAACTGCGCCAAATTAGCACATTGCAGTCAACTCAAATTAGAGTTGCCTGAAAAATTTCCCATAAAATTCAAAACATTTTGAGGTTTTTTCCTTGCCAATTTGCACATTTTCTGTTCAACCGTAGCACTTTCCATGGACGGAAATTTTTTCGAGCCGTTCCACGATGAAACCGCAATAAGGGCAATTTGCAGCAAATTCGTTGTGTTTGGCTAGTTTTATGTTGGCTGCACGTATGCTCGCGCGCATGTGTGTGTGTTGGAGTAATTTGGTCAGTGTGTGAGCATAACGCAGCGACTAATAATATGCACCCTGGCCGTGCGGGCCAAATTCAACCTAGCAAATTTATACGAAATCGTGTTGGTGAATGTCGCACTTACCCGCAGCGCCACGGTCAAAGCCACAGTCACCCATGAAGTTTTGACCGAATGTCGTGTTGTGTTTTGCGTAAACCATTTTTACATGCGTTTTATGCAAATTCATTCAGCGAATTGTTTCATTCAGAGAATCTAATTTAGTTACGAGTATGTTTGAAAATAAAAAAAATTCCTTGAATCATAAACAAAAAGTTCACGCCAGCAGAACACCACATCCTAAGTGGCTAAGTGGCTATTCAAGTGTACTTACGTAGTTTTTGTGGTGTCGATAAAATTCACCAAATTTTGCCCATTGCATTATCATATTCGGGCAGTTTAGATTAGAACGACTGCAATATTGGAAGTGACTATAAGCACGATTCAATGAGGTTGAAGATATGAGTTGCTAGATGACGGTAATAATTACGTGACTCAGCTGGCACCACATAAGAATGCCAAGAAACAGAGTCCCAAATATTTATACAAACGAGTATGATTTTAAGTTGACTGTAGATAAATGAAAGTTCCATGATAGCACTGCTGGTGCGAAGAGACCATTTCCATTTCTGTAGATTAGAAAAGCGTTTGCTGCTATAAATAAGAGGTCACTTGAAAACGATCACTGCCTAAATCCAGAGTACGAGTAGTTTAGGGTGTTATTTCTCCCCAAAATCCCATCAAATTGATACTGCATCGACCGGCAACATGTTCACCATACAACTCCTGTGTTCTTTATAGATTCCTGGTCCAGTATAGCTTCTGGCACTCACCTCTAAGTTGGAGACACTGTCGGTTTACTTATTGCTGGGCAGGAAAGATAATGGGTAAAGGTGGACAAAAAGGATTACATACCCCTTCTGTTTTGCGTATTTTTCCATAAACAAATAGATCCTTTAAAATAGGGCGGTTAAACAGAGAAATTCGACAATATCGCCCACAAATTAGTCGAAAACTTCACCTTTATATTCAGTGCTTGAATGAAAAATAGACGAAAATTAAAATACATAATGATTTTTTTTAATGAAAATACAAATAAATATGAAACAATATCTTTCCAAGTATATATTACACCATAAATGTTTCCAAAACTATTTGTAGTTCCATTAACGTAAGAAACATTCAAAGACCCTCACATTTCTGGTATTATTTTACAAAATTTAATTTAGATTTGTTTCCTTTGGTCACTCTGTAACCAAACTTCCTGTAGTTTTCCTGTGCCATTGCCGTTCTCCTGAAGTGACTCTTCTGGAGATAATAAGCATAGAACAAGAGTGCATTATTTTTCCTGTCTTATTGCTCTTCTACTGAAGATACTCCTCTGGAGATAAGAAGTCTGGAACAATGGTTCAATTGTCTTTCCTATGTTGTTATTGTACTACTGAAGTCACTCCTCTGGAGATAAAAAGTCTAGAGCAAGAATTCTTTGCTTTTCCTGTGCTATTCCTTTCTACTAAAGTATTAACTTTTTTTATTAACCAGCTTTTCTGGGGATAAAAAGTGTCCCTCCTCTGGAGATAAGAATATGTAAAAAGAGTGTATTTATTGCATTGCTGTTCTACTGAAGTCACTCGTCTGGAGTTAAAAAGTTTAGAACAACAGTCCATTGCTTTTACTATATTATTGCTGTTCTACTCAAGGCACTCCTCTGGAGATAAGACGACTGTATCAGGAACTCGTTATGTTTCTTTTGTCGTTGCTGTTCTAGTAAATTTCAAACCTGTTTTTCTAGAAATAAAAAATGCCCTTTCTCTGGAGATAGGATTCTGGAACAAGAGTTCCTTTGTTGCATTGCTGTTCCAATGTAGTTCATACCCCTCCCCTTTAAATAAAAGTGTCGAGATTATGTATTATTTTTTGGAGTATTTGCTCCGACAATCAGTGGGTTTTTAATGACAGTCTGATTCAAGATTGAAACTTCTCACAATGTTTATAAAATTGTTATTAGCAGTAGTTTCCCACATAAATGCTCTGGATATATAACCAATGTTCTTGTTTCTTTCGTACATTTAAAATTGTCATTATCTCTAGACGAAGACAAGGTGTGGAAGCTCACGTTACACCCGAAATTTTTGCAACACTTGACTGTCGCTTTGCTATGCGACCCGTCTAAGACTTCATATGCCACTCTCCTCAGAAACTCTCTCCTCACAAACTCTCTCCACAACTCTGCTTGTTCTTGAAACCCAGAATGTATTTATGCACTTTTTAACTATCTTTGCTTCTCCGCTTCTATTGCTTTTTATGGGTGCATTGGAATTACTCGTAAGGGGTGGGAACTCTACTTCCCTCCCATTAATGAACTGTTTTACTCGCATGGGTATTTCTTTTGTGGGCGACGAGTTCGCCTCCTTCCACACACTGCAATTGATGTGTTTGCAATTGTATTTATTGGAATATTTTTGTACCAAAGTGCAACAACAAACACATTCGCAGATATGAGCTGCGCAAACGAGCCTCTGCCATACGCCCACCAACTCAACTGACTGCGAGTTTATTTCGGTTGAATTGTCATATTTTTTCACAAGCGTTTTTGTGTTGTGCAATTTTTTATCAAGTGAACTGTGGCAGTGATTAATGTCAATGCCAACTTTTTGAAGTTTAAAGAAGATTGAATTTAATTGCGGTCTTAATTGAAATAGATCGTGAGTCATATTTCCGGGGTTCGTGTCGTGTGGAATAGTTGCATGTGGACTGGAGGTAAAATTATGCTTTTCGTGTTGTCAGTAATCATTTAGTCATTTAGTAATTTTGTGTATGTATGTTATTGTGAATAGGTCATAAGTAGATATGCGGGAATAAGTTGCATCTGGAGTTGTGGGAAGGTAAGTGGTTAAGCGTGCGAAATT
This sequence comes from Clusia tigrina, assembly GCA_920105625.2. Taxonomy (NCBI): domain Eukaryota; kingdom Metazoa; phylum Arthropoda; class Insecta; order Diptera; family Clusiidae; genus Clusia; species Clusia tigrina. Next base: position 404,748,405 of record OV050030.1, read on the forward strand.
GTGGCGCGCATTTTTTAAACCAATCACTATTGTCCATTCTTATTTAAATTAAGTAATTCATAGGAAATACAAATCTTTTATACAACAAAAAGTTGATTTTCGACGCTTAATCTAAAGTCAGTTCCAACTGATGCAATATTTACGACAAGCGATATGATAGTTGTCTTACGATATTTGACACAATCACGTCAAAAACTGAATATGTACCTACACGTCTGAGAACTGTTTTGAAGCAAATAAATGCGATTGTTCACATACTTACGATAAAACAATTCTTATATTCTGTTTTTTATATCAGTATTTTAGTTGTGTCATGGGGAGCAATGCAAAAACCTCCAGGTATCTTTCTTTCCTTACGATTAGAGAGAAATTTGAATAGAAAGAAGCTCAAATAATAGACCCCCTTTGACGAACAATTCTAATCTATAGAAAATTACATACTGTCCTGATCGGATATAACCTTGTTTAAAATCAGTCTTTCTGTAGAATACAGAATTACTAGTTCCAGTGAATAAATGAAATATAAAAAAGAATGCACGCAATCCTTGTAGGTGCATGGAGGAACTGCTTTCGGCCCATGAACGCATTTATGGGTTGCTTTAACTTAATAATGATAAATCCAATTTCTTTAAATTAAGAATCATAAACCCAAACATTTCATAATGTGAAAAAAATATATCACTTGTTTTCGTCATTATGTGACAAATACTTTAACAGTACTTACAGTCCGAAAAGCTAAAAGTGACTATAGAAAATGAGGCGGGGGAATGATTGCAAAACCCTCAATATATTGACAGACGCCTAGAAAATGGTAGATGGCAGGCGTATATGGCCCTGAACTAGATATTAGACAGCCATTCAGGATCCTTGATTAATGCAGTGTCTTTCAGGCGGAAGTGTTTGCTGCTATGGTCTCCTCTGCATACCAGAAACTACGAACTCCACAATAAATTTATACATAAATAGCCAGGCTGCGATTAAAGCTTTAACTTCATGATGCGTAACATCCAGACATATTCTTCAATGTAAGGCAGCCAGCTCTTCAATTGTTCTTCAATGAGCTGGCCACCAACCGGGTCTACTAGGTGCCAAGGCACAAGAACAAAGAAGGAAACGGACGCTAATGCAAAAAACAGTATCCAACTACCGAATTAGCAAGCAAGCAAGTACTGATGCCTCTACAAATGATTACTATCCATGTTGAAGATTGCATGATGAGGAAAGCAGAAGCAAGGTGGAGTAACTCCACAAGAAAAATCGCATACAAATCGTACGGTAATCAGCTAACCAAATCTATACCGGCACTCCCGAAAAAGGATTGCGAATGATTGTAGGCAAACTGAGGGGTCACGGTCTCAGTGCAGTATACGCTATAAGAATGAGACTTACGAACTACGATTGTAGGAAATGTGGGGAGCAGGGTACAAAGGACACTGTGAGTATCTTCTATGCCCATGCCCCGCACTCTCAAAAGCGCGTTGTGGCACGCCTGGCAGCCCACTGGTATGAGGGACTGGACGAGGTCTCAGCAATAGGGAAGGTCTCGCTCTCTTTATTTCTCTCTAGTACGAGAGGTACTATTTATATTTCGGGAATAGCAAATAATAAGAAACATATTTAAATTTTATTGTTCGTTCAAATCATTTTTTGCATTCGTTCAAACCATTTGTCATAGCAGTTTTTCCATTCTTCTTGAGACACCTCCAAAACATGGTTTTTGAACGCTTCAACTGTTTCTTCTGCGCTCGGAAATCGTTGCCCACGCAGTATACCGTTGATATTCGGGAACAAGAAGAAGTCATTGCCAAATCAGGACTGCACGGAGGATGAGTCATCAATTCGATGTTTTGACTGCTCAAAAATTCACCTGTTTGACGAGATGAGTGAGAGCTGGCATTGTCATGATGGAGAATGATTCGTCTTTGACGATTAGTTTTACGAATTTCTCCGAAGACTTCCGGCAAACAAATGGTCGTGTACCACTCAGAATTGACCGTCCTACGTTGCTCAAGCGGAATTGTGGCCACATGACCCATTCGGCCGAAGAAACAGGCGGCCATTTGCTTCGCTGTGCTTCTTCCACGAACAACTTTTGTTGGATTTACTTCGTCTTGGAATACCTACACGGTCGATTGTTGTTTTATTTCCGGCTCATACGCATATATCCATGATTCGTCACCTGTCAATGAATTTTATACACGCCTTCTGAAGCACCACGGTCGAACTTTTTAATCATTTCCTTACACCAATTGACAGGAGCCTTTTTTGAGTGATTGTCAAATTATGTGGGATCCAACGCAAACAAATCTTTTCTACAGCCAAATGTTCTTGCAATATTGAATGTATGGAAGTGGAAGTAATGTCCAAGGTCTCCTCTATCTCACGATATGTCACATTACGATCTTGCAGTATCAGTTCACGCACTGCATCGACGTTTTGTGGCACAACAAACGATTTTGGACGACCACGATTGAATTCACTATACCAGCGATATACTGTGGTTTTTGATGGTGCTTTATCGCCATACAAAGAACTGAGTCCATCGACACATTCTTGTTGAGATAATCCACGTCGAGAGTTGTGTAAAATAATCCAACGAAAACCTTCTCCTGAACTTTACATTTTTTGGCCAAGTTTATTTTCTTAACTCACTGTAAACAAAACAAATAGCACTTGTACATCAACACGTTGTGAGTACGTTTATGGTAAAAAATGTCAAACTTTATTATGGTGTTGCCAGATTTTAGCTATTGACATTAGTTCAGTTCCCTAAATATAAATAGTTCCCCTCGTACTACTCTTTAATGGATATCCAGTTGGCGTCGCAACAGCATTGCAGGTCTATGTGTGGCCTTCACAACCAGCCAGTGTAACCTAGCCTAACCTAACCTACCGTGTGACATAAACACATGCTACCAATATTCATGAGTGACCGCTATATATATGATTTATATACGAGTATCACATACCACCACATTGGAGGAGAATGCTGACGCATCCTGTTGGTGTGCAGCCCGCCTAATAATGTGTCTTTATTCTTTCCTCAGCAATCTTTCACCTATGTTCATATTTCGTATATTTTATTAAAAACAAAAGTATGGAATGTTTTTTGAAATATTACTTGCCATGAAAGTTCATCAATTTTATTTTCGATTGCATACAAATTATGCCAGCGAAATTGAAGTTTGTTTCATACTCGTAAGTGGATGAGTGGGTGTGTTGTTGTACTATGTTTTGATTGGAGGGGCAGCCAGAGATGCAAATTCAAATTTCAAATTTATTTATTTAATATTACTTAAAAATACAAAGTTTATGAAACTTAATAATAAATGATTATGTTAATATGCATTAAGATTAGATTAATTTTTCATATTAATATCTAATTTACATATATTTATAAGGAAAAGTTTTTATTATGTTTAACAATGCCATCGGCAAAGATTACATTTTCAAAGTTATTGTGGAAAATTAATAAAAAATCACATAATTATATTTACTTTTTTTGAAACTAAGAACTAACTAACAATAATAAATAAACCTAAAACTAGAACTAAGTAAAAATATTTACAGATTGTGTCTTACTGACTAACATTATACGAGGGCGGATTGATATGAAAGCTACCTAAGTAGCAAAAAAAACATTTTTTTTTCCAAAAACCATTTATTTCTCAACATAGTCTCCTTTTACTTCGACACACTTAGTAGGACGATATTCCAACTTTTTTATACCATCTGAATAATACGATTTCGGGAACTCCTCAAAATACGCGTTAGTTTCGGTAATCACTTCTTCGTTTGAGATGAATCTTTTTCCTGCGAGCCATTTTTTCAACTTTGGAAACAGGAAAAACTCACTAGGAGCTCAATCTGGACTATAAGGTGGATGATTAACAAACTCGAAGTGTATTGCACGTAATTTTAGCATCGTATCTAATGCTGTGTGAACTGGTGCATTGTCTTGAAGAAATAGCATTTTTCTCTGCTTTAAATGTGGTCGTTTTTCCTTGATTGCATCAATCAATTGATCCAATAATGCACGATAATACTTTCCTGTGATTGGATCCTTTTTCAAGATAATCGATGAGCAATATTCCGTGTGCATCCCAAAATACAGTGGCCATAACCTTGCCAGCCGATTTCACTGCCTTCGCCTTCTTCGGAGCAATTCCACCAGCTTCCACCCATTGTTTCGATTGATTTTTGGTTTCAGGTGTGTAGTGGTGGACCCACGTTTCATCAACAGTTATTAATCGACGCCAAAAATCAACAGGATTACGCTTTATCATGTCCAAACACCGCTGTGAAGTGGTCTGTCGAACTCGTTTTTCATCGACACTGAGCAAACGCGGAACCCATCTTGCCGATAGCTTTTTCATATGCAAATGTTCATGCAAAATGTAGAACACACGTTCATATGATATGTTTACCATTTCAACAATCTCACGCAACTTGACTCGGCGATCATTCATAACGATATCGAGGATTTTCTTGATATTTTCTTCAGTAACCACCTCTTTTGGCCTTCCTGTTGATGGTATTGTTGCAGTGCTTGTTCGGCCGCGTTTAAATACAGCAATCCAATATTTTACCATGTAATCTGACGGAGCAGACTCACCGTAATGTTTATCGAGCTTTTCTTTTGTCTCTTTCGCCGTTTTCCCTTTCAAATAATAGTGTTTAACCACTGCACGAAGTTCGCTTTTTCCCATTTTTCAAGAAACACAAAAGTTGCTTACTTCAAACGACTACAACAAATAAACTAATCGATGAATTTGGGGGAAATTTTAACAGCTGACGTTTGACAGATCGCAATTTCTAAAAAAAAAGTTTTTGTGTTTGTGCTGCCATCTAGCGCTAGGTAGCTTCAATATTAATCCGTCATCGTAGGTGGCAGTCTGCCACTTTTGTTGAAAATGCCATTTTTGTACATCGGCCGGAACCACCTCGGTGATATTTATTTGGGCTCAATGTGGGGGCTCGTCCTATCTTTAAAGATTTTTGGAGAAGTATATAAGAAATTAATTCAGCTTTCACTGAAAACCTGTAGCCTAGTTCGATGAGGTGTCTGCCAATTCTTCGGATTCCTACAATTCTGTACAGCGCTTTGCAGCTGGTATATATAAACTTACCGTATCAAGATATCCTCTATTTTCTCTATTGCCCTAAACATACCTGAGACAAATAGCCTCAACCTTTCCATTATATGACTAGAAACTTGAAACCAAATTGGGAACCCGTATGAAATCGAGCTTCTAATTATTTGAATATAAATCATTTTCTTTAACTTCTTTTGTAAGCTGCTGGAGGTTTTTAATACATTGAACCAGGCTGCGTAGGCTCCTTTGGCTTTTCTTAGAATGTAGTCTACGTGTTTGATGAAGTTGAATTTTTTGTGAAAGACAATACCCAGATATTTCACAGCGTCATTTTCCTGAATAGGATTATTATTTATTACAATTTTTGGTTTATATTTTCTGCAGTTTTTGTAACTAGACTTCACCTCCAGAATGGTCAAAACTTCAGACTTATCTGAGTTGATTTCCACACTCCAGCTCAAGTAATATTCACTCAAGACCTCCAAATACTCTTTGAGTAGCCGTGTCATTCGACGCATACATTTGCCACTTGTAAAGACGGAGATGTCATCGGCATATGCAACCTGATCTCATCTTCTTGGGGTTGAGGAAGGTCTGAAAGCTGAATATTGTAGAGATGAGGTGCAAGTATGGACCCTTGGGGAACACTTGACACTATTCTATTAAGCGATGAAACACCCTCATCGCAGCTTACTTTCAAGAAACGATTTTCTAAGAAGCTCTTCAATAATTTGGTCAGAATGTCATTGATCCCATAATTCATGAGTGTCAAAATCAACCCGTTAACAAATACGAAATCAAAGGCTTTTTTCACGTCAATAAACTGTGGCCCTTCTTCAATTTTTTTCGGATAGTGTCGCTACCGAATAGTAAAGTAGGGGGTGTGTAGTGGAGTGCTGTTTCCTAAATCCCATTTGGAAGTCTTTGATAATGCCTTTATCTTCGAGCTCATCTTCTAATTCGCTGTAAATGCATCTTTCGAATAATTTTGATATTTTCGATAAAAGAGAAAGTCTGTAACTTGACAAGGAGATTTTCCAGCTTTAGGGAGTGATATGTTGTTGGCTGTTTTCCAATAATTCGGAAATTATGAATTGCTAAAACATTGATTGAAGAGAATTGCTGCAAACTGTGCAAATATCTTCTTAGTTTTCTTGAGTATGTGGTTGGTGATTTGATCGATACCGTGAGACTTCTTGTTGTTCAGTCTCTTCAGAAGTTTCACAATTTCGGTACTGATAACGAAATTTTCGACAATTGGGCTATTGTTTTCGCCAGTTGTTCTGTACTGATTGTTGAAATTCACTATCAATTGTATGAAAGAGAGGTCAATGGAAACTTTATTATCGATGGATTGTTTGCGGCTTTTATCTATCGACTTATTGCTATCAGTGAAGGTTGACCCACATAACTTTCCGCTGGCGTCAGCTTCTGATTGGTCATCTGAAATTTTAGAGCTATTTTCATCAGTGAGTGTGGGAATTTTGGAATGTTTCCTTATTCCGGCCATGTTTTTAATGTGGCGAAAACTTTTGTTGTCTAATTTAATAGACTCCAATCGTTTTTGAAGCACGTATGATGTGTAACCCCTAATTTCAGAAGCAAAAATTTTTGTCAACACCTGAATATCGGTGCGTAAATAGACCATGTTGGCGTTGTACTGGTGTTGGAACCTGATTTAGCGAAGCTTGTTCTTCTCTTGAATTATTTGCAAAATATGTGCGGGAAAGGGACACTGACCTGTCTGATTAACAACCCTCCTAGGAGTGCTTCGCACAACAGCCCGATCGGAAGGAGAATTCATATTTTCGATAACATTATCGATTTACCTTTGTATCAAGTTTCTATTTGAGGGAAGAGTAACTTGGTCTAAATGAGATTCTAGAATGGAGTTGAAAACTTAAAAGTTCGTGTTGTTGTAGTCAAGGAACGTTTTGTGTCATAATCAAGATGGCAAAGTGTCCGCTTTGTATGTATTCAGTGTGAATCGAGTCTGACGCTATGAAAAAGTCAAAAAAGGAACGTGATGTCTTCCCATGATAAGCTGGCTGTGAGGGTTTCAATATTATTAATTTATGTTTAAGACAATTCAGATAATACCAAGAGCACATTGTTGAATTTTTGGTATCACCCCAGAGTTTGTGTCTAGCATTAAATAAAAGCGTCAGATTCCTCCTAAAATAAAAGGGTCAGATTCCGACAATTGAAAAAGTTTCTCAAGATCTATTGTACATGGACCTCTGCGATTGCTGTGGTTGTACAGAGGGAATATATTCAATATTTTGCCCTCCTTTAGGAATACTTTAACATCCATCACTTCAAGTCTAAGATGGGAATAGAGATGGTTGAAAATTTGATGTTGTTTTTCACCAAGATGACTAAAGGGCCAACTAAAATAGAAGTGACGAGACGTGTGAGTTCAAACATATGTGAACCAATGTTAATAACCAAAATGGTCGTACGTATTTGATCGAAACTGAACGAAACATTTAGACGTGACGTTCTGTTCCGTAAGAACCGAACTGGAAATGTCTGCTACTCGTCACAACAGCCACTTTGTTGACGCGCTTGTTATTTTCACAATTAAAATGATGGAGTTTAACTACGATTTAATCGACGTTGTGAAGGAAGAGCTCGTAATTTAAGTAAAAAGCCATCCATCGATGCCTTTGATAGCGTCACATTTTGGGTTAAATGTCAAAATCGACGTAACGAGTGCAGACGTTCGTCCAATCGCTATCGTTACGTCTCGTCTATTTTGGTTCTACCTTGAACCTACAGCCAGAGATGCTTGTTTGTCCTTCCGAACTAAATAGTGGTTTTTGAAATTTAAATTAAATTTCGGTGAAAGTTTAGTTTTACAAATGGACATATTATCTGGCTTGTGTGTATTTAGGAATGTATCTAGGAATATGGCGCTTTTCATAACTTATTAAAGTATTCACATTACAATGAATTACTTTAAGATTCTTACGGCTGACTTTTGGAACAGATGGACATAAATAAATTGAACAGCTTCTCCTGCTTTACAGATGTTGGGGCATTCTTATAGCAAGATGGCAAGAAGTTATTTATTTTGGAGATAATTTCTCCGAAGCTCTGTTCAAAAACATTCTTACATTCATCAGTGATAAATGAGAAACTGTTCTGGTTATTTGGCTTACTAGCCGGAACAATCTCTTGCATATTATTAGGTATACTATTAGTGGGTTTCACAGTTGTTTGACCACGGACAGCGTTCGAAAAGGATCGAAGTGAGGTTCTATAGGCAGAAACGGACTGCCTAACAAATTGCCTTTTATTTTTTTGATCTTCTTTTTTCGAAACCAAATTCTTTTTCAGGTTTTAATAAACCTCGCATTTTTTATAATTTGCTGTGTGACCTTCTGTCTTGCACACTACGCAATAGATTTGGTAACCTATCTGCATTTTTATGGTCCCGTCAGTTAAAGTTTTCATCAACACTTCAGTGTTTTGGTCTTTTGGGGGGATTTTGCAGTTCCCTGGACCATGACTGCCACCGCATTTCACACAGCGGTAGGGCATGTGGCAATTGATTGCAACATGGTTAAACCTTTGACACCTCTTGCACTGAAGAATGCCATTCGATTTAAATCGGTTGGAATACACACTATTTTGGAGCAAAAAATAAATTTTTAAAATTTCAGCGGTCAAACTGAACGAGCCAATATGTTTTAAGTTTCGAAACCCTAATTAATTTGGCTTCAAATTCAATTGAATTGAGAGCGCCGGTCAGATCGTTTTCGTCATAGTACGAAGGAAAGTTCTTCCGTACCAGTGAAATCGGTTTTTGACATTTGGGGGTGAATGTGAAATATTTCACTTTGTCAGATTCAAAGAGAGTTTTTATTTGTTTGCAGTCCTCAATGCTTGTCGGCTTAACTACCGTCGAGTGATTGTTACGTTTCGTAAAAAAAAATTTGTTATCTTTAAGTAAATTGAAAATGTTGCCACTTACCTCTTTCGTATTTGCGTTGTGTATGATTAGTTGTGGCGGCTTCTCGTTCATCGTCTTTGCTTCAATGTTTTTTTTGGTTATTGTCTCCTGCTTTTCCTTTGTTGTTGCTTTCTTCCTTGTCGTCTGCTCGATACTTGGGAATTCTTCATCCACTATATCTTCTTCTGTTTCTGTTGTCAGCTGTTCATTCGTAGATAGTTCAAAAAATCGGTTTGACTTTAGCCGATTTTCTATTTCGCGGATATACCGCGTCAGTTCCTCATTTTGTTTACGTTGCAGCTCTATGGTAGCGTAGTACTCCTTCTCTTTGTTGCTGCTGGCTGCTATTTTTGCCTGAACTGTTCGCGAGAGTGCTCTCTACAGCTGTCAGAAACTGAACAGATGAAAGAAGTCTTGGGCGCGAATATTAAAGTTCGTATTAAATTAGCCCAATAAAGTTCGTGTATTGTCTCAATATGTAAAGAAAGGTTCCACAATTCAAGCGTTCGTGACAAATGTAGTGAGCCGCTGGCTGATAATAACGATAGTAACAACATAAAAATATGTGAAAAGGACAAAACATTTGCGCCTTGTTATTGAGAGGAAAATGATTTAGAGGAAATGCATCCATTTACCTAAAATCAATATTGTAACAGACAAGTAAAATACGAGGTTTGTTTATCTACAGTTTTCTTCACATCCTGAGGAAACGCTGACAAGCAATCAGACAAATTATTTTGCTGCGGTGAACTTTAACTGACTAAATTTGTAGGACTTTCAAGTAACAGGTTAGCTTCAGAAGAATGTTCACAATAATAAGTACGATTATTTTGCAGTGATGTACCGACCTTGATTATTGTAGAATAGAATAATATTTCAATGAATTCGATCAAGCACGAGGCAAAGAATCTTCTACCAACCATTGTCGTCATATAAGTAAAGCCCGACCTGAGTGAGACTTAGTGTAAATAAAGGGGTGTAAATAAAGGGGTGTAAATAAAGGGGATATTGATTGAATAAGCTCTTTAAAAAAATGTATGTACAGTGGTTACGGTACATTTTCACAGAAATGGATGCCTTACAACGATCACTTGACGCTTCGTCTGGTTGCGATTCATAACTTAATAAAACGAAAAATTGTCACTAAATGGCTTTGAAGAGTTCAGATCTGGAACATTGGATGCAGTGCTACTAGTAGATTAGGTCTAACCAATATTTTGTTATGTTCTGTCGTTCTCAGAAAAATCGTATTCAGAGATGGAATATTTTTTGACTGCATCAATTGTCTTCGAAAATTCGTTAAGGCCCGACCGTAAATCAAAGTTGGTCTCGAACTCTAGTTCTTCTAGACCTATGAAGGCGATAAAGGAACAGAAATGCGGTAAAGGTGAAGGTCGAGAAGATGGGAGAGAGGACTTTGCGATCTTTTGTGATCCTGTTTGCTTGATCTAGACATCTTCATTTGACAACAAGACGCGGAACAATCACAACGTGAAAAACATCCTGGAGGATGCTTCATTAACGAAACGGATACAATAAAGAAGCTGCTAGGATCATTTGATTTGTTTTGTGTGAGAATTTATTAAGTCACCCTGCCTTAGAAAGCAATACAAATGTGAGTCTTGGAATGGAAATTCCTTTTTTACATATTCTACATGACATTTTATATACTCTATGTAAAATGTAAAATATCCCACAATTTACTTACGTAGAACATTCGTGAGAGCTCCAACTTTCGGTAATACTCACATATTGCTATATAGGTGTATATATATTTATAAAAAAGTTACTGTATAAAGGGGATTTTTGGGATTATAAGCATTTAAGCATGGAATAAGAGTTCAGTACAAAATATTCTTAGCATTTTTTGTTTGTTTTCGGCTCCGACTAAATAGCTCCAAAAACGTGGCTTGAACATTGCAAAAATAGCACAACAACAACAACAACCGCAACACAATAAGTAAAACTACATACTTGGAGAGCAGCAGAAGAAGAAGCAGCACAAGCGGGTAAATTACTTCCCAAGATATGTTGCAAGCGCTTGTAGCCCTCAGGCAGAATGTCTGCTTTGGCAACAAAATTCTGCGATTTTTTTCACCGTCTTTTAGTCGTATTTTTTTATTTGTTGCTGCTGCTACTTTGTTGTGCTCGGCGCAACAGCGCCGGAAAGCAGCTCAAACAGACACATTTCACCGTTGTTTAGTTTTGTGGCATAAACGATAGTATGAAAAAAAACCCAGCATCCAACCAACCAAACACTGGAAGCGCTACACTCTCTGCTGCATGCACCAAACTATGCGCAATTTGCTAGCGGCCAATATGAAGAATGTTCTTTAGCGATCAAATGAAGTTGTTGCTGTATGTGTGTGTGTGTGTGTGTGTGAGTGTGTGTGTGTTTGCTTGAACGTGTTGTGTTTGAGCTTGTGTATGTGCGCGCAGTTCTATAAATATGGCAGCTCGCTTTTATGTGCGAGAGTGGTTGCTTCTACCGTAATTGGTACTGAACACGGTGACAATGAGGTAAAGAAAAGCAGACTTTGCCAGGAAAAGTGAAAGGAAGCAACTCGGGGCTGCGTTTCACCAATCAATTTTCACTTAACATTTGCAACTTTTCAAATTATCTTTTTAAATTTATAAAAAAAAGGAAATAGGAAAAGTGAAGTTCTTAACAAAGATAGATGCTAACTTGGGCGATGAAATGTGGTTGATGAAATACTCCTATTACTTGGATAGAAAATTCTTTGTATAGGCAGCAAAGCACTTCTATTTGATTTTAATGTAGAACTGAGAAGGTTAAGAATTGATTCAAGGAAATTTTTTTTTTTTCAATAAAAGTATAAAATAATAATAATAAACAAGCTACTTATTTTTAGCTCTTGTCGAACCAATTTTGGTCCATTTGAATCATTCCTGAAAACCAAAGGTCTCCTTCAGCCCCAAGAATTTGTATTTTTTTAACACCCTCGCCTGGGTTCCCGGACAAAGCGATATCCCGGGCAACTGCGAGTCGGACGAGCTTGCCAAGGCAGGCACGCCACTAATTCAGCCCTCCGTAAATATCGGCATCCCACTGGCAACAGCCAAGCTAGATATAAAACGGAAATATCTGGCTGCCGTCTACAAATCCTGGGCTGACGATGAATCCTGCCACACGGCTAGACTAACTTGGGCAAGAATGGACAAAAACAGAACCAATCAACTTCTTCGACTTGATCGCGTATCACTGTCGACAACTGTGTCGGTTTTGACCGGCCACTGCATACTGGAACAGCACGCAGAAAGACTGGACCTACCCTAAAACGATTTTTGCCGAGGCTGTGATTCCGAGGAGGAGGACGAGACGGTTTTCCACCTCTTATGCGACCGCCCATCCTTGAGCAGAAGACGAATTCGCACCTTTGGTGTCCCATTTCTTACAAGCCTGACAGATCTGTCATCCTTGAATATTAGGGACATAGTAAGGTTCATGAAATTATCAGGATGGTTTCCTGCAACATGATGGGGGAGTCGTGCCTTTCCCGGCGCTGTCATTGCGCTGCCTATCACCACGTTAGAGAACTTTGTAGTCAGTGCTTGAACGATGTGTGCTCAAGTGTGCTTTTGGCAAACTAGGCGGCCACTCCTACCTACCTACCTAACACCCTCTTCGCCCATAAGGTAAATACTCTGCTACATCAGAGACCGTTCATTGCTGAAGATTGACAACTTAATAGAAATAAGATTATCCTCCAATCTCGTGTATTGAAATGGACACTAAATAAGTCAAGAATAGAATTTGATATATTTATGAGATTTGTTAAGTTCGGTTCTTGAGTTACGACTAGCGATGTCCAGGACAGGATCATAGTTGATGTGTTGTTGGTTTTACATACACAATATCTACTCGGAAAAATTACCTTTCGTTCAAAGATCTCCTGAGAGGACAGTGATGTGTCCGAAATAGTTATAAGATCCGCCTAAAAATTTGGCTAAGTTTTCATCCAGTTATAATTGTCAATGTCAATAATTTTAAAAAGAAAACCATATACAGTAAAATCAAATTAAAAAATATTTGATAAATAATCGGAACCGGTCACTGATGAAAATGGGAAGAAATTGTTTCCTTAAAGTTGACCACACTGTTACCTACAGTGAATCAGCTTGATTGAAAATATGAGAATGGGAGTGTTAGAAGACATTATCCGTGGGTGATCGTGGGCTTAACCGCTACGTTTTCAGCTGAAAAATTGTGACAATGACAGGGAACGGGAAAATTGTAATGTCAGTTGAATACAAATGCCGAAGCATCTGAATACGCCACACGAATCTCTTTCCAGCGGCCAAATGTTACCTATGAATACATCATATTCATTGCTTATGACTCCATGCTACTTTTTCCTGTTCCACAAATTCAAATTACAGTTTCAGGAAACACAATTTGAGTGTATTGAAGCAATAATTTCTAGTACTGGTAAGCTCTCTAGGCCATACACTGTTTCAATGAAGTGTTTCGACGACTGGATAATTCGTTGTTGAAAGTAAATCACTTCCAATTGGACCTAGGAGTATTTTGACGGGAACAAAGTAAACTTGTTTAATAAATTCATTATTTCATAATTAATAAGAATAACACAGTAAACATAAGAATTTGTGTAAATAAATATTTTCCTTTGTAACGCGCTTTATGTGATAATGGAATGGGATTGTCAAACGTCCTGCCACGGACTTGGTCTCAAAGATGCTTCTTTCTTAAAAGTATTTTTCTCTTCGAGTCGAAGCCCTCAGTAGCTAGTACTGCACCCCTTGCAGTCATAATTAATTATGGTGTAAAATATAATAATAATATCAAACGTGAACTTCTTTTTCGAGTTATTCAGTGTTTCTTCAAAGTCGTTTTCCTGCTAGCAACAATAACGATATAGACGTCTTTTGATTATATTAATTAAATAGATTCTTTAATATTCTTCACAAGTTCTATGTAATAATAATAGTGGAATATGTCTGGGAGAAAGGGGGCCTGATGATGAATATACCATATTGTGAAAAAGTTATCAATGTGTAACTTCGTGGATTTAGTTATATTTAGGAGCACTTATAATCATCTCCAATTTATTTTAAAGACATTTATGAATAATTATAAGATATATCTTAATTGATCACAGTACTAATTAAACAAAATTTTATTATGTAATGACATTATATTAATGTTAGGAAAGAAACACAGAACAACTGTAGAATAGGACCAAGGAAACGTTGCCGCATCGTCAGACGCTACCAGATCAACAAACAAAACCTACGGACACACACACACAAGTGCTGCATTTGCTACGAATGCTGGATTTTTCCAATCCACTCTCATAGCAAAACAGAACTTGTTCGTTGAAGTTAATACGGTGGAAGTGGTTTTTCAATCCACCACCGCGGAAACTAAAATCTAGGGTCACCCGGATATAGCCGCCCAGAAGTACTGCGTTTGCTACAAACTTTGGGGTTTTCAATCCGCTTTCATAGCAAACCAGACCCAGAGCTGACTTGTCAAAGTCAAACCGGTGGAAACGACTCAAATCTCGCTGGGGTACTCATCGGATCGCCAGGGTCGTGTACAGAACTTTATTTATCGGCGTGTGGTAATATTCAAGTCTTCTTTATTTATTATTTTTGCTTATTGCTAGGTTTTAAAATATTCAGTAGTACTTAAGGATTTGAGGGAGGCCGCTCCTGTAGTCGGCGCTGTGCAGTTCTGGTCTCCAGTCTCAACGGTGGTGAATTGAAAAACCACTTCCACCGTTTTAACTTCGACAAATAACTCTGGTTTGCTATGAACTCGGATTTAAAAACCACGAATTCGTAGCAAATGCAGTGTTTCTGGGCGGCTATGTCCGGGTGTCCCTACTTGTTAGTTTCCGCGGTGGTGGATTGAAAAACCACTTCCTTTGGTAAGCTATCGTCAATATACTTCTAGATCGTAGAGAATATGGTGGCTATGATAATCAAAATAGTCTCCGTAACAGCAAAACTTCGTGATTAGATTTAGTTGTGTCGGTATATTCAATAGCCTTAAATATAATAACTGAAGAACTATGTTAATATTGAGCTTAAATGTTATGAGTAGGTATAGGCTAAATTTTGAATACCTAGAGAAACCATGTTGTTCTTAAAAATTCATCCTGTAAATATATAAACCTCAATCAACTTGTTTAAGTATTTTATATTCATAGATTTTCACAAATTACATTTTTTCTACTAAATTTTATTAAGTTTAATTTCAAGAATTTATTCTCATAAATATGCTTTCTAGCATTTATTGCTAGATTCTGTGCTCTAGTGGTAAGCATGTTAGACTCACATTTGGGGGTCGTGGATTTGAATCCTGACCTGGGCATGCTCTCCAAAATGATTCTTTCTAAATATTTTCTCTTTGATTCGAAGGCCTTAGTTGCTGGTGCGCATTCCTTCACCCCTTGCAGACATAATTAATTAGGGTGTACGATATAATAATAATAGTAATAACAACATTTATAACAATATTGAAACTAATATTTATAGTCGGTTCTATCTTGCTTATCAATACCAGAATTATTGAAGAGATACACAATCGGTTTTTCGAGGCTAACTAACTCACCCTCCAGAATCATGGGAAACTACAACGTAACAAACTAACGAAATCAATTCTTCACAGCAACGATACTCCTCTAATAAGTCTAATAAAAAGACTCAAGGAAAACGTTAACGTACTAAAAATTCTTCAACATTAGCAAGAATTTTAAAAAGTGCCTCAAACCCGATGTTCCCAACTCCCCTCTCACTCACACGATCCAACTACTCCCGCCCTGGCATCTGAAACCATCAGCAATCAATACTTCATTACATAAATTCATAACATCCAACACACATTCTTTACAGTTTCGACCCGATCGTTTTAGATCGTTATAGGAGCAACTAACAGATCACTTATTTATTTATACAGACGGTTCAAAATCAGACGGTACAAACCACAGCGTCACTGACGAAACTAAAGTTATTAAATTGGGTGTACTCCGTAGCTATAGTTCTGTATTTTCAGCCGAAATGCAGATACGGCAACTTTGCCATATGTACCGATTCCCTTTCCTCCCTTCACGCCATATCTAATTCACAGAACAATGAATTCTATGCTACACACATTAGATCCATTGTGATCACAAAACAGCCAAAAATTTCCCTAATCTGGGGTCCAGGCCATATTCAAATACAAGTTAATGGATTCACGCTGCTAAATACGGTTGCGCTGCTCCTGTGACTTCTACTCCTAACTACAACATCCCCGACATCAAACACTTCCTGCAAATATACCACACCGAAAAAAATAAACAGATTTGGAACTTTACCTCGACCTGGTATAAAGGCATAAACCCAAATCGAATTTCTCTTGTCGATTATTTACCTCGTACCACAGACAATCAGTAGACTGGACAGCATAAAATTGCTAAGGCTGAGATTAGGTCATTCAAATATTTCTCAACGACACCTGATGAATATTGAACCCAAGTCCATATGCAACTGCATTATCAAAACTCCTAACACATTACCTCCGTGAGTGTCCAGAACTGAACCGCTTCAGATATTATATCCTTCACCATGATGATCCCGTATCCCTTCTTTCCAATCCCTCCCCATCAGATATTGATAAAATCTTGAAATTTTTGAAAACATCAAAATTATATTACCTAATTTAATCCACGTTCGACATGATTCCTCAGCCTTTATTCGTGGCCTTTTGCCATTTTTTGCATCGACTGTATCAACTTCTAGATCGCGATGGAGATCAGTATTCCGTATGAACCAATGCCCCTCAACACTTTCCTTTGGAATCTTCGGATTGTGTTTATATGTGGCTTTTGCTGGCACAACCCCAAAGCTGCGCACCATACATCCATATCAGTTTCAGTACTTGGTTGTAGATTGTAATTTTGTGATGTATGGATAACTCAGATTTTCTACCCATTAGCCATTACGGTATCTTATGATTAGCTCTTCCTTTTTCGTCTTCAAGTGTTCGCTCCAACGAAGTTTTGCATCAAGCGTAATACGAAGATATTTTGCTTGATTTGAATATGGTATTTGTACACCGTTAACATGTAATCATTGGTGTTGTATTTTTTGTTGGTGAAGTCGACATGTATGGACTTGGTGTCGCTGAGTTTGATGCGCCGCTTTTTTGTCCAAGAGGCGTTGTCGTTTACTGAGGCTTGGAGTACGTTGGTTGATACAAGTCCGGTTTTTCCAACAGTTATAAGCGCAGAATCATCTGCGAACGGGGCTGTGGTATAGTTGTTGCTACTAAGTAGATCACATGTGTAGAGCAGATAAAGAAGTGCACCAAATACGCTACCTTGCGGCATTCCAGCTTCGATCTCCTTGAGGATCGAATACTCATTTTGTATCCTTACGCTAAAGTGGCGTTCTGAGAGATATGAAGTGAGGTTATCAAATATTTATTTTGGTAGTAACTTTGATTTTGGTGAGTGCTTTATCTACATGGATCATATCGTTTTCTCTTTTAGAACTTTTTCGATTGTGTGTGTGATTCGATGGAGTTGATCTAGTGCCGAGTGCTTGCTGAGAAAACCAAATCGATGTGTTGGTACTAGTTTTCTGCTATCTATGATAGGCTGTACTCTTTTCATTAAGAGGTTTTCAAATAGTTTGGATAGCATTGGTAGTAGGGAGATTGGCCTGTATGATACATCATGTAAGGGGTTTCCAGGTTTTTGGATCATTATTACCTCTGATACCTTCCAATATATCGGGACATGTTTACATCTAAAGCTAGTGTTGATTATTTTTGCTAGTATGACAATCATGTTAGTTGGTAGTTGTTTTAAGATTTCGAATGTGATTAGGTCGTAGCCTGGAAACTTTTTTGACTTCAAACTCTGTTGGATTTCTGTTAACACTTCAGTTTCATTTGTAAGTTGAATTTCGAGCTATATTCTTGATTTCCATGCTCAACTTTAACATTATAACACTGGAATCGTCAGGAGTGAAAATATCAGCAATTCTGCAAATGCTTCTGCTTTTTGGCTATTTTGTTTGGCCCAATTGTCATTTCCAACTTTGATAGGCGCAGAATGAATTGCGGTTTGTTTTAATTTCTGTGTGCAGTTCCATAAGGAGTTTAATTTTAAGTGAAGTAGCATTCGAGATTAGGGTTCGACGTGTTCCTATTATGAAAAAAAGATATCTAATATGATCTGAGAGTATAGCATTGATAATTGTGTCAGTATTTCATTCTGGTGGCAATTGTGTCTTTTCTAGTGTAATACTGATTTTATGGCATTCTTCATTACCTTTGATGATGCTTGGACTGGGTTTGATTACACTTGCGATTCTGGTTTACAGAATTTCAAAGTTATTTGACTTCAACAGTTTCCAAGAGATGGACAAATGGTTAGTATTGTTTTCACTCCAGGCCTGGTTATTAACTTATAGTGTATGTGGGCAGTCACACTTCTTTGGATTTTATGTCCTTCAGCTTCTTCAAAAAACCCGTTAGTGATTATGTATTTCTCATACGAAGTTTTAAGCTATTATTTCACAACTGAGAACTTCTGGATAAATAAGTTTAAACACATTCTATTGTGGTGTTGCTATCCTTCTGTCCGATCACTTTTTTAATTAAGAAGATGTTCCAGTTGTAAGGATCATTGCTGACTGTTTCAGGTAGAGCTGATGATATTTTAGGGATTGCTTCTTTAGTTGGTGACACAAGAACAGAATTAACTATAATGGGGAACTAAATCAATAACACTTTTGTTATAATTGAATAATTATAACATTTCATATATTTGGCAACTCATGTTTTCCATACGAAGACATTATCAATAAAACAGAATTCCTTCTCTTCCGTTCTGAATTGTTAACCTGAATGCACGCGCTTTATTTATATCTCCGCTAAATTGTTGTTACCTCACAACAACTTTTCTATTTATTGGTGATATTTGAACTAATTTATAACAAGAATAGTTGAAGAAGTTCTAGTTAGTTAGAAAAATCTGATTATAACCTGTGAGACACGGTGGGCTTTCGTACAACAAAAGTTAAGCAGGGAGTTTACCGTTGCAACATTCAAGATCTATTTTACATATCATCTACATAAAATATTTTAAGATGATGATAAAATATTTTAAGAGATTAGCTTCAAGTAATCCACATACAGTGTTACAGTTTCCTGCAAAGATGCTTTAACTACGGTGGCGGTGGCTTAAGAACCAATTGCAACATTTTCTAGATTCGTCTTAAACTGGATTATTATTAATATTCCTTTACCACCATATTGAGCTATTTTGTTATGGATAGTTTTTTGTCCATAATTTGTATCCACATATAACAAACATTTTTTATATTCATGAACTTATTGTTCCTAAGCGGACGTATCTGTGATCTTAAAAATGTTTACTTGCGTCCTTAAACTGTAAGTTGATTGGGGCTCTGAATTTATATTACCTCATTCATTTCAAGTTCTCAAATAGAAAAGTTGACCACCAAAATCCCAACTAACTCAATCTCCAATATACAATAAGCAACAACAAATGAACTTGGAAGCAGCGCATTCTGTTCCTCAGTTTAATACTCGTTAGCTCAACGCCTCAAGTTTAAATTGTGAATGAATTTTGTTATTGAGCAAACAAGCAATTAAAATGTTGAATCCACGAATAAACTACGAAACATGCAAATTGGTTGCAAGTTCCCATGCAATTTTTGGCACTACATTTACAAGTTCATTAAAAATTTAGGTCAGCAGTCGCAGCATGTACGAGTAACACAATACACGGTTAGCTGCCAGCTATTTTCTAATTGTACGCTGTCGAGTCGCAGTGTCACATAAACAAAGGTAAATGAAGCGTAAAATCACCTGGTAGAACGCAAATTTAACGGTCAATTTCTCGAAAACAGTTCAAATGTGCTCCAAAATTGTGGCCACATGCGGTAAAACTCTCTCAACCCCCAACTCACTCCCCGGAAGCAACCCTTGCGAATGGCAAGGTGGCCTGAAGGTAAAATTGTAAATGTCATGCATAAAATACAATTTTAAATTTGGGATTCGGTATTGAAATTAATTTTGTGGCTGTGCAACTCATTAACCGTGTACAAAAACGACAGCACAGCTCCGAGAGGCCAACCAAATTGCGTGCAAAATATTTAATGGCTTCCCAATGGGGTATGTGGCAGGATGGCGCACGCCAGAGAGAGCGCACTTGTATAGGAGTACAAATGGTAAAATGTAAATTTAATTAGCATCTAATTTTGCAAACTAGCGTAAAATTGAAAATTTACCACAAAGTACTCGCACTACAAGGGCGGAGGATGGGCAGTGTCGGCGTGCGAGTAGCGTTAGGAAGAGCCTGAATATGCAAGTTGGCAGCTGCATTGGGCATGTCAAGGATGGTGTGTGTTGGCAAGGTGGGCGGTCACTGCGGCAACAGCGCTGGCAGCCGCAGGCGAGTTAAAATTCTCACAACACTTTTCACTATTTATGGACGTATTTTGGTGAAAATTCCCTGTTAGGTTTTCTGTGTTCTCTCTCTATCTCTCTCTGATTGTATTTGACTGTTTCGTATTTATGTGGCAGCTGCAGATGTTAAGCAGAATAACGGCAATTGGAAATGGTGGTGGCAATAGGCATTTTATATAAATGCAATTGTTTTGCAATTTGAGCGCATTTGTCATTTAATTCGTGTAAAACAGGCCACATTTGCTGGTTCTCCACAAAGCAAGGAGCTCAGTACCATTTTTGTGTGCAACGAACTCTGCTGGCAACGTCTCTTGTTGGCCGCGATCTACTCCTACGCAGGCATGCAAGAAACTCATTCAATGGTGATCACATTGTTTATGAGTTTTAGAGGCATCATTCGGTGGAATTGAATTATTTTATTATAGATTTTGCATTTGAAGGAAATAACAATACAAATCGAGTCCTTTTCTAATATATCATCATCATACAAAGGAAGGGAATGTTGTTTCCTTTAACAAATGTAAATGATTCACTATAAATGAGACGATATATTTTGGTTGTAAATGGTTTTCCATTATTCATGTCTCGATATTAAAATTAAATTCAAATTAATTTATACAATATTTGTAACTGCAATGGAAACCATACTCAATGTCATTATTGGAAATAATATTGTTCAGATATAAGAGAGGAATTGTTTATTAGATAAATTTTAATGTTAATACAAAGGAATGCGAGAGAGATTATAAACCATAAGCACTTGGTTGATCCGCCTTGACATAATTATAGAGACGACACACTTAACTCTCAAGAAAAAGACACAGGATTTTAGAGGTCATCTAACATCACCGTCAACGTTTAGTGAAGCTACTTATCACAGAAACATTCGTGCAGTGGAATGAGTATTGGGTCCTTATGTCCAACGTTGTTTTGTTGGATAATAAACCTTGGCTACCCATATTAAATATACAAGGACTCAAGATATCTTAAATCATCGCCTGATATATTGCCTGTTAATATTGTATGAAGCCTCCAGTCGGTAAACAGTAGAAAATCCCACCTTTTTCTGGAGAATGACGTCCCAAGATGCATTTCCTTGGAGTCCATATATGGACATTTCTTCTCTCAGTTAAAACTATAGGTAAAAGTTTGGATCATGAGCGAGGTTCTCGAAAAATATTGTGATAAATGGTCGTTGAATTGCTGCGCTTGTGTATATTGGTCCCAAACGGCTGGAGATCTAAATCTATATCTAGAATTTGCCAAGTGCAGTCAGATTTTGAATACGAAATAATATATTTGGACCACCACCAAACGTGGCCAGAGGAAATATTTCTTTTTGATCTGCCATTATAGATTTTGATTGATTAAACGAGTTTTCTGAAACCATTCAACGAAGCGGCGAATATGACTTTCATTACCATAACAAACCGATTACGATACAATTCTGATTACCATGACAAACCGCGAATTTTTCTAGTAACTCTGAATATTTCTCTGCAGTCCCTGCAAGCGTCAAAAATGCCACATCATACATTTCCATTGAAAAACTGTTTAGTTGGGGAAAATAACATTTGGTGTATTCGCCAATTACGAGTACTACTTCTTGACCTAACCATACTTGGATGCTGGGCAAGACAATTCTGATAATGATAATGGGAGCTTCGAAGATTGCTTCTTTCGTTTTGAAAGACAGCTATTTAAAAGAGAATCACTCCGAAAATGATTGATAATTTTCGTGTTGAAATAATTTACTGATTCAGTTCCTTTCATCGAAGTCAGTTATTATATTAAAAAGCTAAATTGTCAGCCACTATTTTTCGATAAATAATCATGCACCGACATATTTAAATCAGCTATCCTTGCATACACTCGCAACTTCCTTTGATTTCTCCACTTCAAAAAAATGAAACGAATGTGTCTGTGCTACTATATGAAAGTGATAGAACTTCATCATATCCTAAATGTAACACATTCCGAACAATGAGTAACAACGACATTCGGAATGTACTCCAAAATAAATATGCCTTTTTAAGGATATTGAATTATACTTCTACACATTCCTTCAAAGCTGCAAAACTCCAGTATAAAAAAGGCAGGTGCATTATTAAATGGAAGTAATAAAAACTAATTTCAAACCGGAAAATATTAGAGGCCATAAAAAAGGATTTAGATTTAGATTTAATATTTCGGTGAGTACCAGCACCGCGGCCCATAAGGACCTACTTATTTATTTTATTTTATTGCAATTGATGATTACCAATTGTGCTCACCCCGATGTTTCACTCTAACATTCGGCTTTTTGGGAACTGAAGCACTTTGGGCGGTTAAAGTTTCCAAATTGTGGGAGGGTCTGTGAAGAACTCCCCCAAAAATTTTAATCTCTTACTTTTGATCGTTGGACACTCACATAAAATGTGTGCTGATGTTTCAGAATAGTGTCCACAGAATATGCAGCCAGAGGCCTAACTTGTTAAGGTGATATCCTAGGCAGCAGTGCCCTGTCAGATACCCCACTAGAGTTCTAAGACGTTCGCGGTTCAAGGTTAGTATCCTTTTAGAGATACTTCGGTTGGGGGTAAAAAATCTCTTTGCCTGTCTTTGGCCAGAAGCATGCTGCCATTGAGTAGCTAACTGAGTTTCTTTCCATTTCCCAAGTAATCTACAGAGTGGCATGTAGCCACGCCGCAGAAAGGTTCCTAGCCAATGAGTGAGCGGATCGAACTCTTTTTTGATTGCCAGCGTGGCCTTCATGTCCAGGGAGCCAACAAGACATTGTTATCTTTACCTAGTTCATTCAAAAAAGGTTACCCAGCTGTGATTTTACTACTAAATCCAAATACTTCTATGCGGCATGGGTTTGATTGGTATCCTGAAATATGTGTTGAACTATGTTACCAGTATGTTCTGCCAGAAAATAACAAATCAATTTATCTCTACTATGCGATTCGAAGATAAGTAGGCCCTGACATTCCTATATTTAAAAGAGAAATTGGAAAATATTTCAAAAATCAAAATGGAAATGGAGAGCGGTTTTCGGGAAAATGTGAAGAGCTTCTACAAAAACAATAGACAACTCATTTGGATTTTGGTAACTGGCTTAGCTATAATGGTGTACTTGGCTTCTGAGTTCAAGGACCATCTGAGTGATCTTCTTTGGGTACTGGATAGTTTGCAATACTACATAAGCACCATGAGCTTACGCTTTGTCGTGGCTACCGCAATTGCTCTTTTGAGCATTGTAGCCACAATGGTCACAGTCATCTATATCGATTAAATTGAAGAATCAATGGTATACGCCAAATAATCGTAGTCGAAAATGTTATTGTGTAATAGAAATATTTGTCACAACTCCTTTCAATAACTATTATTAGTTTTCTTTTACATAATGTATATTTACCTAATGTATCCTGTTTTATTACATAATGTATAACAATGTTAGTAAAAATTTAGTTAATTTTGAGCAATAAAAAAACTGAATCGTTATCCTTTTGTAATTGATCCTCAATTGGCTAAAATTGTGCGATAGTAGTGATCTCGTCTGCAATTGAGTTCCTATTTTTGAATTTCTGTAGTGCTGCATTCTCATCCAATTTTGCAGAACAGTGCCCGACAGCGAAATTACCGATTTATTTCCAATAAAGAAAGAAGCCTCCAAAAGGGAAGTTTATTGAGACAAATACTGTGCAGCATTTCTGCTGACGATCTGTTTCTATCAAATAAAATAACAAAACTTCTGGAGAATATACGAGTCACTACGGTAACACATCACAAACCTGTAATCTTATTAGTCAGTTAACAACAACATTTTAAATATCTACCATAGTTGGAATAAAGGGTACTTTGTACTGTATTCACCTTAATCCCGGACTAACCTGGCAACCTAAGGTAACTACAAAAATAAAGATAGGTTAATGCTGAGATCTATCACCAATCCATCTACGAGTTCAATAAAAAAACTTCTGTAATCCATGTGGACATGAAGAAGCAGTCGTTTGTCTTTGCTATAGCGATTTTCTACTCGTGGGAACATAGGAAATTGCTTAAGTTTCTTTTTTTGTTTCAAGATTTGGTAAACCCTCCCACATTCTTCTCAGAACCCCATTCAGTGATAAATGGACTTTGATACGTATTCTACTCCTTTGATACGTATTCTACTCCGTCCGAAGCTATTTCGCTGGTTTGAATATCAAACTTCCAAACTTGTCTTTCACCGTCAGGTATAATCATGAATGAATTGCCGCATTTAAGTATGTCTTCAGCTCCCTCTGAACAAACCACGCCACCAATAATTTATTTTCAAAACAATAACTAAAATGGTTCGAGCACATCTACCTAAATTGTGAGCCATCTCTCTTATGATGTATTTCTTGCACTTTGTTCATGTTATCATCAGTCGAAGACACCGAAGGTTTTCAACAGTTTGTCGGACTTCTTTGATGATGATTTATATGACTAACAAGGTCAAGGATTAATTACATTCTACATTCATAAATCTGATCAGCAATTCAGCTCAAGAAATTGCAAGGCTTCACTGGACTTGTGCTCTTTATTCCATACAATTATTATGCACAATACTAATTATTATTCATAATTAGGAACAATTATTGTTCATAATACCAGTTTTCACTCATGCGAGTTGGAAATACTTCGTCTCCCCCCTTTTTAGGGTATAAATTAGTGGAAACCCTATTTTCATTTTCCAGTACAACATCATCACTTCCAAGCATCCTGCTCTGTTCCTTCCTACAATCGTGATTTTGTTCGTTTAATTAATATCTCCCCTCGGAGGGCGAGTGTATGCGTATTCAATTTGCTTCCGAATATAGAAATTTTTACCTTGCCACAATCTTATCATAAAAGGAAAAATATCGCTGCTAGAATTTATGACGCACTCATTCATCTGCAGTGACTTTCAATTCTTTGGAAAATTTAAATGTTTTTTCTTGGCCGACTCCTTTCTACGCTGCCGGTCCAGAGCTTTAAAATATATCACACTCATCAAGTTGACAAAGAAAAAGTTTTTCATTATTACAACTCGGTGTCATTTTTCTCGGAGAAGCATGAAATTTCCATGGTGGCTGATAAAGTATGTGAGTAAGTGCGTGAGTGACTGTTGAGCGTGAGTGAGCGGAGCGTTCAGCAAAGGAACGTATTAAATTTCCAAGTATCGCATAAAGATGTCGCCGCAGTCAGTTGTACAAAGTAAAAATTGCGTTTGCTACGGTGAGCTCACAACGACCCCGGCACCGACACAGGCACCGGCCCCATCCCCATCCCCAATCGCCAAGCCCAACCGCCAGAGACCGGAGTCCATAGACCGGAGACCGACTGGGAACTGCGTACACTAATCTTGTGCGATGTAGACGCAAATGAGGGAATGGTCAAATCATTCACTGTCAGCTTGCGTGCCATGGAATGTGATGAGCATGTACACTGGTCTTTTCTTTTTTTTTGTGTCGTTTTGTCTCCTTTTTTGCCGCCGCTGTCATCGAGGCTTAAGATAAGCGCCAAGTTAAGCAAAGGGTTGGACTGGCGTTCATTTGGCTCGCATATTTTCATGTCCTCTTTTCCGTTTCGGTTCCGGTCGTGTGATATTTTATAAACTAAAGTGTTGAAAGTGCGAAGACATGACAAATTCTAAAATAGAAATTCCTTAGTGAAATTCTTGCACTTCTTTGTACTGGAATTGACTTCATCTGTGTTCTTTGTGAAATTTAAAGAATTTAAATTAAAAGGACAATTGACAGCGTTGTCAATTTTGTCTTCTGGCCGTGCACTGTCACTTCGCTCCGTTGACAACAAGTTGTCGACGTAGTTATCGATTGAATGTGGATGTGAATGTTTGTTGGCCGTTTGGGGATTGCTTTTAAAGTTTTTTAATTAATATGAACTTTTTCTCTGCAGTTCTGATTTGATTTCATGGCAGATGTTCGAAGGAACTTAGCAAAGCAGAATTTTCGTCCTTCTTTCTTATGACAAGTACTACTGCAATGATAATTGAATATCAAGGATGCCAAAATCTAAGAAGTCTTTGTGCAAATTTAAAATAATTTAGAAACTATTTTCCAGATCAGGGTGGACAGTCATAACCATAGAGAAGGCAGAAAGTTTGCGAAACCATTGAAATATCAGAAACCTTGAATTTAATTGCTGCTTCGAACACAGAAAGTGAATAAGAAGTGCTCATTGTCTATAATAATAACAAAATCAAAATTAAGCCGATAGCCCTGGCAGCTAGTGCTTTTGTTTAATTATAATTTTAATTGTAATTAGATTATTAATAAATAAAATAAATAAAAAAAATCAATTTTCTTTATATATTCAAAGTAGGAGGAAGACAACTGAACAGTTATATAGAAGTAGCGACTTAGCCTCTTATTGAAGGCTCTACGGAACAACCTGTGACATCATCTTCATAGCTTTACAAACTTATAGTCCAACCAACTAAGTCCTGTGCAGCACTAATGTGGACGTTCAATCTAACAAGTTCAGGATCATGAAAAACTGTTATAGGCTTCCAACAAAAGTTTGTTTTTACTTCACTGATTGTATGTCTACAATTGTTTTTTTACAGAAGTATCTGGATATTCAGAAGGAAACAGCACCAACCAGAGATCTGACCACAAGTTCTCTTAGAAATTAAAATCTAAATTCATCTTTGGAACACTAAAAGTGCTAAAAGAACTGTCGACCACAAATTGACCAATTACAGCTCCTACCACAAATTCTCTTGCAAAAGAAAATCTAAATTAATCCTTGGAACACTAAAAATCTTACAAAAAGTCTCGACAAATTGACTCCATTGGTTACTTGCATCATGTAGAAGTTCAGAATTCAGCTTAGAGAAATGCAGCCGTATTCTTTCGTTGATCTTGCATGATATTGAACGAACAAGGGGTCAAAAGGTCAGACTTCAACGTAAAAGGGGTCAACAGGTGTGACTTAGTTCCATCTTAAAGATTCATTATATGAAACAAAAAAACCTACTATATTTTATTTTTATTTCATTTTATTGGCGAGGTGGTAAAATCAAGGATAGGAATACTGTGAGTATCTTACTCCCGAAATACATTAGTGCTCGCATTTCTTTACTGGCCTCAAGTTGAACTGAAAAGGAGTGATGTGCAAAACGTCAGTTTATACCGAATTATGCCTAAAATTAATTGAAATTATTTTTTAGCCTAGGACGAGATATTTTATAGGGCATCACTTGTCCTTCCTTTCTATGGGATGCTTTTCTACGCGTGCTTTTTTATCTTAATAGTTCTTATAGGAAAGAGTGAAATATTTCTTTGAATACGACACTTCAAGGAGATTTATCTCTATTGAAATTGAAATGAAAATGAAATGCATGTGAACAAATTTTAACTATACATATGATAATAACACCGATATTTCGTCTGTTTGCTGATCATTTTCATTGATCCACTTATATTATTATATCATCATCATCTCTATCACACTGAATTCGATAACGTTTTCACACACGGTTTTACCTAGCTTCCCCAGTGATTTGTCAATGCTATTTCCTACCTACTAGTATTGCTAATCTCCGTTTACGTAAAAGTCCTTACATATTATCTGTAAACGTCCTTAGAATCTCTTTTTGATGTTGTTAAGTTATATGCCCCCTAATCGTAATTTGAACTTTATTTGCCGCATATGCAGTCATTCCAAATGTTGTTAGTATCATTTTCTTGACTCAAACTAAAGTCCATACGATTTTAATTATTCGACAATTGCGCCACTTAAGCAACATTGCGTTGTGACTTGCAACACTTCCTTGTTTAATTTCCAATTTTCCCTCCTTCATCAGCATAACAAATAATTTCGACAGTTTGCAGTTTAAGCAAGCATAGCCAACTGCTCTTCACATGTCAACTGCAAAGCTCTGACGAATTTCATTCATGGTTCCACATCAACAACATGCACACTATGACGTCATGGCGCCATAGAAACCAATAACAACTGTGTGTGTGTGTGTGGTTTTTATACTCAAGCGCAGCAATATGAGAGCTGAAAATAAGAGAAAGCTAGAAAACTGTTATAATAGTAGCCGCGCATTCAACACATAAGAGCCACTTGCACTTGCCCGAAGAGTTTGTTAATTTTGAAAGAGTGCTTTTAGGCGCTCGAGTGCCACAGACGCTTCCGTGTGTTCGTAAATTCGAAAATTGCGTCGACTGCAACAAGAGCGGATATTGGCGATAAATATGCTCTTTTCTTGGCTATGCTCGGCGGTAGCCTACTAGATTCAATTCCATAACAAAAACAACTGCAACAACAACAACTACAACAAGTAACAATAATATTAACATCAGCATCAAAAGTTGCCGCAACACGATGACAGTCAAACAGAAACGAGTCAACGTTCGAATACGTCGGGTCATTGTGCTGCGCATTTTATGGGAGCTCCATGCAAGAACAGACAACAATATAATCAGCAGCATACCTATTTGGCAAAACTGTTATATATGCGTGCAAGACAATGTGCCCCTGTAGTGTGTGTATATATTTGTATGTAGAGCTGTGGCCGACTAACGCGCGGCATATGAGCTCGCGTACTTGAACGTGTTTGTTTGCTCGAAGTGTTCAACGAAACGGTTTCCAAATAATTTTCTAAAAATTTACAACTAACTCAAAATTGCAACCAATTCAATTTGCAATTTATTAGAAAGACATTTAGTAAGGTTGAGTGCCAAAAAGTATGTGAACATTTTTTACACACAGTGCCGGCTGAAAGCAAACAATAAAAGGTCGAAATTCGCAGACAAGTCTAGCATCACTTTTTGGCATAGCATGGCGTGTATGCATGTTTCTGTGTGCGTGTGTGTGTGTATATGTGTTGCGCGCGTGTGTGTGTCGCGTTGTATCCTTTCGTTGGCGGTCGTACGCTCGTGTGCCGAATTCGTAGTGTCGTTTTCAATCGTTGAAATTTGCGAATTTTGCCGGCATTTTTATTTCGCTGCTGGTCGTTGCAAGTGAACTTTACTTGCAGTGCGGCACAGCGGGAGTGTATGGGTGTGTGAGTGTGTGCGGGGCAGGCTCTCAGGCAAAATAAGAGAGCGACTTCCGGATGCAGAGATTGTTGTTTGCTTTTTTGTATACTATTTTCCACGCTGATAGTAAAGAGCGGGTGAGCAGGCGAGCGAACTCAAGTGCCGGTGCGGTAGTACTATCAAATCGTAGTAGAGGGTAAATTTACTGAACCTCCTGCCACCATCCGCTTCCTCCAGTCAGACTGCCTGTTTGCCACCATTTTGGCAAATTTCAGTTTTCTTTTTTGTGTTGTTTTTGGCTTTTTTTGTTTTCTGCTGTTATGCTTTCCTTGTGCCAGTAACGGCGGTGCTATCATTAAAATTCCATTTTGTCTCGTGTGCCGCCGTTGCCGGTCTGCTGTTGCCGCTGCTGATTCTGCTGCTGCTGTTGTTGCTGCTACTACAATTGATGTTGTTGCTGTTTGCTGCGCTGTTGCTATTGTTGAGTGTGTGTTTGTTGTGGTTGTTGTTGCGATATACCACACCAGGCCAGACAGTTGCCTGCATGCTTGGTGCTTGCTGCTTGGTAGTAGTGTTGATATTATTGCAAAGTAAACTTTTATAGTGCTCCATTTTGGTGCTGTTCGATTTTTTTCTTCCATTCCGTACATTTCTTTACGAAATTTTTGTTATTTTTTGTTTGCTTTTCGGTTGTATTCAGCACGTGAGCTCAGAAATATCAGAGTTGGCAGCGTCAGACAAAATATATAATAATAGCGACGCGGTATGCACAAAAGAATGCACATTTCTGTAGCACCTGCCAGAGCAAAAACGCTTCTGTTTGATATATTGAGAAATTAGGCGGGAATGCAGCAAAGATGGTTTGTTGACGTCTGCTGAAAGAGAGGCTGTTATGCAATTTAAACACTTTAAGGCTAAATGGCTTCACAACCGTGAGTCCCAAGGCACTTACAAAAGAGGTTCTTTATGTATTTTCAAATATGAAGTGAGTAAAAATGAAGCCACAATAGGTACGTAAGCCATCATTTTGTAAACGAACTTCATTGAAGTCTAATGGCCAATAAAAATGAACCCTTTAAATTGGGAATAATTTTCCTTAGTGTGGATGTAGTGAAGTATAAATTTGGAGTGATCAAATTAATCTACCGCAGAATGAAGTAGCACAGTGAGGGCCTTTTTGATACCACTTTTAGATGGAGCTTAAAACTACTCTGAGCAATTTAGATCATTTATAATCATGGCTTCTGAGTACTACTCGACATCTTCGGGAATAGCTCTCTTGTTGGGAGAACGGGTCTAATAATAATATTAATTTAGCTTTAGTAGTTTGCCCCATGGCCGACACTGCGACCTAACGGGTCTAGCTGAAGCCAGAGAGTAACAGAGGTAAAGAATAAGAGATTTTTCTCCGATGAAGACTCCGCAAATTTGACAATAGAAGTTAGGCGTGATATAAAGCATTTGAGTCCACTGTCCTGTGGAAACATAAAATACTTCTATTAGAAATTAAGGGTGATTTAAAGCCTTTGAACATGTGAACCTTGAACAGTGTCCTGTGAAAAGATAGAGAATTTTTATTATAATTTAGGGGTTATTTTGTAGCCATAGAATCGAGTGTCCTGTGGAAATATAGATTCTTTTTCATATGTCTCTGCGTATCAAGTAAAATAGATACAGAGATTTCACGTTAATAAACGATATCCATATTTCCTTTGAAATATTCGACTGTCTTCTCCCAACTATGACCGGTAAATTCAAATGAGAAAAGACGGCGACAATCGAACGGAAATGACCTTCTTAATCCGTGAGGGACCCATTGTAGGCAAAACTTATTGAACTTTCAATTACCTTTTTGTTGATGTGATGCCAAATTAAGGCAAAGTTACACTGAAATTATGATATTCAAGCACTGGATACATATAATTAGATCATAAAAGCTTTGCCTATCAACAGACGAGCTGTGGAATAACTGTATCTATACTCTTGGAACTTGTATTGCTATTTGTTATACTACAGTTCTGTATAGAAAACCGTCCCCATTGCCCGAATCCAGTCTAAACTAATACTAAAAAGTCTACTCTTCTCTCAAGCATCATCTCAATATATTTGGTGCCTGCCACACTGCTTAACAATGGGTTCAGAATCATCATCACCACTCTCTGTTAGACGTGCTTTTCGAACTACAGAATTATGAGGGTAGTTTCAAAAATACCCATGAAGTAGTTACAGTTTATTTATAGGAAGCTCCATGGTTATATGGTAGAGTAGTATAACTCATCTTACAATAGGGATACATCCTAAAAGTAGGCTTATACATATAGCAGGGGTATATTATGTCACCTTTATATACCTAGCAGAGTTCAGGAATCTAATAACATCTTTGGCGATGCTTAGTACTAATAATATACAAGACATTTTCTGTAACACATCTAAATATTTGGCACCTTGTACGAAACATAAATCCCTAGTTTATCGCAGTTATGAGACAACTGAAAATATGCTGTGCTTTGCATCTATGAGATATTTCCAATTTATGCACAATTGGTATGTTAAGGCACTAGCATGTGTCCATTTATTCCACAAAAAAGCTCTTCAATATGGGGTACTGCGATCTCCAGTACACAGTATTACCAGGCACTTTGTTCGTCTCACTCAATAGTGAAGACCAATGACCGAGGCCAGGAGGCGTTTTATATGAACTATTTACTTTATGTCCACAGATTAATCGTGAGGATATATTTGTCCGTAATTTCTCAATTTTTGTGTTTGTTTTCACCGTTCTAAGTAGGGTTGTGGTGTCGGAGTCGTAGTTGGAATATGATTGAACAATCTATGATAGATCCTTTGTTTTAAATTTCAAATCTGATCAACAAATTTTAGAAATTCTCACACTATGATTTAGTTTAGATAACTAAACTAACTCGCACATCACACGTAATTATTTTAGTTTATGTTTAATTTTCGTTGTATTTGTTCGCTCTTCAGAATTTGTTCTCAATTTATTTTATTTTTATTCAATTTTGATATTCAGTTTCCGAGCATTCAAAAGGACTTTATTCCGCTCTGTATACTGCTTCTACCACTCACACTCATACACATACGCCTGCAATTTACCTATGATTACATATGGAAACGCACATTTATCAAAATGTTCGCAGCAAACTTAAATGTACCGTTTCTCAAATTAGCTTCATCAACGGCGCACCGGGAACTCTTTTATTAAAAAAATTCTTCTGCATCATTACTAAACCAACAAATTCCAAATAAACTCATACAACGATTGCAACCGAGTATGGTAGTTTCACGCTTACAGCAAAAATTAAAATAAATAAAGCAATACAGAGGAGAAACGTAAAGAAAATAAAGAAAAAAAAATATATATAAAAAAAAAA
Organism: Clusia tigrina; assembly: GCA_920105625.2. Classification (NCBI taxonomy): domain Eukaryota; kingdom Metazoa; phylum Arthropoda; class Insecta; order Diptera; family Clusiidae; genus Clusia; species Clusia tigrina. Next base: position 404,781,326 of record OV050030.1, read on the forward strand.
GCAACCAAACTAATAGACACCATTAAACATAAAACTTTATATGCGGGGATTCCGAAAAATCCACGCCAAACAAACGACCACGACCATGGTAGTATGATGATGATGACAATCATAAGCACGCTTCTAACGATGATAATGACGATGCTGAGGATAACAGAAACGTAGCTGGAGCGACAAACAAGCACGGTAGACAGGAACGCATCATCATCCACACGATACTCGTAACATATTCAAGGCTAAGCTACAGTGTGCCGTGCGCATTGCTCATTGCTCAGTGTGCTCGGGACTCGGAAGAGGCGCAAGGACAACAACGAACCGTAACCGACTGGAACGGGATTCAGCTGTGCATAGATAGAAGCGTCGAGTGCCCGCAGGCAGTTGGGAACAAAAACGCAAGGTAAATGGCAAAATCAAATCATATTCAAGCGACTAAAGTTGAATGGATGATACTGCATTAAAGGCAGTGTGTGTGTATGTGCCGAAAGGGGGCGGGTCGGAGTGCGGTGTATGTATACTGGCTTGAATGGTTGCATAGATTAACGGAAACAGTGTTGGGGGTTAATGTAATTTCATTTGTGACTCCAGCCACATATATGCAAGGGGGATATACTCGTACGAGTACTGGTAGCACGCTTTCAGGTGTGCTTGATGTGTGGGGAAAGTGCTGTGACAAAAGTGCACCGCTGTGTACGATCAGATAAACGATTTTAAAGGGGAGCTCCATATAGTATACTTTTGACTTTCGGCTGAAATTAAGCAAATACTATTAACATTGAATTACATAAGAGTATAAAAGCAAAACACAGAGATATCAAAAAAGAATAACAAAATTCAATGAATTGCATGTGAGTGAAAAAGTAACAGGCAAGGAGTCACTGAATGGCCAAAATATAAGGGTCTGGCAAGACGGCTATGCCAATTTTGTGACGAAAATCTATGTTAGGAGGCATACGTCATAAAATTAAATTGCCAGGATATGTGTCTTAGTCTGTCTTTGTCGCTTATGTAAAGGTAAACATACAATGTCAGCTGTGCCGCATAATTACCAAAGCCATCTAATTAAGCATTCATATTTTGTACTATTCAATCTGAGTGATTTGTAAGGACACGATTGCTAATTCCACCTCCTTGTGTCCAAACTCTAGGTAAGTGACTAGAACAAAGTCAATCAAAACACTACTCACAAACTCTTAATTTGTTAATAAATATATATATAATTCAATTTAGAGACGAACCAATACAAGATGAGGGTACGCCTTGAATAGTATACGAGGGCGGATTGATATTGAAGCTACCTAAGTAGCAAAAAAACCTTTTTTTTCAAAAACCATTTATTTCTCAACATAGGCTCCTTTTACTTCGACACACTTAGTAAGACGATATTCCAACTTTTTTATACCATCTGAATAATACGATTTCGGGAACCCCTCAAAATACGCATTAGTTTCGGTAATCACTTCTTCGTTTGAGATGAATCTTTTTCCTGCGATCCATTTTTTGAAGTTTGGAAACAGGAAAAAGTCACCAGGAGCTAAATCTGGACTATAATTGATTAACCAATGTATTTCACGTAATTTTAGCATCGTATCTAATGCTGTGTGAACCGGTGCGTTGTCTTGAAGAAAGAGCATTTTTTCTTCTTTAAATGTGGTCGTTTTTCCTTGATTGCATCAATCAATTGATCAATAATGCACGATAATACTTTCCTGTAATTGTGGATACTTTTTCAAGATAATCGATGAGCAATATTCCGTGTGCATCCCAAAATACAGTGGCCATAACCTTGCCACTGCCTTCGCCTTCTTCGGAGCACTTCCACCAGCTTCCACCCATTGTTTCGATTAATTTTTGGTTTCAGGGGTGTAGTGGTGGACCCACGTTTCATCAACAGTTATTAATCGACGCCAAAAATCAACAGGATTACGCTTTATCATGTCCAAACACCGCTGTGAAGTGGTCTGTCGAACTCGTTTTTGTTCGACACTGAGCAAACGCGGAACCCATCTTGCCGATAGCTTTTTCATATGCAAATGTTCATGCAAAATGTAGAACACACGTTCATATGATATGTTTACCATTTCAACAATCTCAGGCAACTTGACTCCGCGATCATTCATAACGATATCGAGGATTTTGTTGATATTTTCTTCAGTAACCACCTCTTTTGGCCTTCCTGTTGATGGTATTGTTGCAGTGCTTGTTCGGCCGCGTTTAAATTCAGCAATCCAATATTTTACCATGTAATCTGACGGAGCAGACTCACCGTAATGTTTATCGAGCTTTTCTTTTGTCTCTTTCGCCGTTTTCCCTTTCTAATAATAGTGTTTAATTACTGCACGAAATTCGCTTCTTTCCATTTTTCAAGAAACACAAAAGTTGCTTACTTCAAACGACTACAACAAATAAACTAATCGATGAATTTGAGTGATATTTTAACAGCTGACGTTTGACAGATCGCAATTTCTAAAAAAAAAAGTTTTTGTGTTTGTGCTGCCATCTAGCGCTAGGTAGCTTCAATATCAATCCGCCCTCGTACAATGATCCCACTGTGTTTCTTTGGTATGTCTGCGACTGGATGGGTATCAATTAAACTAAAGTATGCTACGTATATATATAACTATATTTTTCGATGTATTAACAATTAGATTAGATTCGATTTAGTTTGGTGGAACAAAATGTTTGATCCAGAACTGATATTTCTTAGAATTACATTGCAATTGAAAACGAAACCTTCAATCCACTTCTTGAGTGAAGTTAGCCATGATCGTTAGTATGTCTTTGGGCACTTTGGACATCATGGAACAAATAGATAAATAAAATAATAATTAATTATTTTTATAGCAGTTTTGGCCAATGTCGTCAACAACTTACTCGCACGTCCACTTCAATTCTATGGTAATATTTAAACATATTATTTAAGAGTATAGAGTACCTCACAATTGGCTTAACGCGACTATACCTTTCCTTTCTGGTTGCAAGATACTTCTTGTAAGAATATTCTAATTCGAATAAACTGACATATAAATTGTTTTTAGTTTGGAAGATTTGATGAATTCGTGTTTATATCACAATATTTCTAGCATTGGCGAATGCCCTAGGCCCCTCGACCCCTTAGTCAATTCCTCTAATAAAATATTATTACATATGACATAAACAATTATTTACCAATATATATATATAGCTATAATTAGTGTTGCTTTTCTTGTTCCAGCCTAAAAATAATATAACCCACTAAGGATAGTACTATTTTTGTTTGAGGAACTGTATTGAGGTCAATGCCAAATACTCGTAGAGGTATTTAAGCTTTCAGGTCTTCCATTTCCTTACACAAATTCTTGGCTTTCAGTGTTCCCCTGAGAAAATAATATATTCCAAGTCACAGGACACTCATGGATATCAATCCACTGCAAGCGATTTTTTGATTTTGAAATTGGTTTAAAATCTTTCAAAACCCCATAAACTGCGTAATTCTTCATCAATTGATGCTTAAGCAGTGTTCAGAGGCCTGGGAAAGAGTTCAGAAATTGTATGGTTATTTTAATATAGAAATCAAATAGAATTTTATTGACATATTACTAACAATGCCGCACTGCTGTTTTCCCATCATTGAATTCGTTAAATTTAAATGAAATTTGTAAGACTTCATTTTATTAAATTTTTTCATAACAATAGCAACTCAAATAAATGTTTTCTGCAATCAAAATACTCCTACGTTCATATCACACAATTATTAAATTTTTTTCAGAAAATTGAGGGAAATATAATGGTAAAACCAGACACATACGATTGCTTACAATAACCCAGCAGAACACTGCTACGTTTGGTTCTAGGCAACCAATAATCATAGAGGTCTGTGATTTGCCCGATATTGCGTAATGGATTTATGTGCAGAGCTTCGGCAATTAAAGCTGCCCTTCAACACATCTTATCGGTAACCTTGCATGCATTTGCCCCATATGAAAAGTATTCAAGTCCTAGTCCAGCCAATATTTGGTTGATTTGTTAACTGGAATAATTTGAGATTTACTCTGTTCAGAAGTAAGGTTTGTTCCCATTATTTTTGGTTTAATGATCAAAAATGTTTGAAAAGTTTTTGCTATACTTTTGATCTTGTATGAGTACATTTCATACCTGCATTGACAGTATCCTTTTTTGTGATTCCGGACTACAGATTAGATTCATGCATATTGAACAGTTTACAGGATCAAAGAGTAATTGAGAGATGTCACAAACATTACGAGAGAAAAAGATTGAAAAGATATAAAATATTATTCACAAATTAAATAATTTAAGAGATTCTGTTCTTTTCTATAGAGTAACCATAAATAATTGTATATTAAATAGATTTTTTACAGAATCCAAGAAGGGTTTGTTTCAAGAATGAATCGAAACCCTTTCACATCCGTAATATGTGAGAGTTTAGACCAGAACAGTCTTAAATGGTAAAACAGTCTTAAATCTTTGTGGTTAATTGACGATCAAGACTCTTTATCACCAATTAACCAGGAAGATTACTGCAGTGATATTTTAAAGACTTCACAGCCTGGATAATCAATTAACCAGGAAATTTTAATTATCCTTTATCCCTCGTTTAAACGATTCAGCGTGGAAGCATAACATTTGAGTATAAACAAATATCTTTAAACTTATTTCTTTATTTCCCTTTATTTAGTCAATGACTTTTCATATAAAATCAATAATTGTTATTGAAGTTATTCGTTTTTAAATGTTTCATTAATGCCCCTTCTTGTCCCATATATTATTATATTATTAATGGGTAGTCGAACGAGTTTGTCTTATAAAAAAATAAATAAATTTAAGTGAATCAAAATGGACATTCAAGCAGGACTCAACGCCAGCACACATTGCGACGACAACAGCACAGTTTTTGAATAATTCAAAACATCAAAAGAGTTATCGCCATAGATACCGGACCTGAACACCATGGATTTCCTAGAATAATGCAAACAAAAGTTTGGAGTTCTTGCATCAAGTGATGGAAGGGGAAATGAATTAAATTTACTTCAAATACGAGTACATCATTCATCAGCCGCCCTCTGTGGTCATGCTAGACTCACACACCGAGGGTCGCAGGTTCAAATCCTGCCACGGGCTTGGTCTCCAAAATGCTTCTTTCTAAAAAATTCCTTTTCTCTTCGAGTCGAAGGCCTCTGTAGGTAGTAGTCATTCCCCAAACCCTTGCAGTCATAATTAAATATGGTGAAGATATAATAATAATAATAATAATAGCGAGTACTTCATTACACTTTGCAAAGAGTTTGCGTCTATGTTTCCGCCTGTGAAACCAATGAAGGTATTCATGCTGAATAACCGAAAGTTATGTTCAAATTATTATAATTAGTAATATAAACAATAAAAATTATGCGCACACCTATTTCTGGTCATCATGCACCAATATAAAAGCAGACATTTATGTATTTCATTTAAATTAGCGACAGTCGTATTCTACCATAAAGAAAGAGGGGATGAAAACGATTTCGTAAGGCAATCACATCTCCTACTTTCACTACCTTACACCATCTCTCAGCATTATTCAAAAATATGCAGTCGGTACTTTTTTGCAGTTCCATATGAGTTCTGTCAATCAAAAGTTGTTCAAATTTGTCAATTACTCAAATATCGTCTACATATGCCACATTTACCGCTGTTGCATTACTGAAAAATGTATGCCCCTCGGCTGCTAAAAACTCAAACGTGAAGTGTCTCCATGCCGCAACATATGCTCGAATATTCACAATCGGAATGCAGAAAGAGTCTTGGTTGGCTTTATTCTAAATGTTCAACTTCAATAAACTTACTTGACTGCAGAAAACATTAACATACCAAAATGTGTACGTACGAGTTTGTATGCTAATTGAATATTAAAAATGTGTTGCTGCCGCCCCATGCTCAGCCCGTGGGGCAGCCTCGTCAGACAGTGCAGTTCGTACTCAGTCACTAACACAACCCAACGGTACGAGTATTAATAATAAATTTTGCTTAAAGACCATAACTTTTTTAATTAGAAAAACGATTTTCGCATATATTAATTTCACTTAATTCTACTCTTTTTGAATGTGTATTTCTTTTTTATTTTTGTTTTTATTATTTGGGGTTTTGTGTTGCATGCCTCAGAGTTTTAATATGGCGCGTAGACTGTTCGGAAGACGCCTACGCACGCAAATTGGAATTCCAAAAAGTTTCGTTCGCATATGAGGGCATCATTCGCTTGTGTGATTGAGTGTACGTCTGGTCTGGCCATTTTCAATTACGACTTCAATGAGTGCAATTTAGTTTTAATTTAAAACATAATTAACAATTTGAAAGCACTCTTTTACCGCTTTAGTTATTATAAATAAATTAAAAAAGATATGAACACAACAACAACAACAACAAAATGATGCAGAAATATCAAAAAGATCCTATCGTTCATGCTGATTAAATCAACCAATCAATCCGTATGCCACAATTCCACATATCAACCATTGAAGAGTTGCAGTGGCAGCCTGCAGCGTTATCCACCAACAAAGCGAGATATTGCAACCACACCACATTCGCCCAGACAAACACTCACTCACACGCATGCACACACACACACACACAAGCATTCGCATTACCAACAGCAATATAAAAGCAGAAAAGGATTTGCTGATATATTTTCGCGCTCATTAAGCTTAAATGCGATTTCGCATAAATAAACATGCACAATTTATAAATCAATGCAACACTGTGAACCACACACCACACACGCACACACCGACCATCTACCGGACCCCACCTACATCATCGTCATCACCACCACCACCAATACAACCACCACTGCCAGCGCCACCACCAACTGCATGTCGGCCTCATCAGCCTGATCTCCAGCAGCATTGTGCAATTGCATTCTGCTCGTATACGTACGCGTTGCATCAAATGCAATAAATTATTTATTAAGTGCGGTATTAATTGAAATTATCGCCAGTTGCCAGTGGGTTTAGTTGTTGCGTAGCAGTTGAAAAGCTCGCCAAGTGTAAGGAATCCACCAGACTTAAGAATTTGCCAGCACCCAATGCAGACAATCCCGGATAAAAGGGTTTTATGCAAATTGATATACGAGCAGCGTGGCTACGCTCTGCGGCTGCCGTACACAATTTATTTCGCTGTAGTAGCCACGTCTCTGTTATTCCATTTAGGTTAAATTTTTAATAGCCCTAACAAAGATACCAGTGCAAGAAAGCAGCTGTTCACAGTGCCGTGTGTCGCTTGAATAAATATTTACCAATTAAAAGTATTGACTTTAAACACTCCCATTATGTCTACAAGTATTAGCAAGCGATTCGTTGCTGGGTGGCTTAGGCAAGGTTCATGGCTAGTGATGAAAAGCTCCTTCTGCAGGTAAAAAAATGAAGTCTTAAGTATAACAGGTTCATGGCTAGTGATGATAATCTATCAGATTCTTTCGCTGGTTAAGAAAGGAAGCCTTAAGTATAACAAGTTCAAGGCTAGTGATGAGTACCTAGCAGCTCCTTCCGATAGTTAAGAAAGGAAGTCTTAAGTATAAGAGGTTCATGGCTACTCATGATTATCTAGCAGATCCTTTCGCTGGTTAATAAAGGAAGTCTTAAAAATAACAGGTTCATGGCTAGTGATGAGTAGCTAGCAGCTGCTTCCACTGGTTAAGAAAGGAAGTCTTAAGTATAACAGGTTCATGGCTAGTGATGAGTCTCTAGCAGCTGCTTCCACTGGTTAAGAAAGGAAGTCTTAAGTATAACAGGTTCATGGCAAGTGATGATTATTTAACAGATCCTTTCGCTGGTTAAGAAAGGAAGTCTTAAGTATAACTGCTTAATGACCAGTGATGAGCAGCTGGAAGCTCTTTCCGCTATTTCAGAAAGAGCGTGTAAACATATTGGTGTCGTGGTTGCTTTCTGGAAGTAGTGATTTATTGGTTGACTGGTGGAATTGATTGGTTGAATGGTGGAATTGATTGGTGGACTCGTATACTTTATAACAAATGTTGTTGTTTTTCCATCTCAATATTGTTATTGTTCACATAGTTTCTTGGGAGTATATTCTTTCCTTCGTATTTATTTAATCGGTATGTTGATGGTGATCTGATTTAGTTTTCCAGTTCTCCCAACATTTTTGATGCCCATCAGTAGTCTAGTGACCCTCCACAATAAACTTTACTTCTGCTAACCAAGACAGTGTTTGAAAACGGAGAATTTCGACAGTCGCATCTCTATTTCAATATGCATACCAATGAATTACTCGAGTCGTCCTCTGGCTATACACGGCCATCGTTGAACCCAACCTGTTATACGGGTCGGTCTTCTGGTGGCAAGCTCTCGAAGAAGCCTGCAATATCAAACCCCTCGATAAAGTCAGAAGATCCATTGCTCTACTGATCACTGGCGCTCTTCGTAGCACACCTAAGAAAGCCCTTTTTGCCATACTGCACTGGCTCCCTTCTGGGCGCCTGGTTAAGCAACAAGCCAAGTTGACAGCGATTAGACTTAACGCTCTTTCGCACTGGCGCATAACCCTCACGGGCCATGCCTCTATTCTGAATCAGGATCCACCTGTCCCCAATTTTATCGATTACATGTCGGTCTATCCCGATTTGAACAGGGAATTCGACCTCACTATTCCAAGCAGAAACCACTGGTCTTCAACAGACCAAATCGTCGGTGAAACGGTCGAAATCTATACCGACGGTTCCAAACTTGGAGGTAGAGTCGGCAGCGGTATCTTTTCCGACAAACTGGACTTAAACATCTGCCTACGTCTCCCAGACCATTGCAGCGTCTTTCTAGCTGAGATCATGGCCATTTATCACGCAGCCAAATGGATGTTGAGTAGCGATAGCGGCGCAGTCGACGTATCTATCTTCTCAGACAGCCAAGCCGCCATTAAATCTCTTTTTGGCTCCACGGCCACATCAAGACTCGTTCAGGAATGTCGAACATCTTTAAATGAGCTCGCAAGTTACTCTTGGGTGCACCTAGTCTGGGTTCCCGGACATAGCGAAATCCCGGGAACCTGCGAGGCTGTGGTAAGAGAAAATCCAATTAGTTCCATTGTTATGATCTAATGTCCCACTGTTTCCTTCCAAATTATCTGTGGTTTGGATTTTATAACATTATATAATATTTTTATTTGAATTATGAACTCAAATTATTTTTGTTTTAGTTTTTCGAATGGAATGATTCACGAAATTTGTCCAAAGTACTCTTCCATATAATTAGGTTTGTTATTATGACTTATTATATACTCTTGCGCATACCTGAAGTAGTTCTACCCAACACATTGACCACTCTATACCTAATCTCAACTTCGATAGGCACTTCCAGACATATATTCCGTCTAGAAGAGAGTGGCAAACATCAATGCCATGGAAAAGGGGGACTTAATTTTTACACTGACGGAACCAAACTTGACGATAGAGTCGGTTAGGAGTTTTCTCACAAGAACTGGGACTGGAACTTTCTTTCCGTCTCCCCGACCACTGCAGTGTTTATCAAGCAGAGGTCCTAGCCATAAAGGAGGTAGCCGTCTACTTAAATAGAGATGCCGTAACAAAAAATATTATAAATATCTACTCGGATAGCCAGGCGGCCATCAAGTCAATGAATTCGGTGGCACTGAAATCAAAGGTTGCTCAGGACTGCCGGGCAGCCGTAAATGATATCAGTGCCGCTTTCAGGGTAGGCCTAATATGGGTTCCGGGACATAGGGATATTGAGGGGAACTGTAGGGCTGATGACTTAGCCAGACGGGGTACCAACCGTTCTTTTGGCACGGACAGATGTGAGATTGGAATACCAATTGCCACCTGTAAACTGATGCTGAAGGATAGGGTCGTGCGTGAGACCAATGGGTCTTGGGCACAAGAGCGCACTTGCTTAACGACTAGGCTAATGTGGCCGGAACTTAATAGAATGAAAACTAGAGACTTAAGGTCGTGGCTTGTATAACTGGTCTCTGGCTTTTCGGCAGACATGCTCTCAGGCTGGGAGTCTTCTATCATGAATACTGCAAAAGCTGTTGGGATGAGGAGGAGGAGGAGACTGTGGAACATCTCTTCTCTAGTTGCCCCGTTCTGGCTAGAAGCAGAGCGGGCTCTTTAGGCAAATACGCTTTTAGATCTCTTACAGAGGTGTCTAGCGCGAAGGTCAAACAAATCCTGCGCTTTATTAGGGCTTCGAAATGGTTCGACGAGTGAATCGGAGGTGCGTTGTGGCGCGGTGGTATCACAATGGACCCATGGTGGTCTGAGTGAGCTGGCTGCCACATTAACCTAACCTATTATATACTCGCCTTATTTGTACCATATTCTCGAATTCTTTCTTTTTGTGTAGTATTATTATTAGCAACACATTATTATTGAACAGCACATCACAACAAAATTTGAATAGGGAACATTTATCGGTGGATCTTACAACTGTTTCGGAAATTGGCGAATATGATCCTCACTACTAACAACCATATAGTAAGTTCCTTGAACAATATGTTATAATATGACAAAAGAGAACAGAGTGCTGAAGAAACAAAGGAATTATTTCTGAGTGAAATTAAGACCAATTAAGTAAAGCGGCCGCCCGACGGTCGCACTTAGGCCATCATTGACCCTTTGACCCTTCAGACTTCAACTGGACCACATGTTAATGAGTTTTATTTATGTTTTACGTGTTCCTTTTGGAGACATATCCTAGGTTAGGTTAGGCTAGAGTGGTAGTCTTCTTCTTGACGGCTTCCTTAAGCGCAATTAAAGGTTTATTGTGATACCCTAATAAAGTAACAATAATCTCACACCAATTTGAATCCAGTATGCCTATATTCCTCATACTTATGGAAGATAATTCAATCAGATCATTGAGGAAGGGTGAAACTAGGAATTTATGTCATATTCTAGCTAGGGAGGAATACTGACACCAGAGATAAAGAGTGGACTCGTCCGCTTCTTCGGAGCCGCAGCCGCAATAGAAGTAATAAAATGGCAGCCCTAGTCTTTCAGCCTCTTGTCCATGATAGCCCAATTCTGTTTGGAAATATCAAGGGGTCTCTACCAAAAGCGCGTCCACATATCACATATCACAACCATCTAGTTTCTTGGGACAATGTGTTCATATTTTCTATCCGTGGTTCCAATGTCTTCGTATTATTTCATATATTTGGCACCAATTGTTTGCGTGCCGACACTTCTATAAACTATACCAAACGCCTGTATATTCCCCCAATAGGTGGTTATGTCTGCTCTCTTCAATGGTTCTGAGCCGACTTCCGAGGCTGTTTCTGTACTGTACTTCTCCTGTGATGGGTGTGATTGCGGAATCTGGAAGTGTGAATGTAGCAAATCTCGCTTCTGGTGTTCGTCATAGTAGTAGGGGGTGCACTTCGTGTTCAGCTCGAAGGGTTCTACCAAACGCCTGTATATTCCCCCAATAGGTGCTTATGTCTGCTCTCTTCAATGGTTCTGAGCCGAGGCTGTTTCTATACTGTACTTCTCCTGTGATGGGTGTGATTGCGGAATCTGGAAGTGTGAATGTAGCAAATCTCGCTTCTGGTGTTCGTCATAGTAGTAGGGGGTGCACTTCGTGTTCAGCTCGAAGGGTTCTACCAAACGCCTGTATATTCCCCCAATAGGTGCTTATGTCTGCTCTCTTCAATGGTTCTGAGCCGACTTCCGAGGCTGTTTCTATACTGTACTTCTCCTGTGATGGGTGTGATTGCGGAATCTGGAAGTGTGAATGTAGCAAATCTCGCTTCTGGTGTTCCTCATAGTAGTAGGGGGTGCACTTCGTGTTCAGCTCGAAGGGTTCTGCTAAACGCCTGTATATTCCCCCAATAGGTGCTTATGTCTGCTCTCTTCAATGGTTCTGAGCCGACTTCCGAGGCTGTTTCTATACTGTACTTCTCCTGTGATGGGTGTGATTGCGGAATCTGGAAGTGTGAATGTAGCAAATCTCGCTTCTGGTGTTCGTCATAGTAGTAGGGGGTGCACTTCGTGTTCAGCTCGAAGGGTTCTGCTATGTTTACTCCAATTAATATATATTTTTTAATCCTTTGTGGCCAAAAAATAAACGTTTGTGTCCTTACGTTCACTTTGGGGATTATTGTCGCACGTCATATATAATTTTAGCAATCTGAACATTTGCATAGGCTTACCGATTAAAAAAGAAAACATATTTTTTTGAATTGATTTGCCTCAGCTTACAAGTCATTTATGCTGTTAATATTGTGTCCACACCAAGCGGTAGCGAGGTAAAAAATAAGGCTTAAACAAATTGAAATTGAAAAATGTTTAAAAAATGGTTTAAAAATGCATTTACTTAACAAATATTTAAATTTCATGCCGGGGTTGTTTAAATTAAAATTTAAAACGAGTAAATACGCCAAACACACGGGGTGCAGGTCGGAATCGTCGAGGCGGAGAGCAGCTGCTGCTTGCTTGTGCTGCATGTCAATGAAAAATGATTAAAATTATTTAAATGCATGCACGGTCTGCAGTCAGAGAGGACAACGAAATTGCTCGGTACGAAGTGCTGCCTTGCAACTGACAAATTGCGATTGCATATTTTTAGGCTATAAAAGTGATGAACAAAGAAAACACAAACAAGAGGTTAAACATTTTAATGCGTGTTTATTGAAAATATTTTTCCACAGCAAATTGAATTTTTAATTGAAATTATAATTATTAATTTTAATTAAATATCAAAATAAAATTATTTCATTGGCTGTACGAGGATGTACGACGATGTGCAGTCGATGGGCAGTTGAGGAAAGCACTGTGAGGGATACGAATTAAGAGTGCTCAAGCATAAATAGGGGCAATTAACAATTTAACTTTAATTGTACGCTTGTTTATTATTTCATTTATTGTTGGCAAGAAATTTAAATATTCAATATTTAAAAATATTGTGTCTACTCAACGAAGCGGGAAAATAAAGCTTTCATTTGTGGTAGTAAGGACAAGTACCCACGTATCAGATCAGTACAGATTTTAAGAGATTGCAATCCTTTATTTATATTGTTACGAAATTGCCCTCCTGACAATTTGTTCTGTTACGAAATTGCCATCCTGACAATTTACTCTAACTCTCTGTACTCGGATTCGTACCCCTGGATTGTCTAGTAATCAAACATTCGCTGGTTAAATTAAAATAACTAACTTTATTGTAATTATTGCTATTTACACATTTAATATTAGGCTTTATTACAATTTGCACTTTATTTAATAATTAATTTCATCACTTTACAAAATCACAATTACAAATACTGCTGCTTCGATTAAACTGCACGATGTACACACTGTTACGACCTCTGCTTAACTGCGTTCGACTTTGAATAGTGTGGTGGCTTTTAAAGCTTTCGAATGGTTCAAGTAGAAAATTGTATGCTATTCAAGAAGTTTCTGGATCATTCTAGAATCTTATATTCACCTCGAAGGAAGTTTTTATTTTCGAGAACATTCTTCACACCATCGACAGGGTGTTCTTGACTTATATACACAGGGTGCACTCATTCCCAAACTCCAGATGGGATCCTCAAAGTATGCAATCACGTTTCAGTATGCAATCACGTTTCAGTAAGCAATCATGTTTCAATATTCTGAAATCATTGAAGAAGGTACTATTTGAAGTCAATCCATATCATGGCAATGCCGATTTTGTATTACATTCTCGAGCTGGTTAACGTACTGATTGCAACTAATTACACTCAGCTGAAGTCATTGAAACTCAGACGACTTCAATACAATACAACTTGCGAGGATCAAGTCATTAAATCGCATCCTCTTCTAGTAAATGAAGCGATACTAAAGTTGAACTCAGGTGAAGTTGCTCATTGAAAACTATGAGACCTCAACATGGTGTTGCCAGGATCAAGAGTCTTTAAATTGCGTTATCTTCAAGTCACTGAATCCATTTAAAGTGACTGGATTCATTGAAGTAATTTGTGCCTAATGAAAAGAGAATAAATATTTGCAATGAATAAATATTTGCTATATCAATGAATTATAGCATTGGAACTCAACTAAAATCACTGCTGTGATTTACATTATTGGGAATGCAGTCTTTCTGAATGCATTCTCATGTTAAGCAAGTCACTGATTGCAATAGAGGCAGTTATTAAAGACTCATTGGAAGTTAGTGAAGATATTTGAAGTCATTAAGCCACTTGAAGTCTTGGGAATACCGTAGTTTTATTGAAATCTTATGACACAAATGATTGCAATAGAGTCAATTTTTTAAATCATTTAAAATCAGGCAAAGTCAATGCAATAATTTTAACATATTTCTATGATTTCAATTAATATTCTAATCAACACTTTAGGAAAAGTTCCAACAATTCAATTGAATAGTTCAACATAATGGCCAATTAATTACTGCGGGGTCTATCGGACTTCACTGTTCCGTTTTTACTGCAGAAGCCCTAGCCTTAAAGATTGCTTCCCAACATGCCGCAAAAACGAAAGGAAAGTTTATTATTTGCACCGACAGCTACAGTGCAATCGAAGCTATTAAAAATATTGGCCATTGCAGCGCTCTAATTGGGGACATTAGAAAGATTTGCATCAAACATCCCAATAAAATCAGACTAATGTGGGCCCGAGTCATGTGGGCATACCTGGAAATGAGTTTGCTGATGATGCTGCAAGTGAAGCCATCCGTTCACCTTGCTTTTCGTTTCACACCTCCGAAGATAAAGACAATCATCTAACGTCAATTAGATCCGCTGAGTGGTCTAACTTTAACCACCGTTACAAAAATTTTAACTTCAACTGCCATAAAGTCATCTACCCAGACATCGCATCTCGCCAGCAAACAAAAATCTTCTCCCGTCTCCGATTGGGGCACACAAAGCTTACCCACCAACATTTGCTGTGTGGGGACCCTGCTCCTACTTGCCCGTTTTGCACTCTTCCAGCATCCATTGAACATATCTTCAACGATTGCAGCCAACTCCGCGTTATCAGAAAAAATGTATTCGGTGGCTCTAATCCTATTGAGTCTCTCAAAACTGTTAACTTGGAAAATATTATGAAAGTCGAGAAATACCTCCAAGAATGTAACATAATTAATCTTATATAACCATTTATATTAATCTGTAAATTTTTAAATATTTTCATATTATTATATACTCCAAATTTATAATTATTCCAGCCAAAAGCCCTGGCATCTAGCGCTCCTTATTTTTCTTCTAAATCATAATAATTTATTAATGTGATTACTATAATAAATAAATAAATAAACAATTTAATTGAAATGAAATCCATATTATTGAATGGAACAATTTTACTCACTCTGAATCCTTATATAGTTTGAAGATATATAATTTCAATTTATTTGCAAATACGACGAGGGTTTGGAGACAATGTGAAATTTTTTCCAAGTGAATTCAAATCTTTAAACCTACTTCGAGTGTTTAAAGTACTTGAAAAGATTTAAAAAAAAAACTATTTCAAATGTCTTAAAATATAATTTACTTTCTGCCAGAGATAGTCGAGTAAACTTGGATAAACTATTTCAAGAGACTAAATGACATCGATGTCTTCGAAGTGATTGTATTCTCATTTAAAAGTAGGCGGTACTTCTATCAGAAGTTTGATTGCTGGGGCCGGCCGCTGTGGTCTAGTGGTAAGCATGCTGGACTTCCACTCAGAGGGTTGCAGGTTCAAATCCTGCCGCGGCCTTGGTTTCAAAACTTTTCTTTCTAAAGACATATTTTTGAGACCATTTCTCTCAAGTCGAAAGCCTCAGTGGCTAGTAATTCCCCAACCCCTTGCAGTCATAATTCATTATGGTGTTAGATATAATAATAATAATAGATTGGTGGGCTTTAATTTCAATCTAAATCACATTAGTATGTTTACAATTTAATTTTCATTAATTGTTTCCATAATGAACTATAAATTAGTGCTGAAAGGTCCTCAAACGAAAAGGATTTAAATAGTGCAATGGAAATATTCATTATTCACGGTGATTGTAGAAACCCATTCGAATCAATGTATTCCTCTTTAGCTACTCAGGAGTCATTGTAATGGCAAAATGATATAAGACCATAGAAATCCCATCTTTCTGTAAAAGGAGATGAATTCATGATATTGGTGCGCCCTGAAAGTATGCAATAGTTTTTATGAATAAGTATGTGTCTGGAATTTTAAAATTTACGGTGAAAATGGTATTCGGTTCGGTTTACAGAATGTCGAAACGTGACTTTCCATTGTATTTTAATGCGAATTAAGCTACACAATTGCAATCTAGAAATTTGTCACGTTGTCATGAAAGACACTGGAATATTGCAATTAACTAATAAATTCAGCCCAGTCAGCAGTAACCTTGCTTTCCAATAAGTTTATAAATTTTTTAAGCAGGACATTTCTAAACTTACTATATACGACATTAGCTGGAAGATTCTACTGCATCACATCCAAATAATTTTTTTTGTTGGTTGCACTCAATTTTCTGCATCGTACGCAATAACTCACAATCCACACTAAACCCAACCAACAGCGACTTCATTTGTCACAGGCTCCTTCATTTAGTCATGTGCGACACACTCCCAGCCCAGTAGTAAAGCCAGCTTGTAAGCATCTGTGCGTGTGTGTGTGTGTGTGTGTGTGTGTTTGCGGCGTTTTGTGCCACATTAGCATGCTTACTGCGTATGAGTGGGTGCATCATTAGTACGTTTCGCCTGGGATGTAGTGAATGAGTCAGATATCCAGCGTAAATTAGCCTGCAAGTGGTGTAAACAGCTGCCAAGGAGAGCACCGTAGAAATTCATGTGATTAGTCAAGTTAGTCAAGAGCAGCTGACTGCTTAAAACCTTGTAAGTGTAGTTGGAAGCTTTAACTTACAAGCCCCACACCAACACATTTAAGCAACTGAAGGAAATTTTGTGCAAAATTTGGCTCCTTGAAGCTAAACTGTTGCCTTGCTGTGCCCTCAGACGCACTGGAGTTATTAATATTCTGAGCCATAGACGCGAAAGTGAATGAGTACAAACAATTAAGTGTTATTTTCGTCAAGAGCGCCAAAATGAGGCACAAGTGCATAACTTAATGTTGTGTGTGTGTCAGGGGGGAGGGAATGGGTCAGGTTACGTCTGCACAAATCGCCCATCCCCACTGCTGTAGAAGCCATCTTGTCACTACATTGTAACCAGCAATGCAATGCATGCACGTTCCACCAGATTTTTATGAACTTATTATACAAATTCACTGCATTCACGGCCCCACACCCGCCCACACCCACTCACACGCACTTATACCGCCATAACAGTTGATGCTGATTATGGTGTAGCGCGCATAATAATGATCCTGTACGCCATAACACAATTGCTCACGATTGGGTTTCGAATTCGTAGGGTTCTTCTACTTTCGTTCGTTTGTATGTCTCCTTGTTGGTTTATTTGATTTTGCTTTGTTTCGTTTCATTTGGTTTTGTTTGTATTTGTTTGGTGTGCTTTTGGGCCAAAAATATTACCACGTAAATTATTAATAAGTCATACGAATACGTACGGCATGTCCGTCTGTTCATATTGCTCGTATATTCGACAATTTGTCGGCTATTTAGCATGCATGAAGCGTTACATGCGTGCATCATGGTGCTGGCGAAGGGGTGCCGATGTGTGCGTATGTAGTGGCATTTCCATTATGCTTCATGCCTCGTAGCATTGTTCCTGTTTTTCACAATTTACTTACGAACTTTATGTGGATACTTTACGATTTCCTTAGTGGGTTTACAATTATGGGTTTTTTTACTGATATTAAAAATTATGAGCCAATGTGGTGAATAGTTTTTCGATACAATGAAAGGTAGGTACTCTACAATGGCGCCATTGCGAATTAATTGAAATTTGTTTCCCTGCGCTCAACCTGTGAAGTCAGCGATATTTGGCCCCAGCAAAATAAACCTATCCAACAAGAAGGATTGAAATGTTGCATGTACACGTACCTGGAAACAACTTCTCTTCACAAACAATCAAGTCTGAATTTTGATTGGTTTCGCTATATTCTTGATCTGAAATTAATGTTCTTGAGACTGCTAATTGAGATTTCACTGATATTATTCACGAAGACTTCCGCTGAGAGGCATCGAGGACTGGTCTTCTACATATTGTTGCAAGCATCATAGATGAGTTTAGTTTGCAAGATGGAATAATTCCCCATTCATTGCAGTATCATTGTATCTATAAACTTTGACCTCCCTTTTCTGTGATAATTATAACATGAGTACAATTTAAGCTGAGTATACCTTTGGGAGAGCTATTTCCAACTTTTTATGAGCGGCTGTAGAGTAATAGTTGAAGTCTGTGGAATGGATTTTCGATAAAACCGGAACTGACTATTTTTGACTACTCCGTTTCAGTACAATCTTCAAATACAGATTAAGAGAAATATTCGTGAATTCTTATCGTCAAATTTTTATATTGCACTACATGAAAAAAATTAACAGACAAGGAGATTATAAAAATCTTTCTTCTACAAAGCAAATGGCAGAAACTATGGAAGAATAATGATGCGACGAAAACAAAGATAGTTTCAGTCAATAACCTCAGAATTTATAGTACTTAAATAGGCGGTAGTTAGTTTATCAAAAGGTAGACAAATTGAACACTCTTAAGTTATGAGGGAAGGATAGAAACAAATAGATATATATGCGGATATACTATCAAAGAAATGCTAGTATATCTCTGTACATCTGTTTAATACCCTTGCTAAATCGCTATCAGTCCTTTGAGGCTTAGCGTAACTGTTAGGTTAGGGAAGCAGTTTTAATGAGTAAAAATTTCACACTCTTGGGTGGTGCGTACCCCCTCGACCCCTTTTGAAGATTTCCCCTCCCTTCGGAAAAAAGCAAAGCAAAAGTAGATGTCGTTGACTTAATAGCCGTTACCCAGCGCTATCTAACTTCCCTTTTGCTAAGCATCATTTAGAATATATTTGTCACTGCCTCAAAATCGAAATATGATCAGTTTTGTCTCCTTATAAGAACACCATACACCACTCTGTTTGCGAACCCTTTACTATACATCCATAGTTTATATCATTAACAATACAGAAGTTTCATATCCTTGTCTTTAATCCCATGATCATATATGCCTTAACGTTCACAATTCATCCTCTGTGTATAATGATAACTCTACGGTGTGCATACACATACTCAATGTCTAGCTACAGTTTGATTTGATGACGGATTTGGAGACAATTTTTACGATCCCACCAAACACCTGATTCTAAAAATAGTTAAAACAACGGATCCTAATTGCAGAACTGCCATACAATGTGTTTTCGGCTGTATACTACCATTCTCTGCCTGTTTACAAATTATCATCCGCGTCGGAAACTCCATTGTTATGTGTTTCTTTACCCCAGAATGTCCTACAAAAACTCGACTGTGTCTGCTGCTGCTTTTGAAACAGTTGGCATGGACGTCTTTAGGCTATCTTTGAGATCCTTACCTATGATCTCTCCTCCAGTAACGAATCATGTATAGTACCCAATAAAACTCCATACAGCATGAGAGTTGGTCTTCTATCATTTTGATCACCCATTTGGCGTCTTATAAATATATGTATAAATATGTGTACAGCTGCCAAACCCACATTACAGATTTTAATGGACCTTTCGGTGTGGACCTGTAGTGTTTATATACATCGGTCTCACTACGCCCAGGCCATTACGAATTTCTACAGTCTTCACTAGTGATCATTTCTAGATTCATGAGAACAATCATCACAGTGGTATGTCAGAACATAGTTCGATGACAATCCAATAATTGAATGTATGAATAACATAAAATAACATAAAGTTGCAATGGTGTTCCATGAGGATATTCCTATATTTATACTAACTGTGCTGATATTTATGCCTACATGGACCACATGGGCAGTTTACTTAACGAGAGCTTTAACAAAGTTATAACTGTGATGCCAGCCTAGATATTTAGTACTAAACACTTGGTAGACATTCGAATATTCGAACCTCGATCTATTGTTCAACCTCTGCTTGTTTGTGTCGTGAATGTCTGGTGAATTTATAAACAATGATAATTCATAGCAGTTAGAAATGGTGAACCAAAATATTCTATGGATAAGCAATATCTTCAATATGATGGAATGCGTAATTGTCAAAATATTTCCTCTGAAAGCAATCCAAATATCTCGTCTTGCCAACTTTGCAGAACCAATCTAGTTCTCCAAAGCTACCAAGCAAGTTTTACAAGAAATTAGCAAGCGAATTTTACGCTAATATTCAAAATGTGTAAAAACCTTCAAGTCCCCCAAACGGCTTAACTAAATAGGTTCACATGTTGTACAAAACTTTCTCTACTTTCTCCTCACATTTGAAAATTTTCCGTCTTCTACAAAAACGGCACCAAACATGAGTCTGGCTCATCTTTGTATGCCTACCACTTTCCCGAAAAATCCCCACAAGCAAATAAAAGAGGCTTCTAGCGAACAACGAGTATAAGCAATACGCACAATTCATCGAAATAATCCTTAGCGTAAACGTGCAACAGTTAACAGTTCGTCGCTCTGCTACAGGACATAAGGACATGACATTCACGCCAATGCGAGGGACCTGAAATAAATTGTAAATCGATTTACATTGCATTAACATAAATACAATTAATAACGGACGTTGTTATGGCGATTACGCAGTTTATATGCCACTCAATATTAATAACCCAGCGATGAAGCCGACGCCGCCACATGCTCGCCCAATAACAGCAGTAGGAAGAAAAACCGCCGGTAATAGCAGCAGCCAACTGAGCAAGTTGTTGCACACGTCAACAAGGCAGCAAAAACCAAAAACGAAGCATAACCATAACCATCGATAATGGACAATTTGGCGCGCATTAATTCACGCACACATACACGAACGTTAAGTGGAGCGCCGGTGAGGATGGTGGTGGTGTTGCTATTGGTGTTGTTGGTAATGATGATGGCGACATTGATGTGTGGCTGTGTACGAGTGTGCTTGCGAGTGTTTATGCAGTCGGCGTTTGGCTAGGATTAGATTCTGTGCAACTTACGGTTAATGCTGACAGTCATTAATGTGTAGTTTCTGGTTTAATAAGCACAAATGTCAACCAGTGTCACCTTGAAACGGCAACAATCGGCAATCAACAAGCAGCAATTATGCAATGAGCAAGTTAACACCATTGTTGTTAACGTTGTTGTTGGTAGCGTTGCTGAGAAAATACATTTTTACCACTACGTCTGTGTTCCTGGATCCCCAAGTGTATGTGTGTGTGGCTATGGGTGTGTGTGTGTGAGTGGCAAATAATTGGCGGGGGTGTGAGCTCGTGTCGTATGCGTTACATGATTAGCAGTTGAACGCCTGTTGACTGACGTGTTGACTGCCGTCAGGTATAAAGCCTTTGATTTCTGATGTTCCATGTGTGTTTGTGACTGTGTGTTTGTAGGTGTGTGTATACAGAAATTCTATATTGTCTTAGGTTGTGTTTGTAATTCTACACTTCCGCCAATCAGCGTTAATTAATATCGGTTCTTTCCGCTTATTGTTTGCTAATTATTTCCCATTTATATAATGATTAGTTCTATGGAAAAGGTATGGTTTGCATTATGCCAAAGAATGACTAATGCTGCATTCATTACATATGAAAAAATAGATCTGGTATACTTAGTTGGAAATATTTATACGACTAATTCCGTCTATGAGTGGGTCTTATGAGTCGACGGTTTTGTTTGTAATGTGTAGAATCCACTTGGGTAATGATATGAATATGATTTCCTTGGAAGAAAAAGATATCCAATAACTTGCTAGAAGACACGAGTAGTACTGATGATTGTTTGGAGTGGAACTGAGCGGAAGAATGTACATAAGGAGATAATAAACAGACTGAAAAACATTTCCGTAGTCAGTTTCATTCTAGTAAAATAGTATTAATAGTTAGTGGCAACGTATCTATTCCAATGTTCTATAATGCACACAAGAATGAGTAATTAACTGAAGATAGAGAACGCAGACGTAAATGGTTGACAGTGACAGTATAAGGAATTTAA
This sequence comes from Clusia tigrina, assembly GCA_920105625.2. NCBI lineage: Eukaryota > Metazoa > Arthropoda > Insecta > Diptera > Clusiidae > Clusia > Clusia tigrina. Next base: position 404,803,346 of record OV050030.1, read on the forward strand.
ACTTAAATAAACTATAACTGAGGAAGAATTTAAACGTTTCCTGATATCACACAATTAGATATTCATGAGATCTCCAACATAGACTCCTCACCTAACAGTGGCACCCTCCATCTGCAGGGGACGCTATAAGATTTATTTATGTTGTTTTCAGTTCATATGCGGTCATTTTGTTCATTGATTCAACCATAAATGATTAAGCCATAAATGTAGCTAATTGCTGAAGTCGCTGCTTATCATACTATTTTTTAATTTGGTTTTCAGTCCATAGTTTCCTCAAACTGTACTTGAAAGTTCTGTCTTTCGATGAATCACTCACTTGAAGTGAACCACTTATCAGTAAGTAACATTCAATTGATAGGTTTAGAAAGTCAGTAATCTTTCTGATCTTCAACCGGTGGTCTGCAAACAAGGTATCAACATTTTCTAACCACAATCGTCCTACCTGGTTAAAAAGGAGGTGCCACCACGGTTGAATCCAATGAGCCTAATCTGTGAGAGTGAATACACGAAATAGCATAGTCCTTAAGAACCTCATGCAACATCGATTTGATGTGGTTCTGATAAAACACAAAATTACTTCCTTTCACCAACTGTCGACACAACTACTAATTGAATCTGTTTGTAAATGTTACTGGTGAGATTTGAAAGATGATTGAAAAGTTTGGGTACCACAGTCACTTCTAAGTAGATGTCGGATTCTTTTCGTTGCACTCAATTCACAGAGCCAGTGTTTATGTCATAGTCACTTACTTCTTTTTCATTATAATGAATACAAGTACAAAAACCTTTAGAAATGTTAGTTGGCATTATACGAGTAGAAATCAGTGATAGCAAGGGTGATTCAATTGGAGATTACAATTTAAATCCGACAATATTTTGATAAAAGCTGCTATAAAATAATTGCTATTTGTCAACTGTGATTCGGAACCATTTGAAATTTTGTAACTTAAACCACAAAGAACAACTTAATATATTCCACAAAAACGTACATTTTATTGACCGTGCCAACACTGAAGTTTACGGTGACTTTAATCTATAAATTATCAAATCTATGAATTACTTAAGGAGCTATTCACTCCATATATTCCTAACCAGAATTAAATTAAGCTACAGTAAGTTCAGGTTTATAAGCGAGTAAGGTTTATACTCACCTTAAAATTAGAATTCCTGAAAACATCGGAAAAATTCTGCTTATTTCATCTAGGAAATATTCCTTAAGCTTAAAGAAAAACCGCCACAGATTTATCTTAATTTACACAGAACTGGCATCACCGTTCTTTTCTTGAAAGGCCTATGTAACAAACCCGAATGTTAACAATTAACATCTGTTATACTCTGTTATATTCCACAAGGCTAATAACATTCGGAATTACTACTTAACATAAAACGTAGCAGAGCAAGAGTAAAGCTTCTCTCCCACTACGTAAGGTGTTTCGAATGACGTTAACGCAAAAATGCCAGGCCGCATTGAGTGCGAGCAGAGTGCCAGTATATTTATCTTGCTCTGGCATAAATTTTTGCCGGCAAACAAAATATCAAAACGAACGACCAAACGAACGTTACAAACTGGAATTTGAAATGCACACAACATACAAGCGGGACGAATTGAGATGAAACTCCAAATAGAAGTAGCATCGAAACGCAACGGCATACGAACAAGTACACTGGTGAGCAATGCTCTCTCGTGTACGCGTTTAGCGAATTTAGATTAGTCTTGTTTATGCCGGCTGCAATGCAACTTGGTGTGATTCCGGTCGCGGTTTTTTTAAATTTTTAATTTTTGAGTATATTTTGCGAATGTATGCGTCCAATTTATACAACAAAAAAAAGTTTGTTTATTTTGAAAATTTTAACGGAAATTAATGAGAGCATTTTCTTATCGGGCAATAAAATTGAATTGTAGTAGTAAAGCAAAGGCAACCGTGATAAGAAATTGAATGAAAAATGCATTAAAGTGCGGTGTTACACATGCAACTCAGCAAGCGAAATTTATGCACTATTATCACAGTCGTCACTACGCGGTGCAGTGCGTTAAGCGTGGAAACACAGAATTTATTACAACGGCACCAAGATACCGCGAAAGAAAACAAGCGGAAAGTTTCTGTGTGTGTGTGTGTGTGGTAAACACAACTGAAAGAAAAAAAGAAATTCTTGTCTTTTGAGTGAAGACAAGGCAACAGATACGCAAAATTCGCAACTGATTGCGATAACTCAGCCGTGATAGAACCGCGCGTAACATGCATAAAAAATTTATTTCCACAATAAATTATACATTCTTATATGTGAACTAGACTAGGCCCCCTGCCCCCTAACGTGTATGATCTGTAACCTAAATACTCCTAGTTGAAAGCAATTGGCAAGAAAGGCTTTGCTTTGAAAGTGCACCCAAATCAAAACAAAACGCATGTTTGCAAATTTAAGCAAAACGCCGGCTACAGAAGCGCAATGTGTGTAAACAACAATTAGTAGGAAAATAGTGAAAATCTAGCATAAATTAGCAATGATCAAAAAATATACTAAATAAATATAAATCAGTTTTAAGTGGTTTTGAAGTGTGCAAAGCGGCAAGTGAGCGCGAACGGGAGCGAAAGAGAGCGGTAGACGGCTTGGAACACAATTTAAACAAGCGCTGCAAGTGGATTTAATTAGATTCCAGGCAAAGGTAAAACCGCAACAAATGTTTTCTGCCTGTGACTAATTTCGAAATTAAACATAAATGTAAATAAAAACAACCAATTCGTCATTTGTTTTTGAATGTTTCAATGAGTTTGTTCGCACACTCAGCCCAATCACGTTGCATGGCGGCGCTACTTACTCAGTTGAACTGCGGTTTGGCGTCTATTTGGCGCCTTCGCCTTTTATGGCAATTTTGCCTCTTTGTTGCTGGTTTGTTGCTTCACATTTCAGTTGTTTTATAAATTCTCCAAAAATTTGTGGTACTGACAACTTGTCTGGCGTTTTTAGTGTGTCTGTCTTTTCAACTGCACCTGAGCACAGAGGCGGGTTTAGTCATCATAACTGATTTCATATCACAATTAAAAAAATATTAAATACATTACAATAATAATAAACAAAAAAAAAATTTCATAAATAAATAAAACAAATTTATAATGAAAAGAGAACAATTTTGGTCTCTTATTATCTTTGTTATACTTTGCACCATTCGAGTGTGTGTGTTTGTGTGTGTAGAGATTAGAGGAATGGGAGCTATTGACTCGAATATTAGTATGGGTACAACGAAGCGTAGGAGGTCGCGACTGTGTGGTAGGCGCACTCAAAAATTCTGGGGCAATCGAATCATGTTTTCTTCTCGTGATCAACAATTTAAACCTGCTTGTTGAAGTGCAACAAACTTTATAAGAGGGGTTTTTCCATAGCAAACTGATTTTGTACAGATCACTAGGAGAAGTGATCCAATATCAGACGAGATCATTTCTGTCAGACAAAATACTCAAATTACCATGGCAGAGCAACAGTATTCTAGGTCGACCTGGTCAGGTTTCAGCTCTTTATTTTATCAGTTGAGTATATTAAACAATGTTTTTAAACTGATATCAAAAACGGAGAGAAAGTTATAGACAAAAATCGACTGATAATAAACATAATATCTTCTTGAGGACTAATTGCCTTTTATTGAAAGATATCTGATGAGGACAAGTAGCGTGTCGGAAATAGCTATAAGATCTGCAAAATGTTTTCACTACGTCTCCTTCTGACAATTATCAAGATGATATAACATTAGTGGTATAACCTACATTGTGGACTTGCCAGTCAAGAGATTGCTATAGAAATTCTCTCACTGATATTAAACTTTAAAAGTTACTTTTCAAGAATTCATTCGTAGAGAAATACTTTTACTGATAATAAACTTTAAAAGTTACTTTTCAAGAAGTCATCCGTAGAGAAATACTTTCACTGATAATAGACTTTAAAGGATTATCTTGAACAACTTATTCGTATAGAAATACTTTCACTGATAATAAAGAACTGATAAGGATTATCTTTAATAATTGTTGTAATTAATTTATTCATTGATTTAAAGGATTTCATTTGCATATAAATATATTTATTTCTTCAACTCAAAATTAGGGATGCCGAAGGCAAAAACCTCCTGATGAGGATATTAATGCATCGAATTATTTTAGCAGCAAAATAAATATTAAAATTTCCTGATTACGGTTCTTTGATTTAAAGCCTTATTTAAGGGATAGTTCCAGTAGCTGAGGATATATTTGAATACTTGTGTATTTCCGTTATCAATCAGGAGATAAATGATACAAAACCGGGATTAACATGAAGTTCAATAGTTTCAAAAATATTGCTGTAAAAATTATCTAACTACAATTTTTCTTAAATTTTGTTCCCAGCAAAAGTTCTTACTTGAATATAATAATTGATTAAATATACCAATATTATTATTGTATCTTACACCATAATTAATTATGACTGCAAGGGGTTGGGGAATGAGTATTAGCTACAGAGGCTTTCGACTTCGAAGAGAAATAGTTTTAAAACAGAAGCATTTTTGAGACCAAGCCCTGTGCAGGATTTGAACCTGCGACCCTTTTGAGTGTGATAAATATAAAGTAAACACACGTGAAAACCCCAATTGCCCACAAAACTTTTATTTGCTTTTAATTTTGCTAATTTTCCGGTACTTTTTTGAATAAATTATTGATTAAATATTAAAAACTTTATATCAAAACTTATATGAAAACCCTGCCAACAAAACTTTTATTTATAATTTAGAATTGTTTTTATTTTTGTTCTCAAAGTTGGAATTTTTTTGTTTAGTAAAATTGTTTGTGTTTGTTTGCTAATATTTTCATATGTAAACTATTTTGTATATAATTTTGTTGTTAGTGTTTCCAATATTAGAAATTCAATTTAAATTGCCATTAAAACTTTTGTGAACTTTTGCAAATAAATTATAATAAATTTTATTTTAAATAAATAAATATTCATATACATATACAAAATAAATAAATACAAATAATCACATCGAGCTAAACACTTTTTTGTTATTTATAAATTTACTAAAAATAAATTTTTTCTTGTACGTGACCAAACCAAATGGTGATGATGTTCCTGCATTGTTGTTGTGCGATGCTTCCTGTAGTAGTAGTGGCAGTTGTTGTCATTGTAGTTGTTGTTATTGTAGTTGTTGTCATTGTAGTTGCTGTCATTGTAGTTGTTGTTATTGTAGTTGTTGTTATTGTAGTTGTTGGTGTTCTTCTTGTGTTGCTCATTTAATTAAATGCGTACGAATACGAATGGTTGGGAAGCAGGCAGTTGAATTCATTGGGAATTTTGGACACATTTTAATTTGATTATTTTGAAAAGTTAATATTTGCAGCAAATATTCAAAAGTTAGCCAGGTAGGAGGAAGGTAGGCAAACAAATATTTAAAAATCACAAATTTATTGCAAAGCAAATTTTATTATTTATTGTGCTTTTTATTTGAAAATTATTCGTTTCAATGAAGCAGATTTAGAGGAGTGGATAAGATGCGAACGTGAGTGTTTATGAGATGAAACACGGTGAATGAGCAGAATTTCATTTTAGGGTGAATAAAATTTATGTGCAGTTATGATTAAATTAATTTAAATTCAGTTTAAACAGTTTTTGTGCAGGGTTTTACAAAATATGGTATTTGAAGCTTCGGCCCTGTGGTTGCTCATATTGAATATATCATAATCTTAATTGTAATATACTATATGCACGTATATAATACTCGCTTAAAAAATGAGAAAATCATCTGAAATCAATGTGAAACTAACTAATAATTTAAATGCGTTTTTAAAACCGTTTAAAATTAAGTGAATTTTTTGTAAAATTTTTTCAAATTGGAGTGTAAAGTGTGTATTTACAGTGCAAAGTGAAAATTTGTGCTAAATAACTTTATAAGCCGCCCTCTGTGGTGTAGGGGTAAACATGCTAGACAAGAAATTTAAACAAAAATATCATATCTCCTAAATGGACCAAAGAAATAAATTGATTTTTGTTTTTAAAACATTTCCAAAAATATGTCCATAAATTTTAAACTTTTTTACCCACTTGGAGTGTTCAAATACCAATATTTCAGTCATCTTTTTATATTTGGAACACTACATTCAATCAGTATTTGCAATTTTGTCGTGTCAAGCGAATACTTTGAAAAATCACCGAATATTTATATAAAATTTCGAGATTTGGATAAAATGCTTATAATGTCTGCCAGCAACTCTCTTTAGGCCAAACTTTTTCAAAACATATAAGATATATTTTTGATATATTTCTTTGGACTCACACCCCGAGGGTCGCAGGTTCAAATCCTGCCACGGGCTCGATCTCCAAAATGCTTCTTTATATAAAATCTTTTTCTCTTCGAGTCGAAAGCCTCTGTAGCTAGTACTCATTCCTCCCAATATCTTGCACTCAGAATTAATGATGGCGTAAGAGATAATAATAATAATAATAATAATAATAATAATAATAATAATAATATTTCTTTGGGGTTGAATGTTGAATTCATATAAAGACATTAAAGCAGCTTGAAATCAATATAAAAAAGTTAGTTTTGTGTTTAAGGATTAGTTTCATTATTTTTTACGATTGAAACAAGTTTAAAAATAACAAATATATAATTTATACGCTTTTTATGTTTGCCTTTATACTGGATCGCTATATCTTTATCTTTCTCAAATTTATCGAATGGGAGACATGGTGTATTAGCTTCTTCCAATTCTAGAAATCAGTTAAAGAAATTGGCGTAGTATTCGTAGTTTGTCGTGCACTGAAGTAGTCCTGGAGGAAGGAAGTGTTGGGCTGGAAGACCAAAACCGCTTCAGGCACATTTCTTAATTATGTCTCGTGGTTACTTAAATCCGTAAAACTGAAGCGACCTCAGACTTAGGATATAAAATCTCATTATCAGCATATGTCCATATATAACTAGATTAAAACCAGAAGAATGAATATAACGTTTCAGTAACAATCACGTAAAAATTAAACTTTTAGTATTGGATTGACACATTTATTGCAATGCTGGAAGATGAAATTGGAAATGATTATAAAGAAATGCAGTACCGACAGAAAACACCTGCCTGAAATCTTTGTTTACATGTGTTGATCTGAGAAAACACCGCTAAATTTTATAAGACATAACAGGATTATTCTATAGAATACATTAGTTACCGCGTTATAATTAAGTTCAGATTCTAAAATTAATTGGAGTGGATTTATTCCGGCAGTGGTTAAATAATATCCTTATATTGAAGACGAAATTTGGATTGCTTTTGCGTACAAAAAAGGGGTACCACATCTTGGTAATGCTAGCCTCTTTGACTGACAAAATATCTAAGCCCCTTTGCTCCCCCGCGGTGCCATAGGACCATATATATATAACATACTATTTTACATAATATTAGAAAAAATAAAAAGTGTCATAAATTTTAGCGACGTTGACTTGGCGGAAAATAATTATCTAATAAAAGTATTCCAGACATTAAAATCTATTAATATTACCAAAAATCGGAACTTGAAACCTTCTTAAGATGAGTAAAATGTGTACACTTTACTTTGCATTTTCGGAATACAGTGATAATGACTTTGGAGCTCCTATTCTCTTGACATCACATATGCTTCTAACTTACTGTGTGTGCACATTTACCCCTAATTCTTCAGATTATAGGATCAGAATGTCGTAGATTTAATTTAAATTATTGGAATACCTCTTGTTAAATCATCAGTCAGTTGTTTTTATAGTGTTCATGGGGTGTCAGTAAACTTCCTTACTAGAAGTTCGTATATGAATGCAATTCTCGCTCTCCATACCATATTTCCTCCATTTAGTTTTGATAAGTAAACAATATGGGAAATTTCCTAAAACCCCTTCTTGTGATATTTCTAAGTGCCTGTAGAAAACATGTGTTATTCAAAATTTAAACTGCCGTCTGTCTCTGCAACCAACCAGGGTCACTGGCCTTGCAAATCATACCGAAAACGCTGATGTCACACATTTGAAGCGCTGCTACCAGGACACATTAAAATGTGGCTATTATGGCCTACTGGCAGCCTTCTGTTATTGTACCATTGTTGGTGTATTTATTGTCTTGCTCTCATCAGGACTTTTCGCCGTACTCCATTTGTTTACGAGTATATCGCTCACGGATATTTACCAATTTAAATGAGTCGCTGGTTCAACAACACCCGTCATCGTCCCCTGTTAATGGTGCTGCTGTTGCCCGGTCCGTAATTTTTGGTGTTTTATTTTTATTTCCTTCTGTTTGCGCGGCCAACGAAGGAAGGTAAAACAGAGCCGCAGCACAAACGTTTTTCTGTTTTCCGTTTTCAATGTCATCATTAATGTCTCACGCTCCTTCCTTCCTTACCACGCACACTTACCGTCCTACGGCATGCGTTTCCTTGGTCGGTCCTAGGTCGGTTGCTCGTTTTTCATTATTTTCCAGCGGTAGCTGCCGCCCGCTTTTCAGGCTTTGTTTATTATTGTAACCCTTATGGAAAGAAATTCCAAAAATAAAGCACAAGAAAATCCAATTTGATGCTGAGTAAAACCAGAGAAACCAACAACAACAACAATAACAGCAGCAGGAGCAGTATCAGCAGCAGCGACAATAACAACAGCGATTCCCAATTCACGTGTAAATTGCGCCGCTTTGAAATGAAGTGCGACGTGGTCTGCGCTGCGTCGACCGCGAGTGCAACAGCCATGGAAATTGAAAGGCATCTCAGCAAATGCAGCAGCAACAGCGTTTAGAAGCGTCGGGCTGTAGAGTTGGGTATTTAGAGAAATCTTTGAAGAAACGAAAACACAGCGAAAGAAGGGAAGACAGCAAAAAAAATGAGAAACAAAATCAAGTTCAGGGAATGTTTGATATTAAAAGTTGTTGAGTGAGGAGGAAACAAGAAATGCATGAGGAGGAGTAGAAAAAAATTGTTGCCGATGATGCCGGTCGCGCCCTGTTCTTGCTGCTGCTGCTGCTGCTGCCGCTTTTGCCGCCGTTGTTGTGGCTCTTCTTCTTGTTGGTGTTGTTGCTGTTGCTTTTGTGTAGTTTTTGTTGTTGTTTTTGTTGATGATGATGAAAAGATGCTGGTGCATGTGGTGGCACGGATAAATTTATAAAAACGTGTTACAAGTCAAAAGCAAAAGGTACACAAAAGGCTGCAAATGAAGTTAAAGTTGAAAGCCATAAAGAACCCAAGCGAATGCATGAAATATGAGCGTGTGTAGGGTTCGGTGTGTGTGTTTGCGTGTGTGTGGATAGGAGTCTCTCCATGTCACTTTGTATAAGTTAACGATAATTAAGTTAACAATAATTATATTTTTTTCTTGGTCTTTATTAAGTCCAACTTCAATTCAAGCTAATCAACAAAAGCTAAATTGCTGACGCTGTGTCTGCAATACTTCCTGCACGAGCCAACCGCTGCACTGCTCCAACGCTGTCGCTAACCGCTGCACTGCTTCAACGCTGCCGCTATTTGAATTTAAGTTAAGTTATCAAAAAATTGTAAGTCAGTTCTTGTTTTGAATTCAATAAATAAAGTTTAACATCAGAGTTTCTCTCTGATGTTTATTTTTTAAAAAAAATCAAAAAAATAATGAAATAAGTTAATTGGCGCCCAACGTCGTGGTATTCGGGAAAGAAGTCCTTAAGCAGTACTCATCACGGTTAATTTATAAAGTGTCCTCAAGAAGTTCGATAAATTAATTGTGTAGCCCGAATAGAAACCACAACTAATTAAGCGTTAGAATTCGTTGGAATAAAAACGCAACCACACGATTTGTGTTCTATCAGAGATCCCGAGTCACCGGATAGCGGACAAAAAGGAAAAATCATGGAGAACCTGTGCGGAATATTGTAAGCTAGTTTAAGATAAATTAAGAAATAAAATAGAATTTTGAGAAAATAATAAGTTAAAAGTAAACAAAGAAAGTGTTTTTAGAAAAAGAATTAACCTTTAAGACTAGATAAGAAGTAAAACAATTTTAAGAAAATTTTCAACAAACAAAATTTAAAAGTGAAAAAAAAAAAAAAAGAAAGAAAAAAATTTTTAAATAAAATAACGTAAAGAAATAACTAAATATTTTTGAAACTGCGATTCCGTAGCCCATAAAGCCGGACCCTCCAGTTTATAACGGAATAAAAGCCTATAAAACTAAACTATAACAACAAAATAATAATACATTGCAAAACCACTCTGCGATTCCGTAGCCCAAAAAGCCGGACCCTCTAGAGTATCACAAAATATAGAGATAACAATAAATAAAATTTTTTCTGAAAACTGTAGCTCGACTAACTATTTAAATCTACTCTCTAAAAATAAATCCTAGTAAACGAAATCGGAGAAAAAAGATAAATTAAGAAAGAAAAAATTTATTTAATAAAGGCGTACAATACTTACTGATTTTCGTGGAATATTCTAAAATAAATTAATTAAAATTTATAATCCATTCTCAGCAAAAACAAAGTAACATGGCAAATCCTAACAACCTCATTAGACCACCTCTATTAAATGCTCCTAATCCTAATCCCGACCAACCAGTTAGACCACTTGGACAGGAAGAATTAAACGAAATAATACAATCTTCGGTATTAAGAATTCTAGAAGGTACATTACCACAGTTAGTAAGGGACCTAACTATTCAGTGTAGCACTAACCAAATAGAAGTTGACCAACCGTTTGGTATTAGTACTAGGGAAAATTTGAACGAACTAGAAAGAATACCAGACATAGTAAAAAATTTACGAGAATTTTCTGGAAATGAAGCAGATTTTAGTTCATGGAGAAAAAGTGTTGACAGAGTTTTAAGTGTCTATGAAACCATAAAAAATACACCGAAATATTTTGGAATTTTGAACGTTATACGTAGCAAAGTAATAGGGAATGCAGACAACGTTTTAGAATCATACAATACGCCATTAAATTGGAACGCTATATCTCGCTGTCTTACAACGCATTATGCAGATAAGCGAGACATTGGCACTCTAGAATACCAAATGTCAACTCTAATACAAGGAAACCTTAGCACGCAAGAGTATTACCAAAAAGTTTATTCACACCTTTCATTAATATTGAATAAAATAGGATGTATGGATATAGGACAGGAAGCCGTTGGCCTATTAACAAAAACATACAGGGACAAAGCACTGGATACGTTCGTACGCGGACTGAGAGGCGATCTGCCAAGATTGCTTGGTATGAGAGAGCCCATTGACCTACCCCAGGCATTACAATTATGTATGAAACTGGAAAACCAAAATTTCAGATCAAACTATGCGCTTGGTCAGAATTTTCAAAGGAAACAACGAGAATTTCCTAATATTCAACCACCAATTCCTCCACGGAAAGATAGACTACAACCACAAAATCAACAACCATTTTATCCTCATCTAGTTAATTGGGAACAATACCCACAAAGAAATCACCCTACTTATCCAACACGACAATTTCCGATATTTAATCCACAGCAAAACCGTTCTCAAAATTTGTATCAATACCAACAACGTCCACCACCTCGACCATTTGGCCCTAAGCCATTACCTAGACCTGAAGCTATGGATGTAGACCAAAGCATGCAAACAAAGAGAATAAATTACATGAATCGCCCTACCCATAACGATGCACACTATGGCAAAAGACCAAGTCCACCACCACAAAATATAGATAAACGACAAAGAAACTTTAACATTGAAGTTCAGCAATATGAAGACGCAATAAATAATAACGACCATGACTTTGACCAACCCTTATCAGTTTATACCGATTGTATAAAAAACTATGAAACTAATGAACAACAAAGTTTTAATTCAGACTCTTTAGATAAAATAGATTGCCTTGATATTCATTTTTTTAGAATGAACAGCTCTTCATTACCTTATATCGAATGTAAGCTAAGTAGTGGAGAGATCATTAAAGTTTTAATTGATACCGGATCAAATAAAAACTATGTACAGCCGCATCTAGTAAAAACACCTATTATAAATGAAAAAATATTCTATGCTAGTTCAGTCGGAGGACAAATCAAAATAACCCATCATACTTTTGCTAATATTTTCGGCATAGACGACACAAAAATAAAATTTTTCTTGCTTCCCACCTTAAAATCTTTTCATGCCATCATAGGTAATGATTCACTTAAAGAACTAAATGCCATAATACACACCAAAGAAAATTACATGACAATAAAAAACAAATTTTGTATAAAATTGAAACAACAAATTTCGCAAAGCGTTAACCAAATTCACATCCGATCGGAACACTTAACTCAATATCAAAAAGAATGTCTAATAAAACTCACATCCGATTATAAATCACTTTTTTGTGATCCAGACGAAAAACTTACTTTTACTACAACAGTTAAAGGTACAATTCGTACGACATCAGACAATCCTGTTTATACCAAATGTTATCCGTACCCAATGTGCGTCAAAAACCATGTAGAACAGCAAATTAACGAATACTTACGTGACGGTATAATACGACCATCTAGATCACCATATAATTCACCTGTATGGGTGGTCCCAAAAAAATTAGATGCGTCAGGAGAGAAAAAATACCGTATGGTCATAGACTATAGGAAGTTAAATTCAATTACAATACCAGACAGATACCCTATTCCCGAAATAAGCGAAGTTCTATCTCAACTTGGAAAAAACAAAATATTTTCAGTACTCGATCTGAAAAGTGGTTTCCATCAGATTCTTCTAAAAGAATCAGATACGGAGAAGACAGCTTTCTCAGTTAATAACGGGAAATATGAATTCACTCGTCTCCCTTTTGGTCTCAAGAATGCTCCTTCTATTTTTCAGAGAGCTCTTGACGACATCTTAAGAGATCACATAGGAAAAAGATGTTTTGTCTATATTGACGACATCATTATATTCAGTAAAAATCAGGAAGATCATTTTAATGACATAAAATTAGTATTTGATACACTAGAATCAGCAAACCTCAAAATACAACTCGATAAATGTGAATTCCTAAAAACCGAAGTAGAATTTTTAGGATACATAGTGTCGGAAAATGGCCTCAAAACCAATCCAAAAAAAATTGAATCAATCAATAATTTCCCTGAACCAAAAACTCTGAAAGACCTACGTTCATTTTTAGGACTTTCAGGTTATTATCGCCGTTTTATAAGGGACTACGCAAAACTGGCGAAACCCCTTACAGTCCTTTTAAGAGGAGAGGAAGGACGAATATCCAAAAATATATCAAAAAACATAAAAATAAATTTAAATAAAGAAGCACTAGAAGCATTTCAAAAACTAAAAAATTCCCTTAGCTCAGAAGAAGTTCTGCTCTCATACCCCGATTATTCAAAAGAATTTCAACTCACGACGGACGCATCCAATTATGCGATTGGAGCAGTCCTAGCTCAAGACGATAGACCTATCATGTTTATATCTCGTACATTAAGTAGCGCAGAAGAACACTACGCTACCAATGAAAAAGAGATGCTAGCAATTATTTGGTCACTGAATAACTTGCGAAACTATCTCTACGGATCCGCCAAAGTAAAAATTTACACAGACCACCAACCCCTTACGTACGCTCTCAGCAATAAGAACAATAACAATAAAATGAAGAGATGGAAAGCAATTTTAGAGGAGTACAACTATGAGCTTCTCTATAAACCCGGGAAATCAAACATAGTTGCAGATGCCCTCTCAAGACCACCCCAAATTAATCTCTTACCAAACACCAATAACGACGATATCAACTCGTTGACAGGTACAATACATAGCGAAGACAGTTCATCACAAAATTTGATACCTGCTACAGAAGCACCAATCAATGTTTTTAAGAATCAATTGTTTTTGAAAATAGGTGAAGAAAATAGACATCAATTCCAAATTCCTTTTCCCACATATCACAGACATATCGTAATACAAAGAAATTACTCTACAGATGACATTATACAAATATTTAAGAGATATTTAAATCCAAGCGTAGTAAACGGTTTGTTCACATCAGAAGAAATCATGGGTAAGATACAAGAACTATATCCTTTACACTTCTCAACATACAAAATCAGATACACTCAAACAATGATTGAAGATATTACTTCCGAAGTAGAACAAGAGTCAAAAATTATAACAGAACACAATAGAGCTCACAGGAATTCTCGAGAAAATAAATCACAGCTTTTGACTAAATATTATTTTCCACAAATGCAGGCTAAAATTGAAAAAATAGTAAAACTTTGTAAAATATGCCGCGAGAATAAATACGATCGGCACCCAGCTAAACACATATTACAGTCAACCCCCATACCCCAATATCCAGGTAATATTGTACATCTCGACATATATCATACAAACAATCGTACCATTCTGACTGCCATAGACAAATTCTCCAAATATGCTCAAGCGAAAATTATAAAGTCTAGAGCCACCGAAGACATAAAAGAACCATTAAGACAAATCCTTATTTCTTTTGGCATACCTGAAAAAATAGTTATCGATAATGAAAAAGCGCTTAGTTCAGCTTCCATTACATTTATGTTGCAAGATCAATTAGGAATAGACATTTTCAAAGCCCCGCCCTACACTAGCACGGTTAATGGACAAATAGAAAGGTTCCATTCAACGTTATCAGAGATAATGCGTTGTACAAAAGCCGAAAATACACATCGTTCATTTTCAGACTTGCTAGACATGTCAATTTGTAAGTATAATTATTCAATTCATTCGACCACCAACAGAAAACCAATCGAAGTATTTTTTGGACGTATTGTCAGCACAAGCCCGGAACAATTAGACAAACATAGGTTAGAAAATATTGTAAAACTCGAAACAAAACAGGACAAGGACTTACGTTATCACAATCAAAATAGAACCAATCTGAAGTCTTTTAATACAGGCGACATTATATATGTAAAGAAAAATAAGCGTATTGGAAATAAATTGTGCTCTAGGTATAAAAAGGAAATAGTCAAAGAAAATAAAAACAGCACTGTTATTACGGAATCAGGATTAGTAGTTCACAAAAGTCTTATTAAAACTAATTAAAACCTCTTTACAGATTACTCATTGCATCATGCCACAGCGAGATACAAGTTCTAGACTATTCAAATTCAGAAGTTGTCACGTTCACCATGGGATCAGCTAAAATCCAAACAGGCTCTTATAAACTGATACATACGATTGACATAAATGAGTACCAGGACGCAGTCGATCGACTAAATAAGACAATAATAAAACAAGTTAATAAAACCAACGCCCTTCTCCCATTCCTTCAACATGAAATATCCCAAATACAAAACCATATAGATAGGTTAAAGCCTAATAGTATAAGTAAAAGATCTTTAAATTTCATTGGAACAACATGGAAGTGGATAGCGGGAAGTCCCGACCACGATGATTTTAAAATACTTAGTGATAAGACAAATAATATACTTAAAAATAATGAGAGACAAATGGTAATTAACAGATTAATAATTGAAAAATTGAATAATGTTGTAAATGCTACAAATGAATTAATTATGAAAAATTTTGACAGCACAAATGTCCAAAGTACTATTAGTCTTAATATTAAAAATTATTTGGATATATTAAAACAAGAAGTAATTAATATAGATCATGCCATAAATTGGGCAAAAATTGGATTAATAAATTCATTTATGCTTTCAAATAATGAAGTGGAGTTATTCAGACAAATGTTACAAAAAGATAACATCAGTTTTTCAAATATAGAAGAATCTTTTCAAATCGCAGATGTTTCGATAGCATCAAATAAGACTATCATACTATATATTATAAGCATACCAACTACCAATAAAGAAACATGTGAAGAGATATTGTTAAAGCCTATTAAAAGAGGCAATGAAATTATAAAAATCTCTTATGAAAACTATATAATTTGTAAAGATAAAATTTACGCAATTAAAAATTCTTGCAAAACTTATAAAAACCTTAAAATATGTAATTATAAAGATATCGTAGATATAAGTAAAAGCTCCTGCATTCCACAAATATTACATAGCAAACCAGCATCCTGTACTAGAGTAAATAATCTACACATTGCTCCAATAGAAGATATCCAACCCGGAATTATTCTCCTCAATCAATTCAATGGCTCAATATTTGTAGATGACAACCAATTGAACCTAACAGGCTCCTATGTCATAAAATTTCGAAATGCAACAATCACTGCCAACAACCAAATTTATGAATTTAATGAAAGCTTTTCAATAGAACCCCTACCAGCTATTCTAAGATCTTCTGTTTTACCCGGTAAATATGAGGAAGGACTTACTATGGAACTCATCAAGGAACTTCATACGAATAACACAAGGGCAATAGAATTCTTAGAGACAAGAGGACGAATAAGCATAATAAGCGTGTCAATAATCGCATTAATTATTATCGTCGTAGTAATATTAGCAAAAATATTTGCCTCAAGGTTTGGAAGAAGAACTATAGAAATCCAACCAAAAATACAGCAAAACATAATCCAGCCAAAACTTCTCCCATGCACTTCAAGCGCGGACGCTTGAATTTAAGAGGGGAGGAGTTAACGATAATTAAGTTAACAATAATTATATTTTTTTCTTGGTCTTTATTAAGTCCAACTTCAATTCAAGCTAATCAACAAAAGCTAAATTGCTGACGCTGTGTCTGCAATACTTCCTGCACGAGCCAACCGCTGCACTGCTCCAACGCTGTCGCTAACCGCTGCACTGCTTCAACGCTGCCGCTATTTGAATTTAAGTTAAGTTATCAAAAAATTGTAAGTTAGTTCTTGTTTTGAATTCAATAAATAAAGTTTAACATCAGAGTTTCTCTCTGATGTTTATTTTTTAAAAAATCAAAAAATAATGAAATAAGTTAATTTATACATGTGACGAATACACACCCCAGTGAGAAAAAATTGTGAACAGAATATCGCGACCACTTTACTTGCTTGCTGGAGAAGAGAAAATATATAAGAAAGATAGAAAGTATACATTTAATGCAGGTTGGAAGTGTTGTCTTTCGCTTTCCATTGCTTGCTAGTGTTGTTTGAAGAACCCATTTTTAAATTGGCCCAGAGGCAATCCTGTATAAATTTTAAATTTCGACGTTGTCAATATCGTAATTTTTTCTTGGTAATAGTTAGCATGATCAGATTTATAAATCGATACTCGACCAACAAAATATCGTAACGGACACAAGTATTCATATTGTATTTTCCAAGCTGCAAACATTCCTATATAAAACAATACAGTATTGACACAAAATATTTTATTAAATCTGATCTTATTTTCGTTCTTGTATTTTTATTAAAGTGAGGAAAGAAACTTTCGTGTCACTTTAAAAATGTATTATTTTAAACATAAAACGGTTTTATTTAAACCATGCTGTCCAATGGTGATGGAGGGGAAAGGACACTTTTTTCATGGTTTTAATATAACCATGCACTGAAAGTGGCGGTAGGATATTGCTGCTATGAGGTTCAACTTTTCGATTATCTTCTTAATCTGTAAGTTTAATTACAACTCAAACTTATAGGTATACACAAATACGACACGACTATATCCAAGTTTTTGGATATGCGCCACGACTCATGATCTGAAGACGCAGTGCTAGAAACATCGACAGTATTTTTGTCGTTATATGTTAAGCAAATAACACACAGTTATGTGTTAAAATTAATTCATAACTATAGTTTTGGGAGGTCTTTAGAAATACTTCTACATATGGTTAGTTTATTAAACATACATTTATTTTTAAATGCTGAGGTCGCTGTTAAAGAAGCATGTTTTTCTCGGATCTATTTATATAAACTTTCACTGTTTAAATATTGTTCTGAATATTTTGAAGCTAACTGCTGGATTATGATATTTAAATTGTAATATTGATTACTGGAAATACCCATTTAACTTCATTTAAAAAATATATTCCCTGAAATCTTTTTAGACAAATTTATGAATAAAAATATATAGTTTTTGAGAACATTTTTTAGAAAAACGGTTTTAAAAAAAAACGTTTATACATTTTATTATATTTAAAATTTTATATTATTTCAAAGTTTAATAAATACTTAATATATATTTATTTATATTTATTTTATTGATATACATTTATTTTATTATTAATTATATTATTTATTTTATATATATTATTTTATATATATTATTTGATTTATATATATTTATTTATAAAATAAATTAATTATGCAAACAAACTCACAGCTAGGCACTAATAAAATTTCACTATTTTTTTATAGTGGCTCCTATTAAACTGTCACATAGTTTTTAAACGGGTATCCTTGGATTTGCTTTGGAATCAGTTTATTCATTAATTCGACAAATGGTTTTATATAATTAGATTATTTCAAAGTATTTATCGAGTTTTGCACCCAGGTCAACGATGAGCTACAATAAGTTCATGTGATCTTTAGAATATAGAAAAACAAACTTTATAAATTGCTTATACATTTTTATAAATTTTAAATTCCATCGGAATTATCAAATTTATTTCGGATTGCATTCTCAATCAGAGATACTAGAGCCAGTTGTAGAGAATGTCTTTAGGAACGCAGATTGTCATTCCCTACAAGTTATAACTGGTTTTCTAATGGCATCACATTCCCCACTGGGTCGGAGCCAAAACAACGTGCACAGAAAAATTTAAAAAAAACATAAAAATGTACGTAGGCAGGCAGTCATTCCAGCAGGTCGTCGGTACGCATGTGGCAGCAGCAACAGCTGCGTTGGCAGAGGAAGCGACAAGGGCAACAAGGCAGCCCGAGCAGAGGCACACCGACAGCGGTGTGTGCAGAGTGCGCTAAGTTGATGATTGAAGGTATTTGAATCTTTAAAAGCGTGTTGCTCAAATGAGGTAGAAGTTAAAATGTTGAGTTTGAACAGAAACAAGAATAGCAACAACAACAATAGCAGCAGCAAGAACAACAACTATTGGAAATTGCTTACAATTAGTTGAGAGTGAAGTGAGTGAAATTGCTAGCGTGGCAACTGCTGCATGCATTCTGTGCATGCTGGAGCGATTATGGAGTTGCCTTGTGACAGACAGACAAACCGAAGAGTGTTGTTGTGCGTGGGAACAGTGCTGTTAATTAAAACAGCAATGAGGGAAAGCGATACACAGCAACGTCAGCTGAAGGACTGAATGGGTCTTTAAGACTGTTGACTTTAACAGTTTAAATATTCTTTGTTCGAATTAAGAACAAATTTAGCTTATGTCCAATTTAATAGATAATACCATTGTGATATACAATTATTTTTTTTTTTTATAAAAAAGTAATTTTTTCAAATTTCTAAATAATACTAATTTTTTAGCCAAAAGTTGTTTCCAATTAAAAGAATATTATATATTATTAATTAATAATTTTTAAATTAGGAAATAATTTTAATTTTTAGTTAATTTGTTTAACTAAAAAATTATATTTAATTAATTAAATTTTAATTAAAAAATTATATTTATTTTCAATTAAAGATTATTTTAAATTAAAAAATTATATTTATTTTCAATTACAGACTATTTTCAATAAAACAATTATCTTTTTAATATTAATATTTTTTTTTATTAAGAAATAATATTTATTTCTAATTAATGATTATTTTCAATTAAAAAATAATGTTTATTTTTAATTAAGAAAAATATTTATTGTTAGTTCATATTATTTTTAATTAAAAAATTATATTTATTTTTAGTTAAAATGTTTTTTTCAATTAAAAATCAATATTTATTTTTAATTAATGATTATTTTAAATTAAAAAATTGTATTTATTTTTAGTTAAAATGCTTTTTCAATTAAAAATTAATTATTTTAATTAATGATTATTTTAAATTAAAAAAATTATTTATTTTTAATTAGAGATTATTGTCAATTAAATAATAATGTTTTTTTAATTAATAATTATTTTCAATTATATAATAATTAATATTTAATTAAATTAATAATTTATTTTTATAAAGAATAAAATATTTATTTTTAATTAACAATGTTTTTTTTATTAAGATATAATATTTATTTTTAATTAATATTATTTAAAATTAATTAATGAATAATTTCAAATAAAAAATAATATTTAATTTAATTAATAATTTCTTTTTATTTAGAAAAAATATTTTGTTTATTAGGAAATAAAATGAAAATTTATTTTAATTAATATTTTTTTTCAGTTAGAACCCTAGAGATCCCTTTGAGTTTGTTAATATTGCTTAGTTTATATATTTTTTAAATTCTATGCTATTATTCTTTGACTCAAGGGCTCGGGTATTGCACTACAGTTCGTATACGTTTCCTTTCCCGTTACTTTTTACTGTTAAGTTACTGTTAACTTTACATTGAGCCATTACATGTGCTTAAGTGTGCTTTTGCATGGAAGGCTGCCACTCCTACTGTTAACTTGGCAACGATATTATCAACTGGTTTATGTAGAAACATCCCTCACACTGTAGTTGGGGAAAAAAACAAAATAAAAAAAAATCAGTTAGCGTCGCTCATACTCATGAATTTGCTTTCACCCCACATTTTCAACTTTTTAATACAGCTGCACATATATTAATTCCACAAAACTTATGACAAATTTATCCAGATGTGGATTAAAATCAGCTTTATTGCTTAGCTTTACTTTAAATCTTTATCCATGCTTTATTTTCTTTTTGTATAAGCACGTGTTCCTTCCTCCATTCCAATCATTAAAATTATTTCTGCAAGCCTTGCTTTTTAGGAATATTTTCCTTCTCAAGTCAATTTCTTTTTCAAGGAATTACTTTGCACCATTTTGCGCGAAGTAAACAAATTTGCCCTAAAAATAAGCATAAATATAAGCAACGTTTCTGACATTTTGTCAAAAATAAACAAACTGTACGCGTCTTGGCCTTTTTGGAATATATTCTTCAACTTACTGTATTTATATTTGCTTCTTCGTGTTATTTTTTGCTGCTTCTTTTGGCTGGTTTTGCTCAAAATTTCTTGGATAATCAAAACAAAAATCTAGAAAATATAACAATAAACAGGAAGTCTCTGAAAAGGACAAGGAATTTTGATGCAGAAAAAAAGAGTGATGTCAACTGAAATCACAACAACAAAGGTGCATGATTCCACTAGCACCACCGCCACCAGCAGCAGCAGCAGCTCGGCGACTAATTTATGTCACTGGCCCTGCCCGTTGGGGGCAGTCAGTGAGTGAGTGAGTGTATCTGATGCGGACAAAAGAAGTTTTGACGCATGTGGGCTTAGCTAACAAAAAATAAAAAAAATCTGTAAAAAACCTGGCAGACATGCTAACAAATCGTGAGCCAGAAGAGCGTGTATTGTGCAGTGAAGCTGAAAGTAACGGTTATGTTGTATAGGCCCAAATGTACTAAAAAAGTCATGCCCCACGCCGCTTTACTACCAGGCATTTTTGTTGACAAAGATGTAAACCATAACAGAGCGTAGTACTCGTAGAATCACTAAAATAAACGTAAACAAAGCCGAACGAATTGTTTTGTACTCTCTCTTCCCCGGGTTGGCAATACAAAACTGTACTAAATGCGGCCCGGCCAGAATGGAAGATAATAAGCAGACTAAGAATTTCAGTTAACACGTTGTAACAGTGCAACAGTGAAGCATGGAATCAAGAAGGGGGAAGGGGAAAATGACCAACAAAGCAGAAATTAAAGAAAACATAATGTGGAAATAAAAACACAAAACACACAAAAAACAGTCAACATACAAAACAATGGAACTGGGAAGGTTACTGACCTAAAAACAGTATTTTGGTAGGGAAAACGCATGCAGTTAAGTCGCAAGCGGCGCAGTGGTAGTGGGAATACATGTTAGTGGAATACGTAATACGTACAATGAAAATGAAATGGAAACTTTGTGGAGTAGGAGGTTACACTTTAATACGAAAATATGAGCTAAAGAAGAAACTGATTCTTGTACACTTAAATAATTAACAACAACTTTATTAAATTGTTAATTTTTCCCCCTTTTTCTCTTTACAGATTCACACTGAAAGCCAAAGAAAGTCATATTTA
Source organism: Clusia tigrina (assembly GCA_920105625.2). NCBI lineage: Eukaryota > Metazoa > Arthropoda > Insecta > Diptera > Clusiidae > Clusia > Clusia tigrina. The sequence goes on from OV050030.1 coordinate 404,825,329, forward strand.
AAAGAATGATTAAACTTAAAGAGGAAATTTTAACGTGATGCGACCAAAATTACGGGAGAAATGGTTAAAAAATTTAAAAATTTATACAACATAATATAATATTAATATATATTATATTAAGCTCAAAGTGCTGAAAATTTTAATAAAAAAAATTATAATAAAAACTCAAATAATTTTACCGTAAACAAAAAAAAAATATATATTTAAATAACAAAATATATATAAGTAAAATAAATATTTAAATAAAAAGAAATAAAGTAAACAAAAAAAACATTTTGTATCAAAATTGTGAAAGTGTTGTAAGCACAAAAATATTTTTCTTTCCATAAAAATAGTCAAGTGATGATCATAAAAAAATAATAAAATTGTGATTTGTGTTTTTTTCACGTGTAACAACAAATTTTTGTAATTTGTATAAGAAAATTTGTGTTAATATTTTTTTTGTTGTTGTCAAAAACGGAGTGCACGTTTAGTTGAAACTATTATCACAGAGTCTTCAGAGTTACATGGTATGGACATCAATATGGATATACTACCGAGTGGGAATATATTTAGCGAATTGGAGCGCATCTGCACCACTGGATACTTTTCATCACAACCCTCAATCGAGGATCAATGGCAACAGGTAGGCAATGTTTCTATACGCTAATATGCTGTATCCTAGAAAGTTTTATATACATCTCAAACATAACGACAAATTAACACTTATTTGACAATGATTAGGGTAGTAAGAGCTTGAGTGGTTGCTTAATTAAATGCCCCGTGTCCTGTCAAGGGATATCAGTCTCTAAACAAATGCCATGACCGTTGAAAAACGCTTTAACAAAACAGGCTTTTAACTGAGTATTTACCACAGACACAGAGCACAGCAGCCTCAACTTGAGCTGCCATTTCTCCAGTACCCAATCCAAGTTTAACGATAGCTTTGATTTAGTTACGCTTGTAAAACTGGCTCTGAAACTATTTTACCTCCAGAAGTACACACTCCTGCAAGTTTTTGACTGAGAAGCCCAAATTTTAATTACTGAATATAATCATTTATCTTTTATCAACGAAATGTTTCCTATGCAAATTACCTGGCCCTGTATAACTCGTATATGCAATCAATTGTTTTAGCTCATTTAGAATAAATATGCTTTTTGTTCAACTTTGAGCAGAAATTGTTGTTGCATTCCATGCTAAACGTTCGTCGAACGAAAGAGTTTTTTTGCACATTTTGCTTTAGGCGTGCTTTTATCTCTTTTGGTCTATTTTTAAATTCGTACACAAAAATGAAATAAAAGACGCCAAAAAGCAGAAAAAATATCTTATTTAATCAAACGATTGCATAACTAAATAAATATTAGCTTCATTTTGCGAATAGAAAAGTAAATAAAAATTATTTCTCTTCTCCGCACTTGGCATTTGCCAGTTTTTGCCAGTTTTTGCCCTCGAATGAGGCCAACAAATTCTACCAAAAACAGCCATATAGTCATAACCAACAAAAAGAAATAAAATGAATTACATTTAAATGGCTGTGGCTCCGTGTGTGTGTGTGAGTTGGCACATATGTGTGTACATACAAATGAAGTAGTATATAAACAAAAATTCTACATGGATATGCAATTTTAGTCAAAACCAAATTGAAGTATTAATTTATGCACCAGACTGCGTTTTGTTGTGGTGACCAAAACAAAAAAAAAAAAAAAAACAAAAAGAAATAAATAAATAAATAAAAAAAAAACCCAAAAAAGTAAACAAATCAAATATGTGAAAATATTAAATATTGAAAAAAAAAACAAATTTGTGACCATGCAAAAAATGGGCTTAAATTTAAACACTTATAAATGCAAATTTTTGTGTGCAAATTATAAAAAAAATAAAAAAATTTTGAAAAAATTTTGAAAAAAAAACAAATACCAAGCAAACTAAATTAAAGAGCAAAAAAGTAAATATTTAATACTAAAACATCAACAAACAAAACTCAAGCAAAAATGTCGGAAAATAAATGTTTAGGCTCAAGCAAACAAAAAAAAAATCAAATAAATTAATATAAATATAAATAATAATAATATTTATTTATTTATTTTTTTTTTTTTGGGGGTAGAGAGGGTAAAAATGCCTGCCGCGTCATCAAAACTGTCGTCACAGATTTGGTATGTGAGAATTGCACCCACTAAAACACCCCCCTCCCTCGCTGAGAACATCTCCCCACCCTGGAACCCTTTTTATACTTCCTTCAAGGTGGAGATTCTCACTTGGTCCCTATTGGACTCTCAACATTATTCCCTCGTCCAGGTCCCGCTTTTTTCGCCGGAGTACATTTTCCACATATTTATCTACGTGGTCCCAGTTTTCTTTGCTGCTTAGCATAACCTCCACAATGTTCTCGGTGGCTAAGGTTTCCCCGATTTCCATTTCAAGCGTGGTGCGCTCTGTTTGCCACCTTGTGCATTTGAAAAAGGTGTGCTCTGCATCATCCACATTGCTCTCGCCGTATATGCACTCAGGCCCTCCAATTTTTCCCATTCGGTGTAGATACTTGCAGAAGTATCCGTGACCAGACAGTAACTGCATGAGGTAGAAATTGACGGTTCCGGCTGTTCCTCCTATCCAGCTCGCTATGTCGGGTATGAGTCTCGCTGTCCATCTTCCGCGACTCTCGGCGGCCCATCGTTCTTGCCAATGGTGCACGGTTTGTTGCTTTATATGCTCCGCGGTTCCTCTGGTATTCTTACCCATCTTGGCTTCTCGTAGGTGTTTTCGTTCGAGGGCCAAGAGATCGATAGGGATTAAGCAGCTAATTACCAGAATTGCCGGCTCCGATACAGTACGGTACGCTGAAGCTACTCGCAGAGCTGCGGTTCGTTGTAAGGAACGATAAAACTTTTCTTCGGGCGTGCACCTTTAGCTTGTCAGCCCACAATTCGCTACCATACAACAGAATGGAGTGCGTTGTCATCATCAGAAGCTTCCTCTTGATGGATGTCTGTCCTCCAATGTTTGCCATTAGTCTGCTGAGAGATGCCGTTACCTGTGCTGCCTTCGTCGCCGCATTTTGCATTTGCGCCCAGTAGGTGAGCTTGTAGTCAAGCTGAATTCCCAGGTACTTTATCACCTTTTGTGTCCTGATGGTCTCGGAGCAAACTCTCAAGTCGATTTCTATTGGAATGTGCTTTCTCGTGAGGAATAGCAGTTCCGTCTTTTCCGTGGCCAACTTCAAACCGTGTGAATCGAGCCACCTCTGTGTTCTGATCATGACCTGGTTCAGCTTTCTTTGGGCGTCTTCCGAGTCGCGTGCGGTGATGACAGCCGCAATGTCGTCTGCGTATCCAACTAGATGAGTGTCATCTGGCATTTCTATGCGCATAATGCCGTCGTAGCTTATATTCCAAAGGTCCGGTCCGAGGATGGACCCTTGCGCTGCCCCTGACGTGATGGTTTTGCTTCGGGTGCCATTGTTGGTCTCGTATATCAACATTCGATCTTTAAGGTAGCTCCGGATTATCTTCTTCCGATAAGCTGGTATCTGAAAACGATTTTCAAGTGGCTCGATCATATCCACCCACCTAGCGCTGTTGAAAGCGTTTCTTACGTCTAATGTAACAAGGAGTACCACTCGCCTGGAGAAGTGATTTGCTGTGCCGCTAGCACACTTCCTATGACGTCTTCTACGGCGCCAATTGTGGACTTTCCTGGTCGAAAACCGTGTTGTCGAGTGGATAATCCCCCAGCGTTTTCAATGGCTGCTGCTATTCGGGGTTTGAGTAGTCGCTCCAAAAGTTTGCCCGCGGTGTCTAGTATACACAGTGGTCGATATGCTGACGGTGATTCAGGGCTTCCTTTTCCCTTGCTGATGAGCACTAGCCGCTGTCTTTTCCATACGTCTGGGAATATTCCTTCTTTCAGGCAGGCATTGTACATATCGAGGAGTACTTGGGCATGGCTATTTGACACTATTTTGAGGACTTCTGCTGGAATACAGACGATACCCGGTGCTTTGTTTCTCTGTAGGGTTATGGCGGCTGCTTTAAGTTCGTCTTCCGTGAAAGGAGGTGGGACTTCCTTGACCAGCACTTCCGATTCTTCTCTTAAGGCATGTATAGAAAATAGAGCGTTTACTATGTTTTCCATAGCATGGTGTTCTAGTTGGGGTACCGATGCTCTTGCTCCAAGCTTTTTCATTACGACTTTGTATCCCAGTCCCCATGGATTGTTGTTTATGTCGTTTCGGAGCTCCTCCCATTTCTTCTCCTTGCTGGTGCAAATAGCAGTTTTGAGGGTTTTCCTAGCAGCTTGGAGATCTTCTCTTTCGGCAATCGCGGATCCCACACGCCTGGCCCTAGTGTATTTTCTTCTACACCGCAGACAGACCCGCCTGAGTTGAGCTATTTCCTCTGTCCACCAGTAAACGGCCTTCTTGTGTTTATTTGGTCTTATTTTCGGCATCGCTTTGGTACAGGCTCTCTCTATACACTACATGGTCTGCTTCACCTTGCTATTAGCATCGCTGGCATGGCTGTCTAATGGAATGTTTGCCTTCAGCTCAGCTAGTAGCACTTCTGGATTTAACTTTGATACATTCCACTTGCGAGTTCCGCTTCCACTTATGTTGTGGTCATGGTTGCTTGGCACTTTTTTTAATGGAAAACGTAATGTATTGGTGATCGCTTCCATTATAGTCTTTGAAGACTTTCCATGTACTTACTCTGGGAGCAATGCTCTCAGAAGCTAGTGCAATGTCTGGAATTGTACCCACGCATCCTGGTCTTCTAAAAGTGTCAGTGGTCCCTGTGTTTACGATGACCATTCCCAGTCTCGCGACCATGTCCAGTACCCGCCGGCCCCTTGAATTGGTTGTTTGCATTCCCCATTCGACTGCTTTGGAGTTAAAATCGGCAGCGATGATGAGTGCTCCTCCAAACTCTTGTGCTTTATCTTCGATGTCATCGATCTTTTTCTGGAATACTTCTGCGTAATCACTTGGAGTCAAGTAGCAGCTTATCAAAGTAAAGTATCGATCATGGGCCCAAACGAAACCATCGCCTTTTCCATCTCCGGTTATGCTAAAATTGCTGCCTACAGGTAACCATATGTCCGCCGTTCCGCTCGTATCTGCAAGCCATGTTCCGCCTACTTTTTCCCTATATTCCTCACTGATTACTACAATGTCTGCTTTCTGCTCTATACTAATTTGGTCCAGTAATGCGTCAGCCACTCTGCTTCTGTGCATGTTTCCTTGTTGCAGTTTCATTTAGATGTCAATTTGTTACTCATCGCGCATCTACTTGAGCTCGGGATATGGTCTACCGGACTGCATTGAGCATCAACGCAGAGGCAGCACTTTGGGGTGTTACTGCACTCTTTTTTATTGTGCCCCGTTTCGCCACATCGTACGCACAGGCCTTGACCTTTCCTGTCAGGTCCTTAATAATAATAATATAAATAATAATAAATAATAATAAAAAATATAAATAATAATAAAAAATTATAATAACAAAATAATAATACTAAAAAAATTATTATAATTAAAAAATAATAATAATAAAAAATTATAATAAAAAAATAATAATACAAAAAAATATTATACTAAAAGAAATATTTGACTATTTGAGAACAAACACAAGAAAAACTAATAAAAAATCACAAAAAAAAAACTACAAAAACACAAAGCTTTATTATTATTATTATTAAACACTTTATTACATAATACAATTATAGAATAAACTTAAAACTAAGGCACTAACGGATTGGGTTTTCGGCCGAAGTACATATAAAAACCATCAAAAAAGAAACACTATACAATAATAGCAACAACAAAACATCGGTAAATAGTAATACAAAAAATTAAATTCACACCGGCAACACTTTTCTTTTTTGCAACATTTCGCTTGGTGATAATAATAAACTTAATTCTACCTGTTTATCAGTACAAGTTGATTGCAATTTTATTATTTACTTTCTAAGTTTTTTATTCTGCGCGGCATCGCTCTATTTTTGTTTTATCAGCAAATAGGAATTTGGTGTTTTGCCACTTTGACTGACGCACTGAGGCGATACAAGAATTGATAGAAAATTCGGTGTTCTTTGATTTAGCGACTCTATCGAATTGTCACTTGCGATTAACAGCCACACATAACCTCGTGCAATATTGGCGAAAATATGACCAAATTGTTTGCAAATATTCTGTGTATGTGTGTGTGTGCTAAAAGTCATAATTTATTGTTTGAAATATGCCGACAAAACATATTTTCTTTTTGAACATTTCTTAAACATTTCTCGGCATTTATTTCATTGGTCAGGCAATTTATGCCGACAGTTGTGAAAACGCTTCAGCATAAAATATAAAACATAAATAAATGGTCAGTATAACAGGGAGCAAAAGGCACAGAAGTAAAAGAGAAAATTAGGAGAAGAAAATTGTAAAAATACAAATTAGTTCCATGTGAAAAAATGTTGTAATAAATCAAGAATATTAATAATAAATAAAAAAAGAAATGTCCAATTAAAAAATTAAATAATAGATACAAAAAAAAAAAAAAATAATAATAAAAAAGAAGATATAAAAAATGTATATATAAAAAATAATACATATAAAATATAAAAAAATAATAAATATAATATAAAAAATATATATAAAAAAATAATAAATATAAAATATAAAAAAATACTAAATATAATATAAAAAATGTATACAAAATATAATAAATATAAAATATAAAAAAATAATAAATATAATATAAAAAATGTATATAAAAAAATAATAAATATAAAATATAAAAAAATAATAACTATAATATAAAAAATGTATATAAAAAAAATAATAAATATAAAATATAAAAAAATAATAAATATAAAATATAAAAAAATAATAAATATAATATAAAAAATGTATATAAAAAAATAATAAATATAAAATATAAAAATAATAAAAAAGAAAATATTAAAAATGTATATAGAAAAAATTATAAAAATATAATATAAAATAATAATAAATATAATATAAAAAAATGTATATAAAAAAAATAATAAATAAAAAATGATTAAATAAAAATTAAGTAAAAAATTAAGCTAAATGGAGTGGAGATCAATGTGCAATCTGAAATAAATTTTCTAGGTATCATACTAGATAGAAAACTATAATGGAGGTCTCACATCATAGAGACAATCAGTAAAGCGAAAAGATCTCTCAGGATATGCAGATGAATCGCGGGGGAAAATTGGGGATGCAATCCCAAGATCCTGCGATGGATGTACATCATGATAGTACGCCCAATGATCACTTACGGAGCGCTTCTGTGGGCTAAGAAAGCAAGACAACTAAACTTTGCGCAAGCACTAGCTAAGGTGCAAAGGCTTGCTGGCATCTGTATAACTGTCCTGTCCTACAGCCGCCCTGAACGTCATACTGGAACTTACACCCCTGCACATATTTGTGGAAACACAAGAGAAGAGGGCTCTGTATAGAATGACGAGGGCAGTCAGATGGTCGAAACATTATCAAAGGTCATTCCAGACATCTGTGTACCGAAAGACTTTACAAGCACGCGCTGCAGTTTCACTAAGTTGTTTAAAATAGAGTGGAGCTACAAAAACCCATGGAGAGATCTCAGCGAAACCTACAGGTTAGATTAGTCCACGATCACCTGGTATACCGACGGGTCTCTCACAGAAGAGGGTTCCGGCGCGGGGGTATTTGGACCTACATACAAATACTATGAATCCCTAGGCAAATATACTAGCATCTTCCCGGTGGAAATCCACACTATTGAGAGATGTGTACATATCAACACTGAAAAATGTTACGAACGCAAGAGAATTGCCATCTTATCGGAGAGCCAAACGGCCATTAGGGCACTTACCTTTTATCAGGTAAATTCGAAACTGGTATGGAAGTGCATCAAAAAACTGAATGCTCTTGGCTCACGCAACAAAGTTACCATTCTATGGGTTCCAGGACATACTGGCATAGAAGGGAACGAGATTGCCGACGAACTTACAAGCAAGGGGGCTGCAACACCCTTTATTGGCCTAGAACCCTTATGTGGTGTAGGCAAGGGCATGCTGTTCAACCAGTTTAGGATATGCACAAACATTGGGTTAACATAACAGGCCTAAGGGTATCAAAGAGTCTCATAGGAAAACACCACCTAAAAAGATTCGAATGACTCATCAATCTCTCTAAGAATAATCTTAGGATGATGATAGGCTTACTCACATGGCATTGTAAATTGAATTCACATATGGTGAGGATGGGGGTCACCTCGGAAGGCTCTTGCAGATTCTGTATGGAGGAAGAGGAGACGTCTTTGCATGTGCTGACACAATGCCCGGCTCTCATGCACACCCGCAGGAAATACTTGGGGTTCTTCCAGGGCTCTGCCAATGATGTGAAACTTCTGGAGCCGAAACTTGTCATCACGTTTATCCACAGGGTAGGACTCAAAGATGTACTTTGAAACTCTGATGGGGGCACAATAGATCGAAAGGTCGCTCTGCTTTAAATCCCGTACACAATAATACGTAAAAAATATATATATATATATATATATATATATATATATATATATATATATATATATATCTATATATATATATATATATATATATATATATATATATATATATCTATATATATATATATCTATATATATATATATATATATATATTTATATATATATATATATATCTATATATATATATATATATATATATATATATATATATATATATATATATATATATATATATATATATATATATATATATATATATATATACATATAAATATTAAATACATAAGATAATAAATGAAAGTTGTCAGCTGATTCTCAGATTCCTAGCGGAACATATATTTGGGAAATTATTTAATAAAAATATATAATAAATCCAAAAGAAAAGCAAGAAAACAGCTGATTATCAGATTCATCAATTTCAGAAATTGCTTCTACAAAAAAATATTAACAAATAAATGAATAATAAATACAAAAGAAAAATAAGTAAAAGTAATCAGCTGAATCTCAGTTTTATAAGCGGAAATGACTTATTAAAAAAATACATAAAAATTAAATAAATAATACAATAGAAATATAAGTAGAAGTATACAGCTGATTCTTAGATTCATCAGCACAACATATATTAGATAAATTACTATATGAGCGAGCAGAAAATTTAAATTTTTAAATACTTGAGAGCAATAGAATTGTGTGCCATACACCGAGAAAAATATTTAATGGAGTATTCGAAATCTTTCACTGTTGTAATACAATCCTTTATATAACTAGAACATTAAATTCTCGTATAAAGAGAGTTACAGTGCAGTAACGAAAAGTGATGTGAGTTTTAAAGAAATTAAGGCAATATCCAACCTTGTTGTTCTCTGAGGACATATGCACATTTTGAAGATCTGTATTCCCTGCATCACCGTGCAAACTTCAGTCTATACAACGCTGCACATTAAAAGTTACACACAAATTTGTAGCCTCATACTACCACGTATGATTGTTTTTATGTTCCTAAGATACTGCATGAAAACAACACTGCTGAGGGTTCAGTGCCAAAATTCACACAATGTACTCATTGACTGAGAATGTCATATGCTCTCTGCATGCTTCGAAATGTGATTCCTTCTACAAAAAAGCATGTATACATTTTTTTTAGGTCAGAGTTTCACATAAGCGTGCTTTTTATGTATATTGCTTATTGTAGTTAATATATCAGACATTATAAATCATTCCTAATTTATGGAATTAGTTTCATCCTATTTAAAAATTTATATTTTGTATACGGTTTCAAGCACTATAAAGAAACGACCGTAAGAGCCTTCTAATGGGAAATTGTGAGTATGCTCTCTAATGAAATGTCTGACAAATCGGGCATAAACTTTGTCGGACAGGGTTCGGACAAAGTGACAAATTCCTCAGAAAATCAATCGCTGCTATTTGAAAAGATGAAGCTAATTACGGATACTACCTTCTACAGCTTGAAGAGGACGAGATGACAAATATAGAGTCAAGGTCTTTAGGAGACAATACTTACTCCGTATACTACAGACAATACATGCCGCCAGTGGTTTCAGTGTTCACTATAATTACCAAAGATTCTCTATAATTGCCAAAGATAAGAAACTGCGAACTTTTTGGTTAATTTCCACTGAACTGCTCAGTACTCTTTTTCAGCTCTTAACAACTACCTGGATTTGGTTCATTATAACGAAAGTTCTGAATTTTATATTATACAAAACTGTTTTATTAGCAGATTCTTAATCTGCGCAATAAATTTAGAACACGCCACTTGGTAGCTCATGTTTAATCTGCCATCCACAGCTATATTAAAGTCCTCTTATGTTAATTTGGACAACTCTGGCGTACCTGATAGTGTGTATTTTTTTTTTTTTTTTTTGTCCAAACAAACCCCTGAACACACATGAATATTTGCGATAAAATTCTAGAAAGCAGCCATAATCTAATTTTATTAGTTTTGTTCCCCGCTTTTAATAGCGATATAAAATTTGATACACACAACCATAAATCAAATTATATAATAACACACATTTATGCATAACAAATTAGTTTGTTTATTTAACTTTGTTATATCAATCAAAACTATTCATGAAAGTTTAGACCGAACAGTTGCCAAACGAAATCTCAAGTATGCATGTCTATTTACTTTTTGCAACATTTCAATTTTGCAATTCGTTTGCTGAAAATCTGCCTCATAAATTTCAGTTTTAATGTAAATGACCATTTGCCCGATACTATGATTGCCTTTGCTCCATCTCTCTCAAGCTGTTTAACTTTATAAAATGAAACACAAACAAACATTTTTGTATAATTTTAACCAAAAAATAAATTTTTAAAAAAAAATTGTATTGTAGCTAAAGTTTTCAGTTCAATCATAAACAAATGCGGCCCACGTTTACGCATTCGCATGTTTTGTTTACTTAAATTTCCTTCTCTTTATTGAACATGTTGGTAGCTGCCCCGCCTTCTCCACCTCCTATGCAACAATTTAAAAAGAATCTGATGATTTTCATGCTTCACACACAGTCTATATTTATATTTCATATACAATATATTCGTATCAGAATCAATGAGCTTTTGTTTAGCTTAATAAGTAACGCCGCTTTCAAATAAACAAATCCAAATTTAAATTCAATTTTCAAATTTTCAATTTTCAAATTTTCATATTAGTTCCCACTCGTGAGTGGAGTAGATTTGTGTGAAAAGTGTTATTAAGCATTTCTCACGAAACTTGAAGCAGAAAACTTAACGAAAATCCAAAAATTCCTTCACTGAAGCATGATTTGAAGATGTTTTAAACAACTTTGTTGTACATGAATGTTTCCTTCAGGCGATTTCTTGCGAATATACTTGCATACGTAGACAATTTATCGGAGCAGCACACACTTGTCTATTTTGGTTAAACCGATACTTGCCGATGAACTTTATCTGCATTTGTTCACAACGTCAATTTATCAAGAGTAGTTTATAGATTGAAATGGTTCACATGATCCACTTCCCAGCCACTACTTGTGGTATAAGTTATTGCCACAGAGTTTGAAACAGCAAAGTGAGCACTGGCATCATCATTGGATATGGTGATATTGCGAATATTCCTCTTATAAACTGCGAATATTCCTCTTATAAACTGCGAATATTCCTCTTATAAATATTCCTCGTAACATTCAAAGTTAATTGTTGTATTGATATTCACCCAACTACTGAACAACTGTGCCATTTTAGCACCCTCAGTTCGAGGGTAGGGTTCAGATTGTTGTTTCCCTTCACAGGTACCATCATATCGTAAACTACTATTTACAATGCGGGTAGTAATCTCTTCTTCAGTCCTCTAAACGTGGTTACCGTGGTTCCTTCTGCGCAGTTCTTCAAATGTGTTTACTGCTGACAGAGAACACAGAGAACTGACACTTAAACGTCAAATTTTCTGACGTTTAAAAAAAACTGTCTTTGTTTATCATTAGTTGCTATATGGATAGGTTTGTTTATCATTGGTTCTGAAGAAAATCAGCCACACTACTACAGTTTTGCGCATGTGTAAATGTGCGCAAAACGAGAGACGTTCAAGTGTCGCGTCTCTGTGTTCTCTGCTACTGAGGAGGCGTATAAAATTTTTCACTGTCTCAAATGTATGGCCACATATTTGTACTCGTCCGTCAATTTGGCTGAAGAGAACTCCCAGCGAGCATTTAAGTGGTTTGATTAGCACCTCAGCAGTATTTTCAGACAGCTTACAGAAGCTCTTCAGATTTTACAATATCTCAGGTCGTGCTTCTTCGCAGTCAGGACATTAAATGGTCGTTATTTCCTTGGTACATGGAATGAGTTGGTGCATATATATATAATGAGTTGGTGCATATATATATATATGTAATGAGTTCCCAAATATTTGTAATGAGTGGTCGAGGAAGCTCAGTTGCTTAATTAATATGGACTTTTAAAAATGTATCCGCTAAAATTGTTCATAGCAAACTCCTTTAATCACAATTCTTTTGAGAGAGACCTAACTACACACTAAACGAGTTCAACGATTCCTCCATTGCCTTAGAAAACTAAAACAAATCATACTTCCTCTCACTGCAGTCAACGACAAATTCAAATTCAGCATAATCTGGTAGAACAATCATCATGAAAGTGTTGAATGTCTGACCTCAGTTATGATTTAAGTGGTTATGCAGAACTTTCAGTCATTTGTTGAATTGTCTGTCACACCACATTCAAAGTTTAATGGTCTTTAATTATGATTACAAATTACCATATTCTGAATTATTAAAAAGTTTTAATTTATATTTGTTGCTTATTTTTTTTAAATTTTATTTTATACTCTGTCACCACTTTCAACAAAAACAAAGTTCCTAATTTAAAATCGTGTTAATTCCATGAATACCCGGAATTTTTTTGTTTACGCTCTATAATATACACGTTTTTTTGTCATTTCTACTTTTATAGAAATGCATGGATGCGTTTTCATTTTCCTGAGAATCTAAACAGGAGAAACACTTCTCAAGTGTCAACATGCATACGCAGACACAGGATTAGTGAATATCCCTGCTGTGAATTTCTCCACTAGGTCATAATAAATAGCTGGTTCCTTAATTGCTGTAACAGCCACAGATTCGATGAGTAAAACAGCAGTTCAAGTAGAAGAACGCGTTTTGAGACGTTCCTAAAAACACACTGACTATCCATTTATATTTTTGTTGTCTATTTTTTTACTGACCTTTAAGGATGTCGCTGCAGTGTTGTATTGGTTTTGCAGTCATTGTTGTTTTATCGAATTAGGACCTTTAGACAAAGTTATATACGTATTTAAGAACTCTTAAAAAATTATGTGTTCGTTGGTGTATTGCATCCTGAAAGTGTTAAGAAATCTTACATTGGAAATGTTGCTTTAGTGAAAATGAATTCCCCACCTCAGTAACAGAATGCGACTCTTTATTATCAATATTATAATTACTATTATTACTTCTAATACCTTAAGCAGAAATTATTTATGTGTAAAATGGTTGGTTTACTGTGCATCAATTAGCCTGAAGTTACGGAACGATTGATAATTGCATCAACTGCCTCTGATGTCATTCGAAACGTACTCCCGTACCATTTCCATAAGTCCAAAAGAAATAACTTCATTTATTACTCGATGTTTATAACATTAGTATGTTTATAACTGGTTATTTAAGACTTGTTATTTTTGACTTGTTATTTATGACTTGCTATTTATGACTTGTTTTTTATGACTTGTTATTTATGAGTTGTTATTTATGACCTTTTATTTATGACTTGTTATATATGACTTGCTATTTATGACTTCACTATTTATGACTTCGCTATTTATGACTTGTGATTTTAGGATTGTTAGTTATGACTTGTTATTTATGAATTGTTTTTTATGACTTGCTATTTATGACTGCTATTTATGACTTGTTATTTATGACTTGTTATTTATGACTTGTTATTTATGACCTGTTATTTATGTCTTGCTATATATGACTTGTTATTTATGACCTGTTATTTATCATTTGCTATTTATAACTTGTTATTTATGATTTGTTATTTATGACTTGCTATTTATGACTTGTTAGTTATGACTTTATTTTAGCATTTATGACTTGTTATTTATGACCTTTTATTTATGACTTGTTATGTATATATGACTTGCTATTTATGACTTCACTATTTATGACTTCGCTATTTATGACTTGTGATTTTAGGATTGTTAGTTATGACTTGTTATTTATGACTTGTTATTTATGACCTTTTATTTATGACTTGTTATTTATGTTTGTTATTTATGACTTGCTATTTATGACTGCTATTTATGACTTGTTATTTATGACCTGTTATTTATCATTTGCTATTTATAACTTGTTATTTATGATTTGTTATTTATGACTTGCTATTTATGACTTGCTATTTATGACTTGCTATTTATGACTTGTTATTTATGACTTTTTATTTATGACCTGTTATTAATGACATGTTATTTATGACTTGTTATTTAAGAGTTTCTTTCTTAGCTTATTTTTTAGGACCTTTTATTAATGAGTTTTCTTCATTATTGGCTTATCACTTATGACATATCATTAATTATCTAAAGACTTGTTAGTAGCATTTACCATTTATTTTAGTTACTACTGTAAAAATACTATTGCACCGCAATACAAACTATGACTACAGGATAATTCTAGGGTATTTATTTTTCAAAAATCAAAAAGGAAAATCCATTCAAAGTCCAAAAAATCTTTCAAGTCGTAATCACATGTTTGCCATTATTCTGAATTAGAATATCAAGGAACTTTTCCATGTATTGTTTCCGGTTCTGTTGACTCGCAATAAGGCGGATTAATTGTGGTATGTTTACTTCCGGCAGTTTTTTAATTCCTTAGGATAATTTATTATTCGACACTCTGTGCAGAAATTTCTGGAGCTATCTGATATAACTATATTCGGACTATAATTGACTTTCGGACTACCGAGTATTGTTGTTTCAGTTGTTTCCCAATTAAAATAGATCGACACCTGACCTAGTATTGAACTACTTCGTTATCAGGAAACTATTATTACCTATAAGACGATCAATTTATCGAGGGGCAAAGGCCACTTCGCTGGATAAAATCTTTTGCAATCGTTTGCTTGAAAAATTGATTGTAGTGCAGCCGCGCTTCTTTCGGAACTATTTTTCCATCACTAAATTTAATAATTTCGTATGTGTCCAATAGTGATAGAATGGCTCCACTTCCGCACATCGCTGCCTCAAATACACTTTCTAACTTACGACACTTCCGTAATGCCACTTAAATAGCCACTCCGCTTCACTGCAGGGGTATTGCTGTAGCACACACACCAGCGTTTCCACTTCAATTTTCATTTCCATTTCAATTTCAGTCTCCACCACACGCCCAGCAAACCGAACGCCTTTGTCTCTATAAGTGTAATATTGTACAAATATCGTACACAAATGTCGTAATTAATCATGGAAAACGGATGTTTTTCTTATTTCCTTTGACTTCCGTTTCATTGTGCAAGAATTGTGCTCGTGTCTGTGAAGTATTCTTATAACAAGTACATTTGTGCTTCAGTGTGTTTGTGCCCTGCATTTGGATATTGTGAGCTGCAGCACATATACTCGTACTCGTACTCGTACTCGTAAATACATTGAGTTTTTGGTACGTGAGATTTACAATTTGAGCTCTCTGCTCAGCATTAGGAAGTGGTGTTTTCTTTGCTACGCTACCACATTTTCTGCTTTGTCTCGCGTGCCATCGGAATTTCACAAGTACAGCCAGTAGGAAGCAGCAAATTTCAGTTCGGCCCCGCACAGCACAGAGCAGCGCAGCACAGTGCAGCATTCCCCCCCAGCATATTGGATTTGTGTACTTAGTTCCCTTCTGGCGGCGTACATTTTGCATAATGGCTTACCATACGCTGCCGCCGGTTTAGTTTGTGTTTATCTAAGAGTGCATGCATTTATTTGCGTTTGGCTGGGAATTTTGTTTCTGTGATAAACTAAACACATTTTACTTCAAATTGGCAATAAATAATACTTGCCTCTTGCTACTTGCTACTTAAGATAACAAATTGTTGAACGATAACTGCCGCGTGCTGCTTGCTGCTGGCTGGTGTTGCATGTTCCCAGTTACTGGCCTGCCATTACCATTTGGCAGCGGTTGCAGTGATTGTGTTTACGTTATTTGATGCCACCACCATCTGTGGCGGTGGTGCGGTTATTGTTGTTGTTGCCGGTGTTGTTTTAGGAGTATAACTAATATTTATACATTACAGTAGTGCTGCTAATTTCCATTAATTGTATGCGGCTTACTTCGCCAGACAATTCTCCCTTTGAGAATTTCTGCAGTCTATCCATTATACCGTAATTACGTATGCAGCATCCTCATTGATGGTAGTTAGTCAAGACGCCGGCAGGTAATGCCTTTCATGATGTGTTATCGCTCACATTTGCCGAGCTGGAGGGTTCACTTAAGCATATGTTTTTACATGTTTCGAAGCAATATGCAGCAATAATGATCCCATTGCATGGAAAATTTACCATGACTTTTTGGCATAAACATATATATTCAACTATGTATTGAAGGATTATATTCGGGTACATTGTTTAAAGAGTTGCTGAACACTTGAACAAATTTACTGAGATGTTGTTGAAACAACATTTTCTCAACTTGAACCAACTGGAGACTCCACATTTGTTTGATTTTAAAGAGAAACTCCAAATTTATATAAAATTTAAAATAGCAAAATATTCTGAAATAGTAAAGAAAAAGGCATTTGGTCAATTCATTGGAAAACATCCGAGACTCCCACCAGGAGAGTCCATAAAAAGGGGAAAAAATCAAAATTTATCTGTTCATACAGTTCAAGGATCTGATGTCTAGTGACTGATTCTAAGGCCAATTTAGGTAATCCAGCAAGCGGCAAGAGCGGTAACTTTTCTCTGGGTATAAAACATATTGTTATGATGAAGAATCTGTTACCCCAACAAGCGGTAAATAACTATACGCAGTATGAAGATTCTACCCTAAAGAGGACATTTCTTATAAGACTGCCGAAGACTACGAGGTATAAAATCTTTGTCTTAGGAATATGTCCAGTTTACCTCAATGCCATGCAAAATAGCTAGACAACCCTGGCCAAAGATAAATGTCACGCGCTCAAAGGGCTTAGTGTCTCTAAATAGACTAAGTATAGGTTCCGTAATTAGTGTCCTAACGGGACACTGGACACTGGGTACTCACGGGTTTAGATTGAGGATTGCCTCTAACGACTTTTGCAGGAGCTGCATGAAAAAGTAGGAGGAAGAGTTCTTTTTACACCTGTTATATACGTGTCCAGCGCTGTCCAGAATGAGGTGCCCTTTTCTGTACTCTTTGGAAGATATTTCAAATAAAAAGATAAGTTCCATCAGCTGCTTCATTAACAGCTCCAAATGGCTGGACCTTTGAAAGGGATGGGACCTGTTTGTCTCATGTGGTATCACAAGGGGTCAATGATGGCCTAAGTGAGCCCTTCGGGGGTCTCTCTAGCTACTACCCCAATGCCACAGCTTAAGGAATACTTGGATTCCACTAGGATTAATTGGTAATAAAATATCCACAGTGTGTGTAGAGTGTGTCTGGACTTGTGATCTAATCTAATAGAAATATAATTAGCTTCTAACAATATTCTTACATAATTTAATAAAATGTATAAATGTATAAATGGCATGTTATGAGAGCAAACAAATATTAAATCACTGTGGCATTGTAATAGTTTCCAAAAGTCAATTGCTTTGGTTGCAGATTTTTATTGGTGCTTGAGATCAATTACTTTGGTTGCGAGAACAGAGTAAAACGCTTTTCAGAGAATGCAACTCAACCCTGAAGTAAACTAAGTCCGAACACAAAATTGAATTCTAACAATATAAGAGACATTTTAAACTTCATTTCGTCTAATACTCAAGTAGACTAAGTCTCTCACATGTCCAATAACACTGTAGTGAAGCATCTAAATAGCCCTTAAAGTAATTTCCTGTATATTCTATTGTAAATCTTCATGCTCAATTGATGTCTTGAATTTCTGTGATTTATTTTAAAGTGCAACTCAACAAATTTGTCGCCAACTCTCATCTTGTTAAAGGTATGGGAAATTTAGTAAATTGCAATCGATAACATCTACAAAAAGGACACTCACTCACACACACACAGCCACAAACACACGTAATTCGGGTGGGTAATATTCGCAAAAAGAAACAAAAATATGGAACAAGGAAAGGAAAAAAAAGAAATAAAAAAGTCAACCTACAAAAGCAATAACTGCCAAAAATACAGCTAGACAACAAATGCTCAAACAAAAAAATACAGGAAAATGTTGCGAAGAAGCAAATGTCCTCACACTCAGACGACCTACATACCAAACAAAGCACAAAAACCACCCCTCGCACCCGAGACCGCACCCAACTGCTGCTAGAATATAACGCAAAAACGTACCAAACTAGAAATGGCACGTTTCAAAGCATTTTCTTTCTATATCTCAGCAAGTGCGAGTAGCACCCTGCTTGAATGCCTGCCCGACTGGCGGGAAGGATGGATGGTTGACTGGTGGGCTGACTGGATGTCTGCAGAGAAAAGCACAGCCTGCCAGCTTGCCAGCCAGGCAGCTATTCAGTCAGTGAGCGAGCCACCAGCACCAACACCAATACCGATACCGATACCATCCAACCAACCATGCCCAAAACATCGCGCGGGAACAAGAACAAAAACAACAGCAGCAAGAACGACAACAACAACAGCAGCGAATCAAAAAAAAAAAAAAAACTAGAAGGAACGTGCAATAGCTGAAAATATGGTTTCAATAAGACGACAGCTTTGTGGGGAGCAGAGACTCACTCGGTCGGTGCCTTATACGAGTATAACTGCCACACATATAACTGCCTTAAATGGAAATTGAATGACAGTAGCGCTTGTAGTGGCACCAAGTACGAGTATACTACCCTCGTATCATTTATCATCATGTTGGCTGCAATTAATCATCAAACGCACTGTGCTGTTGTCTACAGCGAAGCCAGCAAGTGGCGGCAGGAGTTACTCTAACGCGGTTAAGGCAATGTCCACCCCCTCCTTAACGGATATAAACGCACACAACACATATAAGAAAAATGGGAAAAGAGAAAAACAACAACAAGAACGAACGTCAAGTATTTCACACATGCAGTAACAGCGGTAATAGCAGCGGCAGAGAATCATCAGCAGAGCGTCAGGAGCAGCAGTGTACGAGAGTATTAGCAGCGCAGCAGCTGCCGAGAAAATGAGCTACGAATTTAACTATTGAGTTGCAAAACGTGGCAAGCACGTACTTTGCCGCTAACGTGCTTTTCATAAAGATGCTCGCTCGCTCTGTACCGCTTCATACTAGGGTACTTCGTATGTAGCATGGCTTTGGCGCTGATTGCGCTAAAGAGCGGCGGTATGACTGTGATGGTGATGATGATGTTGCTGGCGATGGTGCTGGTGGCAGTCGTGGTGCTGTTGCCGCTGTTGTTGCTGTCTGAAATGGTGTTGTAAGCTGATAGCTCCAACCCATAAACAAGTAATACTCGTACGTACACCAAGTGAGTCTATGAGTGTAACCCAACATTACAGTTGACGGTTGGGCTGTGTTGGTGGCTTGTCAGTCAGTACAGGAGCATAATTTAATTAAGTTTGCCAAAAGTCATGGTGTTGGCTTTTACCACAATTTCTACCATGCTTTTCAACAATTTTTTTAAAGATATACTTTTTATTTTTATTTCAATTCAATTTTCGTTTGCTTTTTGCTTCTGCACCTGTCTGACTGACTTAACTGACATTGACTTCTGTTGCCTTGTCGACTCGTAAATCTTGATTAGTTTTTGACTTTTGTCTTTTATCATGTTTAAATGCATTTTTCTCCATTTCTCTGTTGTACTCGTAGAATAGTTTCGCCTCTACGAGTACCACAAATGTATTACATTATTCTAGATTGCTGGCAAATTTGTTTAGAGCTTCTTGCTTTGGCTTTGAATTATCTCCTCTCCTAATTGGTTGTACTATTATGCGATATGCTTGAATTGTACACTGACAAATTTGCGCTTATTACGGCAATACATCAAGTTAGGTATGGTTATTCTTCTTTTCCTGCGGCAACATTTGCGTTGCACCCACGTTTGCTGTAACCGTTGTACTACTCCTATTAAATAAATTAGCATAAACAATGAGTAGATATGTTGCCAGTATTAATTAACGTTTTTGTTAAGAGTTCCATCCAGCTTCTACGAATGTAAGTACAATGATTAAAGTGTGCTCATTAATTTGTTGTATACTGACCCACTATATTGAGTGAAATTGAGAACACTGTACAATATCGTGAAGTACACGGTAGTTCCTTTGAAAAATAGTACTCGTAACTGGATTTTGGTCAATATAATTATATTAATATACTTAAATGAAACAAATCACAGGTTTCTAACTAGTGACATTAATCAGAGTCGTCCTGAGTAATTCCTAGTCCATTTTACTATAAGTCAACAAAAGGCTATATGCATATAAAGGCTATATGTATATATTGGCTATATGTATATATAAAGACTATATTTATATAAAGGCTATATGTATATATAAAGGCTATATGTATATATAAAGGCTATATGTATATATAAAGGCTATATGTATATATAAAGGCTATATGCAATAAAGGCTATATGTATATATATATAAACCTATCTCAATTAAAGTATCTCTAAATGAAAGTTAGAGCTTGGTACTACACCCCAACAAGGAATTATTTATTTTCTCAACCGCTTCCATGGTAAAATTATTTCCTTCAACATTATGAAAGTTGGTGTATTTACAAATTTTCCTCGAAAGAATTCTGTTTACTTCGTTCCAAATTAAAAATCCACCCTCACACAATCCTGTTAAAAGTAACACTTTAAACTCAGAAGTATTTTCAATATATTTTGGCAAAAATTTGGCGCACTTGCGTTACTTACGCTTGTGCAGACATATTCGTAGGACTTGTGTACAGAATCTACACGCTTTTGTCACAATAAATTCGTATATTGAATTATGGTACACCCAACTCATATGTGTGTGGTGTACAAAATTGGCTTTAAGGGATGTTTTTGCTATGCTCCTTTTTTTTACTAATATTTTCTTGTTATTTTCCTTTGACGCGCCATTGAGTGTTAGGGTGGATATGTTGCCAGAATGACGCAAAGGGCACGAAAGTGTGTCACACAGAGCGACATGTGAACCACTAACGTTGAACTCAATGTTAAATGAGTTGTCATTGACGCACAGAGCACTTCGAATTTTTGTCTGCTCAGGCATCAAATTACTAACAAAGACAATGCTTAATTATAATACCCACTTTTAATAGGCAAATTTTCCAGACAACAATAATGCTTGGTAAACAAAACCTTCCCCACTCAGTCATCGGCAGCGCCACCTCCACCTCCATAGCCAACTAAAGACCTTAGAGTGCTTTGTGTGTGTGTGTGTGTGTCCATGTCAGTATTTTTATGTACGAGATTTGTTGGCAAAATGTAACGACGTAATATTTTGTTTGTCGAAATAGCATTTATCCTGAAGGTCTCGCTGCTACACATCCTTTTTGCTCTTTTTTCGCATTTTTTCTTCTTATTATTCTCAATCATGCCTATTTACTATTGGAAAGCAATGCGCACAAAGCTGTTATTAACAACACCGACTTCTTCGATGGGAAGTTTATATTTCAGTGCAGACTTGAAGTCTCAACCGAGTCATAATTTCAGTACTTACATTTGAAATTGTCAAATTTGACCTTTTTCCTTGTATTTTTAATATACGAGCCACTGAAATTCCTTGCACAATATTTTTCTCCTCAAATTTCAAGAATTTTTCCTACCACAAATTATTCTCCTTGCAATTATTTGTCTTTTATGCATTCTTTTATTCTGCCGGAATTCTGCATATGAGTGAATGTATATATATATATATACTCGTATATCTGCATGGACATATGAGTTTCTGCGGTGGTTATTCCTTGACAATGCAAAATTGTGGTAATCCTAGTTTTTGTTGTTGTCATGGTGGCTAAGGCAAATTTTAAGTACACTTTTCAAAGATATGCCATGCAAGCAGCGGGAGCAGCAGCGGAGCAATAAAAGTTTATGCTCATATATAAAATGGCATAAAGTTTAGTTTTTGACAGACAATAATAATCATAATGTTCATAAGGATATGTTTCAAATGGATATACATGCAAGCAGCTTGCATAAATATATAAATAAAAATTTCATTATTTTTGTCCTTATGCACTTCTGTTCAAAGTACGGATACGCATTCAGTAAAGTTGCACATATGCACTCAAGCAGTATTTATGATGAGGGGGCTATGAAATTGCAGACTTATATAGCTCTTTGGTTCCAAGTGGTAGTAAATGAATGAGTTCATCGTTGTTCAATTTAGTGAATTCTAGACGCGGTACTTCTATGAGTTAGGGATAGTAAAGAAAAAAATCCTCTGAATATGAATATTTTTCTGATGAGGGGCTATTTTCCAAAGAGTTTTCACTGAGCACTTGTATTTATCTATACTATAATTCCGACTTTTCAATTATAGTATAGGTAAATACAAATATGAACTGTGATGGTCAACCCAACGATTTGTCGGTTACTGACAACATTTTTCTCACAACGAAAATTATGACAATGAGTTTTTGAAAGCTAAACTCCTCTGCGGATATTTGAGTCACATGGAAACACAAAAATTATGTTGGGATGAGTCTCCAAGGAAACCAATTTTTCGTTTAGTCGGATGGAATAAAATTAAAAGGTCTTACGAATAAAGTAAAAATAGTTTCGTGGATTTTCAAGTGTTCCTAACAATCTTAAATCAAGCAAATGGAAATTTTCGACCTTATAATTGCATGTCCCCCTCTATCAAATTTCCATAGCCTTCTCATACTCGACTCTTCTAGAAACTGGTAATAAAACTGGAGATACCACAGTTCTGACCTTCATTATTTAAACAAATTCTTTTATTTAGCTGGTATTTCTTTCGTTCTGGACATAACTAAGCGTAAGTACCGGACGTTCCTTCCGACTGACACGCATACATACACCAATCCATAAATACACTTGCACGCACATTCTCACACAGAAAATTGTTTTTCCTCATTATATCAATAAGTTGGTTCTCTTTTGTTTTGATTCTGTGCTATTTTTGTTTTGTTTTTAATCAGCTAAATGTCAAAATATTTATTATAAATTACATTCCTCTTGACATAAATCTTACAGCTTCCGTTTTGCCAGCCAAAAAAATAAAAATAAAAAAGCAAAAATCTCCCAGAAGCCGGAAAAAAGGACGAAAAGAGGAAGAGAGCAGAAATAACCTTCCACACCATCGTTCACAATTTACGAGTGTAACAACAACGACGCTGCCGCTTTATTGTGCTGTCGTCTGCATGATGCCTGATAAGCGATAACAATAATTTCAGCCTACTTCCACTTCCATTTTTGCTGGCTTTTTCCTTTTGACGGTTCAAACTTCTCAGACTAGCGCCCACATTGTGTCCCGCATAGGCCAAACACAACAGTTCTGAACTCTATATGAGTGGCTGTGGGTGTGTGAGTGTGTGTGGTCTGATATGGCATTTTAGTTGTCGAGGAATTTGATTATATTTTGCAAGGCTTCCCTCACTAATTCCTAAACACCGATATGGGTTTTATATACTCCTTGTCTCGTACTTATGATGACATGTCAGTCATCAGTGTAGGTCGAGTACCATGAAGGACGGAAGGTACGGGTTGAGGCGTGTTGTTGTATGGCTATGCTGAGGGTGTATGCCTAAGCTGATATGATTGTTTTTTCACATCAAATACGTTTGGGTGTACTCACGGCATATGGGAGAGGCGTGCTGCTTCCATGCATTGTATTGGCGTGTCGTAAAAGATTTGTTCGACTTGGCTATGTGTCAAAAGGGTAGCAAGTAAGTGTGTGGCTGCTGCTGCTGCTGCTGGTTGCACTCATACTAAGCTGCTATTTTGTTGTTTTTTTTCTTTTTTATTGATTGGCTGGCGAAAAGGTCATTTGAGGGATTTGTTTTGTTTAGCGATTCACTGTTTACCAATGCATATCTCTAAAGCTCTTTACAGGATTATTAGCAATTTAAATTTCGTTCAATGAAATCCTTTTAAGTGCTTGAAATGCTTGCTGAGTGTTTATGACAACAGGAGTGACGCATGCAGCTGACAGCTTGAATCATCAGCCAGCCAGCACACTCCCAGAAAGCAGTTCGTTCTTAAATCAGTACGAAAAACTGTTTTTATTTTGGTATTTAAACATTTTTTAAATTAAATTTTTTATTTCTCACACCCAATTTAACAATGAACTGAAATTTATGACTAAAGTTGCGCCATATGTTAATCAGCAAATCAAACAAAGCGCTTTTTACTTTTAAGCGTCTTCCCGGCTTTGCTCCGGGACGGTTTGCATTCGGATGGGATCGGCGGCGGGCTGCTTTGGGTGTAGGCATGGGAACTGCTGGACTGCACATTTCAAAATCTCTCTCATAGTGGCACCCCCTTAATTGTATATATTCGGGGGGAGACTCATACATAAATATTTGCTTACTTTTTAGTAAAAATGAAAAAGAAAATAAAAAATTTCACTCTAAACAGAAAATCAATTTACACTCCCTTGAAGTGTGTCTGACTGTGCCCCCAAGAAGCTGAGGGGGAACAAGCGTTAATGTGCTAGGCTCTCTTTCTCACCATGCTTTCATAGACCTTTTAAAATTTACATTTATTTGTGGGTATTTTTTCCTTCTTTTTTGAAGCATTTTAAGTGTTAAATTTAGTGCCATTTCATTTTTTCCCATTTACAGATTTTTAACGCTTCGAAAAGTTTTCGGCAGTTCCTCCCGTTGCCAGTTGCTACTTCACTTAAGTTTGGTTCAGTTTCCCACCAATTCTAATTTTAAATATATGAATTTATATACAATATTCGATCTGATTTGGTAGTGTCTGAGCTGAATAGAATCTTTATTTATATGTCTGAGTTCAGTTCAAGTTCATTTGGTTTTCAATCGTCCGTGATACTTCAACATTTCGTTTGGTTTATATTTTATTTGTTGGTGTTTAATATTTTCTTTTTTTAATGAACGAAATTTGTGTCAAATTTGAATAATTCTGAATGAGAGATTTTCTAATT
Organism: Clusia tigrina; assembly: GCA_920105625.2. Taxonomy (NCBI): domain Eukaryota; kingdom Metazoa; phylum Arthropoda; class Insecta; order Diptera; family Clusiidae; genus Clusia; species Clusia tigrina. The sequence continues at coordinate 404,850,531 of OV050030.1, forward strand.
ACTCTCTTCGTTTATAGGACTGATTACTAGAGGCGTGTGAATACCGAAAGCTACAAGATTAGTTAGATCGAGAGTTGTTGATCTCTATAGTGCATTATTTTCCTCGAAGTTGCTTATGATTTCCAGCAGAATAGCCATATAGGAATTTTGTTATCCCATACAACATTCGAGGTAACAAATTTTGTAAGGCCAAAATGCTATTGAGAAAAAAATTTATATATTGTTCTCTATCTTAATAATGATTCATAAAATCAAAGTACTGTGTATTTACATCGAAAGAACAACTAACTTGGAAAGTTTTATGGGTTTTACCTGATTATTCAAAGATATCAGCATTATAAAATTCATTCAATGAGAAAATTTAAACTTTTCTTTCTGTGCACATTTCACGGGCATGTGTCTGGTAAATTTCGGGTCCTTATCCTCCACCCATCCATCTTTACATATAATTCCAGCATTCAATTAAATCAGCATTAATGCGGTGCCTCTTTTCCATGGTCACATTTCTTTTTATATTTTCTTCTTATCAAGCCAGTTGGATCGTCCTTTGCGTTCACCTTAAACCTGGCTTAAACAAGAGACCACACCGACAAACCAACACACCCACACACAAATATGGACACCCAGTGGCAATCCATGTCAAAGTGTCATGAAAAAATAAACTCCAAATGCAATTCAAGGACAGAAAGAAACATGGTAATTGAAATTTGTGGTTACCTTTCAAAGGCACCCACTTTTTTCTTCTCTTATTAAGCAGGCAATTTAATAAGAAATTGTTGCCTGGAATTGAGATTTCTTTCGCTGAATCCCAAACTTAAAATATGTGTTTATTTGCAGATGCAACGCACAAAGAGTCGTGTTAAATGTACTCAGCTGCAGAAGAAAAAAAGAAACGCTTTTAATTGAATTGCAAAACAAAAATAACACAAAACAAAGAAACATGTTCTCTTAGGCCGCTCAAGTGATTGATGGCTACACGCCGCGCGAATTATGGACTACGCGAGCTACTTAATGGAAATAATGCGGTAGACTCGAGCCTGAAATCGACATATTGCAAATGCAGAAGAATGAACTGGGGGGTGGTGGTGGTGGTGCTGGTGCTTCTGAGAAAATTGTTTTGTGCAAGTGCTCCTATTTTCCTCTTTTCCTTGCTTGCTGTCGAGTGTTCGTTCTTCTTGCGCTTATCAAAGTAAATTTTTCCCTTGAATGGTATGAATCACTTTTATACTTAAAGTATACGGGAACACTTGTTGATAAAGTCTGCTCTGAAAGAGTACGAGTAGTCGAGCAGATAAGTACTCGTAGTAAAGTTCAACAGAAATATTCAATGATTAAAAACTTTACTATTAAAAATTGTTTACAAATATAGAAGAAAGACATAAATTTCAGTTTTAATGGAATGTAGAAATTGCATTTAAATATTTGTATTACTGCATGAAGAGCTGAATGGAACAAAGTACGTGGAAAGTAGCTTTTAGTGGAGCAAAATATAACAAAAACAGAATTACTTGTGAAAATAGCAAAGACCACGAAAAGAATTACAAAATAAATAAAAATGAAATACAATAAATGTGAAGGAAAACTGATTTTCATTTCTTATATTTCATTAGTTATTTACGTTCAGACTGTGAGGAGCCGCCGAACAAAACATGTACTCGTTCAGAGCAGGAGACTTCAAAGCGTACGCACGTAGTAGTCCTGCAGTGAGAGGATGTGTGTGTGTGTGTGGAATATACTCTGCACCAAGCGTCAAGTTGCAAGTAACAAGTTAAATTTCTATAAAGTTTACTTTACTGCCAGAAGAATTCTGTACTTTTTTGCGTTTGCTTCTTTTGGTTATTGTGGCAAATTGATTGCCTGCGATTTGTTCATTGTTACTTTTCCTTCATTTATTTATTTTGTCTGCTCCTTTCCCATCGATTACAACATGTCAAAGTAGTTGACAAGCTTTTGTGTAGCGACTTACAAGCAACTTACATATATACATATGTTGGTCTATTTATTCAAAAAAGTAGGCGTGGTATGTTGATTTTCCTCTTTTGTGCCAGGTTCATGCTTACTTTTCCCCTTCGATTACTAACAGCCAAGTTATCATAAACCGCACATACAGGGTAAAGTGCAGAACTATTTTGCCACATACGCCTTTGTAATTCCATGTTATTATGTTTATGAGATTTTCCCCTACCCCCCTGATGAGTAACTGTTAGAAGGATTATTCAAATTGGATATTTGTATGAGCTCCTTTGTCGCAGGTTCATATTGCGGGCAAAAGTAATTCTTTTAATTAGTTCATGTTTTTTTATTATCTTAAGCAACTATAGAGAGAATCCTTCACAAAATGGCATTGCTGCCACACATTGTGGGCCTGACATAATCCAATATATTTAATTATCACATGGCACCGTACACATCTGCCCAAGTACCTACTCTAATTAAATATGAATCCTTGTATGCTGCATACCGACCGATCTAGTGGCGATTATACCCTAATATGTTTCATCCTTAAAGCCGTTGATCTGTGTACATGTGAACATGAACGGAATAAACTGCCATGGGTACCTACTCGTTCGTGCTCCGATGTGTACAGATTGTAGAAAGTTCGAAGGGGCTATTCCCATTTTCTTGAATGACTACTTGAATTACTTACCGAAGTTTCTGAGGACTCTAGTCGTACGGCGTTTGGTCGTTAGCTGAAGGTATGAAGTAATGACGACTTATTCTTTAGCTGCCAAAAACTAGATACAACTAAGGACTATTAAAAGTGTTTGATAGATAGATAGATATGTATATATCTATATATATATATATATTTAAGGCTGTTATACACTGCGACCTGAAAGATCTATTGTGATGCCCCTATTTATTTGAAAGATGAGGAAAGTCTCATCTGTAAATCTTCTGTCAGGTTAATTGTCGACAGGAATTCATATATTTTGGAGGAATGAAGATGAGGGATCTTGCTCATAAGAGTCTTTAATTACTCAAATAAAATGTCATCCCAGAATGCCAATTCCCCACCCAGTGAGCTCATTAGAAATCTCACTATTAGAACTTTAAATTGATTGATTTTCTCTATCTGTCCATCTCGCTTTTTCTATCTCTCTCTCTTTCTCTATCGTTATCTGTCTCTATATTTCCTCTATAGTTCCTCTCTCTCTTTCTGCCTGTCTCTCTCTCTTCCATCATTCTCTCTGTTCCATCTTTCTTTCTTTCTCTCTTTCTCTCTGTTCCATCTTTCTCTGTATCTCTTTCTCTCTCTGTATCTCTCTATCTCCCTCTTTCTCTGTTCCATATTTCTCTCTCTCTTTTTATCTCTGTTCCATCTTTATCTCTCCCTCCCTCTTTCTCTCTGTTCCATCTTTCTCTCTGTTCCATCTTTCTCTCTCTCTTTCTATCTGTTCCATCTTTCTTACTCTATTTCCCTCTGTTCCATCTTTCTCTCTGTTCCATCTTTCTTACTCTATTTCCCTCTGTTCCATCTTTCTTTCTTTCTCTCTTTCTCTCTGTTCCATCTTTCTCTGTATCTCTTTCTCTCTCTGTATCTCTCTATCTCCCTCTTTCTCTGTTCCATATTTCTCTCTCTCTTTTTATCTCTGTTCCATCTTTATCTCTCCCTCCCTCTTTCTCTCTGTTCCATCTTTCTCTCTCTCTTTCTATCTGTTCCATCTTTCTTACTCTATTTCCCTCTGTTCCATCTTTCTCTCTTTCTCTCTGTTCCATCTTTCTTACTCTATTTCCCTCTGTTCCATCTTTCTCTCTTTCTCTTTCTCTCTGTTCCATCTTTCTTACTCTATTTCCCTCTGTTCCATCTTTCTCTCTCTCTATCTCTCTGCCTCTCCCTCTTTCTCTCTCTCTTCCATCTTTCTCTCTCTCTCTCTTCCATCATTCTCTCTCTCTCTTCCATCATTCTCTCTCTCTTTCTCTCTGTTCCATCTTTCTTTTTCTTTCTCTCTTTCTCTCTGTTCCATCTTTCTCTCTGTTCCATCTTTCTCTCTCTGTATCTCTTTCTCTCTCTCCCTCTTTCTCTGTGCCATATTTCTCTCTCTCTCTCTCTCTCTCTTTTTCTCTCTGTTCCATCTTTCTCTCTCCCTCCCTCTTTCTCTCTGTTCCATATTTTTCTCTCTCTTTCTCTCTGTTCCATCTTTCTTATTCTATTTCCCTCTGTTCCATCTTTCTCTCTCTGTATCTCTTTTTCGCTCTGCATCTCTTTCTCTCTCTGTATCTCCTTCTCTCTTTCTCTCCCTCTTTCTCTCTATTCCATCTTTCTCTCTATATCTTTCTCTCTGTCGCATCTTTCGCTATTTATCTCTCCCTTCCTCTTCCTCTCTGTTCCATTTTTCTTTCTCTCTCTATTTCTCTGTTCCATCTTTCTCTCTCTCTTTCCCTTTTTTCATCTTTCTCTCTCGCTCTTTCTCTCCCTCCTTCTTTCTGTTCCATTTTTCTTTCTCTCTTTTTCTTTGTTCCACTTTTCTCTCTCTCTATCTCTCTGTTCCATCTTTCTCTCGCTCTGTATCTCTTTCTCTCTCTGTCTCCCTGTCCTTCTTTCTCTCACTGTCTCTGTATCTCTTTCTCTCTCTCTCTCTCTCTCTCTCTCTCTCTCTCTCTCTCTGCCTCTATCTCCCTCTCTCGCTTTCTCTTGTTGTATAGAATGAAAGCTATATCTTCTAAACCCGAACGTCAAACCCTCCTCCTTCCTCTCAGATCTCTAATCTGCATGTTTCAAAGAAGTCCTTACACAGTTATTAGAAACCGTCACAATTGCGATCTACTTAAACCGAATTTATGATTAATTTAATTAGATTTAATAACTATTATCTCCATATCTATGGATACATCGCATAACTCCTTAATTTTCCTTAATTGTGCGATTGTGTACAATTTCTGACCTTAACTGAATTCATATCAATTTAATTGGAATTGTGCTTAGCGAAGTTGATTTCATTTTAGCTTTCAATACCAGCGATAATTGCTGTCATAATCAACTAAAAATGGCCATGATTCATCAGGATTGCATACCACTAAAATTGAGGCATGTGCACGCCTATTGTGCGCGTAGAGTGCCCCGTCGTCGCTGCTTGACCAAACTTACTGGTCTTCACCAATATCTCCACTTCTCTGCGATTACTTGTTCTATCTTAGTTATGTCTGTCAGAGGAGGCAAAATGAAACGAAATGCTTTTCATTACATTTGGCAATTTACGAGCTTATTTATCATGTTCGTGTTGGAGCTGGTTTCTTCACTTTTGTATTGGTTTGGTATTGGTTTTGCTGTTTTTATATTTATTCCTTTTCATTATTTTTGTTGTATTGTAGTTTTGGGCTTTTGTGTAGGGATAACAAAATTTATCATAATTGATTGAATTGGCATTTGAGCAGGGATGGGAATCAGCTGTGTGTATTTATAAACGTGTGCTTTTATGCTGGAAACATAATTAAGGAGAAGTAGAAGTATTCATGGCACATAATTAACAAAAAAGAAAGTTTTCCTCTTATTTATTGTAGTGGGAAAATTGAATACGGAATATCGAGAATTCCGCAAAAGCAATTAATACTTATATTGTTTTTCTCTGCGGCAGTAAATTATGGTTATTATTAACCCTACTTCTGCTCCATTACTGGGTATTGTGAGTATTGTCTTAACTTTTTCTATGCTTTCTATTGAAGTTCTGAGGATGATAGAGGGGTTATCTTGAGATGCCGTATAAAGTCTGCTTAGGGTGGGGATCCAACTTTGATCAACTGTCACGAATATTACTTATAAATTATAAATGATTTTATCTCCTCATTTATTTGTATTTTAATTTAATTTACCTCTCCAAACAGCGACTTGATTGCATATTCTACTTAGGGATGTATCGTTACTTGTAAATACATATATATGATAGATGTTTTGTTGCGACACTTGATGAATTTATTCTATTCTAGTATATCTTAATATTCTATTCTAGTATACCATAATTAAATTAAACTGCGAGGGGTGTGGCAATGAGTACTAGCTACTGAGGCCTTCGACTCGAAGAGAAAATATTTGTTTAGAAAGGAGCATTTTGTGGGCCAAGTCTTGAGCAATATTTGAACTTGCGACCCTCTGATGTGAGTCTAGCATGGTTACCACCAGATCACAGAGAAGGGCGGTTTGATGAATTTAAGTTAAAATTAAAAGTGCGGAAAACTGGATTTTGTGTCTAGTAATACAAAAAAGTGTATTTGATTATTCAGTTGTAATGAAAGTTTTTTAATTTATAATTATTATAATTCATAAAGATTTAATTTATAAAGTTTTTATAAAGCCACAGTTTTACAAGTCTCAAATGTATTGCTAAATCACATTTATCATTCCAGTAGCAAAGTCACAAAGTACTCGATATTCATTTTGGATAGAAGGATGCATTTTTGGCTACTTCTTTACTTAATTTATTATATATATATTTATATATTATTAATATATTTATATTATATATTATATTATAATTAATATATTTATTATATATTGCTGAATGTATATAAGGTTAGGTTAGGTTAGACTGGCTGGCCGTGAAGGCCACACATAGACCTGCAAGGTCCTTTGCGATGTCGGATGCACCTATCCTACACCTATTGAAGTGTGCAAATTTCAATGGTTTGTAAGTTTTTACTGGAGCATTGTAGAACCTTCCAATTTTGGGAGAATAAAGTACTCGTGTCTCTGGTCAATTTGAACCATCTGTTATAGTTCTGCTACCCTTGGGTCCAAAATGAAACACTGATAAAACTTCAAATGACTCTAACTTCCATACGGTGCGTCCTACACATATCAAAGTTTGCAAACTTCAAATGCTGTAAGAGCTGTAGTATAAATCGTTAACCAGAGGGACTGTTGAATGTAATTTCAATTGCAATTTTTTGTTGTTGTAATTTTTGTGAACTTCTTGAACCCGTAGTCATTCATTCATTCTTTTCGTACTATTGTAGGTAAGATTATTAGTTTTTCTCATCCGTCCAAATTTTCCAGGAGTTGCCATATTCATGGGTCTACATTTGTATCATACCAGCGAGCCGAAACCTTTAGAACATACTCCCTTGTCTCATACGTATTTATTATTTACAGTTTCTGAACATATAAAAAATAAATAATCCATTATCAAGCTTACTTTAAAATTTTTAAATATCGTTATTTTCTACTTCATCCCATTTGAATTAATAGGAATTTAAGTAATATTTCATAATTTATAACCATGCAAATGTTTTGTTTATACCTGAAAGACTAAAGTGATTGTGTGTCATTAACTTCCTTCCAAGAATTAGGTAACGATTTGTTTGGAATGCCAAGGCTTCGTAGATGTGAATTGTTATATAAGTCATAATTACTGTTGTACTACCTTCAAGCGATAGTTTACTGAAAAGATCTACCTAACGAGTTTTTAAAGCAAAGTTTTTTTTGGCAATCCGCCCCAAATGGTAATAAAGTATTGAGTATTTTTTTAAGATAACCCCAATTTATAATTTAAATTAATGTGCACAAATAATATACATGCGAACTAATTTATAGTCACCACTATCGGAGTACCTGGTCGGATCGTAAAATATAAACTCAGTTATTTCAAGCGTATTTAGCCAGCTCAAGTGTTGCTACCCCCTATTTCCAGGTATTTCCTAGCTATCATGCATAAAATATTAGTTTCTCATGGGAGGTGCCACAATAAATATTTCAATCTCGCTCAGTTTTTTATCAGGTTGTTTGTACTCACTCAGAATATATTAATGCCGATATTAAATATAACAATTTTCCTAACTTTAATTGATCTGGAATTCCCCATTGTTTTTGCAATAAAGATTAAGTCGAAAAAATGCATCTGAAAATACTCATTTGTAGTGAGATTGTATGAGAAACTCATATTGCTGTGTGAGTATGAGTTGCTACAATGAATCACTTCAAATGAAGTGCTGTTTTAAAGCTACCCTCAATGGAGGAGGGTTGTGCCTGCGATAAACAATTAGTTCCCCATCCTACTGACTTTAAAATGTGGGAGGATAGTGATGCAAATTAATTTCAGTTTAATTGCAGTCATTACAAGGCTAGTCTACCTGAATCAATCACCGCTCACTCCGGCCACATTAATACAGGTAACAGAATCTGGGGCATCATATCGGTCCTTGTTAAAAACTTAGATTAAATGTGGAAGGGTAAAAATAATTGTTGTGACTTTTTCGTCATCAAATAATACTATTATAATAATACTTATCGTTATCTTTTCGGTATGCCCTGCACTTACTCGGTGTATTTTTGTTAATGAATGGACTGACTTCTAATGCGGCCTTACTCAATGTATTGAATTGGATATTTGAAGTGAATGATGATGAAATCAATCCGACGGAATTGACTTCAAAACGTATTTCATCATTTGAACTTAATTGAGTCCTTTAATAGGTGTTCTGATTGCTGTGAGTTAATAATTCATCAAGAAGCTGCTAAACTAATAATAACACAATCCAACAAATATATATATAAATATGTTAAAGTGAAATGCAGCCCCAATTAGATCACAACCTCAGTAACAGCCACTCCCAGTCAATCATTAACTATTTAAAGGATTTCCTATTTTTATACTGAGCTGTTCCATTTCATCCATATAGGATTTTGTGCATTGTTACCTATTGAACACATCGTTTAATTCTGCTGCAATAGACAATTGCAGCTACAAATGCGTGGGTTGCCTACTTAATTAATTAATTTGAGGGTACAAAGCAACCATAAAAGTGTACGCAACTATTGTTAGGGGCTTACTATAAATCCTCGTTGAGCACTCTAATTAACTGGTTGCAGTTTAAATTAAAATTTCATAGGTTCAGCACAACCTTTGAAGTCAGCATTCGTCGATATCGCCCACTCCCATCCATCCGACCTTATCAGTGTAGCAAAATTGCACGATTGTCCATTTCCGTGGACACGCTTAAGCGGTGTTAGTGATTAATGATGTTATACCGCTCCACTCTATACAAATAAATTGTACAAATTATTGAAAGGAATCCAAATACATATACACACACACACACACACCCACTCACACACACAACTACATACTTACTCATATGTAGACAACTCACACTCCCAAGAACGAAACTATTTCCTTTTTATGCCGGGAATTAATTTGTTGCTTATACGTACGGGTGTATGAAAAAAGGAAAAAATCTGTAAAAGTTTGTGGCCTTTTTTGCTGTAGTCCTGCTGCCGCTCTATCAATCTCAATGGACACACTTTAAGTGTTGCCAGTTTTTGTTGCTGTTGTTGCTTTTTCATATTTCGCTTCAATTTTATTTTTTCGGTTGTAATATGCGCAAGCAAGGTCACTTCAGCTTCCACAATTTGCTAGTATAACTAATGATGACATGTTATTTTATTAAGTTACGAGTACCCGGCAAGAACACTTTTTCTCTTCGTACACAGTTTTATACGCTTTTCGTAATTAATGATTCTGTTGTAAATAAATAAATAAATAAATTATTGGAAAAGTCTGCGCAAAACAGAGAGTTTGGCTTTGCTTCTTTTTGTTGTTGTTTTAATTTCAATTTTCTTTATTGTTTTCACTTCCTTTTATTTTAATCAAGGTAAAAGTAAAAGAATATTATCTCAGCTGTCTGTTCTATGACTACCTATCATTAATCAAAAGTGCTCAAATCTGTGTCATTCTTTCAGTTGACTGAATTTTATGGCAAGCAGGATTTAGTGCTATAAATTTTGAAATTCTGGAAACTGAGTATCAGCGATTAAATTTATCACACCACAAAATTGTTCTATTTACAGTTAGGGATAAACCCCTATTTCAACACTGAAGGCAATCCTCAAGAAAGCAAGTTTTTTAAAACTCCAATTTGGTTTTTTAGCACTCCATTTTTATTACTTTTTTTTGAAGTCCATTGGTGTGTCCATCTTTTTTTCTATTTGCTTTCTACATTTTGCTGAATTATTTCCAGCATCAATTTAATTAATTTAAGCAATTAGCCAATCAAATCATGCATTAATTCAATAAAATTGCAAGCTGTGGGAAATGTTGCCTTCCCCTTGCCCTCCCTTGCTTTGCCTACCGTCATTTCGCTTTGATTTGTCAATATAACCCCACATAATTAAAGAGTAAACAACTCACTCTCTCTCCTTTTGTATTTCACTCAACGTCTGTTCAGAGCAAGCGGGTATAGCTGGATCCTGGTACGAGTAAATATTTTTGTTGTTGCTGTTGGTGTTGCCTTATGTACGGACGCTCATGCATGTTATTTACCCTTAAATACTTTTACGCCATTATGCTAAATAATTTTGTCAACGGTAGCGCAGGGTAACGCACATTTTTGTATTGACCCGCACTCTTTTCTAGCGTCGCATTTCTTTAACATCCTTTTTAAATGCGAGTATTGCTCTGCTATTGTTTTGTTGATTTCGTTCTATTTTTGTTCTATAGTATCATTTCTGCTATTCCTGAACAGTTATTATTCATCAATATTGACAACCCTTTTGGCATCTTTTGTTACAAAGCGTTATACCCTAAATTATTTAAATTCTTGTCCAATTTACATTTACCCTTTTGGCTCACCCTGCCCGCTCCCCCTATTTTCCAGTGTCTCACCCTGCCGCTATTTTTATTTCAATTTAAAATGTAATTTATCTTTGTTTTGTTTCGGTGCTTTTATTTCGGTTTTTTTTGCAAATTGAAATTTATTTTCCGTTACAAATGGTTTTCAAAATTTATGCTTTTGATGTTTTGGCATTCGCTGCAAATGGGCAAAAAACATTCATCAGTTCAAAGCTCACTTAAGTATGAGGAGAATACGTCGAACTGGAGGGAGAACTCCAGCTTCAATGGGTCAAACATAAATTTTCGCAATTTTAATTGTAAACATCAGAATTTGATTATTAATATTGGGTTTGTTCAAACATTGCTCAAATGGAGCCAAACTGACATCCTATTATTGCGGTAGAAATTCCAAGAATATTTCTACCACAAAACTTTTTGTTTGTCGATAAAGCATCTCCATCTTATTCCAAGTTTGGGTGGAGCATTTAATTCCCTGATTTGTGAATTTACTTTTTGGACGCCTGACTTCCTTGAGGGTTTCAACCTGAAACTTAGTCTTATTATTATTATTATTATTATTATTATTATTATTATTATTATTATATCTTACACCATAATTCATTATGAGTGGAAGGTGTTGGGGTTGAGTACTAGCTACTGAGGCTTTCGACCTGAACAGAACACATATTCTTAGAAAGAAGCATTTTGGAGACCACGCCCGGGGGAGCATTTAACCCTGCGGCCCTCTGAATGTGACTCTGCCATGCTTACCAGTATACTTATTGCTGTAGATTACAGTAAGGTCTTCAGTTTAATGCAGTTTCAAATTGCCGTAATAGTACAACTTCTACATATGTCGTGGCTTTTACTGATGATATTTTGCCATCAGATCAGAAATGATTTATAAAGCTTTGAGTGTAGTTGGTACACTCGGTGATCAATAAGATTTCCCTTCCATATAAAGGCGTAGACTTCAATTTAAGTTACTAGTACGAGGTTTTGTGTTAGTTCACAGGAGAGTTCCATTCTAGTCGGAGTTATGAGTAGGCCGATGCTCGCTATTTGTGGATGATAATAAGTGCAATTTGGTATGCATTCTTTTTTTAACGCATGATTCCTGCATGGATTTTGCCAAGCATTACTTATTGGGGGGGGGGGCCAAAGCTTTTTCCATATAGTAAAATAGCAATCTTCCAAGATATACAATACATACATAAAATTTTCGGTGGTTTTAAGTTGCTTCGCACTGGATTATGATCGGATTTTTATATATAACTCACATCCTACATACACCGTCGACTAATCCCATAATGATCCCTTATAAAATATAAGCATTCCATACTTTTCTTTTCCTACCTGAACCAGATTTGTTGATTTTTGCTACAAAATACAATTCTTTTGATAACATTTCCATCTTTTTTCTTGTTTATCGGCAGTATTAATTTCCCTGGTAACCTATTTCTTTCTGTCTAAAATTTGCAAATAAATCGCTTTTTAATTATTTTATAATTGGGCCGAATTTCAAAGTGGAGCGTGAAATTCGAATTCATGTTTCTTATTTGAATTGCTCTTTAAGGTTTCAGCCTTTAAAAGGATAACAAGGTTCAGCTAACTTATAAAAATATACAGCAGCTGTTTGTAATATTTCTCATATTTCTATTCAAGTACAGGCGAAAGGAAAGGATATAGGAACCCAAAAAAAAACCCGAAGCACAAAATGTGCCCTCAAACACGTGTTATCCTTCATCCCCAAAATGTATGCTTTGGCACACCTTTCCTTAAGCGTAATATAAAAAATAAATAAATATAAAAAAAGGAAGAAAAAAGTACCCTTGAGTGAACATTTTTATTATTCAAAGTACAAAATTAAGTTAATTTGGCAAAAAGAACATACGCGAAAAACATAGACACACACTCATAAACAGGGTTGCCATAGGTATTCATAGGTTGCCTCTTGGCTCCTGGGCCCTTGCCTGCCTTCGACCATACGTGCGACATCAAAGGCGGGCGCCGGGACGGCAAACGTGCCAGTCCTGCTAATACGACCGACAGCTGTGAGCGTCTCGCGTGGATTTTGCATTAGCGCTATCCTTGTTTTTTTTTATCCGCCAGAATTTACTTTGCTCTTGCTTCAAATTTGGTTTTGGAACGAGCGCTCTAAACTCCAAAATTTGAAATATACACGTACGCAGCTGCTGCTGATAAGCAAAAAATACAACAACAAGAAGGACAACAAAACGCACTGGCAACTTGTCGAAGTGGCACCGGCAGCAGTCGAAGTTCCAATAAAACTTCCTCGAAGGAAACAGGTGAACATTTTAAGAATATGTGAAAATATGTTTGTCAAAGGATCATGAAAAATTAATACCACGCAAACAAAAAAGAGCGAGCAGAGCAACGGCAGGGAAAGGCACAAAAACTGCCACTGTCGATTTTGACTCAGTTCCACCTGCGCACTCCTCTATACTCGTGCAGAGTCCTGTGCGAATTGTGGATGGCTGTGTTCGCACTTGGTTTGTATGCCTTTTTTGCTGCAACCAACCTGTGTCAAGGGTAAATTAATTTGGCTGTGCTTAACTTCTTTGAAAATTTGAGATCTGCAACAAAAACAAAGAAAAGGTGAAAAGAGTAGTGAAAGCAAACACAAAAAAAATAAATATAGGGAAAGGGAAGAATACAGACTTGTAACATTTTTTAATGAAGCCACCATGACATTTTAACTTTGAACTTGGCATGGTTGCTAATTTTGTGTATTCGGATACGGTTTTTTTGTGCGGCTTTTGCTGTGTGCCTACGTTCTGTGTTGCCACTTGTAACCGCCACTATGACTCAACATAGCGTGACATATGCACGCAAAGGAAGTTTCTGCCTGTGTCAGGATACCCAGGATGCCTTTAAAAGTGGCCGCTTACGTTTGCTGTAAATAACTTTGAGTCATTTTTGCATAAGCCTGTCCGCTCTCCCTTCTCGGTGGCTGCTATGACAGTCGTCGTCGTTGTTTGTTGTTGTTGTTGGAGTTGTTTTCGTTGGCTTTAAAGCCCTCAGGCCTTAACCGGGCTGACAGTTTTTAATAAAAGTTTTTTCTGTGGCAACTTTACTTCGGCAGTAGGGTTCGCTCGCCAGTTTTAGACTCCAAAGCTGAAGGGGCAGTAGAAATACTTATATACTTAAAGCAAGCTGTCAAATTTTTGTACAAAGAGTTTTAACTTTGGGTCAATTATTTTTTTCTTTTTGTGTGGTAAGTTAAGCTACCGAAACGGATACCATAAATCAGTTGTCGAAATCAGGTTCTTAGTGTCGGGGGATGAAACTTGATATAACTGTGGAAATTAAAATGTACGAGTGTATTGTTATATAAAATAACTGGAGCAAAAATGATCCAGTTTCATGATAACTGCGGAAGTAGATTTTCGGAATTCCTCCGGATATTTCAGTCAGAGACAGAGAAAGAAGGACATAATAAAATGAAAATATGAAACTTCGTGTAGATTGTCAGAAGCAAATCAAAAAAATGGGATTTAATAATATTAAATGGCATCAAATTCGATCAATTTAGAATATAATAGAATTAAATTGCAGAAAATCGAAATGAATACCAAAATTAAGATAGAAAGATACTGAAATAGGTATGGAGAGGAGCGAAGGATATTAGAAACATGAACTATATAAAAATTGGTTTAATAGATAGTTCTGGGGGAAGGTGCCGGAAGATTCTTGATCTCCTGTCCATGGGACCTTTTCAGCTTGCTAACAATTTTTGTATTCAAATGAAATGAGACCAAATTGAATAATAAACCAATTAATAAACCAAATACTTCAAATATAACAAACAAAAGCTAATCTAAATTTGTTGATGCTTTGGATTTTATCCCCATGTCATATCATTTGAATGCAGGTCTTCAAATTGGTCTATATATGCTCGTCTTTTGTATAACTGGCAAGATACTGACACCATGAATTTTGGGTTTGCTGAATAAGCACCATATTGTTGATGCTTTGGATTTTATCCCCATCTCATATCATGGGAATGCAGGTATTCAAATTGGTCTATATATGCTGGTCTTTTGTATAACTGGCAAGATACTGACACCATTAATCTTGGGATTGCTGAATAAGCACCATAGGAATACATAAGATTTGTTTAAAGCAATTTAAAGCCTGTGACGGCAGGCAGTTAAAAATAAGTTTCTAAAATATATAAAATAAACTCCGCTCTTTCATGTCGTATCACATTGCAATGTTATCAGTTGGGAGTTCAACGCAAAAAAAGGATGAAAAAATATTGAATTCCGGATACTTTAAGGTATTAACTTTAGGATTTTGAAGCACTCTACTGCCCTTGGGTGATGATATTGAGATGCCAATCAACCAAATACAATTCTTGTGTAGATATTAAACATAATCCTGTGTATAATAATCCTAATTGTAAATTTTAATAGAATCGAATTATTCCATTAATCTTTTGGTAAGATATTTATAAGTGGAGTCTACCAAGGAAGTCACTGCTTTCCAAATTACATATCATTAAAACCTATTTTAGATTGTCATGACATATTGTGTAGATGCCTTCACACCTATTTTAAATTGTCACGACATATTGAGATACCTTAAAAAATTTGGGTTTTTTATAAGTAGTTACGAAATAAGCACTAGTTGACAAAAAAAACGTTAGATGGCGGGCCCGTTATAATGTTTTATCTATTTGGGTTCTTAAAAATATGTCGGAAACGCCATTATTTTTCTTTAGTGAATTTTAATGCTAACAAATTATTCTCTATTTTGAAACAATGCACCAAATCTCTGCATTATTAGTGAACATTTAAAGATGCTTAAAATGTTGAAATATCACGCCTCAAACACCGTTTGTTGTTTAAGGGCACATACCAACAAGATCACCACCTTTTCTGCACATGCAACTGACTTCCACAAACCATAAATCACGCTTCAAATAATGTTTCCGCTTAAAAATGTAACTCTGGAATTAGCAAAAGGACCTGTGTCTGTAAACACCATTGTAACCGCTGAAAGTATGAACTCATACCTAAGTGTGTAGGGTATGGACCGCATTCCTACTTGCTTCAACCACCCCTGCATATCAGTTGTTTGTGTAAAAGGACACCATCACTGCCCATAAATAACAAGACCAACATCAGAATAATAACAAACTTAAAACATCTGAAAAAAAGAGCCAAAATATAAAGACGAAAACCCATAAAAAGGCTAATAAACGCTTTTGTGTGAAATTTAATACACAAATTACACAAACAAAGAACGCACACATGCACATAATCAGTAAAAAAAAGGAGCGCAAAAGCAGTCAAACCAAAAAAAGGACATGCAATCTGCGGAAAGTGTGAAAGTGTAGGTAGGAAAAGGCAACACTTTTGTTTGATTGCTTGATGCTGATGCTGCTACTGCTGCATGCTGACGGGTGTCACTTTGTGACATTTGCTCTGTTGACATTTGATTTTTATCGCCTGCTTCAGAATACGAGTGCAATAAATGAAACAAAAAAAGAACAACAAAAAATGTCATTAATGTCGAGGGACAAATACAAAGAATGCGGGACAATTAAGTTATAAAAATTTGTATTTCCGCATTTAGTGCCTTGCTTCACCGCCACGGTTGTAAATTTTTCGGGCTCCTTTTTATGTGTGCTGCGATGTTGTTTGCTTGTGCAAGAAGGCTCGTGCCAGTCGTGCTTATGTAATGCAAGTGGCGCCCATGATAATTGTTTCATTAAACCTATGTGAATCTTGGCATGGTATCTTTAAAGAAATTCTCATTTGCTGAGAAATATAAAGAGGAATTAAGTATTTAATAGTTAAGTAAGATAATCGAATGATAGGAGAGAGAGTTATAAAAAATGAATCCTTTTATCAATAAATACGGTGGAAGTGGTCAATGTAATGGCACAGGCAACTGTGATGTGAGATGATGGATATGATTCGGTGGGCAATTCTTACATATTTCTTATTATTCCGTCGACGCCAAAGGAGCATACAAAACAGGATCGCTTTTCACTCACGTTGACGCCAAACTAGTCTATCATCACATCAAACTCTCCTTTCGCTCCAGCAGTGCTGTTCTTCTTTCCTTTCTAGATTTCTTAAAAGCTTAAGTTATTCTTTCTCTATTCTATTGTTTTATGATAAGGTAAATGGCGACAAATAAGATTTGTTTTACACTCTACTTCATAGCCTCAGGTATTGCATCCACATTAATTGTCCTAAGGGTAATCAGAAAAATGTGCGATTTTATAGTCACTGCAAAATAGTGCCTCAAATATATATTTATATATAAGGAAATAAATTTCTATACTTTTTTCTTTTGAGCTCATATCTGTCTATTCTTATCGACTTTTTAGAATTCGTGTTGGGTTCTCTGCCATATTCGTTATTTCATTGCTCTTATATCTCTCTTTCTCAATAGTTCCATGAGCCTTGTGTGTGTTTTCACTTTAAAAAATTTGGGTCTATAACAATGTTTCATATATTGCTAACCTAAACACATCTCATTATTCATTTATGTTTGTGGTACCAAACCAATAATAATCCTATTCAATATTTAACTAACTTTTTTCTTCTCTTCCTTTTGCAGGTAATTCATTTCGTTTCCTTTTACATCATAGTTATGAAATATTTGTGGTGGATCTTTTCAATTTACGGTAAGTTGTAAAAATATTTCAATGCATTTCAATTGCATAAATAAAAAAAATAAAATTTTGTTTCTTCAAAACTAAAAACAGTGTTCAACTCTTTGTTGAATGCCACTTCTGCCAGCCACATTTCTATTAGCGAAACGGTAATTAAAGCAACACGATTTCTGGCACCTCCTGTAAACGCAAAGAGGAGAAAATAGTGATGCTAAATATCAGTCTGGAAGAAAAAATAAACCGTAAACTACTGTTTAAACACAGCCGCAACAACCCAGCCAGCTGCTGGACACGGTAACAGTAACAGTAACAATTGCAGCTTGAGGAAAAAATAAGAACAATGGGCAGAACAACTGCAATAACGAAGACAATTACCCAAGCAAGCCCACATTAACAAACACGAGACAGTCAGTTTCATTTGATATAGCCAAACCCCCCGCTCCTCCATGCCAGTAACTCCATGGGAATAACTGCGCCTAGCCATGAATTTACATGCAGTGCCTCTTTCGTCTACTTTTTTCCTGCTTCTTTGCGTTGGTGCTTGGCTATTTTGATTTTAGTTCTTGTTGTTGGTGTAGTTGTGCTCCACTGCGCACCAACGCTTTGATAATGCATGTCAGCAGTGTTAGTATTTATTGCACCTTGAGGGGCCAATTTGCAGCACTGGCCCCAGCTTCAGCTCCAGCCGCAGCAAGTTTGCCCATACCCTCAACACACACACATACACGCAGAGCCAGACACAAACATGTTGACTTCCAACCGCATGCAGGCAGACACCTCGTATTTTTTCCACTATCCACTGGCATTATTGAGGTGGCCCGACAAAAATCTTGTACCCAGTCTTGTTGTTGCAACACTCTATGAGACATTTTCAATTAACACCGGGTTACAAAAGCCGCCAACCAGCCACAGCCACAGCCAGCAGCGAGCAGCGAGCAGCCAACATGTCCATTTGCGGCTATTTGGGGGTTATTTGTGCGATGGCACCAATTTCAGTTCACACTATTATGCTAGAAATCATTCAGGTGTGTATGGGAGTGTGCGTTCGAGCGCACTCTAAGTGTGAGTGCAACACATTCGCTCGGAATTTTTCGTTTTTCTCGATTTCTTTTCTTCTCTTTTTGTGTTTGTTGTAGTTTTCAGTTTTCATAGCTTTGGTGATATTTTTGTTATTGTTTTTCCACTGCTTGTTGTTGTAATTGCTATGAATATACCTGCGGGTGTGTGTTTGTGCT
Organism: Clusia tigrina; assembly: GCA_920105625.2. Taxonomy (NCBI): domain Eukaryota; kingdom Metazoa; phylum Arthropoda; class Insecta; order Diptera; family Clusiidae; genus Clusia; species Clusia tigrina. Next base: position 404,868,965 of record OV050030.1, read on the forward strand.
TTGTTTATGTTTGCGTTAGTTGCTGCTGCCGTCTGCTGCAATAAGCTGACAACAACAAGCACAGCAGCACTGGCAACAAATGGTTACTTTATGTGTGTTAATTTGTTTGAAAAGCTGCTGCAATAAATTAAAGAGTCATAAATAAATTAAATAGAAAAAAATTGAAGAAAATTTGTTTTTTCTCTTGAAGAGTTCCAGCACTGTTGAATTGCTTTAAAGTTTTGGGGTGGGGTGCTGCAGGCACGTCTATTGTGTTCATTCATTATTGCACTCACTCAACTGTTGGTGGCGGCGCAGCGAAGTGTGCGTAGGAAATAAGGTCACAATTAACACTAATTTCAAAGTAGTTAAAAAAAAAGCTAGTTTTCCATTTCAAATATTGTGCACTTGTACTGTAGGCAGCCGCCAGACGATACACATCCACAAACACTAAAATAACTCAAACACAAACACACCAACACTCACACTTGTCCTCTGAAGTCCCACTCTTGAAGGCATTAATCAAACTGCATATAAAAACGAAGCTTGTAAATACCATTAAATAAAAATTACAACAAAAATTTAATGACTGCTTCCAACTCACACATACATACACACATACATATATAAAGAAACCCATGCATACTCATGCTTTCCAATTATACGCCTACATTTAGTGAAGTTATGTCCCCAATTCTGCCTTGTGCATCCATGCTGCATAATTGCTTATTACGTCACAAATTAGTAGTCTGAATAAAGTTGCATAAATTATGGTCCTCCGAGGTGTGCAGCAGCTGCTCAAATATATTCGATTACTCGTACATCGTCTCTCCTAGGGAGCGAGCACGTTAGTAGCTGGGAATATAAATCTTAAAGATTAAATATAGAACTATAATATATATAGTTTTATTTTGAAAATTCCTCTACTCGCCCCCACAGGATTTGAATACAATTGGAATAGCATTCGTATAAGCATATTTATATTCCTATTGGTATCGTATTAAATTTAGGGGGAATATATATAATCCAAGGAATTAAATTAAAATTAATGTATTCACATACGAAACCTTTTTTATAATAAAAATGGTTTTTTTCCAACAAAAATACAAAACCGAGATGAAAATAGACATTTTTGCCATGCCTTAAACATTGTTTAATATACCATCCGTAGGTGTGTGATGAAAATTAGGGACATTAACATTATTTTCGTTTGGTTTTGATTCTGCTGCGAATTTTTGTTCACAATCCATAATATAGAAATTTCATTATTTGGGGTTCCTATCCATAAACCTTTCCCAGGACAAGCTTCCTTCTAAATATTGCTCTTTTTGAGTCCCAAGCCTAGCAGGAATAGATATAATAAAACAAATTAGTTAATTGCAAAAAAAGCTTTCCTTTTTAAAAGAATATTTATGAATTTTTTATAGTTCCTTATGGAGGTCTGTTCCCAAGTAATTATTTGTAAAGCTTTCCTCCTTAAACAACATTTATTAATGTTGTATAATTGTTCATGGAGTCATCGGATAAAAATTTAATGATCTTGCTATGTATCCTTAGAATTATTTATGAAAAGTCGTGCAAAAAGCGGTCAACAATTTTGCGAAACTTATTTTTCTTACATCATAACAAAAATTGGCGTAACTTAAGGTCTATGGTTACTTTAGAAAACTCCTCCTCTGTCTTGCAAGCCATATCTCTGTATTTGTTAAAATTTTTTGGAATATTGTTCTAAGATTGAATGCCGCTTATTTCAAGAAACAGGAACTGTAAATGATGTTTAACATAAACTTTGCTTGGTACTCCCGGACGAGCCCTATAATCTGTTAGCTTTATTCCATTATATTGTTATACCTTCAAACCCTGAAAGAAACTTGAGTATATAATTCAAGTTTGCTGGGTAAATATTGACACAGACGACTTCAGAGTTTATTTTAAACTTTGTAATAAGACCAAAGAAATTTAATTCGAAACTTGTTTACGAACTTGTGTTGGAGAAGAACACTAATTTTTAAGAATGTGAAACTTCAGTTGGAAAAGAAATATAAAGAAGAACAAAGCACTACGAAACTGGAAAATTTTCCATTCTACAAACCCATCAATAGTTCTGCTTTCAAATTTCATCTTTATAAGCGTTAATTTTCTTAATGTTTCCTCTGAAATATTTCGTTGAACCATTGTCATGATTATTTCAAATGCTAAATTTTAATGAAGAAAACAAAAGCTGAGAACAAAAAAGAACGTATCCAAAAAAACAAGATAAAAATATCCAGAAATTTATTGGAACCCGCATGCCGAGTTTCCTTCCCTTTCTTCATTATGTTACGAGTAGTTTTAATGCGTTTATGGGAAATTTATGATAATAGGCATGATAAAAGACAAAAGCATTCTTTTTTAGTTGGTACACTTCCAGCAATTTGAATGACCATTTACATAATGAAAACAAATAAACTATGATAAGCCTCATTCTCTGATAGTCTTTTTCCTGTACAAATGCATTCATTCATTGGGCCTGCGCCGCCTCCATAAAAGATTATTAAAATGGCAATTTTTCTTTGGTTGCACTTTTCTTAAATAAAACTTACAAAAAAATGCCATCAACAACCACAGCAACTAACTCACTACTTTTCCATTTGCGTAACCTGCTACAATAACAACAACAACAACGACAACAACTACGACAAAAACTATGTAAGCAACATCAGCACTACGTTGTCTAGACACAAGACCTATTTGCGTGCGTCCAGTTGAGTCTAGTCCGCGTTGCAAAATCATGAGCATGGCATGGTGCCCTCCGTTGACGCCACCGCCACCGCCGCCACCGTCGCACATTTTCCAAGCCGGCCGGCCGTCGAACCGTCTGTCGCTACGCCCAGTCGTGCATCCGTCGCAGTACATCTGGTCGGATAGGACGACTGAATTCATGTGTATGTGTATAGGTGTACATGCGTATGATTGTGTCTGTGTGTTTGTATGTTTGAAAGTGTTTGTTGTTGGCAACTTTTTGCATCGATTATGTAAATGTAAAATTTCCATTAAATTCATTGAATTCCATTATGATCGCATCAGCCGTGCTCTAACAATGCGGCGGCGTACATGGACGGCACCACTGGCTGCAAATTGAAGTGCACTTTGGTAGCTGGCGAGCGACCGAGTGAGTGAGCACTTTAGCCATTGGTTGTATGGAGAGTGGATACTTTATTTAGGTGCATTTATTGAGTGGCGATTGTACTACTTTATTATTATGTCAGTTAAGCAGCGTAAAAATGTAGTAATTTTCTGCCAAACTGATAACTTGGGGTAAATCAGTATGTTCTCATATTTATCGCTGTGTGGGAATTGGCGTACGTGTGTGTGTGCATGTTTGTTTGTTACTTGGTTATCTGGTGCTGGGCTGTGTTCTACTCCAGCGGCATTGATTCATTCTTTGTAATTTTGTAAACACTTCAATGTGGTTGCTTTTTTTTTGTATTTTTAATTACATACTCGTATTTGGATTATTTATAAATAATTACATGAATTGATAAGGGAGCATTCTTTGGAAGATATGCTGTGGCCACGCCACTTAATGCTTACTTGTTATCTCATAAAGGGTACACAAATCACGCAAGGGTTAATGTGGCATTAACCCATTTACAGAAAATACAGAGGAACATTATTTATATATATTATTAATTAATATTTCTTTAAGCAAGTAAACTGGAGTAGGTATACATTTTAGTTACTCTATGTTGCTATACTGTTTCATTGGAACTCCCATGTCCACAAGAAGATTAACTATAAAAATACCCCAGATGTTATTTGTAGATTCTGTGGAGAAACCGACCTACACCTGATCGCAGACTGAGGAGGTTTGGTACACAAAAAGTGAAGGTGTTTTGCAAAACCTGGATATGAGAAAGATTTCTGAACTTCAGCCTTCCAAAATACATAAATTCTTGTCTGCAATCAACCTGCCAAAACATCTGTAGATGAGATTATATTCATCGTTTAAGTAAATAGGGACACAATGGTGGATTTTTTAGTTCGCAGTGTATAACAGCCTTTAAATAAATCTAATTTAATCTATGGAAAAATATACTACATCCTTACAGAGAATTCAGGAGTTTATTAAAATTATAGCTCTATAATCTACACCCAAAAAAATGTATTTATTAGTTTGAATATATCGTACTCCATAATTAATGATGTCTTCAAGAGTTTTAATGGATTTCAAGACTATTGAATTCCTTCCAGACTTTTCTTTGGTACCCTCATTACACGATCAACAATATAACTATCTTTGACGAGGTTGTAGATTTAGTAGAGCCTCACTTCGTCTCGCTTATACGCATATCTTATTACAGTCTCTATAGTGCAGTAAGGACTGTAGTAGTGCAAAGTCCAACAATTGTTCTGCACAATTGAGGCCTGTTTCAAAGAAACTCTACTCTCAAACTCCGTAAGTAATTCTGAGTGGACAACAATACGAGCATCTGAAAGAATAGTGACCATTGGGAACAAGTCGATTCCAAACTCTTTTAGTATCAAAAACACCAAGTCAACTGAGAGGGGTGAGTTAAAAAGATTTGTCCATATCCCTTTTTAGCCCTCTTAAGCTTGAATAACAATCCTCCATCGAGATTTCATCACTTTCACTTTGTTATTTTTTCACTTTGTTGATGGTGTTGTCACTCGAACTGTTATTTTTTCACTTTGTTGATGTTGTTGAAGGTCCTCCGGTAAGAAACAATTCCGTACTCCTTGTCAAACCACAAATATTTCTGTTAAAAAACTGAGTATCCACGATCTTGCTGAAGACTGTGTAAGCGTTTATCAAATCATATCTTTTTATAATTATAATAACATTCTCTACCAACAAAGCGACTGATATGATCAGAAACTGGCGCACATATTTCAGTAATTAAGTTTTCACTGCATGAATTGAAATACTGAGCAGCCTTCAATAAGTTTCATGATCGTCGCACCCCAGAAGCAATGTGCGAGACTATCAAGAAATGTTCCCACGTTATGATATAATCCCATGAACAGATAGGATAAGAATTTTCTATCAGTGTGGGGACATGGCTATTTTGTAGCATTATTTTGGAATAGAAGATTAATTCAATTGAATGACTTATTATTATATATTACTACAGTTTCAAGTACTAAGGAAGGTTTTTATATCGACGTTCTAAGCGGTTTAGACCACTGTTCCATCATACACAGACATGGATAAAAATTCGAGTATGATCATGATTATTATAGAACAGGGAATCAGTTTCAGAACCAGTGCCAACATCAGTTTATAGTATAGGGCTGAGGAAGTAAGCTCTTGCCCTTGGAGAGTTTCGGTACTATCGTGAATATTCCCTCAAAATTAATGTCTCATATTTGAATATGCTTTCATATCCATTTTAATACAATTATTTATCTAACTGATCTAATCTAACTGAACAATCTAACTGAAAAAATCGGGAATATTTGCAATAGTCCTGATAGCAAATAGAAGCAACTTTTTTGAAGGCGTTATATAAGAGGCTTCGCAAAAACTGAACTCTACAAAGAAATACATCAAAGAAATTTTTTGTAAATTTTGAAGGTGCTGGGAAGCATAAACTTGCTTATATTTATGAGTAACTGATTGCAGTTCGCCCATCTTGGCCTTGATCGGTGCTACAAAAGGCCCACATATAACGCGCTCAGTCAACCCACATTGCGATATATATTCGTATTACAATGCAAGAATTCAATTGTAATTACAAAACCCACACAAAATCTGTCATTGACACTATGCGCCCAACAATAACGAAATACAACTAAAAAAAAAACAACAACACAGCAAGGACAACCAAATCCGCACCGGCACGAAAAAAAAAACGAAAAGGATGAACACAATTTTTGATTTATTTACATGACAGCGGGTTAAATTCAGCTTGTTGCAGTTGCATGCAAGTGGCGGCTAGTGACACCAATACACTGACAATACCACTACCGCACACATGAGGGCACTGACACACACACTCACACACATTTCCTGACTGCAAATTGCTCCGTACTTGCACATAAATCGCTTGTAAATTAATAAAACAGAAAAGTAACTCCAACGACTGCATAAGCCACATTGTCAAGCACTCACGCACACTTTGCTAGGCACTCACGCACACATTGCCAGGCACTCACGCCTACAAAACACACCCATGTATGTGTATGTAGAATAAAGTGCATTGTCATTTAATGTAGGTGAAGTTGAAGTTCAAGCGGTATTGTCGCCAGCAAATGTCATACGGAAAGAAAAGAAAATAAAATAAATGAGCGGAGAAAAATGTTCTTAATCGAAAATTTATCACCTGCCCTGACTACCCTTGTGCACTCCTCTCTGTCCCCGGACGACGAATATGCCGACTTTCTGGGTCTCTGGCGATCCGGCGACAATGTGGGCAACACTCATTGGCGGCATTTCATTAACTTATTATGGGTTTTTAAATATCACAGGTAGGCAGGCACACCACCACACCATTCGCCTGCAAGGGTGTGGGCTGGATTTTTCTTTTCCTTTTTCCTTTTTCATTTTGGATTTTGTTTTTATATTCTTTTAAGCTGATTCGGGCCAGGTTCTCAGGTATCAGACCGTAGCAAAGCCGGCCGGGAAAAGTGAAGTTGGAGGCATTTACGCTGAGATAAATTTAATCCTGCTCTATGCGTTTATTAATGGCTTTTTTATTTATACTTACTTTTTATTTATTAACTGTGACTGTGTAATTTATCGGTAAACCCACATTTTGCATTACAATTCGTGGGTACGAGCGTTTTCATGAAACGATTTTCAACCGTATTTTTTTGTGTGATGTCGCAAGTATATTTAAATTTCAATGCTATACACAATTTTTTTTGTGAGTTACTACACAATAAAATTATTTGAGACTTTGATGGTTACAAAGACAGAAAGATCAACGCAAAGATGAAAGATCAACGTCTTGCATATTGCTTTCAATTTGTTAATATCTTATGAGTGTAAACTTTCTATATTTTTGTGGAAATTAGAGAGTACCCGAATTGCGACACTGCATCGATCATGGTTCTGGTCAACAATTAAATCTTTAAATCTGTAGTGATGTCCACTAAACTGAAATTATGTTGTTTCTTTCATATTCATCACAAACCATGTCCAATTTGGGGCACTGTTTGTTCGAGGATATCACCAGGTACGGAAGTACTTTCACTATTGATTTTGATTTTGGTTAGCAACCTACACTGTAGAGCAGAGGGGGCCCAAAGTGGTCTATATAGACCCCCAGGGGTCTATTTAACAAAAGCGGGGGTCGATCTGAGCCTGGGGATTTTGCGATTTTCGTAAAAAAATACAAAGTTTGCTTTAATTAACAGAAAATTACTTTTATGAGGGTCGATGGAGATTTCGAAAAATTATATAGGGGTCGATGATCAAAAAAGTTTGGCACCCATGCTGTAGAGCATCTTATTCATCACAAACCATGTCTTCATCAAATCTGGATGTGCGACGGAATGGAAATGCCTTCACCATTGCTTTTGATTTTGTTAAACAATTCAATTCCTTAAGAAAGCATTGAAAAAACTGACCTGATAGTCTCCGGGTTTGTGTCGTACCACTATGGCAACCGAGTTTAGACTGGACAATGAAACATCCATTGCTCTAATAGGACTCAACAGAATACATAAGTACTTGTACTTGTACTCCCTTATGTATCCCGGTTCGGTTGCCACTTAAAAATTTTCTGCGGAAGCTGTGATCCTAAGAAAGAGATCACATTATATTTATTTGCTCCGGGAGAAGGATACCATAGGAGCGGAAATACGTCTTCAATTTACAGAAAATTGTATTTGAAGTTGTTGATATATTGGAATGATTTGGCTCTATAGAATGTATTTATCTAAAGGGAAGTCAACATATTCTTGAATACAGTTTTTATAAACTTTTTTCTGTTAGTAGAAGAAGTCAGCCTTTGGTTTCAAGATACTCATGTCCACTGGTTTGTAAAATTATATTCCAATCATAGGAACATTTTTGAAGGGATTTTTTCAATATAATAAATTTTTCGTTAATATAATTGACGATGAAACATTTTATATTTGGGATTGTGTTTCCGTTTCCATGGTTTCATTTAAATTGATAATATGTCAGCTTACTTAAAAGATAGATTCTTATATAAGAGAAGAAATACCATACACAGAAGTAATGCGAACAACTTCACTTTATATGAATCATATATTTGTTCTTTATAAAGAATTGCTCTGTGGGTGTATCCTAATTCAATTTGCCGAAAATGAACAACCAACGTTGTTACTCGAAACATAAATACAATACCCGTATTTATTTATGATATCAAACAGTTGACGTCCTCTAGCAGCACAGAGCAAAGTCCCCGAGCGAAGTGACACTTTGAATTATTTTACTGTCAGTGATCTACCTCAATTCTCCAGGCTGAACGAAGTTAGGGTTTAAGAAACAGTCAACCAACAGCGATGAGTTGCGTCAGTCATATCAGTGGATTACTTTAAAGTTTTTTACAAATTGTGTGAGAAGGCGAATACAATGTTTTTTTTTTTTTGCTTCTATACAAATCTGTCTTCTATCTTGTGACTATTAACCCTGCTCCAAACTCTTTGAGAATTGTTCGGACTGAGATATGCAAAACGCACTTGAATATTAAACTTGCTTCGTTTCTAAATTGCAAGCGCGTACAGTTGACACAATTTCAATTGCTGCAAATGCCATAAAAATATGCCCACCTTAATTTCTCACCTCGGAAAGTGTACCTACTTAACGCAATAACGTACACTCGTCTTCCATCTTAAAATAATTAACAACCACAAATGAGCAGCACAAAATGGGTTAACTAACAACCCACATGTAAAAACCTAGCCAAACCCATACCAGCCCAGCTCATCGCAGCCCAACCCAACCGCACTTCACTTAACTTCGCTTCATGCGAGTATAAAAACCATGATGAAAAAGCCAGGCAAGGCGTTAGGATGTATGCATAAAAGGTTAATCATCATAAGCAACAGGACGACAATAAAAGAGCAACAACAACAAACAAAAAATTTCTGAAAAAAGAGCCAACACTGTAGTGCTTATTTATGACAAGACGCTTCATCATAATCAAGGCATGACACTCGCAACAGCACAGGCTCCACTTCACGGTACGCTATGATATGCACTCAGTACAAGAGGAGGCAAAAAACAAAAAAAAAGAGAAGCCGAGCTCAACAACGACGGTAAGAGTGGCAACAACCACAAGGAAAATGAAGTAAAGTGTTGCTCCTTTCCTGTTGTTGTTGTTGTTTTTATTTTATGTGCTTGTGCTCTGAATGCCTTTAATTGAAGTATTTTCTTAGGAGTTACGTAGTGCTTACCGCGCGTAACCTCACTTACCAGTACCACCAGCGTCACCAACAACTTCCTCATCACCATTGTCAGCAGCAGCATCATCAGCAACAGCATCAGCATCACTATCTGGATGAGCTTGAGCAACATCAGAAACATAATCATCGTTATCATCTACGAGTACATCAGTTTGAGTAACTTCGGGAACGTCATCATCATCATAATCATAATCATCTACATCGGCAACATCAGCATCAACTGAAGCACTTCGTAGAGCTCAAGTTACAAGTTGAAAAATAAAAGCGAACGCTTCAGCAACTGTACTGATTCCTTCCTGTCGGCTTAAGCTTCATGCCCACCACTTGTGAGAATTAATTAAAAAGAAGGGGGGGGGGGGCAAAAAATATTATAATAATAAAAGAACTGATAAATAAATAAAATAAAAATGAGCTTAACTCCTGCTGGATGCTGTTCCCTTGAGTTTGAGTATGATGAAGCAGTAATTTTCATATTTAGTAGTCCCTTTTTATAGGCGCGCTTCCCCACATGGCCGCGTTTATGCCTGTGACGGACGACGCGTTGAGTACTGCCACAGAGCTTCGCTATGGGACAATTTTACGCAAACTGTTGCTGTTGCTGCTGTCTCTGTTGTTGTTGTTGTTATTGTACTCGTAACATATGTAAACTTGTTTTTTATCATTTCATTTTAATTTTAATTTTTTTATTATTTCTTTTTACTTACTTTATATTTTGTATACTTGGCTGGCATTTCAAATGAAATGGAAATTGACACGCCGCAGTTGAGGCTCTGGGCTTGCTGGCTGACTGGTGGCTGATGGCTGCTGGCTGCTGGCTGCTAGCTGGAAGATGAGGTTTTCGAGAACGGGTTCTGCAGAAGCGTCTTTGAAGTTATGCTCCATGCACGCATGTGATACACGCATAAAATCATAACAATAAAATTGTATGAAATATGTTTATTGACATCTTTTTTTCTCTCTTAGTTTGGTTTTAGAGTAGGCAAACCAAGTCAACTCGAGGCAAGTCAAACCACAGCAAGTCAGTCCAAACCAAGTAGAGTCAAGCGAAACCTCCAAACTGACTGGGCGTTGATTACAAAAAGAAAACAGCAAACAAAAAAAACAACAGTTTTGTTAACCTTCGTTCGAGCACATCAAAAGTAAAGAAAAGGTGTTTTTTTTTTTTTCTTTCGTAGCTCATCGAAAAGTGGGCAACACTCCGGTCTGTTTGTGAGTTGGCGGTAAAAATACCTGTGCGTGGGTTTGTAGCGATTTTTTCTGTTTGTTTTTGGTTAACGAAGGAAGGCTTTCGCACAGAAAGCTTTGATTACATGCATATGCCTCCAAGTGGTTTTATCGCACTCAATATGAGACGAAATTGACTTGAATATTTCTTCTTCATCTCTACTAAGGTGTGATAATTTGCGAAGGTAGTTAGCAGCAGGAACGCTGTAGCTATGTTTGTGGGAAAGGTGTCTTAGCAGAAGGTAACGTTAGTGGCTATACGAGTAATTTTGTGCTGCCGGAGTATTCTTTGCTTAGCAGTTTCTCGTGTTAAAAGGTTGTCTTACGTTTAGGAAACTATTACGAATTTTTACTAGTTCTACTACACACTTTTTACTAGAATTCGTTTCAAGGGAAGTAGAAAGAGCAAAAGAGGAGAAATCATTTACCATTCATGAACAAACTGTATAGTTTTTACTGCCCAATTGTCTAGTAGTAAAAACTTTTCAAGTGCTCTGGACATAGTATACTAATGTTTCCATCTATCTCTTCCTTTTTTGCGTCGAAAGTCTTAATTGAATTGTCTCAAACATGTACGTCTAATCCTCATTTGTGAATATATATATATATATATATATATATATATATATATATATATATATATATATATATATATATATCAATAGGAGAGAAAATCATATTAATTAGTGTCAGTATGAGTAGACTAATGAAAGGAAGTATATATAGAGATATCAGTCAAATCAACCATTACAGCAACAAAGGTTATATAAAAAAATTCTTTTCAGAGCTTACTTTTAAAGTAAAGTAATACTTTACCACTGCTGCTTGCGCCATTGTGAGTACATCAGTTGTATAAGTATCAGTATCAGTATAAGTATCAGTATCATTAATTACTCAGATTTATTTTTAATATATATATAAATGGATCGTACCGAAAATAATCATTTAACTATATTGAGGTAGATGGAAAAAGTTCATTCTTTACTCAATAGGTCCACTTTTGTTATCCGATGATATTTGCAGAAATTTCCCTAGACATGCCCGTCTAACTACAGGGTTAGCGAATCTTTGTTCGACTATCACTCCTAGGAATACTGCATATTTACCACATATTGTTTATATTTAAGTAAATTATTTAAACTTGAAATTTAGTTCCCACACATCTTTGATGTGTTCCAGAAAGGCAATAGCAATGTCCAATATACTGGAGTGCATTAAAGATGGCATAATGTGGAAGAATCCTATACCAAAAATTTCCCACTTATATATCCGCTGTGTATCTCCGATTGTCAATCAGCCTGCGTCTAATGGCCTTCCTTCACATACTCGACGCGCTTTTTGGAGTACTACAATTTTATAAGTGGCTGCATTTAAGTTGTTCCTTTCGTCGTCAGCTCGTCATTCTGCACCCTTTCTAAGTACACAACATTTAACGAATCTGAAAAGTGGCATCTTTGGCATTTATGAAGTGGCGGGCGTTCAGTTGATTTCCCGCTCCCCTCCCATGTACCTACATCACGCCCCCACATGCGGGTATGCGAACCCCTTTTTTACGCTTTTATATGCACCATTTTGTCGTCGTTTTCTGCATGTTGTCTGGGCATGTATGGGTATGCTGGAGCTGGCATGGGTGTGTGCGCCAAAAATGCTCCTAAAAAAATGTTGGAAAACAAAATCGTTCTATGTTTTAAGCACCAACATATCAACTCACGCTATGAATGCACTTAAAAGAACGTTTCTTGGCTGTTGTATTTTCTTTTGCCCCTTTTTTGACTTAGTAAAGAATTTGCTTTGAAACCCCAAACCGAAAAATGTGCCCCAGTACTTTTGCTTTCTACCTCGTCCCACCGCTGCTGCGCTGCTGGGTAATTGAAGCGCGCTGACTTTGAAGCTGTCGCCGAGGCGTTCAAGCGTTTTGTGTGCATATCAATTTAAAATTTTTGCGAAATTTTCCAACTTTATTTATTTATGTGCTAAGCTAATATATAAAAATTTATTCAGCTATAAAGCGCGAAAATTTCCTTTTTGGAGCGTTTTTATTCCTTTTACGGCGCTTGCTTGAGCGCTGAGTGGCTACGGCTTCTCTTGTACTCTGGTTTGGAAAGGGCGGCTGCAGAGTGACAATCTTCAGAGTGGTTTGTTTGATTTATTTGAATTTTATGTTGTTGTCTTTGAGCGTAGTTGCGTTGAGTTGCTGGCTCTGGTGGTGTTGGTGGTGTTGGTGGTGTTGGTGCTGCTGCTGGAATTGATTATTTGCGTGTTTTTAAGCAGCTATTTTTGTAACATAAATTTCAATTTTTATTTGAGTGTAAAATTTTTAAGGCCCATCAAAAGGCGTGTTTCTGGAAAATTGCTGCAATTGTCTAGGAATCGGTGATGCGTACTTATACGGTTTTTATAATATACTTAAGAAGCGGTACGCATTCGTAGCTTCGCCGATTTGATTACCGCAGAAATTTTAAATGAAAATTTGTATTAAAATTCCGATCACATTTGGTAGATTTCTGCGATGATCATTACCAGAAAAATTCAATTCAATTTTGGAAATCGTTAAGCGGTTTAATGGTTGGTGGTGTCTTTAAGCCAAGCTGGAATAATTCGCTTCACTTTATGACTAAGCACTCGTATTTAATTCTGTTCATAAACAGAACTTTTCTGCCAAATAGGAGCATATTTTCCACAGCATATTTTACTGTATAATCTTCAATAGTTGCATCTCTTACTATACAAAGAGTTCAGATGACTGCATACCTAGATTTATATTGTTGGCATGTTGTTCTTATATATAAAATAGAGAATATTTGATATCCTCCATCGAATTTAATATAAATATATTCAAATTGAAAGGCTTATGATGATTTTACCAGTTCTTCTAATCTTTTGAACTGACTTGCATATTTTCTTTAAGATGAATATAAAGAAGAAGTATGGTAAGGGACCAAATTAAAAGTATGCTCTCGTTGCCGAAGGAATTAACCCACTCTTATTAGATAGTATTGAATCAGTTCCCAAAGTCTCGTAACGTCAGAACAGTAATGACTTCTGTGTAACTCTCTTTCGAACTCCCGCTCTTCTTATAGTGTACATGGTGTTGCAGTCCTTCGTTTTGATACCTTCATCAGCGCCGGTTTACTCCTTTCGATCTCTATTCACGTGCGTTCTTTAGACCAAGAAGGTAGGTTAGTGATGGAGTGTCGATTCTCATACTTTTGCTCCCTTTTATGTCGATTATCCTTATTATAGCCTATTCTGGTAGCATTTTGGAAGTTGTTGTTGTAATTACGGGCCGCTATTCTTCCATTTATTCAGTGTAATTTTCAAACCGTTAATGCTATTTATCATGTCTGGTACTACTTGAATTCGACAGCTCTCCAGCTGCAAGTGAGTGTCGAATGAGTTCAAAGCAATTTGCGTGCACTTACATATGTGGGGATATTGATCGCATTAGCTTGTTCACTAATTATTCTTGGATTCTTGGATGGTTCCGGCAATTGTCTCGTAGTATTTAACAGCATACATAACTCCAACTAAGGTAGCTTCTTATTGCGCTCACACCTTGAAATTTAATATAAAATTTTAATGAACTTTGTTTGAAGGCAACTTAAATTTCTCTGAAACCCCACTTGCTTTAAGCTACCTCTGATACACTTCAACTTCTGAGAAGTTCTGGTTAATACGGTGGAAAATACCTTATTTATCTTTATGTTCTCGTATGAATCACTCCTGAAGGCATCGAAAAAATGCCCCCTTTGAATGGAGATTGCGTGAGCGTGCTCAAAGTCAAATAATATTTATTAACCTAATGGGTGTAACTCCATATATCCTGCCCCATACCAATACACACATACCCATACATGCATACACACATGCATGCTCGTATTTAGTCACACAATGGAAATGAGTTAGTTTAGTATCTGGCAAAATTGAATACAAAAAATGGGAAAAAAGAAGTGAAATGAAGTCAAAATGTTGGGTTTTTCGGTATTTCGTTCCCCTCCCGTCTCCACCGTGATGTCTTTTGACATCTGCCGAAACTTTTGCTCACTTTTGCATGACATTTATCACTGTCGCATAACAAATGAGCGACAGCATCGTACCGGCAGCCGCAACAATAACAACAGCAGCAACAACAATCCAACGGTAACAAGCACGGCAACAATGGCGGCGAACTGACAATAGAGCGTGCCTCATGCATAAGCATCCTATAAAGTTGGTGCAGTTAGCTGCCTGCCAGCCCGCCAGCCCGCCTTGCATAATGTCAGCTTCAGCTACAGTCGCTGTGCGTAGCGTGCCCGTTGACTAAAGTGTAATACGAGACTCGCACCGCTTGCGAGAGTGAAGTGCGTTGGCGGTTTCGTTGGTACCTCTGCACTGAAAATCTTGAGCTCTTTCGTGCTGCTGAGAGTACGACATGGTTGTGGAAGCAATTGCACCCTAAAGCGATGCCACCTTCCCTGCCATACTACCAGCCAGTCTACAGACTGTCACATGAGATGTCAATGTAATAAATACAATTTTTGACTTGCTTATAAGCTGAGCATAACAAAATATACTAAAAAACCAAAAAGGAAAAAAAATAAGGAAGAAAGAGGATAATATGCATAAAGTGCTCAAGTTTATACGCACCAGTTAAAATGTCATTTTGATTGCGACATGAAGGAAGCAAAACACACTCGCACCCACGAAAGATATCGTATGTAATCTTGTATAGAAGGAGGGAGGATGGCGACGCAGAATTTTTAACAATGGCATAATGCGGTTTTGAAGCCGCATTAAAAAAGGATTACTTGAAGTGCAAGCGATTCACGCTGGGATATACGCGCACACAAATAAGCAGACAAGACATAAGCAATTTGTGTAGCGTAGCTGTTGCTGCCACAAACGAGCAGCGTGTGGAGTGGAGTGTATGAAATTGGAATTTGAGTTAAGTAGCTACGAACACCAATGTTTGTGTGCCGGGAATACAATACAAAACAGTCGAAGGCGTTGAAACTGAAAGTTTAAAGTTGAACTAACTTAAACAGTCAACAAATGAGAAGCTCAAGCGTAGTGTTACTAATACGCCACTCCCACACGTTTCGTCCGGACACAGCTGCTCGTAACCCCCGCACACACACACACACACACACACACATACACACACACACACACACACACACACACACATACACACACACACACACACTCACGCAAATATCATGTCTAACCTTAACTAATTTTGAAGCACACACAAGCAAAGCTGACAGACTGACAGCCTGATAGCAACTAAACTCAGCAAATAACAGAGAAAATTATGTCATTTTCCTTTCGATTGTTTCGTTCAGCGACCTTTGGCGACCCTCACTCAAATGACATGCACGGGGAGCAAACAAAGAATTTCAATAAAAAACCACAACATTCACATTCACCTCCTCCGCAATAGTTTTGCCACATTTGTTGCCATGTCCTCGCACTGCTTTTGTGTTGCAATACAATGATTTCATGACACTTTGCCCGTTACCAAAGTCAAAAGACAAAAAACTATAATCCCAAGCAAATCAGTCCCCGGACTGACTTGGCTGTCTGCACGTGCTGCCACTACCACCGCCACTTCCTTATCCACCGTCGCCACTACCACTGCCACTGTCACTGCTATAAGCTCTCAGCGTTGCAGGCCCTCAGAAGCACATGGCAACAGCAGGGCGAGGGCAGGCGTACACATTCCGTCAGCGACCCATGCCACTGCCAAATCGATGTGTATGAGGCAAGCGTGCGATTCTAGGCAAACACACCACATTGGCATGCGAAACGGAATGCAAGTTGCACAAAAGCAGCGGCGACAGCGGCAGCGGCAAAACAAAAAAAAACAAACTGCACAAAAATGTGGCACACAAACAGAAAAACACTACTCCACTGGCTAAAGCGAAATAAAATGCATTTATGTGGTATACCCACATATGGCAGCGCGCTATGGCGCGGGCATCCGTTCAGACTAAAATGGCACACAGCGTTATGGAGCTGCCATTCTTTTTTGTCTGATTTTTGTTCGTTTTTTCCCCCTCTTATTTATTTGGTCGTTTTAGCGCCAAATTAGGAGTCATTAAGTTATATCGTGTTGGCGGAAATTGACTGACTTTTGATTAATAATTATAGATAAAATGTTTAGAAAGAGGGACCGAGAGAAAGAAGCAGACAAAATTGTCACTGGTTATCAAATTACATTGAATAAGTGCCAATAATGATCATAATCAAATAACACTTCAATACATTTCATTCGAGTGTGCAGCAATTATAGTAAGCTCAAGCGTAGATGAGGGCTCTGGTAACTTGCTTCTTGTAAGCAGGATGAACTTTGAAAAGGTTTCTACAGGTTTATTTGTAGGAATTTCTTAGCGATGGGTTTATATTCTAGACTGAAGATTGGATTGAATTCTGTGTGCTTTCATGATCGATTGACTTCACACTAATTCCAGAACAACAACACATCGTCAGATTTAAACTCAAGCGTAGATGAGGGCTCTGACAACATACTTCTTTTAAACAAGATGGACTGTGGAAAGGTTACTAAAGGTTTATTTGTAGGAATTTCTTAGCGATGGATTTATCTAGACTTAAGATTGAATTGAATTCTGTGTGTTTTCATGATCGATTGACTTCACACTTCCAGACTTCCTGAAGATCAACATACCGTCAGATTTGTCCACATACAAATATCATAAGGTATTATCACTCGGAGTCTATTAGAATCATTTAGAGAACAATTGTTTATTTTCTTATAAACAGTTAGAGTTAGTAGGGACTGTATCTACCTTCTCTAACCTATCCTATAAGCAATGTAACACTCTTTATTATTTAAGTTCCACTCTGTGTTAAGGCTGAACCAACAATAGGTTTTATGTGATCTTTATTTCAGTGTTTCTGTAGTTCTTTCTCCACTAAATTTAATCTAATCTAATTTTAGTCAATCTAACTAATATAGTCATAGTCACTCTAACTAATCTAATTATATTAACTCTAACTTTAGCAGATAAACTACATTTTCGTATAGGAGTACATTAGGTTAGGTTAGGTTAACGTGGCAGCCGGTCTAAGGACCACCATGGAGTACATTACTTCCAAAAACTAAAAGTTTTTAATTACAAGGACAATAGCACTGCAGCCTTTTTATCCTGCAGGTTCTTAAGCAAACAGCTCTAAAAGTGCTTGAGCAGAAAGTCCACAAATATGTGTATTTATAAATATATTTATTTTTTGTATGAAAAGTGTGAAATCACCGCGTAATACACCACGTGGAATATCTTTATCAGCTATTCTACGTGCCTCCAGATCCAGAGATAGAAACCTGTTAATCCAAAAATATACAATAGAAAATTTTTCAAGAAAAATACAAGTAATTTTGGCAAACATTGTCGGAGCTCAGTTGTTGGCAAATGTTTAAACCAGAAGATTTATGTTCTTCGCAGCACACGCCATAATCTTCGATTCTAGAATGCCAGAGCAGGCTGAAGGCTAATTGCAATTTATTTTTAGCTTCCGATTCATACATTCGCTGAAATAATTTGAGCTTTTTATAAACTGTGTTAAACAATTTTTTGATGAAACATGCCCCAAAGTAGGTAATCTGTTGCTATTTACGATTGGACGAGAACGGCGATGAGGCGTACACCGTACCATACCGCAAGCCGCCGACTGCGCCACCATCAACGCAAACATAAAACGGTGAATACTGAAATGTTTACGCGCTGCCGGTTTTATTGGAAATGAGATGAGAAAACATAAAAAAAATTACGAGCATTTGAGGAGATCACGTTCGGACGAAATGCCGCTCGACTGGCTGCCACTGTTGCCCACACGTCGCAGGCGTTAATGAATTTGACGTCAATCTTTATTTGGCTGCGAGTGTCATGTAAGAAATCAACGCTGTACACAATTAGAAAACACAACGGAAGCAACAGCGAAAATAGCAGCAGCGGAAGAACAACACACACAAATATGGCGCAAACCAATGGGCTTGGCGTTAATTTGGTCAGGAAGGGAGTGAGGTGAATGTGCGTGAGCCGGTGGCGGTAGCGGTAGCGGTGCCGGTGCCGGTGTAAGTATGAATTGCAAATAAACAAAGGCACATATACTAATAAACAAACACAGACGTGTATGCGAATTAAACGCCTGGAATTAACAATTCAATAAAAGTCCAGCGAACACACAAACAGCCAGTGACGAGAATAGAAAATAAGTACTCGTACACTGGAAATGAATGCCTCAAAGTAGATATATGGCAAAAGGAAGGAACGGTCTGCGGAATTGTCGCATATAACGCGCAGCACAAATGAAGCTGTCATTTCAGATGTCAATTTCAGTAAAAATATGTCGTCTCTGCGTGCGTTTGGTTGCAGTTGAAAGGTACGAAATTGGAAGTGCGTGTATCCATCGTCGTTAGTTGGATCGGCGACGCGGAAGCATATTGCACAGGATGTGATGTGCAAGGTTCTTAGGTAATGAGGCGCAAGATTATTAATAAAAAGTTTGTACTAACCAAGGAAAGGAAGAGTCACTTGTCAAATCATAAAATAGTGCTTGGACCTATTAAGCTGAGGGGCTCATAGTGCAGAAACTGAGACTCATAGAAGCTGAGAGACTCATAGAAGCTGAGAGACTCATACAACGAAACTACACTGAAAATGGAACATTTCTTTTCAACTTTTTCTTTTCCCCACTGAAGTTTCTGTATTGTTATGCTTAAATGTCCTCCATTCTCACCCCTCTACTCCTAAACTTTTGACACTCTTTTTATGCTGTCAGAACTGACTGACGCATTCATTGCATTCAGGCGATTACCACAATTTACCAAAATATTCCCCGCCTTCGGTTTCGCGCTGTGCTAATTTGCAGTTATAAATCTACAGTACAAATATCTGCACTTATGCCATGAACGGCCGCAAAATTAACCATGATTACTTATAATTCAATTTAAATGCATTACAGCCACGTAGTCTATAATTTTCTTAAATTCGAAAACGATGCCACTTGCAGCATGTAGCATGACATATGCTAATTTACGTAAAGCAAAAAAGCAACAACGTTCCAATCTCATCCCATGCGTGGGTTCGTTCGGTTCCTAACACATGCCAAAAACAAAATAAACGAACAAATACATATAATATAAACTTGAAGAAAACGGCAGAAATTTAGCATAAAAAGACAAGCATACGATAATAATGCACTACCAAATCGGAGTGTAAATGCTGCCATATACGACTACTCGCCTCGCATCCATATGGAGTCGCGAGTCTGAGTCGCTGGGTTTGACTTCACACAAATAAATTGTCTGTTGTCTGAAGCGTTTCGCTGCAAGCCACAATTTGCGCAAATTCCTACACCAAACCAGGGTAGAAGGAGGCAACAGATCACAAGCGGATGATATGGAAATAAAGTAATTTTTAATATTATACAATTGAGTCAATTTAAATTTGGCACTCATCATGCGAATGTATGTATTTGTGTGAGCGTGTGTGTGCAGCGGTCGCATCAACAGTTGAGAGGATATTGGGGGGGAGGGAGGGGATCCAGTGCGGTTTTCTGGTGTTAATAATGCGTGACAGTTGAAAATTGTTGCACGAACGCCTACGCGACTTTTTGCGCTATAATTTTTGTTTATCTTATTTGCGAAAAGAAATTAAATCTAATTTTGAAAGGCAAAGTCTGAATATATGTCAAACCAACACAGAACCAGAAATAAAATTAAGAAATAATTAAAATTAAGAAATAAAATTAAAATAGAAAAACGCGAGTAGCAATTATAAAATTTGCTTAATTTTTGTCAGATCCCCACAAATTACTTGATTTACGAGTGTGTTGTGGTGGAAGCTGCACGTCAACACTTCAGCACATTAACAAAAACAAAATAATGTCATATCTAAAAATTGTCGCGACTAAATTGTCCATTTCATTGTTTTTTCATGCAAGTGTATGGAGATATGCTGTAGAAAAAAAAACACGCAGCTGTGGGTATCGCAACAATGCCCAGTACAGAAATCGATGAGAATAGAGCTATGAGTAGTTTCTATGGTTCCTTATGTATTCTGCAGTAGTTGCATGGACGAGGAGGAGCAAGACACCATTGAACACCTGTTATGCACGTGTGCGGCACTGTCTAGAAGGAGGCTCACTTTTCTGGGTGACCGCTTTCTGGACTCTTTGGGAGATATTCCAAATAAGAAGATAAGCTGCATCATCAGCTGCTTTATTAAAAGCTCCAAATGGCTGGACCTTTGAAAGGGTTTGGGACTTGGGTCTCATGTGGTATCACAAGGGGTCAATGGTGGCATAAGTGACCGCTACACCTACCTACCTACCTACTATGAATTCTAACAAATAATTTTTCGTTGCGTTAATTCTCGCATCAAAGATATTTTTCTTTGTCATCTCTCATTTATTCAAAAGTTCAACATCTTTTTTTTGTTTGCGATACCGAGCTATGTTTAGGGTTGCTTCCAGCTTCCAGTTCCCAGTGAAGAGCTGAGGTTGTTTAATACACGTGCACACGTGCATCACTATTCGCGTTATATACCTACACATTTATTATGTCAGGGAGTACTAGCACCGCGGCTCATAAGGACCTATTGTACTAACTAACCTCTATGTTTCACCATAACCTTAGGCTTTTTATGAATTGTATCACTTTGGAAGGTTGTAGTTTCCAAATTTTAGGAGAGTCTGTGAAGAACTCCCCCGAAAAACTTTGTATTTTACTTTTGATTGTTGCACACTCACATAAAATGTATTCTGATGTTTCAGAGTTGTTTCCACAGAATCTGCAGTCAGATATACCAGACAGGCCTATGAATTAAGGTGGCAGCAGTGTCCTACATATACTTAATTCCTTATAAAAGGGTGGTAATTTAACTTTCACCACCTGCATTTACATGTACATGGATTGCAATCGACAGATACACGTGAATTAAAGTATTCCTACTCAGAAAATACACGTGTACATTTATGTTGAAATAGTTGATTATACAAGTGTACTCTCTAGCAAAGGATTATTTTATTCCTTTGCGCTGACGACGGTATGCAACTAGACACTATTTTCACTCAGCAGGAAGTGCACGTGCACATGTGCATTTGGGTGTGTTAAACACGTGAGCGTTTGTGCAAATAAATGACTCGTTGAGGAGCATTTGTTAACATTTTTATGAATAGCAATATAATCCTAACACATACTATATTGCAATGTACCCTACAACCCTACTACAAGTGAAATTAAAACACACGGGTACATGCTCTGTATTATGTCCTGGTACACTTATACATAAATTACATTATTATATGGTATCATATTGCAGTGACTTGTTCAAATCTAGAGCAATGCTCCACACTCTCCAGAAAAGGACTTCCGAATAAGTTTAGTCTCTTGCGAGCAAGGGCCGGCCAATCACAAAAAAAGTGGACAACTGTTTCTCTCTCCTGCGGGTCTTTACAGCTTCTGCATGTAATTTTGTATACATATATTCTATAATACAGAGTCTATATTGAATATCGTGACTACTAATCAAATCCAATTGTATATTCTGAAATGCCAAACTGACGAGTACACGTATACTACAAAGCATTGATCACACTTCCATTTAGGTACTCGTATATTCAAATGGATTGATCACACTTGCATTTGTTTAAACAATTGTATTTAGTTGTATTATTCTTCAAAATATTCGTGTACACGTGTAGAATGAAGCTCTCGTATTGATGTGATATGCCTGCTCTTATGTTATTGAAGCATCACTACAAATGTCTCCTTTCGGCTTCCAATAAAATAAGCAGTGGTATATTTGACTCCTTCCCCATGGAGGGCTCCCCAGGGGTCACATAAAGACATCCCAAGCTTTTCTGAAGTATGTCAATAAATACTTGCATTGAAAAAAGGCGCTTACTCTCAGTGACTGAATCGTTTCATTCGTGATTAAATAAGAGATCACGTGGAAATATCAGAGGAAAACGATGAGATGAGTATATTGCTTACTGTAAGGATACTGTTGTATGTCCCAGATTAATGCTCTCTATACTCTCTGATTGATATTTAATTACAATGAACTCAATTGATACTTTGAGCCAATTAAAAATATTTTTAATTTATTATACAAATCAATTTTCCACTTTATTTTACCGAACACGTAATCACGTTTCAACACTAAAAAATAATAATGCTGGCATGTAATTATGGGGCAAAACTTGTTGCTTCCATAACGCCATTTGACTTCAAACTCTTCAAATTCAGAGCAGAGCTTAAATTTCAATTTCCTCGCCGCACATGCGAATACACGTGCGTGAGGATTCGGCACTGCCACACAAACACACACTTCACGCGTAGCTTCGCCTACACACGGCAGCGGAAAAACGTATTCCTCATAACTGACATAATTTTTTATGATGACGTTTTGTGGACATTAAGCACTTTGTCATTTATGTGTCAAAATCATGTCAGTTTCAGCACAACAGAAAAAAAACACAAGCAGGGGAAAAAGCAACGTGGAAAATGTGATATCAAATGAAACAGAAATCAACATGAAACCAACAAATGCAGTAGCAGCCGCAGCAGCAGGAACAACAGCAGCCGCAGCAGCAACAACAGCAGCAGCCGCCGCCGCCGCCGTGCCATCAACAACATCACTCACTGAAGCGGTGGCAGAGCTGGGTGGGACAAAAGGAGAATCACAGTTAAAGGGGATTCTTTCACCGGCACGTTACGCATTACAATGGACGGGTAGGTATCTTGTAAATGTGGGGAGATATGTGTATAGAGATGAGTGTGAGTGTGTGAGTTTGAGTTTGTGTGTGTTTGTTTGAGTTTGTGTGTGTTTGTGTTACTGTGTTATGTTTTGTCTGATGATTTGCTGTCAGTGGCGCTGCTGTTGCTGCTGTGCTTGTGTTTTAAACAATTCAATGTCATTTCAAATCAACATAACACGTCAGCGCGCGAGCGACAGCCGTAAATATGGCGCTGAGACATCAAAAAGAAAAACGTGGCAACACTGTCCCGCGCAACACAGCATGAAAGGGTAAATACTCATACAGAAAAAATAAAAATAAATCAAGAAATAAAAAATGGTGGTGCCCACCTTCCAAAGGCTTCCTTCCCCATTGCCACTGCGACCAGCTCCAACACCAAGTGGCGCAGAGTTGTTCTTTGCGTGGCTGATGTTCTAATTTCTGCTGTTGTTGTTTTTGTGTTTTTTGTTACTTCATTTCTGAAAGCACTTCAGTGTATTTTCTTTTTTTCATTTACAGATATTGTTCCTTTTTCTGTGTTGCTGGTTGAGTGGCAATTTTGCCTTACTTTATTTACTTTCCTCTGAGCGTTTGTAGATTTGAGAGTGGGGCATTTTATTTTGTTTCCCTTGTACTCATGTGCAAACATTTAAATGACACGGCAAAAAAAAAGAACCGGTCAATATTTTTATTTTATATATTATTCAGTTTTTTAAATGCAAATTGTGTAAATTTCCGTTGGTTTTGTGAAAGTTCAAGGGTACCACTCTCGTGTCCCAACACTTTGAAGCGCCTTCTGCATATAAGATACCGCAGAACCTCTGCTATTCCACAAGCCACTTAATGTAGACACTTGCCGTTTCTAGATTTTATTAGTAATTTAACACAATTGAGTCAGTTTTTATACATTGCTGCTTACTGAGTATGAAACTATAGCCAAAAATCAAGAACCTTCATATATAAAGGGTGTTTTTTTTAGACGTGTGGTTTTCAATCTGGCAATACTTTTTTCGGAGTTGGTCTTTTTGACAGCTGTCACTTGATTTATGCTCAGTTTGGTTTGCCATTTCATAAGTTTATGGCCGAACGCCCATCAAGCGTGTCGCACGTTCGGTGAATGGGCCCAAAACGAGATGGCCACCGATCCCGATTTTCACCGGAAAGTTTTGTTCAGCGATGAAGCTCACTTTTGGTTGAATGGGTACGTTAATAAGCAAAATTGTCGCATTTGGAGTGACGATAATCCACTAGTCATTGTTGTCACATCCTCAAAAAGTCAGTGTTTGGTGTGCTCTATGGGCAGAGGGAATCATTGGTCCATATTTCTTCAAAAATGAAGCCTGCCATACTTTTACAGTCAATGGGGAACGCTATAGAGCCATGATTAATGACTTTTTCGTGCCTGAATTGGAGGATGTTGATGTGGACGACCTTTGGTTCTAACAAGACGGCGCTACATGCCATACAGCCAACGAAACAATCAATTTATTGAAGGAAACTTTTGGTGAGGGCATTAACTCGCGTCGTGGGCCTGTGGCGTGCCCTCCAATATCGTGCGATTTAACACCGCTGGACTATTTTTTGTGGAGTTATGTGAAATCGTTTGTCTACGCAGATAAGCTCGACACGATTGAAGCCTTGGAAGAGAATATTCGGCGCGTTATTGTTGACATACGGCCGCAATTGCTGCAAAAAATGGTCCAAAATTGGGCCTCTCGGTTGGAATTTATTCGAGGCAGCCGAGACGGCCACTTGCCCGAAATCATTTTTAAAACATAATGGCAAACCCTTATCTTTATAATAAAGCTAAATTCTTGGCCATAACATAAAATTATATGCATTTTATTTCTGCTTGAAAACCACATGTCTAAAAAAAACACCCTTTACAATATGATTTGTTCAATACAATATCATATGTGATGTGAGTACGAAGACGATACGAGTTTTTCATCAATCCCATGTCTCAAGTAAATGAAGATCGTGATGAAGAACTAATTTAGAGCAATTTCTTATCAATATTTTTATGTTTGATATTCTTTGATTTTAGCATCTTGTAAACATCCTATAAAAATTAAACAATCTGCTCGATATCCTTGGCATATGCTGTTTCTACTTATACAGACCACCAGTTTATACAGTTTTCTATTCGGTTCAGCAAAAAGCAACATCTATTTGGAATTATCTAACATAAGTTCAAATATTGCTCACTTTTTGTTACTTAAATTTAATCGCTGACGTTAGAAGTCTTAAATACAACAACATACAATTGTCAACACATACAATTGTGTGCTATTATCGCACTATACCAACGATATCAGGTGCAGTAACCTATATTTAGAATGTGTACTTGTACTCTACCGGCAATTGGTACTTTTATTTTCATTTCCTTGCACTGGGTGCTGAACCTTATCAATTCCCAACTATGTTAAGCTTTTTCACACGTTCTTTCGTGTTTTCGGCTGAAATGTTTTTTTTTTTTTTTTGGTAGATAATTCTCACCTGAAGTATCTTATCGCTATCTTTTATTTGTTTTAAATATACAGGAAACAAATAAGCCACAATTATGCAATGGTAGTGAAAACATTTGCGCAACTGAACTTTCACATTTAACTTTGTTTCAACAAATTTCTTATGGGTTTTTCGATCTGTTTGCATGAATGGAATGGATATGAATTATAATTGTAGTGATGGAAGAGCTCGTGGTGATAGAAACTCCTTCAATTCCTCTTTTAGCAACAAAAATATATTTCTGCTTGAATAATGAATTTATCAGGAATATAATATTTAATCCCTTTTTACATTATTTTCTTACTAAATGAAACATTTGTAGAATATTTTTGCATAACTTTTGTTTGAAATTCTGTTAATAAGTAAATATTATCTTCTCTTTTCAGGTAAATTTTGGGCTGTGATCTATTATACTTGGTATTAAACAAAGACTTAGTAAGTACATAAATGCACCACATCTGTATTGTAGCTTTTCTTTATATAATTTTATCCTACATTGTCTCTAATTGGATACAGCACTCTAGAATTCATGCATTATCGTCAAGGATTATTTTTCGTATGTGATCAGAGAGTTTAGAAAATTAGGTACTATTGATTATTGGAGATTTTTTTTCCTATTATTTCATTCTGCATGAAGAGAGTTAAGTTTTCCGAACTGAACAATTCGTATGCCAGAAAATGTTAGAGCCAAATCATGGTATTTGTGTTCAAATAATTCATTAGCAATGGGGTGAATTTGATTGAATCTGGAGGGGGAAGCGTAGCCATGCCTCGCATCCGCGCTGGTTTATTGGTGATGCGGCTGCCCTACCTACCTACCTACCTGGGCTGATTTCACCGCTGCTATCTTGAAATTCTTACAACCTGACAATAGGAACTTTCTTGGCAGGATCCTAAAAATAAAGTCTGGAGTGTCTGGTGTAAATTTTCATGGACGCTGCTGCTATGAATTGATTATTGAAAAATTCTTCCAATTAGTTAATTAAAATTTAAAATATGGCCAATTTTATTGAGTAATATCTCAAGTATTTTTATCGCTCTCCTGGCGCGACTTGTGACTTTCAAGTGACCTTAAGAAACCCAAACATTTTTGTTAAATGCCATTTACTGCACCTTGTCCGCAAATGTTTTACCACACTACAACACTACAGCACAGTTAAATATTTATTGCTCAGCTACCAAATTCATGCGATACTGCGTAATGGAAACATGTACGCACGCATGTTGCGAACGCATTAAGGCGGCAATAAAAAAGTGGTCCTCAGGGAATTACAGCATTTTATGCCATTTCAAAGTGAAACATTAAATACACGACAATTACTCAACAAGATGGAGAATCAGCGAAGTCCTGATGCAACAAAGAGGAAAAATTATAACAACAACATGGAAAAAATAAAGAAAAAAAAACACAAATGACTAAAGAAAAAACGTATTCACATGTTAACAATCAGCGAGGTGTCAGTTTTATTGTTGCTGCTTTGCTGTCTTTGGCAGCAAACACGCATCGTCTGTCAATCATTCCACAACTTGTGAGGGAAACTTGTACGTATTTTTCTTCTTTTGCATTTTATGTGCCAATTTCTCAAATTGTTTTCCCTCAGTCCTTATTTAGGCTTACATACACACACAATTTCATACATACCCACACATATTCAGTTTCCTTTAAGGTGCTTAAAAGGAGCCGCTGTGGGTCTTCTCACTTTTGAAATAAATAATTTGTGTTTAATTTAATGGGTGCCTTTTCATGAATTTCACAGATTTAATTAAGTTTTTAAATTGCAACAATTGTCAAATGTTTTGTTGTTGTTGTTGTTTTTTTTGTCATTTACTTTTTTCCATTGCAATTTTATGCTTTGTTAGTTTGGAAAATTTGTTAAGTTTTCCATACTGCATCGACCACGGTGTGGCACGGTGCGGCAGCGGATTATTTTGTGCGTTAGCAGCGCCGATGTGCATATTAAACTGTTCAATGGGTTTTAACGTTGATGTGTGAATAATGCTGCATTATTACGGCGCATTATCACACCTTATTTCTGATTTCATGACTGGCTGGCTTTAGCACCACTCCATGTTTTCCTCAAAGTAAATGCGTTTAAAATCACATTAAGACTTGCGTGAAAACACAGACAAATTTTGATTCGTCTGCTTCTGCTTCTGCGTTTGTGTTTGCACTTAACTGCGTAATGATGCTCAGATTTATATTGTTTTATAATGGAATTGCTTGGCGCCCTATAGCAGCAGCAACAAATTACTCTACAAATACTTGACCCCAATTCGTGTAATTGCTCTGCAGTAAAGAAAGTTTTAATTGATGTTGCTTAATTTCACAAATAAAGCGTAGAACATTTTCAATTTACTTAATAGTAATGTGCATGCAAGTGTTGCACTCCAGGCAGATTCACAGACTAAAATACGACTACGCTAGAGATAGCATCAGACAAAAAGTGTTTATGGTGTCATAAATTCAGAGGAATTGACTCCTATTCAAAGATAGATTGAACTAAAAGTTAAAAAAGTGGTTTAGAAAAGGACACTTTCCATTAAAACCTGCCAAAGTCATAACTGATTTTAAGCAGTGTTTCTTTAGGAGGTATATTGTAGATCAGTCTTCGAAGATGAGATGCATATTGATTGAAAATGGGGCTAGTTTCGCCTTTCCATTATAGCACAACTTTTTCCTTGAAGCAATTTCTATTAGAGGAAAAAAGATAAATTAGTTTTATTTCGAGAGTTAAAGGAAATGGTGAAGATATAGATGCAGTATGGGGTTTAATTGAAGATACTTCGAGCTTACAATCAGTCATCAATGACAAAATATGTTTAGACCATGTCTTTGAACACCATGAATCCTGGTTTTGGTATTGAAAGGGGCCCTTCTATGATTTCTAATGAAATTTCCAAAATTTAGTTCGGTTGTTCTGCAATTTATTGTTTTGCGACCCGTACTATGGTCAATGACATTCTCAGTTGTCAATAAAAATTGTATTTTAAGGTATTTTCCCAAAATCGTCGAGCTTCATGGACCTGATAATCATTGAATGAATCCTTGCAGACATCTCATGGGACGATAGTGCACACATCACTCAATCCGATTGCATTATAGAGAGAGAGAGAGAGAGAGAAGTAGTGTCCTTTGACAACATGGCTTATAGAGTTAAGTTTTCATATCAGTGTTAAAGAACCCATTGGAACATTATCACGTAATTGAAGTATTCTTAATCAGCATTGATTTAAATTTCACTCCATTTTTAATCTTATTTTTGAAGCCGATTATTGTTATATGAAACAAACTATTGTTATCTTCTCTATTGATAATAATATCATAGATAAAAACTTGTTTAGCACTATGAAGTATATAATATTTTGTTCAAACCTCAACCCAAGGGTTCACTCAGTTACATCACACTAAATCAACTCCTGTTAAGTTCCTGGCACCGAAACATTAAGATGAAGTTCTTGAGTATTTGTATCTTTGGTCTTCGAAAATATCGTGGAGCAAAACTGTGATAATACTCGTAATCGTATAGGGAACATGTCACATAAAAGCTGTTCATGATCATCTGTGCTTTATCTACATAATCTGTTGATTAGTGGTATACATATATCCTTGATTTTTCTACTGGGTTGTTCTTGCTACTTCATTCCACATATGATTTTTCAAACTTTTTCTTAGCTGCAGACCACTTTGAGCGGTTTGCAATTTTTGATTCAATTAAAAGCAATTTCGTTTGCAGGAGCAACAATAACAACAACAACAACAACCAAAATAACGTCAAAACCCATACGCAACTATACACACAACTTATACCTAATGGGATTTTTGCTATGCTTTGGAGAAATCTCACAACTTTTCCAGAGCATTTCAAAATTAATGAGTAACGAAAATGAAGCACTCTTTAAATCCAATTTGATTCCAACGAAATGGTTTACACAGCAAACAGAGTTTTACAAATCGCATTAATTCCAGCGTCTCCCATGCAAGCGCGTAACACATACGCACAAGCGCTTAACACACACACACACACACACACGCATACCCATTCGCTCTTACACATATCCACTTAATTCCTTAACTTTCCCAAAACAAAGCGTGCTTTAATTGTAAATATAGCAACAGCAAAGCCGGCGCAGTCATTACATACTCTCACAGGGGGTGACTGAGAGAATCTGACAGCACTGGAGAGCAGGGTGAATGGGTTGTGTGAGATTTGTGTGTGTGTGTTTGTGTTTACGCATTGAAAATGGCGGGCACTTTCCTACTGCTGCTGCTGCGCTATTTTTCCTTTTTCACTACTCCAACTACAGCGTAAGCAGCCACCAAGGAGCAAATCTTTTTACGCTTTTCTTTTCCTTAATGATGTAAAGTCGAAGTTTTGCCTCCCACACACACACACATCTTTATATGCATGTCCATGAAATCTTTTGAAATTCTTACGCTTTTGCATACACCCAAGGTACATTAAAATGCCGTTACTTCGGCTGAAGCGGAAAGGGATGCCCAACACCTAAAAGTATGCTATGAAAAAACGAATCACTTACTTTCACTTTATTATGTATTCCCTCTATAAAAGTTATATAAAAAGAAAACACTCATACGTACAAGCAGCAACTCCCACTGCCCTCCCCACCCATACGCATCACCATACGGAAGGAGCAACACCTTCTGTTGCGTTCAGGCGACACAGACGAAATGCCTGTGCGCTGTCGGAAGAAATAAGCTTAAAAATTGTTACGCTGTCTGCACACAAAAATGTCGTGTTGTCAAAAATGTTTTGTCGACGAAAATTGAATTTCGAACATGACACATGGGTAAAGACTGCGAGTGCTCCGGCTCGTACTGCTGCTGGTACTCTTCCACGGAGAAGTACAAGTTCTTGTCTAGAATAGTAGCAAAAGGATTTTGTTGTGTTGGTGTGGGTGCAAGGGCACTCTGGAGCCAGCAGCGCAGTACAATGTTAGCTTCCGTATTTTTTTTTGCTCTTCCGTTTCCACCAACAAAAATTTAAGTATTTCTCTGGCATGTTGTTAAATTGCACAAATTGCTGCTGCCGAGGCGAAGGGAAGTTAGGAATTTTTCCATGAAACGCATTATTGAATCATAGTACTCGTCAAAGGTCCCGGAAGTCAAGTAAACAATCCAATTATATCCCTTTTAGTTTTTAATTGCTGCATTTGTGTGTGTGTAAATTCAACATCAGTTTTTCTGCAGCTACGAGGGACAAATTGAGCAGAACTTAATGAGATCATTGATGCTTTAGAGGTAGGAAGAGAGTTGAGGTACTTGTAACTGCTTGAAAGAAGTCAGTTTGTAAATGGAAATTTTTGAAATGGAAAATTTTCTCATTCTTTGGTAATGCATTTGAAGGCTAATGACCTAAAATAACAGTTTTTTGATAGCAAGGAACAAAATAATATATAAAAAAAATAATATAATAAAATTAAAAATATATAATAACAGAATAGAATATAATATAATTCATAAAGGAATATAATACAAAAAAGGAATACAATTCTTAAAGGAATATAATATAATATAATAGAATATAATAGAATAGAATATAATATAATATAATAGAATATAATAGAATAGAATATAATATAATATAATATAATATAATATACTAAAATAATAATATAATAATGTCACTCGCAGACGAAAATCGTTTAAGAACTTTTGAGCGTAAAATACTGACAAAGTATTTCGTACACAATAAAACAAAATAAGCACGAATTGCTGAGTCTCTGCAACAGCGAGGACATCGTGAAATTCATCAAATCATTCGTTGGGCAGGCCGTATCTTGCGCATGGACGATGGCCGGCCACAGAAACTTTTGATAGACGATAAACCAGCACGCGTAAGGCATCGCGGGAGGCCGAAAACATAAAGAACACGTCTGTGGGAAAAAATCTGCAAATTCGTTACGGCTTGGAAGATATCGGAATCTACGAAAAAGTAATCAAAAATTGGCTTACGTTGATCTTGAAAAAACCCCCATTTGAATCAAGCACTTCTTCAGGTATGTTTATATTGTTTAAATAATTGGAACTTCGCTTCAAATTTTTGGAGATTTCTCAATAGGGTTTTATTGATTATCACACTGCACTTTGATAGAAATTAGTGTTTTCATAGGCCTGGAAAGCAAAAATTGGGATTCTTTCCAGAAAAATTGCTGCGATTTCAGATTTCCTCGTTACTCCCCAAGACAACTAATCAAGTATTTACAACAAATAGCAATGATGTACATTATATTCTATGCACACTTTAATGAGAAAGTTGTTGCGGTGGCGGTTCCTGTTTTATAGGGATCTCATATCTGTTATATTGTCATATACTAAAAGAAGGAATTAACATACTCGACCATTGAAGTCGGTCGAAATCATTTCCTGCCGAGTCTTACCAAACTTAGGATAAGTATGCAGAGTAAGTCAGCTCTAGGAAGTTCGATTCACTTATAAGTAACTCGAAACAATCAGTTGGAGTGGGAGTTCGGTATGCTAGAATCACTTGTGTAAGTAAAGTGGACAGGGGAGTCCACTCCGGAAGTACTTTGATCAAGTTATGATGACTACCTGTCCATGACGTCTTCAATTCCCACTACTACAGTATGTAATTAATTTGTCCCTCTTTTTAAGTTCCCTTCCTGCCATTGCCCTTATCGCCTGCTGTTGACTCATGCATGCCAAACAAGTCAGTCACCACTTTCATTCACAAATTGAATTGAGCCCATACCAACGCTAATTGAATATTTCACTGTCACACACAATTATTTTTATTTGAATTTGTGCCATTCTGCGCCGCGTCACAAACATTGTGACATCTCTGCCAGGCTAATGGAGACTACAATAACATTAAAAAAAACAACAACAAAAAAAGACAATTGAAAAGATTCACTCATTCATTGAATAGCCGCGGGCAGTCCAACAGGCATACAAAAAAAAAAAAACTTTTCGTTCATTGAAGCGGAAACTGAGATAATCTGCTTAGCGGATCCAAGTGCCGCCAGGAGAAAAAGCGACTTTGCTTTAATTGCATATGAATGGAATTATTCGCATGACACTTGCAACAGCCAACTCCGCTGGGCACTCATATTTCCATAGCAGTTTTTTAATATTACTTTTTTGTGCATCCGTTTGAGCTCAGCTGGGTGGGAGAACCGGCGAGAAGTGGCGTCATCGTCGTTGGGACCACCAAAGTTGTAAACTTAAACCAAAAACTGAGCTCGGAACATGGAACGATAAGTTTACTGCTTGTATTTGTGCCAGCTGCACCAGAAGCTCGGCGCAATGCACCCACCGCAACGCCAGCGAAAGCGCAAATGATCACGATCATATTTCGCGATTTGCGCTTATTACCGTCTCGCTACGCCAAAATAGAAGACGCAATTAGACGGCGGCTGCTCATCTATTTGCGCTGCTAAAATTTCCACTGATCGCCGACGGATTTCTCTAAATTCAATTTGGCCTCAAGCCAATTTAAATGAAATGACTGCTGAAGACTGAAGAAGCTGTTAATTTTTTTTTTTATTTTTTATTTTATTTTATTTTTTTTGTCAAGGAGCCAAAAGTGAACGTGCGCTCGTCTGCCAATTTCTGTAACGTTTGCAGTTGACCCAAGCGGAAATCGGAACTTTAATGACAATGTCTGCTACGACGACGGTTCAAAAGATGTGTGGTAAAGATGCAATGACATAATATCACAATAAAATGGCGAATAATAATAATGTGGACATTAATAATAATGGATTTTAACAATAAAATGGAGATTAATAATAAATTGGAGAATAACAATACAAAATGTAAAGGAGAAAAAGGGACAGAGAGCAAACCAAAGTGAAAAAAGGGTGAGAGAAATGTATATACAAGCTAGAGAGAAGAGGGATACAGTTTAAATAATAATATGGTTCTTAAGATAGTCTTATAATTAGTGATCGCTTTACAAGATATAAACGCTTCCTAAAACAATACCTCATACGCGTTGGGAAACAATACCTCATACGCGTTGGGAAACAATACCTCTCAGAGTATTGATTTTGAACTTAAACGTGGACTCTTGAGGAGATATCGCAATGTTCCGTCCTTAAAAGGCACACTGGAACCAGAACTGGACTAGTCAGACAATTTTTGTTTTACTTATTTTGTCGACCCAGTCGGAAAATGACTTGTTGAAGGCAATGTTGTTTACATTGTCCTACGACGACCTACACCATGTTATCACAATAACGATCGCGTTAATAGAAATGTAGGTTTCGCAGCTGCATCAGCAATAAACCAGTGATGCCACTTAGACCACCAGTTGGATCCGCTGTGAGCCGCGGATGCGAGGCATGGCTACTCTGCCCCCTCCAGATTGAACGAACCTGAGGCTTTTATAAAGCGAAGAAGTTTGTGAGATTATCTATACTTGTTTAGAAGTGGGCTCCCTATTTCTAGCAAAAGCAGAACATGTACAAAAGAGGTGCTGGACCGTTTCCAGTTTCTCCTCATTCCTGCAGCTGCAACAGAAATCATTGAGTTAGTGTATTTGAAACTAAAAAGAAGGCAGAGAGTTTTAAAAATGTTTGAAATAATTTGAGAGGTCTCAAAGAAGATTTGGGCATTTTATAAGACGAACACTAATTTAATTTTAAACACAGAAGATAAAATAAGAGGAAGTAACATATCACTATGTGCCTTACGGGACATTTTTTATGGTTCCAGTAATAACATCATTGTGTATTTTTTCGTGATACTATCAATGACTGAGAGACAATCAATTTAAAATATACTTGAGCACTTTTCAGACATAAAAGATGAGAATTCTTTCACTGTACTCGGACGAAGCAACATTTCGTCTTTAATGGAATGCTGGAAAAATGGAATTTTTAAAAAGTGGTCCACTGCAATATTTCGATTTATTTGCCTCTTGTCATTTACTACATTTCGAAGCTTCGATCCCCTTTTTTTCCCACTGGGTCTGATCGTATGCAATTCAATGCCTCACTTGGTGGCCATGCAGGGCGCTTCATCTCTTGAGCTAGTTCGAGTGTTTTTCTTTTCATTTTACTTTGCTACGTCTTGCTCCTCCTCGGCTTGTGTCAATTGAGTCGGTTGGTTTGTTGGCGGCGGTGTCGGTAGAAAATATGCCCACTTTGTTCGGTTTGGCTTTGACATTGACTGACAAATGGACATGCAACGCGTGCTCTAGCACTTTTCCTTTTCCCCACCAGCCCTCTCACACCACTGTCTGTTGTTGCTGCACTTATTTGTGTGCGCCTGTGTCGTCATCCTACGAGTGTGTACCTATGCAGTGAGGAACATTTAATTTGTAGATATCGCACGGTGGCAATGAACTTGACTGATTTGATGAATTGAGCTGGAATTGTTAAAGTGCAACTTCATGTGTAGATTTAATTACTTGCAATTACTGTGAGTAATTACACAATTTATGGTCGTAATTTATGCGCTTACAAGCACTGCGGTAAACGTATGTACGTAAATTGATAATGAATGAGCTAATATTGTGCTTGTTAGTGGATTTATGATGGCGGCAGGCAGCAAAAGAGCTGCCACAGTTGCTTTCATTATTTCTGGCACGGTTTCTTAACCAGATTCTAGGAAGGTTTATGTGAAACTGCCCTGGCCATGGCAGTTAAGATATTCGTTACTTTGTGCCTTTAACTATGCTGGTGTTTTTTTAAGCATGCTATTGTAAGAGACGAAGCCAGCTGTAATTAATCACAGACTGCATAGAGTCGTCTCATAACCGCCATTTGCCTGGGAAAGTTTGTGGATCTGGCTGAAATTTTAATATTCCCTTTGTTAGGCATTCCTCCGATCATTTGCTTGTTTATGGCTTTTTTGTGGTTTTATTTTATGTCCTCTCAACACTATCTTTAAGGGTATTATCCAAAGTTTTTGGAGCGATTTAAGCGTCAATTACGCCCCTGAAAATATAATTGAAAACACTCTCTTCAGTTGCATTTTGAAGTCTTTATTAAGAGCATTTGTTCTCATCATCATCTCCACTTAATCTTCTACAATTAAAACTGGATCAGTTTCTGGACTATTTGTTCCAACCATGTTCCTCGGTTCTATGGTGTTTGATTAGTTTATCTAGTGTGGTGTTTGATTAGTTTATCCACTGACCCATTGGACGACAGATTTTTTATAACTTTTTAACAGTTGGACAATGTTTTGAATGGCTTGATACATTCTCTTTAATGAATACCTGGAATTGCTAACCTAACAAGTTTGTATAAACAGTAAATTTGTTGCCTTGTCTGTTTTAATTGTTAGCCCAAAATCTTATTATGGTCAATTGGGAATACTAAAGACTATCCGAGAATTCTGGGGTGTTTGGGACAGAAAGTTCCCCACATTAATTCCTGGACTTGGCCACACTATCATATATGGTCGCAAACAGCGATCCTTTGTCACAAAGAATGCATCAAAACTTCAAGGAGTGTCATCGGCAGTATTCGTCGGATAAAGACCCGTAATACTTTTTCCTGTTCCCTAATTAATCATTTCATAGGAGACGTTTTGACTTTATTGGAGCCATAAACAATATTTACAGGGGTTACTGAAATGGTTTTAACCCAATTATTCTTTGAAGTAGAATCCCAATAAACAACAAACAGAAGAAATTGGTTTCTTTAAACCAAAAAATCGTGATTTAAAACTATTCCTGTTACTTATATCACAGAATTCTCCTATTTATTCCATGTTTGAATGTATAATGTTCATAACTTCATTATAAGTTGTTGCAAACCCGGTTTAAAATGAGTTTTTGTACCACAATTACCACGGAATGTCTTAATTTTTCTTCCGAATAACATTTCCCCACAAAGCAAATATACTTCTGTAAAAAATGTCTGCAGTTTAATAAAAATTGACTGGGCGGCGCAATGCACACAAAACAATTTTGTTATTAATAATTCCCTTATTGCCAACACCCGCTCACACCCGAACAACCCCACCCCCTGAACTCCCGGCCACCTACAACCTCACCCAGAAGCAATATTTCTCAAGTGGTAAAAAACAAACAAAACTGAAAAAATTGCAAGCAATTATTGCTTTCATTACAAAAACTGAGGAAAAAAAAGGAAATACAAATGAAAAACACCAAAAGAAAACCGAATCATGATTTTTCATTATTGTGAAAGACTGTTGCAGCAGAGACCGCGACACTGGCATCAGTGGAAGCAGAAGCGAAGACAGTCACTGGCAGAAATAGAAGACAATCACTCGTGGATGTAGAAGAGAGGCGAGCAGAATCAGCAGAGAAGCAATTAATTGTTACGATTTAACTGAATAAACGCTGATTGCAACAATTACTATTGAACTAAAAATAGCGAGAAAGAAAGAGCAGAGAAATTCCAAACCACGTTCACTTGAATCGGAGAGCCTCCCTGAGGAACTTACGCTGCATTATGCGCCATCATCCATCGACAACAAGCCAGCGAACAAATGAGCCAACGAGCTGCCAATAATGAATGCAGCGGCAAAATGTTTTTCTGTCGGTTACTTACCACGAAGCAGCTACAACTGCAACACCACCACCAACAACAACAACAACAACCACTACTGCTCCCCTGACATCAACAATATGGCACACAAACACACGTTCAAACGCTCAAACCCACATACACTTCCATCGGTACACATGCAATCACACAACCACAGCAGAGTTGCAATTCTATCATTGCAAAACGATTTGTCGACGATGTTTCTGATGACGATATGAAATGAAGACCAGCGAGCAAGCGACCAGCGGCCAGAATGCAGTAGGGCGTGCACAACTGTACCCCTCTTCCATTGCAAAATAATAATAATAATAATAATGGGGGAAAAAGAATAAAATATTAAAAAGAGAAAAATGTCTGAAGAGAAATGGCATCGAAATTGCAATCTAAAATCGCTTATGCAATTCGAGCATAAAAGTGTATTCCGGCATTACGAGTTCGTAGCGACCGCAACGCAAAAAGTTGCCAGACAGCCGAAAAGACAGTTGGCAACGCCGTTTCATATTGCTCCATTGCGCGCGGCGGCAGCAACAGCTGTGACAATTTGTCGTGTGTCTGTTGCAATGGGGTTAATACGCACTTCAAAAACAGCACCGTGTGCATGGGAAGCACAGACGAAGTGTGCAGGATATAATAAGAGGGTTTGATTACTGGACTCTACACTCCCAAATGGGTACCTTTCTCTGATATGACAATGAACATATCGAAAGGGAATCGAACACAGTATTCGTGTTACAATTTGGAGACTGAGAGCTCTCCAAATAGTCGTCGAGATATAAACTAAAGATTTCACTTCTACAATTTTTTATTGTAGAAGTGAAGTGAACTCCAACATGGTGGGATCATTTGTTTTGTGGTTCGATATTATTCACTTTTCCCCTCGTTCACATCAAACTCAAGTTGACAAGAACAGAGTATTCGTGTTACAATTTGGAGAGTGAGAGCTCTCTAAATAGCCGTTGAGATATAATCTATAGATTCTCTTCAGTGGTAACGCAATTAAGTTGCAATTTTTTATTGTAGAAGTGAACTCCAATATGGTAGGACCGTTTGTTTTTTGGTTCGATGCTTGCTATTCACCTTTTCCTCCTTAACAGTCGACATGAAATTTCCTCGAACGCACAGAAAGACGCACTAACAAAATCCCTGTTCATCACTATATTAATCACAATGGCACTAAACAAGTTTTGTCTGTTGGTCGTAGGTTCCCCACCTGGGACGACTTTCTCCATCAGTAATCCGAATTGCTCGATAATGTATCGCCTGGTCTGGAACCTATTTTTATATTAAACAGCTTGCATAGTTTCGAATATGTGTTATCTGAACTTGGCACGAATTCGGAACTCAGACACTGTGGAAGTGGCCAAAGGTGGCCTGGGTCGTATTTAATTGCTCAGATCTTCTCCAAAAACTTTTGGAATGTGACGATCCAATATTGTATCTCAGATATATACACGGATATGGTTTGATGATTTGGCCAAAAAAGAGTTTAAATCTTTTTCATAATACGCCAGAGAAAACCTTTGAGCTGATTTTAAGAAGATAGTTATTTGAAAAAATTGTGGACCATTTTTTTTGGAGGACTGCGAAGATTTCATTGATATTTTAATGAAGGTTCCTTCTTTCATTCGTATGGACTCTTATTTGTACATTTACTCATAACTTAAAGCGGTTTGCCGGCGGCTTCACTAGGTTAGCGGGTAGACCATATAATCCCACAAATAATAATCCTGTTACTCAACTGCAAAATATCTGTTCGTACCTTCGCAACACCATCTTCAATGAGTAGGTTGATCGGCCCTGCTTATCTATGTGGCAAATTTAGAAGAGTTCTCTCACTATAACTGTAGTATGCATTGGGTAACTGCCAATATATTCCAGTACCCTTCTATTTATGGATAATCCCTTTGGCTGATTATAGTCAGTGTGTTTGGTTGAGTTCTAATTGGGAATCACGTTAACAATCATGTCTCAAAATCACATGTGTTCATATCCCTTTGGAGGCTTACAACTGTGATGAGAACTCTCATTTTGGATGGTTTACGTTTATAATAAGGAAGTATAATTCTGCTGCCAAACTGAGCTACTCCTGTTTTTCTGCTCATTATAATTACTCAATTACTGTGCTGGATTTATTGTTTCCATCGGTAGTGTGCCTATGGACCCCACATACTAAAATGGAAATATGCGGTTGTTGTTGGTGTTACGTTGCGTTGCATTGCATTTCCTTGCATTATTGCGCTGCATTTCATTGCGTTGCCAGCTCTTCAAGCGATCAAATTTCCGTTTGCAGTTAAACTGTACCCAAGTATACAACAAGCGCCCCCCTTTTCGAGTACCGCCACTTATGCGCTTCTTTGTTTATATAGCAGCATTTGTGCTGCCAGTCATTATTGCTGAAACATCTTCTTGGCTGGTTTTCGCTTATCTGCTGTCAGCATATTTGACAGTTGCTTAATTTTGTGTTTCCCTTCTGTCGTTTTGTTTGCTGTTCGCTTTCTTTAAATAAAATACATATCAATTCAGTAATTTGCACTTTGAACTTCGTACAAATTTCCAGCTGAACTGATGGATGATTGTTATTGCTGAATCTTAAGAACCAGTGACTGCGTTAAATGGAATTGTAATGAAAATTTCATGAATAATTCAATTGCAATTTTCTACTTGCTTTGAGAGGAACAACATTTACATTTGACAATAGAGGGAACTATGATGCGTTTTACTGTTAGTAGCCAAGGTGGTCAAATGTGCTGAGATTTATTTCGACTGCTTTTGTAGCTTTATAAGTGAAACTTATTTATCACGTAAGTGTATGATTATTTATTAGTCTCTTTGTTAAAAATGCATATTGGAGAAAGAATTTCTTTCACGGGTGAGAAAATACACAGAGCTTCAGTAAGCCAGTGATTTTCTATAAAGAACCTATTTTAC
This sequence comes from Clusia tigrina, assembly GCA_920105625.2. Taxonomy (NCBI): domain Eukaryota; kingdom Metazoa; phylum Arthropoda; class Insecta; order Diptera; family Clusiidae; genus Clusia; species Clusia tigrina. The sequence continues at coordinate 404,909,234 of OV050030.1, forward strand.
TAATACTGATATCCCAGTAGATGACCATCATCAACCTCTTTCATTTCGAACTTACGAGTGGATCTGCTTCATTTATATTCTATCATTTCTTAAATATATTGCATCATAAGAACATTCATCTGAGGAAGTGTACTGATCCTTCATTGGTTTTCTACAAAAGCAGAAGAAGGAAAAAAGTTGTCGGTTTGTTGGTAAAAATGTATTAAGTCTTCTTTGAACATTTAAACGGTTCTTGGTACCCCTGACAAAATCTAAATCTCTGAGAATCTCTGAAATAGTATTATAATATCTCGCTGAATTTCTCCAAACATATTTTATATACCAAGACAATGAAATCTTTACAATTATACACTGGAAGTAGGGATGTATAGAGTAACCTCGCAATAAACCCCTGAAGTCTATCATAACCTTGGAACCAGCTCGTTCAGGAGCACTGAGAAGTATTTGTACTGAAAAATTATGCAAGCAAAGTTCTGATTTGCTTAAGGCCCCTATTAGTAGGCTCAATCTAGGTTCTATTATTACTTCACTTTTTTCTGTGCATCTTCTTAAGTATCGTTATTCCCTTCTGAATTCTTTCTCTGTAATGCTCTTATTATTCTTATTCAGGTTTGTGTATTCATATTTATTTTTCAAGTGTGTTAACTCGTCTTCTTAAGTGTCGTTATTCCCTTCTGAATTCTTTCTTGGTAATGCTCATATAATTCTTATTCTGATTTATGTATTCATATTTTGGTTCTCAAGTGTGTTGACTCGTACTTCTTTCTAAACGTTTTCTTCGTACAATATCTTCTAACTATGAATTGTTTCAGATACTGTATTTCGAGTTGTGCTCGATTCGGCAACGTCAACTCATTATATGTGAGTTGTGTTAGAATTTGTCTGGAACTACTGCAACAAAACTTAGCGAATACTTTTTATTGATTGGTTCACTTATTAAATGTGGGTTGTGTTAGAATTTGTCTGGAATTACAGCAACAAAACTTAGCGAAGACTTAATAATGATTCGTTCACTTAATATAGTTATTATCAACTTGGACCTTTGCTGATAAATCCGGATTTTATTGCTTGAATAAGACTTTCGTTATATGGTTATATCGATATTTATCGATCATTTGTTGCCAGCGCTAGCAATTTTCTAGATATCTTTAACTCTGGGATATCGTTATTTGTTTTTTAAAGTGATTAACTGGGTGCCGAATCGTATGCATCTTATATTATTTTACTTGATCCTTTATTTCCTTTGTTCCATCGCTTTTTTCTATACATCTCCTCTTCTTCACAATCTTTTCATCTTTAATTTCTATTGTGAAGTCTCTGGATTCCAAACATCATTTCTGTTTTGTCTTCTCTGAGCTCGAAATTCAGTAGCTTCACAAAGGTAGCAAATGAGTTTTCCATGCCATCCTCCTCCATGATTAATGGTTAATATTCAGTTCCTATCGAATTCCGATCATATTTATGAACTTTTGATATCATGGCTTTTGTATTTGTGTTGGAGCATATTAAACAATACCTAAAGAAATGCATGCGATATGCACTCCTCGCTCGTTGCGGACAGTTCACAATGGATGGAATTTTTCCGATGATGGCTACTTGCAGTTATTGTGTTTTTCATTTGTTGCTATTACTTTTGTGCTGCTGTTGCTGCTGTTGTGCTTTTCAACACCATATTCGCGCGTATTTGTGCCAACAATTCATTTCGTGCAATCATTGCCTTTTCCAATTGCGCAAATATATATGGGAGCAAATACTACCGACAATTCAGCGAAAGAGTCGAGTCGAGTAGAGTTTAGTCTGCTGCTGGTCTGTCCGTTCGCTTTGTTCGGTGGCTGCCTGCAACGGTATTGGTGTAGAAAGTGTGCTGCTGCTTTGCTGGCTGCCTGCATCATGTGCTGTTTGCTCGCTGCTTACAACTGCAAATTGCATTCGCCTCAGTTTGGCTGCCAATGCCACCATTCATTTTATATCTTTTCAATTTTTCTTTTTGATTTTCATTTTTTATTTTGTATGTTTGGCTTTGCACTTGGCAGTTGGCAATTGCTAGGTAGGTTGCTTGCTCTATTCCTCTACACTCATAGCTATTGCTTTTGCTGGCTCAAGACATAATGTGTTTGTAGAAAATACTCGTAGTAAAGTTCAAAATCACATTTCACCGTCTTCGTCTTGCGCTACGTGCAGTATCTCTGTGCGGTATTTGCAGCGTGCGGTGATGCGGTACGTTCATCATCGTCGTAGTCATCGTCATCGCATGCATTCACCACCAGCGTCACTTTTATGGCAATTGTTCTCTGCTGTTTGGTTCAATTCGTTTCGTTTTAAATTAAGTTATTTCCACTGCCAGACGAAAGCTGCACTATTGATGAAGTTCTACTCCGTTGTTTCGCTTAGGATGAGAGTTCTGTCTCTATGTGTGAGTGTGCATGCAATGATTATTGCTGAACCGATACGGGCGCTGTCATGCGGTTAATGAATTTGTCGCGGTGCGGAACTGGGTAGTATGGATACCTCAAAAAAATATGGGCTTGATGGTAAAAGAACTTATAAGCTATTTAAAGAGATACACACATAAGAGTTGGGTTGACTAAGATTAGGTCGTTAACAATAGGCGGCTTGAAGAAGAATACTTAACGATAGTTATTAGAACCAGGAAATTGAATTTCTAATAGTATGTTTTGTTATGGAATTGCAAAATCCATCATAATTGTGTAAGAATCATTGTTGTATACTTGAATCTCCACAACCAGAACAAGACACAGGTGGAGAAGAGAATTTCTTACAATGATCCTCCGTAGCTACAATACGAGGGCGGATTGATATTGAAGCTATCTAGCGCTAGATGGCAGCACAAACACAAAAACTTTTTTTTTAGAAATTGCGATCTGTCAAACGTCAGCTGTTAAAATTTCACCCAAATTCATCGATTAGTTTATTTGTTGTAGTCGTTTGAAGTAAGCAACTTTTGTGTTTCTTGAAAAATGGAAAAAAGCGATTTTCGTGCAGTGATTAAACACTATTATTTGAAAGGGAAAACGGCGAAAGAGACAAAAGAAAAGCTCGATAAACATTACGGTGAGTCTGCTCCGTCAGATTACATGGTAAAATATTGGATTGCTGAATTTAAACGCGGCCGAACAAGCACTGCAACAATACCATCAACAGGAAGGCCAAAAGAGGTGGTTACTGAAGAAAATATCAAGAAAATCTTCGATATGGTTATGAATGATCGCCGAGTCAAGTTGCCTGAGATTGTTGAAATGGTAAACATATCATATGAACGTGTGTTCTACATTTTGCATGAACATTTGCATATGAAAAAGCTATCGGCAAGATGGGTGCCGCGTTTGCTCAGTGTCGAACAAAAACGAGTTCGACAGACCACTTCACAGCGGTGTTTGGACATAGTAAAGCGTAATCCTGTTGATTTTTGGCGTCGACTAATAACTGTTGATTAAACGTGGGTCCACCACTACTCACCTGAAACCAAAAATCAATCGAAACAATCGGTGGAAGCTGGTGGAAGTGCTCCGAAGAAGGCGAAGGCAGTGAAATCGGCTGGCAAGGTTCTGGCCACTGTATTTTGGGATGCACACGGAATATTGCTCATCGATTATCTTGAAAAAGGATCCACAATCACAGGAAAGTATTATCGTGCATTATTGGATCAATTGATTGATACAATCAAGGAAAAACGACCACATTTAAAGAAGAAAAAAAATTCTCTTTCTTCAAGACAACGCGCCGGTTCACACAGCATTAGATACGATGCTAAAATTACGTGAAATACACTTCGAATTGGTTAATCATCCACCTTATAGTCCAGATTTAGCTCCTGGTGACTTTTTCCTGTTTCCAAACTTGAAAAAATGGCTCGCAGGAAAAAGATTCATCTCAAACGAAGAAGTGATTACCGAAACTAGCGCGTATTTTGAGGGGTTCCCGAAATCGTATTATTCAGATGGTATAAAAAAGTTGGAATATCGTCTTACTAAGTGTGTCGAAGTAAAAGAAGACTATGTTGAAAAATAAATGGTTTTTGAAAAAAAAAAATGTTTTTTTCCTTCTTAGGTAGCTTCAATATCAATCCGCCCTCGTATATGACGTCAGTTGGTCAAAAATTGGAAATGAAGCTACGAATGATTAAATAATCATGCCCTCAAATATTATTGAAAGAAACATCTCAGAATTTGGGTTTATATCCCTGTAGTGGGGTCTTCAGAATTTCTTTAAAGGCATCAATGAATGGGCTAAACCCGATTTTTCGAAATTGATATTAGTGGATACTATAATAGGGCTAATCAATTTTTCGCTATCGCTGAGCTGTATCTTGAGGCACCTCATAGTAAATTTATGAGATAGAATGTGTTTATTTGATTGGAGAAAATAACTTTTCTAGAATAAATTGCATTTCTGAAGGGAAACTTAAGAGTTTGAAGTATTTGAAGTATATGTTTATTTTCTGGGTCTTCTCCAGACTATTATGATGTATTTGTATACAAGAACGGAAGAATTTCTAAAATATTATACTGTTTTTATTGTTTCCTAATATATATATATAGGCAGGATATTAAATATGTGATAGGGGTACTGACAGGTCACTGTTTGATTGATAGACATGCAAGTAGACTGGGGGTACCCCATTATGACTTTTGTAGGAGCTGTCAAGATGTCGAGGAAGAGAAAACAGTGGAACACCTCTGTGTGGATACATGGTTCTATACAGAAAAAGGTTGTCCACTCTTGGATTCGCATTTCCTGACAGCATTGGAGAGGTTTCCCGGATGAAGCTAACGAAAGTGTCTACTCTTATCAAATCCACAGGATGGTTTAAGGAGGATCCGATAGTGTAGGAGAAAAAGCTCTAGTGGCCACAACAGGCCTTGAATAGGCCTAAGTGGGTCTTAGGATAGCCGTATAACCTAACCTAACCTAACCTATTATTACCTGTCTTATTATATTTGTGTCTATTTTATTAAAATATTATTTTCGTATATTATTTCATATTTTTAAGAGACATTTCTTTGATTCTCAGACAAATATCTTCAAGACTTCTACTGAATGATTGTCCTTAAATGTTCCACATTAAAGTTAAATTTTCTCAAAGAATCTCAGCATTCTCAGCATTGAAACTGTACCAAAAGGAGTCCTTTGAACATAAAGTATCCTTTAATCACACAATAGTTGAGATTTTCCGTTGCTATGCTCGCTTTGTGTCCTGTCTTTGCTTTGCACTCTATTTTACTAGCGTCTAATTAACATTGCTCGGAATTGTCGCTTGTTTCTTTTGTGTTTGTGGATTTGCCCTTTCATTTTAATTCAAATACTTCGTAGTTCCACTCAAATTAATAGCTTCCTATTCTAATCAGCTCTTTGTGCTCGTATTGAGTACTCTTGTTCCCTTTCACGTTCTTGCATTATAATTATGCTACACTTTTACTATCTTCCCATATATTTTTAATAACATTTCATTTCAATTTTACTACAGTTTTCCTTATTCCATCTTCTTAAAATTCTCAATCATCTCTGTTGCTTAGTACCAATAGAAATTTTTTTTTGCGGTTTGGTGTGAAACGTCGTTTAAACTGTTTAGGAAGTTTAATTTAGACGTGGCAGATTCTTTTACTCTGGTTTTCCAAGATCTACGTAAATATTTAATAGTTATTGTAACAGTTTGTCAAAGATCTTTGAATGTTTCTACCGTCAGTATTCAAGGAATTGTTTTGGGTTCATCTGACTGATGAAATGGTCGACTGCATACATTATTCGGATAGTTCTCAGAATATGAATATGATAACTAAACACTCGGATTTTAGTGAAACATTGTTTTTTTTTTGTTATTTCAATATATTTGTTTGGTGAGGAATTATATCACTCGACTTCTCAAAGAGATTAGCCTATATCAACATCCGTCACTTCACCATTTGCTTTTGAAAATTTTCAAAATTTTTTTCTGACTTTCATTTTATTTTTTTAATTAATAAATAAATGTTTTTCTTCTCTTTTTAGGTAAATTTGGGTCAATTTTCTCATTGGGTTTGCAAAAATTTACTGAAGAAATAGTAAGTATACCGAAGTTACTCAGAGTCTGTTTGGGGGAACTGAAGTCTTCCAAAAAAACAAAATCGTTATTTTGGCATAATAAGAATGGAAGCGACTACGCTGGCTGGGTCATGTCCATCGTATGGATGAAGAAGCTCTGGTGAAAAAGGTATTCGAAGCGAGAGCCGAAGGTCGACGATGAAGAGGGAGACCGTGCCTCCGGTGGATAGACCAAGGTGAGGAAGCACTGACCACGCTTAGTATGATTAGTTTGAGAAGGCGCGCGCGAAGCAGAGGCGTTTGGCAAGAGGCACTCAAATCGGCCGTCACCCGACCACCGGTTGGAATAGCCACCTAAGAAGACGAAGAAGAATGGAAGATGGAGGAGTTCATTATAATGGAAACGACATTATAGAAAACTGAAAGTAATCTTAAGAAGCGCCATTGCTCTATTAAATTTATAAGCGACTAATCTATTAAATTTATATGCGAATAATCTATTAAATTTATAAGCGAACATTCTATTCATTTGGATACCCCGCGCGATGTAAATGTGCCTTCCCTTTTAGAAGCCATAAAACTTCCCCTTTATTTCAAAGATTTTGCAATAAAAAACCAACCTCATTGGCAGCCATGATCTATCAAACTCAAATTAGCTTGTCATTTATATTGGACCATATGTATATATAAATATATGTATATATAGTTGGCTTATGACCCTCCACCCTCTCACTCTTAAAAAATGTGTATATCCTTTACCACATTTACTTCCACTTACATTTATATGTCACTTGTATAATATACTGGGGGCACAATTTACTCATACGCCCAGTGCACCTGGTTGCACAAACCCCAGTGAATACTGTCTTTATCTCTATATAAATGCCACAACCAATGCAAATAATGCTATAAATAGTTCCCCAAGAATTTCAAAACTCCAGCATTGTCCCCACTCAAGTGTTTCAGTAATTTTAATGTCTCATTCTTATTTGTATTTCTCATCATTTTCATTTTAGTTGCATTTCTACTTAGTTTTTTTTTCATTGCTTTGGTATTTTACCACTCCTTGATACTCTCCTCTGCTTGCGTATTCCGTGGCCGTTATCTCTCTGCGATATTTCTTAATAAATAATCTCTGGAGTATGTCCAACATAATTTTCAACGCTAGTGATGGCACATTTAAATTGAAATATGCTATCCTTATGCGATTTGCTCCCATGCCCACTACTACTCGAGCACTTGGTCTCTATTCCTCTCAATTCAGCAGTGTTCATTGTAATCCCACACCATCAATTGTCAACTTAATGACTTCCAACTTCTCTATGCCGTGCATGCAAGTTCCAGTTCAGCGCATAGTTCAGCTGCTCTGCTTCTTTAACTATTTAATTCCAGTCATCGTTTGTTCGTTCAGTGTTGCTACTTAAAATGTCATGCTGCAGTAATTTTTCTGCTCCTTCTACTGCTGCTGCTGCTTCTTCCGTTGATGATGATGATGATGAACTGTAAATTTATTATTCATTCCCCTCTTTTTTTCGCTCGCATCTTTATTCGTCTTTTGCTTATTTTGTTTTATATATTTTTAGGAATTTATTTTTAACGCCTGTTATTAAGCTTCCAACCGCATGAACTGTTATCTCTGCAATTATAATTATCTTTCATAAAGCACAAGTTAAGCAGAAGCAGCCACAACAACAACAATAACAACAATAACAACAAAAACAACAAAAACATTTGCTTCCTTAATGTTTTTCTCACAAAGAAAGCAAAAAAAGGAAAAAAAATTATGTTAGTAATTAAAAATAATAAAGAAAAAAAATTAAATAAAGGAATGAAAAAAATTTTGAAAAGAGCGAAAAAGTCTTTGGAATTTCTATATTCTTAATTGTGGTTGTTGTTGTTGTTCTTGTTATTGGTGTTGTTGTTGCTCTGGTCGTCTCCTTTTCATTGAAGACGAACGCAGCTCTTGGCTATTCCGTCCGTCCGGTCTGCGCCGCTTCTTGTACCCTATTTTCTATTTCTATCGCCATTTTGCCATCTGTTGAACTTCTGCGGCTTTATTGCAATGTGGTTCTTTGCTTCTAGGCATCTTCGGCAGCCCATGGTATCTTGTCTTTTTTGTTGTTCTTTATTCTACAAGTATGACCAACCGACCGACCCACCGTCCAGCACAAAACTATTCAATTGAATTCTTTTCATTAAGTTTGCTGCTTACTTGCCCTGCCCCGCAGTAAGTGTGGCTTTGTTTGCTAATTTTTTTCTACTTCTTACTCATGTTTGACTATTTTGCAAAATAAAAGTTGTCAATTAAGTTCTACCTCCCTCCCTCCCTCCCGCCTCGGTAGCATGTTGTTTTATTTTTTCTTTCGCTTTGCCTGAAATGTCTTTTAAATTCTCTAAATTGTACGGAAGTTGGGGGCTTCAGGGGTTTCAATTAAATGCTCTTAAAAAATATCGTCCAAAGTTTGAGCGTTGAATTTTTTCAAAAGAGTTCTGCGTACGAGAGTAACACAAAGTGTAGTGGGAACGTTTCTTGTAAGTGAATTACTGTGCTTTCCATCAAAGGAGTTTTTATAATATTGAGTTGTCCTTTGGTACGTTAAGTTGTTTGAATTGTTTCTCTTGTATTTAACATAAAACAAGGAGCAAATCATTTATATGCGAATTTTAAATACATGATCGTTGAGTTTCAATGTTGGTGGGTCTCCTTCACTATGCAGCCTGCAAACTCATTAAAATTTTTCCAAGGATAACTGTCACCGGCATTCAGAGATATGAGGGTGAAAATTCTATTGAGTGAATTTGTAGATGCTTTTTTGTTGGCGAAGTTTTCGGTATTCCGGCTGTTGAGATCGATTCTCTACAACAATAAACCAACTACTGTTTGTCGCTTATGCAATTGTTTCCTTAAAATGTGGTTTAAAAATGCATCCCACCATTTGCCTTAGTAATCAATGTAAACTCATCTGTAAATTCATCTTTAAGTATTCTTTGGATGAAATTCATGTTACTCTGGGTCATGTTTTATTTTTGTGATATTAAATTTCGGAAATTTTTCTTCCATATCTTGAAACATTTCTGCATAATGAGGAGCTTATATATGTACCATGACACACTAATTATCTCCCTGATTTAATCATTCAAAATATTGAATACTGGAGTTTATCTTACTTTTCGCATGGAACTCGATAAAAAATGCATTTAGGTGGACAGCATTTTGTTTTACAAGTTTAGACTATGCAGTGGATATAAAAGACCCCTTGAAATACCTTGGGTGGCTATAATGGTCTCTCCTCTGGGTAGTAATATACACAAATATCATAGCTTTTCGGTGATAAAATATTATGCAAACTTTCCAAAAATTGTTTTCATTCAGACATTTTTGAAGACTGTATTCAATGAGAACACAATTTGCTATTTTCAAAATTAATTTATTCTGTTTTAAACTACTCTTCTATTCTACATCCTTTGTCTTCCTTTCAAATTATGTGTGGATAGAATTCTGCCCCTCTAAGACAGGCATCTCTAAATAAAGCTCGTCGTATGTTTCTAAGTCCTCTTGTGGAATTGTGAATAGTGTCCCTCGCAACTTCTCTCTGATAATTGAAAACAAGAAAAAATCGTTATGTGCCAAGTTGCAATTATAGGGCGGATTTTCTAGAAGTTCTCCGTTCTCGTGACTTCAGAGAAAATAAGTTTTTGTAGGAGAATTTGACCACCATGCCATGGTGTTCTTGTGAATACTTTGAGGAAGCGGAAGATGCTGTACCAATCTGTATTAGCTGTACGATAATCTTCTTCAATTTTGGAGAAGAAGGGAGTGATAATTTCGTGTATTCTGCTCCTGTTGGCTTTACTTTTATGGGCTGTCTATAATTTTTTGAGGTTCATATGTCTGATTGGACATAATGATAGTAGTATTTGAGTAGTATTTGACTGTCTTTTGATATATCTCTTTGAAAGTTTTTTGCACTGCTCACCAAGAAAAGGTCTCAAATTCAAACCGAACACACATCTTATATTTTATAAATGTCACGGAATGTGAGGTATCAAAACAGTTAGGCAGCTATCAAACAATTGTGTTTGCAAATATTTGCGACAAATTACTTCCGGAACTGCCCTGGAACACAAGTGAGAGATATATTATGTAATTATTGCTTCTCGTTTAAATCAGAAATTTCTTTCATTGCGGAGCGTAAAGCACTCCGCAAGTAGGATTGGCATCACTTCGGTAACAGATCAGACTCTGCAAGTGGCTCGATCTAAGTTCACTGGTACTCGAGTTTAACAAACAAAATTGTACTGAGAATCGACGATGTTATTCTTGTTTCATATAAACGTAATTTTCCTATTCCTTAGTCTCCGTAGTTAAACTTGTATCTATAAGCAGCCGAATTGACGATTCGTAGTTCTATAGCATCTTTCATTTGCCTCAAGTCACGTTGCGGCTTTTCGAATCTAACTAAAATGTTTTATTACACATGCCCAGCCAATTGGAATACGCTGAGGTTCATGCAGATTAATTCCGCTTCAAAGCTCTGTCACATTTCGACTCTCCGAGCGTTTACTCATCCCTTTAATAGATAATATTAATTCCACACATGCAGCAGGCAGTCAGTCAGTCAGTCAATTTGCGCTCCAAGTAAATATTTTTTAATCAAAATTTGCAGTCAATAACTTGAGGCAGTCGAGACAGGCAACAACAGAAACGCGTTTTTATTGCAACAAGCGGCATAGATGGATGCGGAATAGAGATGAAAAGTGAAAAAATGTCGTGTCCGTAAACCGCACAGTAGCGCACTGGCAGAGGCAGTCGTCGGGTGGAGCTGCGGGCTCCCTGGCATAGGCATGGGTATCAATCTGGCGCGATATTGCATTTCAAAAAATTTCCTCAATTTCATATGCTCAAGCTGATGAAACTGAAGCGGTAGCGGCCTGAAACATGCGCACTGGCGACGGAAGATGGCGTTGCAGCGCCAACGTATGCGGCACGATTGCGCGTCGGAACTGTGCACAGCGGGACTCACGTGAACAATGGCTGCTGTTTGCTCCAGTTGCATTGCAGTGGCGTGTGCGTGGAGGCGCTACTGATGGTGCCACTGCCATCGCTGTCACTGCTGCTGCTGCTGCAGCTGTTGCCGTTGCTGCTGCTGTAACTGCTGTTGTTGCTGTGGTTGCCGCTGGGCGTATTTGGCGGCGCAGTGCAAACATTTCATTTGCAACAAACACCCAGCACCACCACCATCACAAATTGCATTCTATTGGCATCAACTCGTGTAGTTGCATTTGCATCTCTTGCGTTGCGCTATCATCGCGGCGGAACTCTGCCTTTCACAATCCAATGCAGTTGCTGTCAGGCGGGCAGACGCGGCATCCCATACCGTGTAGCAGCAATGCACTGCAATGCCAGCCGCTGCTGCTTTTGTTATTACCAGTATGTGCAGTTTTATTGCTTGTTCTATGCGAGTTTTTGCCTTTTACTTCTTTAATTTCAAAATTTTTTTCAGGTTTTTTTTTTGTTTTTGCTCTTTTTAGAACTTTTATTTCCTCTTGTCATATGCGCATTTCACTGCCTGTGGTGAAAGTATCTGCTAGTTGCAATTCGTCTCTCTTTTATTTCGATTGGGTGCCTTTTCACTGGGAATGGTGTTAAATTTATGGCAAGTGTAAAATTTAAAGCATGCTGCGAGTGGAAATTGCTAGGGAAAGCATAAAAGTCCATTTATGCATCCAGAAATATTTTTAAAATGTTCAGCTTTATGGGCGAAGCTGCTTCCTCTGGTAGGCTCTTGTAGAGAAAGCAGCTTGTGACTATCTAGTGTGCAAGGTAGGGCCAAAATTCATGTGACTTACTCTTCGCCTTAGACGAAGTTGTGTGGGTATTTCGAATATTTCAACGTAACCATGGATGAAATCTTCGAGCACTCTTCAGGAATATTTGCATATTTTGACTTGCATTCGTTTAATTAGTTGGGAGAATATGATCATGGGGTTTCCCGTCCAATTGGTTGTAAAATTTCTGCATTCAACTACTGCCTGAATTCTTTTTCTTTCCATTCTTTCTGAATCTTGTTAACTTTTTCACCATGATCCTGTGGTGTTTTTATTCATTTTGAATCTTGTTAACTTTTTCACCTTGATCCTGTGATATTTTTATTCATTTTGAAAGTTATAATATCCTATAATAGCAGATCTCTCTCTTACTCGTATCGCCCTGTATTCTATTTCTCTCTTCCTTTTCTTATGGATTTTTGTTGAGTTCAACCTCAACCCTATATTCTTATAAAGATACACAAAACGACAGATACACCAACGACTATGGGAACATGTTGCTGCGGCATACAGAACAAATGACTGCCTCTACTCAGCAACATGTTTCCCTTCGACTGACTCTACTCAGCAACATGTTTTCATTGTAGATGATGAACGAATTTGTACTTCTCTACAAATTTAAGTGTCTGTATCAACTGCTGATCGAATTTCTTACTTTATCAGAATTTTCACCATAATTTTAAAATAGATAACTAAATGTTTCCATAATCTTTTCTATTTCTTTCCAAATCGATTTATTTATCTAATTTAAAAATAGTGCTATATTATTTTCTATTTCATCATCACAAATTTCCCATCAATTGTCGAGTTTTAATTGATTTGTTCCATTCAAAATGTTTCTGCATATGTCCTGAATATATTCCTTCAAATATGTTTCTGAATTGCCTCTGTCTATAAATTATTAGATTACTCTTCATGTCTTTTAAATAGTTTTGTTTCTGCTTCGATTTTGTTTTCTGTATTTTTGTATTTTTTCCAATGAATTCCAATGAATTACATTCTTTTATGTAGTTCTCAGCTGTTTACCTGAAGTCTCTTCTTGCATTTAATCGAGGTACCCTTGAATTCCTTCTCTATAAACTTTTCAATCCTTATTTATGAATCTGACTTGAATGTATCCTGGAACTTTCATCATGCATTTTATACAATTTCTTTGCTAGAATTTGTGTCACCATTTTCGAATTCTCCCCATACCTGTTATGTTATATATATCTCTAAGATGCCTATCTTATTGATCTCTGTTTTTAAGGTAATGGATTTGTCATCATAGCTTCGAATTTTCTTCTTCTATATTTTGTTTCTTAGGAAATCGAAGTTGTTAAACGAATGTAGCCTGGAACTTTCATCATGCATTTTATACAATTTCTTTGCTAGTTTGGAGTTTGTGTCACCATTTTCGAATTCTCCCCATACCTGTTATATTATATGTATCACTAAGATGCCTATCTCATTGATCTCTGTTTCTAAGGTATTTGATTTTTCATCATAGCTTCGAATTTTCTTCTTCTATATTTGGTTTCATAGGAAATCGAAGTTGATGTTCGTTTCTAATCTAAATCTGATTTCTTCTCAACTTATTCTCAAATTGTCTCTTTATTCCTTTTCAAAGAAATTTATATATTCCACTTGAGTATAGACTTCAATTACTGTTCGAATATATACTTTTCTAGCTTAGATTTCCCCATCATGTTGTCAAGTCTTATGTCCTCACTTCTTTTTGAAGTAGATCGGAAGATTCTTTCAACATCGATATAACTATTAAATGAAATCTCCGAACTCTCTGTTCATCTTTTTTCTAAATAATGTTTTTTATTTGCTGCGCTAAACGACTCGGTTTCATCCTGCTTTTAACTTACTCTCAATCGTTATATCTCCAACTCTAAATTGAGTGTTGCTTTAAAGTGACTTATTATATATTTATCTCTATGTTTTTTCATTCTCCACTAGTTGGTTGATATGATTGTATCAATCCATTTAGATGACGCACATAAATACCGCCTTGTAGGTGTACTATGCCAGTCATTCTACAATTACCGCTGACCAACATTTGATCCACCTCATTGTTCATGATTTTTAAACGTCCCATTAAGATCATTAAGTTAAGATCTGTGCAGCTTCTAGGAAGTGTTAGAATAGTTTATATATTTAAGTGAACATCATCTAATTTGACGCCAGCGTTTCAGTTCACCGTTCATTTGCTTTATGATGTGAATTTAGTTATAATTGAATCTATAATAAGCATAAATTCAGATATGATTATGGTAAAAGACACCGGAGGAATAATTGTAGAAGTTCTAGATTTAGTTTAAAGACACCATAAGTGAAAAAATTTGTACTGAAAGTCATCTACTTTCTTTAAGATTAGTGAGAATGATTGGAAGCAGCGACTTTGTTATCCATACATCAGTGAGTTCGTAGAAATTTTAGTGGGGTGTTGTTTCCTAGCTGGCTTCAATTATTGCCATATATATATATAAACAGTATAAGGATTTATTTCCCTTTTGTTAATTGTTGTCAAATTGCTTACACGAGGTACTTAGGCAGGAAGCGAATATATCTCGAGAGATATATATGCCTGCTAAGGGAGAATACATTGGGTTGGCTTTGGCCTGTCTCTGTACAGTGGACCTCTCCTCTTCTACGCCTCTTTTAAAGAGAGAAGAACGAACAGCTTGAAATAATATGTAGTAATCTACATTTGAAATCAACTGTTCCGGAGCGACACTGTTGATTTCGAATATAGCCCCCTGTTGGCTAAAATAGATCCATTCGAGTTCCGGAGTCTCCGTTCAGTTTTTGCTTAGCGTGATTCTCTTTCCACTCAGCATCATTACTAATGTGAACATTTTTCAGTTGGTGTAGTTTTGCTTGCAAATTTAGGCATTAATTTCTTCTATGGAATGCGCGGTTTCCGCCAACTAAAAAAATGTTTATTATGATTTTTATTTTTATGTTCCGCGCAAAGGCCCCAAATTGAGATCGCAAAATGAGATCAAAATGTGGCAGCGTGATGGCGGCTGCAAGTGCCGCAAATGAAAAGAGCGTTTGGACAGCATAATAAAAATAATAATAATAATAATTGTTGCAGCGGTACTTGTTGTTGCAGCTGGTGTTGTTGTTGTTGCATCGGTACTTGTTGTTGCAGCTGGTGTTGTTGTTGTTGCTGCAGCTGCTATTGTTGTTGTTGCTGTTGTTTCATAATAAATATTGTGGTAAATAAATGTGAGCCACACTGTAAACCTAAATTCCATACGGACTTTGGCGACACACACACACACACACACGCGCGCGCGCGCGCCCAGAGACACGCTGCACAGCTATTTGGAGCACCTTAAATCAAGGGGTTCGTAATCATATAAATCTGTAATTGTTGTTGTTGCAGCTGCTGTTGTTATTACTATTGTTGTTATTGTTGTCGTTGCAGCAACAGCAACATCAGCTATAATCAACTGCAATGAGCGCGTCGCCAGCAGCGTTGAGAATGCGCTTTTTTTGTATTTTAAATGCTTATCTGTCAATCTCGCAGCTACGCTTGAATGGGAAAAGAGAGCGAATGAAAGAGACAATGAGAGAGGGAGACAGTCAGAGTGCGAGTGAGACAGAGGGACAAAGAAAATTGCAGTTTCAATGAATGAATTGCAGTTTACAAATTTAAATTACAATTTGCTGCTTGCTGCGCCCACTCCGCTGTCTCCGCCACCACCTACTACGCCTGCTGGTGCCTACTCGCATTGTAAAATTTCATGAATGAAATTTGTATGTATTTTTGTATCTAAAATAGTGCACACATACACACGCACACAAACACACACACACACACACACACACACTCAACGCTAAACTTACATTCATACACATTCATAGGCACATTTAGCAAAGTAGCAAAGTATCTTGGCGTACTACAATTTCAGTTGTATGTGGTGGTGGCATTTGGCTGCATTTACTCCCAGCCATCGTGATTATTGTTGTGCAGTAGCCTCATAAAGACAACAACAATAAAATTTTATTTACCATTGTAGCTGTTGTTGTTGTTGTTGCGCTTTGGTGCTTCGCGAGCAGTTCATTGATCGCTTGAATGCATATGAGTTAGGTTAACGTTGTTGCCCCACTTCTGGCATCCCTCATACTGCCTCATGCTGTTATTATTTTATTGAGATTTATTATCGCGCAGTCACAGCCACTCTGGACTCATTTATGCAGATATTTATAGAGATATGTATGCTCGTACCTATATGTGTGTGCAACCAAGCGCTGCCACGATCGACTTCGATTCCTCCAAGCCTGTCATTAGGCCAATTCGATTTGTGCTACGAGTACTTCGCTGCAGTTTCCATTGTCTCTCTGTTTTTTTTTTATGTTAATTTGCATTCTAAATTGTTTTATTTGCATTCTTTAAATTCTTTTTTATAATGTTGCTTATGTGAATCAGTTTTTCTATAAATAAAATGGATAAAGAGAAACAATACAGCAGCACTTGTCATTGAGGCTGTGCATTCATAACGAGCCTGGTGCGAAATGGAGTACATAAACAGTTCTATTATTAAACAATCTCTGGACGGATTTTTATTTATTTGTTGGAAATATTTCTTGGTAATTTTGATTCAGAATGGAGCAGATTGCTTTGCCATTAATCTTATGTATACTCGTATATATACTTTTTTTATTTAGAAGTCTTTTCCCGAAGAGATACAATCAATGGGTTAGTTTTAAAATTCTTATGGACAAAATTTGCTCTAATGTGTCACCGGAAACTTCGCTAGATAGAGCATCATATTATTTTAAATACTCTTATTAATATTGTTGGAACAGAAAGCTTTCATCTTTTTATTTTAATTTTGTGGAAAAATATAAGCTAAATAAATCGAAATCTGGTTTTAGTCGAGTAAATCGTTAAAGTTACAACTCAGAAATGGGGTTACAGGTCCAAAATGTTTCAAGGTGGTAGACATTCCTAGTCATTTTTTCACATCTCTGATGCAATTTTGCGAACATGCCACGATTTCCGATAGTTCCCTTCTGAAAACGGTTTGTAACTTATTTTGACATCTTCAACACAGATCTTCCTACTTGGCCACCTTTCTTCACTCATAACCGACTCAATGTTAATACACTTGATAGAGTTCCTTAGAAGGTACTACATGAATAATAGTGTTCTTCTTCATTAACCGAATCGATCTGTAAACATTTTATAGCATCTTGATATGTACCCACTGCGAACTATTTCTTTCAACATTAATTATAGCGATCTGCAGAATTTTGTTATTGTTCCATCGAATGGGTCAACCAGCAACTTGTAAGGAACCTTCCTGCCTACGCTTATGCTGAGGTGACGCTCGCCGTTGTCCAGGGTTCATACAAAATTTATTCATCTGCAGGGTTGATTATAACTATTATTTATTATTGGAAAAAACTTAACCTATCTAACATGGATATATACTTAATTCTAATACAGAGTGTTTTCCTGAAGTACGGCCGTGGTTTACAATATATTACCAGACCGTAGCTTTTACAATTATATGATATTTCAATAGACTTACGTGCGGTGGCGAGGAATCCCACGTTGCGGCGAAATAGTCCGTGGTGTTGACCTATTTCCTTTGCATTAGGTCACGAGCGTATGGGTTAGCACCGAGAAAGGCAGACGAATCCCGGAATTCTCGGTGTAACGAAAGCGTCAGTGTTCAGTGAATACTCGCTAGGTGCTGCTTTGGACAAGAGCTGAGAAAGGCAGACGAATCCCGAAATTCTCAGTCTTGCAAAAGTCTGGATCTCAAGCGAGTATCCTATGTCCTGGTTAACACTCCGAAAGGCAGACGAATCCCGGAATTCTCGGTGTAACGAAAGCGTCAGTGTTCAGTGAATACTCGCTAGGTGCTGCTTTGAACAAGAGCTGAGAAAGGCAGACGAATCCCGAAATTCTCAGTCTTGCAAAAGTCACGATCTCAAGCGAGTATCCTATGTCTAGGTTAGCACTGAGAAAAGCAGACGAATCCCAAATTTCTCAGTGTAGCTATGCGTCAGTGTCCTAGGTTAGTTACCTGTGTGTTGTCACTCTGCTGGCTCGCCGAAGAAGAAGGGCTGAGTTACGCTCTGTACGTGTTTTTATAATCCCTTCTCAGCTGTTTGTGGTGTGAGGTGATCGGACGCGTTTCCATATGGCCACCAAGTGTGCTGCGTTCGATCCTGCAATTGTGTAGCCCTAGTGGCCGCTAGATGGCGGTGATAGTTTTTTTTTAGGTGTGGGCAAGTCACATGCGCGCGTGCGTGCCCACGTTGTGAGACCAAAATACGAGGATGTTCAGCATTTTGGTTCCTCACAAACTATTTCTACAACATCAACCGAATTGATCTAAAAAAATTGTTGGTCCCGTGGAATGTACCTGAATAATTTGTTCTTCTTCATATTAGAAAGCGATCAGAAGAACGTTGACAGAGTTTCTTCGAATGTACCATCCGAGTAACTTTAGCATTATCATTCGCCGAGAAGTTCACAAGAAATTTGATAGAGTTCTCTCGAATGTATCATCCGAGTAATTTTATGTTCACCATTTAGCGAATGTTCACCTCTTCTGCTTCTTCAAACAACTTTCAACAATATTAGGTTTTTCAGATTTTTTAAGAGCTTTCTTGACTTCTGTCAACTTTATTGATTCCAAGAGACCTCACTGCCATATTTCACTTTGTTTCGTGACACTCCAAAATCGTCGGTCGAGATAGATTGTGATGTAGCTCAAAAAATATATTCGGTGACTTTGATTATTGTCTAAAATAAGTCGTTGTTTCATTCCATGATTGGATATAATAATAACGACCAACGAAGTGGTCCTAAAAATTATTTTACGCCAACAAGCATCACTTTGCTCAAATCTGTTCGATTGTTCTGAAACAGGGAACAGCTGAAGAAGGTGGACTTAACTTTCCAGCTCCAGCCTCTTTCAAGAGTTGGGACGTTTACTTATTTGTATCAGTTTCGAATTGGAGCGACATGTTCTGAAACTGTGCTGATGTCAGTTCACTCTGGAATTAAAATCTGCACAGGCATGCAGTGACTTTCGGATAAAAATTTTGCATGAACTCAATTAATTAATTTCTAAATATTTTCTCTGAAATATTCAGGGATCTTATCAAGAAGACTTGAAAGGTTTCCTTGGGCCAGTTCTGCGAATGATGTGCGAAATTCTTGCAATCCTAGCCTGTCTGTTGTGGAATTTCCTTTTACCGAAATACTGCACGTTTTTGCAATGAAGTTGCGCCTGCTCTTCCCACTTCCCATTCACCACTGCACACCTCCCTCGGCGGGAAGCTCGCGCACTGTATTTTACAGGCATGCAACAATGTTGAGCACAGCTCGTGTGCTTTATGATATTCGTCGTTGTGGTGCGACCAGCAGCAGAGCTGACCATGCGCCATTACTGCCACCAGCACAGCGCAGTCAGTGAATCAGCAGTGGAAGCCGGCAGCAACAGCAACAGCGGCATGTTGCATGAATAATTTATGCGCTTTTGTGAGCCCATGCAGATGCACACTCCACACCGCCAGCTATACACCATAGATACAGCTGCAGATACAATCCGTATAAACAATTACTTGCTACCCGCTCTACTTACTCGCTGGCCGGGGCCTTTCCCGTGCTGCAGACTCATCGCATTGCAATTTTAATTTAGGCCAACAAAGCGGACGTCCAGACTATTTTCGCATAGTGGCGGTTGTAGCAACAAACTTTTTTTTCTTCTTCGCCGTACTAAAATAGAAAAATGCTAACTGCAAAAAAAATGCTAACTACTTTTTGTTTTTTTATTAACCGAAAAAAGAAAATAGAACTGCAGCAGCAGCAGCGCCGACAGTGCCGCTATTAAAAGTTACTGTCCCAGCAAAATGATCCCCGCTCGCGTCTGTGGACGGTGAACTCGTTCCTGGCTGCAGTTGCCGTACGAAAAATTGTAGGAAAACGGGAACAAAAAACAACTACAAAGTAGTGGAAAATGATTAACAGTTCTGGCTGGCAAAAGTATTCGTTAGAAAATTATACAAAAAAAGGCAAAGCATCGACATAAAAATAAAATTAAATGCAAACAAATGAGCGGTCGGAACGATGTGCTTGCGGCCAGCAGAAGAACACTGCGCAGAATGCTCTCCAATTCCAACACACACTCACACACAGTTGCGAACCGATGCCCGTGTCTACAAACACACGCAAATATCCGCTGTGCACACTGTCTGTGAAAGTTGCTGCAATTTGTGGCAACTGCGCTTAAACTTATATTTGAAACTGTTGCAGTGGCAAGCGGAAAGTGGCCACCTCGCGAGTTATTTGCTTTGCACTTAGTAACTTGTTTAGATTGTTTGTTGGCTCGCTCGTGCAGTGCACGCGTCTGCGCATTGAGTTATCAAATTTAAATATTTCAATAATTTTCTGTAAATACAAACAAAATGAAACATTGTCTAAAGTGTTCGGACTCATTTTTGCTGTCAGCCATTTGCAACATTTCATTCAGCGGCGTATCCAAGGGGTTGGGTATCAGGTTCACATACCCCCTCGGCGATATGTACAGTTTCAATTTCTGAAATTCACTTCCTTATAATTTATTTTGAATTTCAAATGCAGATGTTTTTAATTTTTTGACGATAGTGAATCTATTTCGGATATTAAGTTATTGAATGGCTGGGATTAGATTTTGAGTTAGATTTATTTAAGGATGTTATCAAAGAACATAAACGTTTATGTTCTTTGGTGTTATATACAGCCAGGTGAAATATCTATTGTGAACCTCGTTTATTGACTTAAAAGATGAGGATAGTCTCATCTATAGATCTTCTGTTAGGTTTACTTTTCAGGAATTCATGTACTTTGGAGGTATCCAGTTCAGGGATCTTGCTCATATCTAAGATGTACTATCCAAAACACCTGTGTATTTTGTGTGCCGAAGGTCCACTGTCTGTGGTCTGGTGCAGTAAGGTTTCGTCACTTTCTCCATAGAATCTACAACTTAGTCATAGGATAGTTGAGTCTACAGTGTCCGCTTAAAACGGCTGTGATGATTTTCAATTTACTCCGAGGCATGGTAATTAACTCTTTAGTTCTTTTAGTATAAAATTCCCAAGAAGAGCTTTGGACTGTCGTAATCCTGGAAGATTTTTGCAGGTTTGACTTATATTGACTAGGATGCTTATAATGTTTTTTTTAACTCTCAAATTGAGTTTCTGATTTTTCATATATTTGCAATAAATTTAAGGTTCAGTTTCTATATTTACGCAATTTAATTTATGAAATGTAGATAAATCTTAATAATTAATGTCGGAGGACATCCTTCCATCTCTCGTTGGAGGACAACCTTCCACCTCTCGTCGGAGGACATCCTTCCACCTCTCGTGGAGGTCACAAACAAAATCGAAACCAATCTAAAATGATTAATGAATGAATGGTTGTACATAAACGCCGACTGTTGAATATCTCGATACATGTGGCTGAACCTGAGCTAAAATAGGACTGGCATACTTCTTCGACTCAGTAGAGGAGATCTCAGGACTATCGTAGGGGATCTGAGAGGGCACTGCATCATAGCCCGAATGGCAGCCAGGTACGGTGCTTCCTTCTTAGATTATTGTAGGAGTTGTGGAGATGAGGAAGAGGAGGAATCGCTGAAACATCTGCGCTGTCATTGCACGGGTCTTCAGAGGAGGCGTGTCAGGTATATGGGCTCGGCCTTCTTTGGACAACTACAAGAATTAGCCAAGCTGAACTAACCGGTATTCTCAACTTCACAAAAGCCTCTGGCTTGTTTAAGAACTGAGGGTTTTTTGAGGGTTAGGGGTAAAAACAGGTATCACAATGGGCCAATGGGCCTCCGAGTGCCATTTGTGTAACTCGCAGGCTACCTGGTTAACATAATCTAATCTTAGTAATTAATACCTGAAAGTCTGCAATTTCATAATCCCAGAAAGGGTTCTTCAATTTATCGAAACCGAGGAAATATGGGTTATTGGGAATCATCCCTTTAGTTGTCTTGTACAAGCTCTGAATGAAACAGCTGGATTGATTTATGTACGTCAGAAATTCCAAACTTTTTTGTCCCGTAGTCTACGCGACAGTCCATAATACAGGGCATGTAACAGGTATGTCTCTCTGAAGCCAGAATTGCTGATATCCCATTATAGACTGCACCTTAAGTTTTCCGTGGTTGATTATTCCAATCAGTTCTTCTTTTAACATGTGATGGGTTTCTTCAATGTCACCATATGGACTGAGAATTCACTGCCATGGTAAATACATCTTCAAACCTAGTTTCAAACTCTGTGTGAAACACATTTAAATGTTCAAAGTATGGTGAAACGTCATCCTCCTGGCAGTTTGACTGTGCCAAATTGGGAAATTGGTAATTTTCGTGTAGTCCAATGTTTTGCTTCTTTCTTATGTCTATAAGAAAACTTTTCGGGATAATTTGCTTCCATGAAAAATGTTCAAAATGGAAAAATGTATGAGCATCAAATATGGAACTTCCACTTCCTCTTTAGAAATCCCTGATCCGCCTCTGAAATATCACTACAGCCACATGTGCAGCAGTGATGATATTGTCTTTAAACCCTGGAAATTGCAAGAAATTAAATTTCCACGCAGATCTTTCACTGGCTGACGACGGCTATGACTGTTTCCCATCAAGCGGAAATTCTGAAATTAAAATGACTGCGGCGACT
This sequence comes from Clusia tigrina, assembly GCA_920105625.2. Classification (NCBI taxonomy): domain Eukaryota; kingdom Metazoa; phylum Arthropoda; class Insecta; order Diptera; family Clusiidae; genus Clusia; species Clusia tigrina. The sequence goes on from OV050030.1 coordinate 404,931,794, forward strand.
GCAACGCCACCGCAGCTCATGCGTGTTTATTGTTTGTATGCTGCCGGCGTTCGTGGACTGCTGCTACTACAGAACGAAAGCGGAGGCGTTCAGCTCTGGCCCCAATACTAGCACCAGCACCAGCCCCAGCACCAGTGCCAGAACTAGTGCCAGCAGCCGCAGCAGAGGAGCAAAACCGAGCATTGTACTACAAAATCGCTTTTAACGAGATATGTCCGCTTTTATGTTTGCCAACCAGCCAGCAATGCGAATTGTTTTGTAAATGGGCGCATTGTTGTCCTTCTGCTTGTTGTTGTTTTTGTTGTTCTATTTGTTGTTGTAAATTTTGTAAATTGCATTTGCCTAACAAAATATGCGTTGGCGTTGTAAGTAGTCAAAGTATGCACAGAAGTGTACGAGTACGAGTAGATTTAGTTCGTGGTACTATTCAAATTTTTATTACGCAGGCATTGCAAAGAATTTCATTCAAAGACCGAACGCAAACATTCGGTGGCGAAAAGTCTTTTTATGGCGTGTTTAAGTGTCAACATTTTTTCTTCTTTTACTTAAATTTTGTTTTATTTTTCTTATATTGTGCATTTTCGCTTTCACACTTTTACTCTTCATTATTGCTATCATGAAAAACCGAAAAAATAAATGAAAATTTTCACAAAAATGTTTCCTTTTGTTCATTTTGTGCATTATTTTTCCCGCTGCAACCAACCGCATGCCATTAACTTTAAGTTGTTTTTTAATAACCTTTTAAAATTTTTACTATTATTGCACGTGTTACTTTTAATGTAGTTACAGAGAAGGTTTGAAGTGCCCGCAGACAACAAGGCAGACAGGCCCACACAGTGCAAAATTATCGCCAATCATTCAAATTTTCACAAACTTTATGATGCATTTATTCGCTGCTTTCATAGACAGTCAACATCAGTGCGTATTCGCATTGTTAGAGTGCTGGTCCTTTTAGTCATTTTTGTTTATAAAAGATTTGCAAGTGTGAACTCAAACCAAATGTGACTTCAATGTTTTTCCAGAAGTCGCTTTCATTACCTCTCAAATTTTGATGACACTCTGGCACTAGCGAATAGTGGGAGATGAGTTCATTGCACTCTGTTTTGAAAGCACTGCCACTCACTTGAATTCATTGCACTCTTTCTTGAAATCACTGCCACTCACTTGAATTCATTGCACTCTTTTTTTGAAATCGCTGCCACTCACTTGAATTCATTGCACTCTTTTTTGAAAGCACTGCCACTCACTTGAATTCATTGCACTCTGTTTTGAAATCACTGCACTCACTTGAATTAATTGCACTCTTTTTTTGAAATCACTGCACTCACTTGAATTCTTTGCACTCTTTCTTGAAATCACTGCCACTCACTTGAATTCATTGCACTCTTTTTTGAAAGCACTGCCACTCACTTGAATTCATTGCACTCTGTTTTGAAATCACTGCCACTCACTTGAATTAATTGCACTCTTTTTTTGAAATCACTGCACTCACTTGAATTCATTGCACTCTTTTTTTGAAATCACTGCCACTCACTTGAATTCTTTGCACTCTTTTTTTGAAATCACTGCCACTCACTTGAATTCTTTGCACTCTTTCTTGAAATCACTGCACTCACTTGAATTCATTGCACTCCTTTTTGAAAGCACTGCCACTCACTTGAATTCATTGCACTCGTTTTTTAAATCACTGCACTCACTTGAATTCATTGCACTCTTTCTTGAAATCACTGCAATTCATTGCACCACTTTCAAATAACTGCTTTCACTTTTCTTTAGTCCTTGACCACTATGATCAATCAATATGTTTAGTATATATGAAAAAGAAGAAATTCTATCGAGCCACAAGTTCCTTTAATTTGACTCAGCTCAGTTCGCTGCCAAATTGAACTTAATATTGAAAGACCGAACACCTCAGCCAATTGCTCAATCAAGTAAAGTTTTCTCTCAGTGTTCGCACCATGCCCTTTTGCTATGACAAGAAAATTAATTAATTGTGATATTAAAAAATATTTATATTGATAAACTTAATTAAACTCTTGCACTTTTATACTGTTGTGCATAAAATTTTTATGGACACTCACAGATGAACGTTTAAAGATAAGCAACAACAAAAGCAAACGCAACAACAACAATGGCCACTCGCAGAATGCAATTTTATGCAAAACCTTTGATTTCTTTTTTAAATTTAAATTTTTTTCTTCATATTTTTAATTCTTCCGCTACAGCGTGTCTTTTATTATTGTTTTCCTCTGCATAATGATTGTCATAATTATTCTTTACACTACAGGAACTCATATGTGTATATCCTTTAACAGGATATGCAAGTGCTCCCGCGCTCTATTGTAACTTTTTATTTTTTGTTTTGCTGTACTCAGCTCCGTTTTTTCGTTTTGCACATCGGCAGATTTACTCGCTCTGCCCAAATACTCCTCTTGTCCTGTAGACATTTAAATTTTACACTAATTTATTTTGTCCAGCGAGTGCGCTTCCTCTGCTGAGCGCAATTTGCATGTACGCGCGAACGCTGCTGCCACTTGCATTAAGTCGTCACAAGGAGGCTTAAATTCATTTAAATGCCCGCCTGTGAATGTGTGCAATTCGCGCTTTTATCTGCTTAAATGTGTCATTCTCGTTTGCTGGAATTGCATCCGCATCCGTAGGACGCGCGTTCCGAGCACATACTCGCACTCTCGTTATTACAGTTTCCACATTTTTACATCCTTATGAGTGCATACAATTCGCGGCAGTCGTCGGCATAGTTGGTGGCTGCGTGCTGATGTGCCTGCCCTGCCTGCCTACTTGCCGCTGCCTGCATTTTGACTGCCACGCGTCTCACATACAATTTCATGCTCATTGCACAGGTAAATGCGGTTGTTGTTGTCGTTGTTGTTGCGTTGTTGCTTTTCGTTTTTATTGCTGTTGTTTACTGAATTGAATGCGTAGCATGGTTTCATCTTTATGCATATCATCACCACGTGACCATGAAGGTACATAATCCACGCGTGAATGCAGCCGCACGTTTTCCAAGTAAATATCTGCAACATCGGCCGCGTAGATAGACCTGCAAGTGGGTCTCTGTGTGTGCGTGTCAAGGTTTTACGTATAATTTTTTTAAGGCTGAGTCTTTTCTTAATTTATTGTTCGACGAAAGGCATCTCTCAAGTGTCTCACACTGTGGATTACCTACCATACTTGCTCTTGACTTCGCCATTCTTCTTAAAGTAGCAGGCCAATTGGTGTATACGCTGTGTGAGTGTGGTTAAATATCCTTTAATCTCTTTGAGTGGAGTTAAATAGGTTTATTTTTAAAATAAAAATTTTAAAGAGAGAATGAAAAAACTGTGGTTAAAATTAAAAACAAACAAAAATTAGAACAAAATATTTATATGTATGTGTATAAAATCATAAAAAGCAAAAATAAAATAAAATAATATATAAAAATTAATGAGGAAAAAAAGAAATAAAAATTATAAAAAATATGAAAAATAATGTGAAAACAGAAATAAGAAACAAAATAAAATTTAAATAAAATACGTATATTCCTTAATTAATAAAAATTTTACAAAAAAAATAAATAAAAGAATATATAAATAAAAATAAATTAGGAAAAGAAATAAAGAGAAATAAGAAAATATATGAAAAATAACGTGAAAACATAAATTAAACACAAAATACAATTTTTAAAAAAATATATTTTCATATATTTACAAATTAATTTTTTAATTAATTTATTTATATATTCTTTTAAATAATAATAATAAAATAATATATAAATAAAAATGAATTAGGCAAAAACGTAATAAAAAATGTGTAAATACAAATAATAACAAAAATATCAAAAATAATGTAAAAACACAAGTTAAACACACAATAAAATTTAAAAAAAATATGTATACATATAAATAAAAATCTAACAAAAAAAGGATATATAAATAAAAAATAATGCGGAAAAATAAATAAAAATAATAAAAAATATCAAAAATAATGTAAAAACAAAAATTAAACACAAAATAAAATTTAAAAAGTATATATATATAGATTTTTAAATATATATAAATAAAAATTAAACAATAAAATTTTTAAAAAATATATAAATAAAAATTAAACACAAAATAAAATTTTAAAAAATATATAAATATAAATTAAACACAAAATAAAATTTTAAAAAAATATATAAATACAAATTAAACACCAAATGAAATTTAAAAAAAATTATAAATAAAAATTAAACACAAAATAAAATTTAAAAAATGTATAAATGAAAACTAAATACAAAATAAAATTAAAAAATATATATATAAATGAAAATTAAACACAAAATAAAATTTAAAAAAATACATAAATAAAAACTAAACACAAAATAAAACTTAAAAAATATATAAATAAAAATTAAACGCGAAATAAAATAAAAATATATATATATAAATGAAAATTAAACAAAAAATAAAATTAAAAAAAGATATAAATAAAAATTAAACGCAAAATAAAATTTTAAAAAAAATATATAAACAAAAATTAAACACAAAATAAAATTTCAAAAATACATATAAATGGAATTTTAAAAAAATATATAAATAAAAATTAAACAATAAAATTTTTAAAAAATATATAAATAAAAATTAAACACAAAATAAAATTTAAAAAAATATATAAATAAAAATTAAACAATAAAATTGAAAACAAAAATTTGTAAAAGTAAAAATTAAACACAAAATAAAATTTTAAAAAATATATAAATATAAATTAAACACAAAATAAAATCTTAAAAAAATATATAAATACAAATTAAACACCAAATAAAATTTAAAAAAATTATAAATAAAAATTAAACACAAAATAAAATTTAAAAAAATACATAAATAAAAACTAAACACAAAATAAAACTTAAAAAATATATAAATAAAAATTAAACGCAAAATAAAATTAAAATATATATATATAAATGAAAATTAAACACAAAATAAAATTAAAAAAAGATATAAATAAAAATTAAACGCAAAATAAAATTTGAAAAAAAATATATAAACAAAAATTAAACACAAAATAAAATTTCAAAAATACATATAAATGGAATTTTAAAAAAATATATAAATAAAAATTAAACAATAAAATTTTTAAAAAATATATAAATAAAAATTAAACACAAAATAAAATTTAAAAAAATATATAAATAAAAATTAAACAATAAAATTGAAAACAAAAATTTGTAAAAGTAAAAATTAAACACAAAATAAAATTTTAAAAAATATATAAATATAAATTAAACACAAAATAAAATCTTAAAAAAATATATAAATACAAATTAAACACCAAATAAAATTTAAAAAAATTATAAATAAAAATTAAACACAAAATAAAATTTAAAAAAATACATAAATAAAAACTAAACACAAAATAAAACTTAAAAAATATATAAATAAAAATTAAACGCAAAATAAAATTAAAATATATATATATAAATGAAAATTAAACACAAAATAAAATTAAAAAAAGATATAAATAAAAATTAAACGCAAAATAAAATTTGAAAAAAAATATATAAACAAAAATTAAACACAAAATAAAATTTCAAAAATATATATAAATAGAATTTTAAAAAATATATAAATAAAAATTAAACAATAAAATTTTTAAAAATTATAAAAATAAAAATTAAACACAAAATACAATTTAAAAAAAATATATAAATAAAAATTAAACAATAAAATTGAAAACAAAAATTTGTAAAAGTAAAAATGAAACACAAAATAAAATTTTAAAAAATATATAAATATAAATTAAACACAAAATAAAATCTTAAAAAAATATATAAAAACAAATTAAACACCAAATAAAATTTAAAAAAATTATAAATAAAAATTAAACACAAAATAAAATTTTAAAAAATACATAAATAAAAACTAAACACAAAATAAAACTTAAAAAATATATAAATAAAATTTAAACGCAAAATAAAATTAATATATATATATATAAATGAAAATTAAACACAAAATAAAATTAAAAAAAGATATAAATAAAAATTAAACGCAAAATAGAATTTTTAAAAAAATATATAAACAAAAATTAAACACAAAATAAAATTTAAAAAATACATATAAATAGAATTTTAAAAAATATATAAATAAAAATTAAACAATAAAATTTTTAAAAATTATAAAAATAAGAATTAAACACAAAATACAATTTAAAAAAATATATAAATAAAAATTATATATATATATATATATATATATATATATATATATATATATATATATATATATATATATATATATATATATATATATATATAAATTTTGTGTGAATAAAAATAATCACAAAAATAATGAAAAAATAAAAGTGATATAAGAAACAAACATTAATAAAAAGAAGAAAATACAAAAACAAAAAATTTTAAAAATAAACATATGTATATATAAATAATTATTAATAATAATCATATGTATATATAAATAATTAATAATATTAAAAAATATATGTGTTTGTATAAAAATAAATCAATATCAGAAATGTATAAAATAAAAATAAAAAAAATTTGCACAAATTTATACAAAATAAAGAAATAATTAAAAAACTGAGCTTAAGGCCCTGGCAGCTAGTGCTCCCCTTACAATGTAAAATAAGAATTAAGTTATTGTTTTTCTAGTAATAATAATAATAATTAAAAAACTAAAATAAAATAAATAAAATACTTATTGCTATATCTACAAATATTAAAGCAATTATAAAAATAAATATATTTATAAAATAAATAAATATGAATGAATTCTTCGAATAGTAATATAAAAATGAAGAAAAATAATAATTTCAAATAAAGTTTATTTACCACTATAAAGAAGTAAAGAAATATAAAATAAAACAATTAAATAATTATGTAAAATTGTACTGTTAAAACACGTTTTTTAACTCAAACCAAATATTGAATTTCCTTTTAAAATTTCAAGCATTCTTATTATCCTACACTGTAGTCGGGCAAACTACAAATTATCCTACCTGTCCTAACAGTAAGCGAATTTTGTATTTAATACACTAAACAGGATTGTTGCTGACAGGGCAGCTTCTTGACTCTCGGTGTGGATGAGTGCAGTGTAAGTCAAAACTGTTGCTAAGACAGCCGGGGCTCAATTGAAATAATCCTTAAATTATGCAATTATCCTTTTTGGGCAAACTTAGTGCCTGAGCTGCTCCCCCCTACATTGAGCTACCCTTTCCTCCGAATATTTACCAACTTAATAAACATTCATGTAGCATGGTATCTAATTGATATTTACAGCCTCATCTAACAAATTACTCCAAATCAAAGCAATTAATTCTCAGAAATAATAAAAGAGCCATTTTAATCACATTAAGTCAAAGCAAACAAACAAAGTAATAAGCAAATTTCACCTGTGCAAATACAGCAGAAAATCAGCGATTTATGAAAATTGATGTTGTTATTATTGCGAATACTATCCAGAGTGTGTATTTTGGCAAACAGAAATAAATTCTATAGCGCCCTAATTGCAAGCCCGCAAAGCCGAATAAGGACATACATAAATTGGCAAATTTGCAAATTTCAGTCCATAACTTCACCACCGGATGTCAAATTGGCATTGGATGAGCGCAAAAGCCAGGGCAGCTGCGTGCGGGCATTTCCTGTTCATGCCCCAGTAAATTAATGAATGTACATTTAAATGTGTTCAATATCCGCCGCACAAAGTACGCATAACTAAATCAAGGGCAGCAAATTAGTGCAAATTTGATATTCCGCTTACGATAATTAGAATCAAGTGACTGACTTTCGTTTGGAAGGGGCAAGGAGAGTGGTATCAATTTTCCACTGCCAATAATTTGAAGTGTTTTATTAACTCTCGTGGTGTACAAGCTATTGATCAGATGAGAGAGTTGGCCGCTATTGGAATAATTGCCCGTATTTTAGCAAGTTTAGGGGTTTAAAGGTGTCCATAATGAAAATATACAATAGGTTCAGACAAAAGGTGCTCAATAATACCCTCAGAAATATACTTTCCATAGCATAAGGATTTTTCTTTGGAGTCTTCGAATCAATGTTCGAGGTTTTCAGTCTCTTCTATGTCCACCGTATCCAACTCTAAATTTCTTTGCATATAGTGTGTCAACTTTCCAGTGGAAACTGTGGAAATAAAAGATATGTTTTGATATTTTATAACATATGCTCACTCCTCTTAACTATAAGGAACCTGTATATATATCCATATGTACATATATATACAAATGTATATACCCGTAATAGCTTCATATCTCGGGGGAAACTTTGATGATGTGTTTGTGCTCATATTCAAGTGTTATTCTCTATTATTTATTATTGTAGACCTTTTGAAATTCCTTAACGCTACATTTGGCCCCCAATTTGTTGACCTTCCTTGTACAAACTATTCACTTATTTATTGATTCCCAACCCCTTGCTTCCTTGGTGAACATGTTGTGAACGAGTGAATTACGACTTAAAACTTAGTTATCAAAATCAAGTTTAAAGCGTCTGTGGCATTTCAAAAGTTATCAACAAGAATGGCAAACAAACGCATTTTCCATACGCGCCACTCATTCACGCCTTATCTGGCAGTGAATAGGCATGGAAGTAAGTACGAGTATTTTGTGTGTGCGGCGGCTGTGAGCCAGTATCTAAGATACACAATGCGTTTATCCAATATAAATTAAAGCGTAGTAATACCAAAGCAATTCACAGCACTCGCCTTTAGCGCATATTCTCTGGGTGTGTGTACGAGTGTGTGAATTATAGGTTTCATATATTCATGAATTAATTGCGGTAGTTTGCTGTGTGCTGATACAGTAAATTGGCAAATTGTGGTTGTGTTCTGGTAGTCCGCAATTTGTAGTAAACAAGTTGTAACTGACTGACGCACTGAACTTGGCACAAATCAGTGAATCAAATATTTTGCGTTTTGTTGATTTAGTCAAGAGTGTTACCGGAGAGGGTTGGAAATCATGTATCAGTGATTTTGACAATTTATGGTATGAATTGTCTTCGAGTTTTGTACGAGTATTTCTCTGTTACGCATCTCTGTACTGGTCAACACTTTAACTTGAATCTTGTCATCGATGCTGGTGTTGGGAATAACTGCTGAGCAGTTAGATGTCATGCGGTAATGCATCTGCTTGGGTTATTTTTTTTTTGTATTATATAATTTTAAGTGTAAATTTATTACACACTTTGTTATAATAACCAAGTTTTTCCCAAGTGTGTTTCTAATTGCGACTGTTAATGTTGTTTATAGCTGGTGATAAGTCAACAGTGCAATAATTGCTTGTAGACTTTTGTACTGTGGAGCCAAGTAGTGTGGAGTCATTCAAAAGAAAATTTGTGACACCCCAGCAGCATCATGAAACATGAAACCTGTGTTTGGGGTTTGACATATAAACTAAAGTTTTTTAAACACTTTCCAATTAATAGTTGTTATATATTTATATATAGAAAGGATAAAGCACTCATTGCAATACTTCTAGGCTTGGAGAGAAGGTGTATAATTGTTAATTCCTTACAATATTAATTGTCTGAAGGCGAAAGGTCGCTTCCGAGCATAGTTCACTTTGTATTGTTTCCCTATACTTGCAGCCAATTTTATATATTCTTCGTAGATATCGAGCGTTCCCTATTTAGTGTTTCGGGAAATAGTCTTCATTCGAATATTATTCAATTATTAGTTTTTTTACTTATAGAAAGGCAAATAAAGCATTCATTGCGATACTTCTAGGCTTGGAGAGAAGGTGTACAATTGTTAATACCTCACAATATTAATTGTCTGAAGGCGAGAACACAAGAAATGGTTTATCTCCGAGCGTAGTTCACTTTGTATTGTTTCACTATACTTGCAGCTAACTTTATATATTCTTGGTGGATATCCAGTGTTCCCAATTCTGTATTTCGGGAAATAGTCTTCATTCGAATTTATTGCAATACTTTTTGCTTTTCAAAGAATGTGACTAATTTCCATAAACATGTATTTTAATATATTTTTTCGTCAAATATCTTACATGTTTCTTTCTAAACTGAAACATCGGAATAGTTATAAAAATACGCTGAGATGACAAAATATTGTTCCACAGTAGTTGATGAAATGTTTGGTGTTTCTTAAAAACTAAATTATTACATTTGATGTTAAAGATTAGTTCGACGTAACTAAATTAAATTTTGTTTCCGACTCTATTCTTGGGGAAAGGTTTATATCTTGTCTTTGTTATAACTCGATTTTTTCCTGATTATCCTTTTCATAACTTAGATTGCACTCAGGTCAAGAAACTCATCGGTGAAGAATGCATTAAAACTATTATTCATAGCCATCTGATTCAATAATCGCTCATCATGGGCTGATCCAAATTACCTCCACCAAATGGATTACAGCCAATGGAATTTTGTAGGATTAGACACTTTATTTTTTGTATATCCCTTACTCCCATCGAGAAAACCACCTGAATTTCAGGAACCTGTAAACAGTGAAAGCTTTTTAGTAGAACAGTTGAACCGCATGATAGGGGTCCACTCATGTACTGGAATGGTTTCTTACAAAATATAAACATTCAAGTTAACGATCTTGGATGGAAAAAATGAAAAGAGCGTAGCCAATCATCATTGCTGTGTTCAACTGTTTGGAATCCTGCGATTCATTCTTTGCAAAGACTTTCACTTCGTTTATTTTCTTGTTACAAGACTCTGCCTGATCTAACGAAATATCATTGGACCGTTTTTTAATTATTAATAATAATATTTGAAATTTTTTCTATTTTAAATAATTGCGCAAATTTTAGTTTATTTTATTGAACTCGTATGAACAACCTCTATACGAGTACAACAGTCTCTGAAGAGTCGCCGAGGATAGTAACCAATATACGAGAAACTTTTCTGAAGTGCCTAGATAAACATTCACTTGTATCTGTAAAAGCAATTTTATTCAGAGCCTTCGTTATACACGTTGGTTGTGATTTTTCTCGTTCCGCCTTTCACTTTTGGTGAAACTCCCTCTATACAGTTCTGATATATGTTCTGTACTGTTCTTAAGCACGCATATAAAGTCCATTGTGCCACACTCCTCCTTGCTCAGTGATTTGCGAGGTTTCCACGCCACTCAGACGCAAAACGTGCCGGCTTCTGAATAAATCACGTCAAGAAGTGAATAACCTTTATGAGCTTATCGCCAGACTGCAATAAACTCACACTTCATATGAACATTTTTTCTAACAGCATAAAAAACAGTGTGTTCGTTAATCGGAAAAGGAAGTTGAGTTGATACACGAGCAACCAAATCATTTATGCCTCAAAAAATCATTGCACTGGATAAGTTCAAGGTCAATCGTACTCGTGTGCAGTTCACAATTGTGACAAACACAAATCATTCACATTTCTGATGTGAAAAGAGAAACTTTCATAAATTAAAAAAAAACAAACAATATGATTAAAATACTACATACTTCGGCAAAACGCCCACATGCGCCCGTTTGAATTGTAATGAGTTTCTTATGCAAATGCCAGTCGGACCGGACGGCATATCAATTGAATTAGTCATAGGAATCACGACTTGTACTTAAACGGCCCAAAGTGCGGGTATTAAAAACAAATAAAAGCAACTGCAGCAGACATGTGCGAATAATAAAATAAAACACTAACGTAATTTGCAGCTAATATCATTATTTTATATCATGAAATTTATTTATTTTTTATTTACTTTTGTAATTCTTGCAATTCATCAATTTAGTATTTAATTACATACCAAGCAGTTAAACTCAATTGCTGCTGCGTTTTATTTCAAGCGTTGCCAATAAAACGTTTAAAGCTTCAAATTCCAACAATTAATACACACAGTATTAACGATAACAACAACAACAAAAACAACAGCAATAATGGTAGCGGCAACAACGTGAGGCAGCCCACAGGTATTTCAGCTCAAATCATTTGTGTTTATTTACAAATTCCATAATTGCCTGTCCTGTTCACCTGCATGCTTGGCTTGTCTGCCAGCCAGTCACCACCACTCACCTGACACACATACCCATGCATGAACACATACTCGTAATCACACACACACACACACACTCCCTCTCAGAGGTGCAGTGTGGCAAAGTGATACGCGCTGTTAAACTTCATATGAAGTGAAGAAAAACAAAAAGTTTTCAGCTTTTTGTGTGATTTTCATAGCAAATATTTTAACAATTTGACACGTCTCCTCGTACATTGCAGCCCACTTATGGCTGCATGTGTCTGTTTATGTGTGTGTTTGTGACTTGCTTTTTTAAGTCAGGTATATATACCATTTAATATAAATTTTAGTAATTTTGTTTTGAGCATTAAAGAAAATGAAGTCACTGTGTGTGCATTTGCCTCGAACTGCAGCAATTCTCATAACTCCACATAACGAAAATGACTCATCGCACTTGAGATTTATTGCGGTTTATTGCTAATGTCATTGAGTTTTATTGTTGTTTTACTGCTGTTGGTGTTGTTATTGTTGCTTATAAATAAACGATGATGTCGTACATTTTATATAACCAATTTTTTTTTACTCACTTATTGATTTTAATGAATTTAGACGTCATAAACATTTATGCTTGACACTTTTTTCGGCTTAGCTTTAAGCCTGAAATATATTTGCAGGGATAACAGCCACAAAAATGTAAGCCAAATTTTAATACCGTCAAGTAAACTTAAGGAGGAGTCTGCTCGTTGTCAAAATTTTGGCTTGTAAGTATCTCCTGGGAACAAACTTGTATATTTCTTCATGTTTCTGGTCTCATTCCACCCAATATGAGTGGTTTCTCCAGATAAGGGATTTTCTTCCTCGACTACAGTACTTTCCTCTATTATATACCTAGGAATTCCCTTGGCTTTCTTAAGCTAATTCGCTATATACACAGAATCACATGTTTCCAGTGTTTCTTCTCAGAATTGTTGATGGGTTTCTTAAGAAACCTGGTACTTGGTATCGCAAAGCTTTCTTCTAAATATTGTTCCGTTCGAATCGAAGGCTTTAATTGTGAGTACTCAATATCTCAAATCCTTGCTGTAGTATAAAAGTTAAAATAAATGAATATTTGAGGTTCCTTTGATGGAAAGAGTCATCCTTAAACAAATATTAGATAAATTTATTATATATCATTAAGTGGCTGTTGCTCTACTGACGATATTTGTAGTAATTTGCCCATACTAGCTTATTTTTTGCTCTTCGTAAATGGAAGCTCCACCAATCAATCCACACAATTCATGTTTCCTTAGTGGTATTTTGTTGCTTTAATGACTATGATTATATTGGTGGTTGTGATAACAACTATGTATTGTTGTTATACAGTTTGTTTATATATAAATATATATATATATATATATATATATATATATATATATATATATATATACATATATATATATATATATATATATATATATATATATATATATATATATATACATATATATATATATATATATATATATATATATATATATATACATATATATATATATATATATATATATATATATATATATATATATATATATATGTTTTAGTGGGTACAAATATATCTCGACACTGCTTGTAAGTCACTAACTCATCTAAGTGTGGTTGTGACATCATCCCATTCAGTTCTACTATTTCGTTTAAACCGCAGCTATTGGTGATTTTTCATTGTTAGAACAACGGGAACACTGTTGAAACTAACAATGCCGCTTTGCTCCATTGGCATTGATGAATTTTGTAGTCGCTCAAATGTGTCGGTTAGGTCGACTATTAAAATAAACCTCGTTTACTGACCAATGCCCAAGCTTTTTATGTGTATTGTCTTTTGTTCTTTTATTATTATTATTGTTATTATAATACCTTGCAGCATGACTAATTATGTCTTCTATTACTATATTATGCATTAATTTATGTTTTAGAAATGGATAAACATTTCTAAATTTGTCCCTGAGTGGAGTTCAGGTTGGAGTTACGACTCCCAAATGAACAAGGACCAGATTCTAAATTCTCCTGCAGGAATATCAAAGTGCGTTAAACATATTGAGCGTTCTATATGCCTTAAAATGCCTTATTATATTATTAATTCCATGACATTTGACACAATAAAACTATACTTATGCTAACAAAGTTAACTAAAAGACATAATTATAAAAGAGTCAAATATCGCTCCTAGTCGGAGCATAGGGCGGTCACAAAAGCTCTCCAACGGTTTCTATCAGTAGCCAGGTGTCTTATTTCATTCCAGGTGGCTCTGTGATGACTTTCGGCGTGGATAGTGCGTACCCATGTTTGTCGTGGGCGTCCTGCTTTCCGACAACCATGTGGGTTCCATTGAAAGGCCATCTTTGCAATTTTGGTGTCTTCTCTACGCAGAATGTGCCCTATCCAGCTCCACTTGCGTCATTTAACTTCTGTGCCAATAGGCTCGCTATTGGTGAGGCGCCACAGGTCTTCGTTCATGATCGTTGTCGGCCAGAAAATGCGGCAGATTCTTCGTAGACATTTGTTGACAAAAGTTTGAAAATGCCTTGGCTTTTCTATTTATCAAACAACTTTTGAATTTATAAAATACATAGAAGCCGCCCTCTCTGGTGTGGTGGTAAGCATGCTAGAGTCACACTCAGAGGGCTTGTTCTCAAAAATGCTTTTTTCTTCAACATATTTTTCCCTTCGAGTCCATTGAAGTCATAATTCATTATGTTGTAAGATATAATAATAATAATAATAATAATAATAGTAAAATACATTGAATATTCTTTCGTTAGTTATTCAATTCTTTAAGCAAATTATAATAGTATAAAACACACGAAACTTTTCACAAAAGTATTCTAAACAATTCCCTGAATATATAAAGAAACAAGCGGGTTCCATTATGGAATTCTCGTCTGTAACCTTTCTATGATTTGTGTGTTCTTTCGTTTATATTCTTTCCATATCTGTATGTAATTCCCACTTCATCTCTAGCAACTGAGTTTTACACCTGCCTGAGGTACATTGACCTCAAGTGGACATGTCTCCACTACTCGGTCAATAACTTTTTAACAGAAAACCACTTCGTTCCCCATATCAATTTCAATAACTACAGCAAAGTTAAAGGATTTAGTTCCAAGCGGTTTCAACTGTTAAATGAGTGCAACAGTACCACTTGCTGTAGACTTTTTTTAACGGTCCTCTGCATTTTCCTACCTAATGTTGCGACAATGCTAAGAAAAAGTGTTGACAGGCGTTAAATTGGCGACATGGTAAAAAAAGAAAACTAAAAAATGCACAAAAAGTAAATAAAAATCAAATAAACGGTTTCCAACAACTTTGAAGCCACAACAAAAATGTTCACAGCGAATGCAAATAAAAACCAAACTGTTGAGGTTTGATTGATGAGCTTTGTGGAGCTGGGGCCGGGGCTGGAGCCGCAGCGACAGAAAACGCCGGCTCATTGAAGAGAAAAACATCAAACAAAATAACTACAAAACTATACTGTGAACAGAACTGTTTTTTTATCTGGGCTTTTCTTTTTTTGCCTGTTTTTGTTCCCTGTGTTGTTGCCAATGAGCTTCAAACTGATTAAATTGGCCTGAATGTGGAGTGTCGCGTTGGTAGTCGACAATGAAAAATAGAAATAAAGTACATGTGTACAGGTTGACAGTTTTGTGAGAGCAGCCAGCTAAAAAGGTAGTTTTTGCTTACATGGCAGCCACTTGAAAAAACAGTTTTTCATTTCATTAGCTATCGAATCGCTATTTAGAAGGTGTGGGAGTGCCGTTCAGGCGCCAAACTCGTACTCAAATTTTTGTGTGTTTATTTTTTTTTATAAAACCTTTATTGAACATTTATTTGGCAATTAGTTAAATTGCTGCAAGTTGCCAATTTGTTCACTTTATATTTGGTTTTGGTTTTTATTTATAAATTGATACGTTTCACAATAAAAGTTTGACTGTAAAGTTTGAAAGTAAGCAATCGTAAACCCCTCAAAGTATGAGTACTCGTCTATTTATGAGTTTTAATCAGTTTAAAAGGTTCGCATTCGATGGTAATCGTTTTACAGGCCCTGCAGAAAAAGTATGCTTTTTGTTAAAGAGTTGGGGGGAAAATTCACACCCTTTTCGGAGAAGTTTTGAAATCCTTCATATAATTTTATAACATTTAAAAGTTTCGAAAAACTTGCCAGCAGCAACACATTCGCAATTCTACGAGTTCCGTAGCTACCCTTAAGTCGAGTCGAACACAGATGAACAGACGAACAGAGAAGAAACTCATTGCACACTCACTGAAGAACAGTTTCAGACACCGAATGAGTTTATGCGGTTTTATGAAATTGAAAAAAAAAAATTTGGGAATATTCTCCACTTGAATCAATTAAAATTCCAATTTGCCTGCAAGTGTTTATTAATAAATATGCTTCTTGTGGCGCAGACTAGCCCAGCCAGCGGTTCCGCAAGCAACAAAAACGCCAGCAAATGCCATAATCTTCCATTAACTTATGCCAAGACTATGCAACAGGAAAACAGGGGACCGAGCGGCATGCAGTATTAAATCGTTTAAAATTCTACAAATTGTGCTGCGTATGCAGCATTGAAGGGGGTTGTGTTTGTGTAGGATTGTGGCGGGCTTAATATTACCCCCATGTATATAAAGCCCAGAACTGTCGGTTGACAGTGATGAGGATCCATCGCACTGTAACAACAGATTTATTGAACCGCATCAGATTTAAGCATTTAAGCGCTGGCGGATAAGTTTACGCGTCGCGTCGCGTCGCATTGCGTCGCATCGCGTCGCATTGCGTCGCATCGCGTCGCATTGCGTCGTGTTCGGGGGTTTCGTGGCGTATGAGTAATTTGTAAATTGATACTTGATTGCTCTGATATTTGCGGAGTGGGAAGCACACTTTAAAATTAATATATTTAAGTAACGGGATTTTAGAGTTTAAACGTCTTTAAAATAGAACAACATTCTATACTAGAGGCTAATCTTTGCTTTAACTGCCTCCTCTTCGAATGTTGTTCATTAAATGTTTTTAGAAGACAAGAAAAATCGACTTGAAAAAATACATTTAATCTAAAATTATATGTCTTTTTCAATGTGATCGTACCCCTCTATTTAGTTGTCAGCATACTAATCTCGGAGTCGTTGTTTTGGCGGGCTTCTTGAAATGCTTGTTTCTAAATATATTTTAATTTTCAATTATAAGGCCGCTTATCCTCCGAAACCTTTAATTCATCTAACTGACTCTAATACTGGTAGCTAACCTCTAATTCACTAAATAATGAAATTCTACTTGGACACTTTCCTTGGATTCCACCTCAAAATTCTCATCATATTGGAAATGTTTCCAGTTTGTAAGCAGAATCGTTGACATCCTCGTAATCAGATGACTGACGGGGATCATTGTGTTATTTGAACTGTGCTGAGTTTCAGTGCAACGACCCGTTTTGCCACTAGAGCAATTAAGCAAAATTAGTAAATTTCTCTGCCCCGAGACCAAAGAAACTTTACTTAAAATTTTAATCGACTACCCAACATTTTCCTTACAATTGAAATGTTTAAAATGAGCTGAAAGCCTCAGTTGCTAGTGCTCCTCTTACAAATTGTACACTAATTGATTTTTGTGCAAATTATAATAATAATAATAAAAAGGAGTTTATGTTTCCAGACTATCTAAGGTAACCAAACAGTTTCTTCTGCCTATCTGTTGCTTGAAAGCATGTACTGGAGACTAATTTAGGCTTAGTTTGATAGAGACCACTGTGTCCCAGCTGCATACTGACTCCACTAACAAATCCATTCTAAACTTAGCTGTGCCAATTTTGAAATGCTTGGAAACATTAGTCCATTAAATCTTAATATGATAATTCAATTTGTTTAAATTATATGTTCTTAAGTAATAAATATGTTTCTATTACATTGAAACATGCTAATTAATTAATGCGCATCGCTACGTGCAACTTAACACATTGTCAACAAAAAACTCGGTAACACTAACCTGCCACTTGTTAAGTCAATCTCCTTCCCATCCCTGCACTAAAACTAATTCTGTTGTTGTCGTTGTTGTTCTTGTTTGTATACGAGTCAGTTTCAGTTTCAGCAAGGCTAAAATGTTGTAAACCGATTTGCCTGACGGTTCAAAAAACAAGAAAACAAGAAACAATGGGGCCACTCTTCTTTCTGGCCGCTTTGAAAAATTAACAACAAAGACTTCCCATATATACAAAAAAATACAAAAGTATAAAATAAAACAAATATCAAAAAAAAAATCGTTTATAAATGTAAAAATGTTTTTTCTTAATTTTTGTTTTGGTTTTGACATTGAACTTGTACTAAAAAAAAAAATAAGAGATACCAAACTCAAACCAAATACAAAAGCAAACAAAACTGTTAAAAATAACAACAAAAAAATGTTCTCACAAATCGGCCAAATCTGAGGGAAATATGCTGCAAAATCGAATTCATTGTTAACAAGAAAAAAAACTACGAAGCCAAAGACAAACAATAGCCAAAATTTAAAACATTTTTTCTGACAACAACAAAAATAACAACAACAAAATGGGTATGTTGACGTGAATGGGCCACCGAGACACGCAGTGTTAGTGAATTATGCTCAATAAAAATGTGTAAATTATTATTAACATATTTTTGTTTTACTTGATTTTTATTGATTTATTTTTGTATTACTTTTTATTTTTTTTATAAAAATTTTTATTATTTCTTTTAACAATTTTTATTATTTTTTTATAATAATTTTTATTACAATTTTTATTTAAATTTTTTTGTGTGTGTTTTATTTGTTTTATTGCATTTTCGTTTTCTGTTAAAGTGTGTCTCCAGTATCTGGAAATACAAAGGGTGCAAATAAACGATCGTGTGTAGTGTGTTTTTCTTTGTTTTTATATAAATTTGAAGACCAGGTAATTAATCAATCAGGCACATGCAGGCATAATTCGCTTGTATTTTTGTGCAACCTCAGACATGCGGCGAGGCGAGCGCTTGAATTGTTTCATTCTGCTGGCTACGCGAATGAAGAAAGGAGGTAGGGTCGGAGGGCGGCATCTTGAGAGTATTTTTTTGTAATTTTCTAATTAGCGTTGTACGGCTTGGCGTGTTTCTGGTGTAAAACTAAACATGTACATCATTAAATACAGCAACTAATCTGAAACATTTTGTATTTATTAACCAATGACTTATGAAGATTATATAAGGACCGTAATGAATGATGGCATTTCAAGGGGATTTACTGCTAAGTGGAACATTAATTAGTGCTAATTTCAGCAAGGATGAGTCAAGTCCAATTCTTCAAGCTGAGTACTATATGGAAAAACTAGCGGCAATTATTCTATATACGTGTTTATTTATAATAGCGATGAAAATTGGTTACTATACGAGAAGATATCATCAACGTTATCAACTAAGATTATAGTATTTATTTAAATCGATGATAAAAATGTTACATTTGATGATGATATTATTCTATGATTTTATTTATAAGTTAATTATACAAAAATATATACAGAATTTGATTTTCTGATTTTTATATGATATTATTCGAAATTGAGAGATGTGAGATTTGATTTGTATGTAAAATGATCAGTATTAGGAAAACTGTAATATAAATATAAATATCAGATCGTGATTTGTATCAAAATTAAATACCTGAGGATTGCTGATATTACTTTCAAATACCTGACGGAGCATTGCTGATATTACTTTCAGAAGATGCTCTTAGTGAGTTTATTCCAAGCTCCTTCGGTACACTTTACCTTGATAACGTGAGACTATGGTTAGTATCAAAACTCAAATACCTGTCTGAGTATTGCTGATATTACTTTCAGAAGATGCTCTTAGTGAGTTTATTCCAAGCTCCTTCGGTACACTTTACTTTGAAAAACTGAGACTATGGTTAGTATCAAAACTCAAAACCTGACTATGCATTGCTGAGATTACTTTCAGAAGATGCTCTTAGTGAGTTTATTCCAAGCTCCTTCGGTACACTTTACTTTGGAAACGTGAGACTATGGTTAGTATCAAAACTCAAAACCTGCTTATGCATTGCTGAGATGACTTTCAGAAGATACTCTTAGTGAGTTTATTCCAAGCTCCTTCGGTACACTTTACTTTGAAAACGTGAGACTATGGTTAGTATCAAAACTCAAATACCTGACGGAGCATTTCTGAGATTACTTTCAGAAGATACTCTTAGTAAGTTTATTCCAAGCTCCTTCGGTACACTTTACTTTGAAAACGTGAGACTATGGTTAGTATCAAAACTGAAAACCTGACTATGCATTGCTGAGATTACTTTCAGAAGATGCTCTTAGTGAGTTTATTCCAAGCTCCTTCGATACACTTTACTTTGAAAATGTGAGACTATGGTTAGTATCAAAACTCAAATATTTGACGGAGCATTGCTGAGATTACTTTCAGAAGATACTCTTAGTGAGTTTATTCCCAGCTCCTTCGGTACACTTCACTTTGAAAACGTGAGACTATGGTTAGTATCAAAACTCAAAACCTGACTGAGCATTGCTGAGATTACTTTCAGAAGATACTCTTAGTGAATTTATTCCAAGCTCCTTCGGTACACTTTACCTTGAAAACATGAGACTATGGTTAGTATCAAAACTCAAATACCTGTCTGAGTATTGCTGATATTACTTTCAGAAGATGCTCTTAGTGAGTTTATTCCAAGCTCCTTCGGTACACTTCACTTTGAAAACGTGAGACTATGGTTAGTATCAAAACTCAAATACCTGACTATGCATTGCTGAGATTACTTTCAGAAGATACTCTTAGTGAGTTTATTCCAAACTCCTTCGGTACACTTTACCTTGAAAACATGAGACTATGGTTAGTATCAAAACTCAAAACCTGACTGAGCATTGCTGAGATTACTTTCAGAAGATACTCTTAGTGAGTTTATTCCAAGCTTCTTCGGTACACTTTACCTTGAAAACATGAGACTATGGTTAGTATCAAAACTCAAATACCTGACGGAGCATTGCTGAGATTACTTTCAGAAGATGCTCTTAGTGAGTTTATTCCAAGCTCCTTCGGTACACTTTACCTTGAAAACATGAGACTATGGTTAGTATCAAAACTCAAAACCTGACTATGCATTGCTGGGATTACTTTCAGAAGATGCTCTTAGTGAGTTTATTCCAAGCTCCTTCGGTACACTTTACCTTGATAACGTGAGACTATGGTTAGTATCAAAACTCAAATACCTGACTATGCATTGCTGAGATTACTTTCAGAAGATACTCTTAGTGAGTTTATTCCAAACTCCTTCGGTACACTTTACCTTGAAAACATGAGACTATGGTTAGTATCAAAACTCAAAACCTGACTGAGCATTGCTGAGATTACTTTCAGAAGATACTCTTAGTGAGTTTATTCCAAGCTCCTTCGGTACACTTGACTTTGAAAACGTGAGACTATGGTTAGTATCAAAACTCAAATACCTGTCTGAGTATTGCTGATATTACTTTGAGAAGATGTTCTTAGTGAGTTTATTCGAAGCTCCTTCGGTACACTTTACCTTGATAACGTGAGACTATGGTTAGTATCAAAACTCAAATACCTGACGGAGCATTGCTGAGATTACTTTCAGAAGATGTTCATAGTGAGTTTATTCCAAGCTCCTTCGGTACACTTTACCTTGATAACGTGAGACTATGGTTAGTATCAAAACTCAAATACCTGACGGAGCATTGCTGAGATTACTTTCAGAAGATGCTCTTAGTGAGTTTATTCCAAGCTGCTTCGGTACACTTTACCTTGATAACGTGAGACTATTGTTAGTATCAAAACTCAAATACCTGACGGAGCATTGCTGAGATTACTTTCAGAGATGCTCTTAGTGAGTTTATTCCAAGCTCCTTCGGTACAGTTTATATTGAACCGCGGTTCTATTTGATCCCCGACTCTTTGAATACAATGTTCTGAATTTTTTCTTTCCCTACTTCTAAATATGGTGATTATTTATCACTACTCATTTTGATTGTAACATGTTTTTAAATATTTATTGAATTTAATCTTGAATTTCTTTTTTTGCTCTATACTAATTATAAATCAACTCTTTCATTATCTTTGCAGGTACGTTCTTTAATTAGCGAGCACAGGCAAATAGAAAGAGAAGAGTTCTTCTGTAAGTATATCAAGTGCAATCAGCTGTAATCGAACAAATCACACCTTTCCGTTTGCGTTGATGGTGCATTCAACCGGAATAATTGTGGCGTAGACAAAATATTTTTTTCATGCCGGCTGAAAATTCCACAAAAGTTCTGCTCCAGTAAATATGTCTGCTGGGCTCTGTAATTTAAAACCTAATTTTTTTAGTGTAGAAAAAATGACGCCTATTCCTTTAATTGAACAAAAAAAAAATGCATTCACACATACACGCATACCAGTAGCTGTGTGAGCGAGTGTAGATTTACATTGATTCAACACCAACAAAGAAACAATTGAACAGATTTAACCATTTTTTTTTATATTCATTTCCATTGCAAAATCGAGTCTCCACAGACCGGCGTCAGCACGAAATCGTACACAGACCGCAAAGTGTCAAATTGACAAATGTTTTTTCAGTTTTTTCAGTTACTGTTGTTGTTGTAGTTGTTGTTGTGGTTGTTGCTGTGTTGTGGGACTCCCATAAAAAAGTATTAAATTAAATTTTTGCTAAAACATTTGTTTTGAAGATATTATCACCGATAAAAACACAAACAAAAACAAAACGAAAAGTTTACGCACACACACACACACACACACATTCTGCGAGCATGTAGACCGTTTTTTTGGAGCGGAGTGGGAGGGAGACATTTACATGTAAGCTATAAAAATTGTGTTTCTTACCTGCTCCCTGCTCGTTCATATTTATTTATAATCGGTGATTAATGATAACTTTAAATGGAATGTTATCACTTGAAGTGCTTGAACAATTTCATTATTGTGTTAAATTTAAAAATAGAACATTAATCAAATCGGTGCTAGTGTCACATTAGCACGATAGCCCAGAGGAGTGTAGGGAGGTATTTTAGAATTTGAGATACTTGCTCTGTGAACAGGTGGTGAATCCAGATGTGGTTTGGTAGATTCGTACTAAACTTCTGGGTTGTGGTTTTCAGCAGGTGTCGAGCCTCCACTTAGCTAGCTTGTCTGTAACTTCTAAACAGTGCGTCCGAAACCTATAAAAGTATGCAAATTTCAAAATCTTGTAACTTTTCAATGTCGTAGACCTCTGAAATTTATGGCAAACTATTCTTGGAAGTTTGCAGTATAAGTCGTAGCTCTGCTATCCCGGAGACTAAAATGGCAGATTGCCAATCTTACAGGTTCTATGATCTTGTTCTCCAATTTGAGAATAAAAGAATAGTTCCTTTGTCTCCAACCACCGATTCTTCCCATATTTTTCGGTGACTTTACTGACAACTTTTTTGGGGGGTGTCCTTACTTTTGGAAATAGGGATTAGCTGTTATCCATATTCATATTTATACATATGTATAAATATTTAAAAAATGTTTGTTTATTATAATATGAGTTATGTATTATTATTCATATGAATACCGATTCTCGGACGTTTCAATTTGATTTTATCACTTTACAAGAATGTCCTTATTTCTCTCCAATTCCATAGAATTATGCTCAACAAAAACATCACATCTGCCTTTCGTTTTTATTGTTAGTTTTTGACAAATAGCTTTGTTTGTATATTAATTCCCATATCGAGAATCCTACACTTATGAGTAATCCTTTATGACCTCAGCATGGCATTTATTAGATTTATCAGCCGCCACGAGATCAGTAGAGGCAGTTTTCAACGATCTTTACTGAGAGTTAGTATATTTTTGCTATGTACCTAACTATCTGGGTGTGTCTAATATTACCGCCAGTAGCGTTCCAGCTTTCGTTTTGTTTACCTTCCTCAATAAATTTGTTTTGATGCGGCAGTTCGTGGGGTTGATTAATAATTGACTTTCTACAGATAAGGAATGTTTCAATTTAATTTCATTTTAATTCAGATACGACTGACTACACGCATAGATCACAGAGGTCGTGCAAATTATGTTTATGTTATGAAAATAAAACAACAGAAATTGAATTTAGAAAGAAGCTTTCAGGCATAGCATGTAATTCAATTTGTTTTTATATATAATTTGTTTTATTTTTGTTGTATTTATTTGCTATACGTTTTTTTATTTATTTGTTTTTGTTTTGCGGTGTGGAATTACATCATATAGAATACGAATAGAACCGATCACTATCATAATTAGTTATTCTGTGTGTGGACTCATTTTTGTGTTTATTTATTCTGTGAAAATTATTTGATTCATCAGCGGTGTCAATTCATAGAAATTTTTGCACACCATTCATTAGGAACCTATAAATATGAACATACGATTTATTGGTGGGGAAGTCTCACACATAAGGTGAGGATTTAGTGGGAAGTAGTAAAAAATTGCTTAAACTTACAGTGAAAGATATATTGAGTGTACCAAAGGACAGAGTAGTAATACTTTAAGAGGCTTTGCTTAGTGACTGTAATGCTGTAAACTCCTAGACTGAATGATTCACTATTTAGTTGCAGTGATATTAGCAAAGTGCCATAATCATTCCATTGAATGGTGTGTTTTATACGCTGATAAAACTCAAAGATTGTTTTAGTGCCGTTTGATAGTGCTTATAAGAAGTGGTGTTCATGGGAGGTGTGCGAGTACTGTTAGTACTTTAAGTTCGTGTCTGTGGGTTGGTAGGGTAGTTTACTATTATTGCCATACCTAGCGTTCGAACTATCATATACGAGGGATACTATTTATATTTCCGTAATAGCAAATAATAACAAACATTTTTAAATGAAAATGGCTTTATTGTTTTTCAAAATATTCTCCTTGAATACACTTTTGCATTCGTTCAAACCATTTGTCATAGCAGTTTTTCCATTCCTCCTGAGACACCTCTAAAACATGGTTTTACTGCTTCTTCGGCGCTCGTAAATCGTTGACCACGCAGTTTACCTTTGATATTCGGGAACAAGAAGTAGTCATTGGGTGCCAAATCAGGACTGTACGGAGGATGAGTCATCAATTCGATGTCTTGACGGCTCAAAAATTCACCTGTTTGACGATATGAGTGAGAGTTCGCATTGTCATGATGGAGAATGATTCGTCTTTGGCGGTTGGTTTTACGAATTTCTCCGAAGACTTCCGGCAAACAAATCGTCGTGTACCACTCAGAATTGACCGTCCTACGTTGCTCAAGCGGAACAGTGGCCACATGACCCATTCGGCCGAAGAAACAGGCGGCCATTTGCTTCGCTGTACTTCTTCCATGAACAATTTTTGTTGGATTTAGCTCGTCTTGGAATACCCACACGGTCGATTGCTGGTTTGTTTCCGGCTCATACGCATTTATCCATGATTCGTCACCTGTCACGATTTTATAGACGTCTTTTGAAGCACCACTGTCGAACTTTTTAATCATTTCCTTACACACAATTATGTGGGATCCAAAGCGAACAAATCTTTTTTTACAGTCAAATGTTCATGCAATAGTGAATGTATGGAAGAGGAAGTAATGCCCAAGATGTCCTCTATCTCACGATATGTCACATGACGATCTTACATTATCAGTTCACGCATTGCATCGATGGTTTGTGGCACAACAACCGATTTTGGACGACCTTCACGGAGCTCGTCGGCGACCGAACTACGACCACGATTAAATTCATTATACCAGCGATATACTGTGGTTTTTGATGGTGCTTTATCGCAATACGAAAAACTGAGTTCATCGACACATTCTTGTTGAGATAAACCACGTCGAAAGTTGTAAAAAATAATCCAACGAAAGCCTTCTCTTGAAATTACCGTTTTTTGGCCAAATTGATTTTCTTAACTCACTGTAAACAAAAAATAGTACTTGTACATCAACACGTTGTGAGTACGTTTATGCTAAAAAATGTGAAACTTTAATATGGTGTTGCCAGATTTTAGCTATTGACATTAGTGTTGCCAGTTCCCGAAATATAAATAGTATCCTTCGTACCTATGTTGCTGAGGTCTTAGACCTATGCTGCTGAGGTCTTACACCTATGCTGCTGAGGTCTTAGACCTATGCTGCTGAGGTCTTTGCCCTTATGTCGCTATTTTGTAGATTGTCAACAGTTTCCGACCAGAATCTCGAAACTTGTTAAAGCGATTTATTCTCGACTCCAAAAACAGAAAGTCGCGACATACAAATATATGTAGAAGACACCATAACTACTGATAACTTGATTTTTTGGGGAATCGATATCATTTGACTCTATCGGGGCTCTCGCAGCTGATTGATTGTGGTCTTGTTCACTTTAGTGTACGCTATTTCTTGTAATTTGGAAAAACATGAATCAAATCACAATTCAATAACTCTGCTTGAATTGACAGAGGAGCATAAACTCGCCCAGCACGGCATTTAATATTAAAGCCAGTAGCTGAAAGTGGGCAACGCACTCGTATCTATGGGCACATTCTGTATCTGATGTATCTGTAACCGCTCAATCACTTCACAAATACAAAAATAACTTCACTGTCTCGTAGCGTCCTGCATTTAATTAGCAGAGTCCCAGGCGAGAGTACGTGTACCCAACATAAGCCTCGGCATATAGACGCATTCTTTCACAGACAAAGACCAATCGTCTACGAGTGAATGCAGTAACGCCGCCTAGGCAACAGATCAATAGATAAAGATTATGAATGACTTTGCTTATTTGCTTTTATTTGATTCAGTTTATTTTTTTGTTTGTCGCTGCCGCGGTTTTCAAAAGATAAAATTAAAAAAGAACACCAAAGAATGAAAATATTAACATTACTCTGGTATACTCGCATTCAGAAAGGAAATACTTAAAAGAAGAAAGAGAATTATATTAAACATATCAGAATATACATCCATCAAAATGTGATTGATTGACATTTTAAATAGCGCATGTGGCGGTTAAGTGTGTGGGCACTTTCTTTCGTTTTGACATTAACATTTTGACAGCACGCACAGAAAACAGAGAAGTAGAAGAAATCTTCTGCCCAGCAGTTGCAATTGTGGCCTTTAATACCAGCAGCGAGATGAGCAGAGTAGAAAATATTCAGACAATTTCAGTGCTTTAAGGGTTAAACTGCTGCACTTGGGAGTGGGGAAACACTTAAGACATATGGTTAATCGGCTCAGCGGATTACAATTCTCAATGATACAAATTTTGGAGTACTTATAAGAGCTCATGTTCATATGCGGATACTAAGAGCTAGCTACAAATATTAAAATATTTCTGGCCCTATTTCACAAACAAATTTTCACACTGTTTTTATAGTGCGTGTGATTTCCCACTACTAACACATGGATTATGGGTCCCATAGTCCTATTTGTGAAGTGCTTCAAAAGTGGTCGCTTATAACATATTTTATAATGCATTTATTTTGAACTCCACTTGAACCTTTTTCAAATTTCAAACTCATACCTGAGCTGTAGCAAAAATGTGTTCAGTTTCGGAATTTGTTGCAAAGCATTCCCCAAATTAGGGTTGGGTGCTCCGCTCCGCTGGCATTCCGAAAATTTCCTCTCTTTAGGCTCATAATTTATAATTAATTTTTTTTAATTGTATTTTGGTGACTCGGCGGTCTGTTGACATTTCTTGGTTGACACTTATTTCTAATTGGTATGTGAAGGAGCGTGCCCATCGTCTGCACGCACACACTCAACATTCTTGCCCCAGGCATGCGTGAGGCGAAGCAACAGCAGAATTTTAATATGGGCGTGGGTCAACCAGTTGCTAATTTACCTGTTGTTTCTCGGACTTCTACATCAGATAAGACAACGTTTGATTTACGTGCATTATTCTTCCGCGAATGATAAGCGTGAGGTTCTGTGGCAATAGGGACTAAGTGTGCCTTTGATGATATGATATGATTGTACTAAAGGAGAAGCCCTTAAAGGGTTTTCGCTTATTATGGCAGAAGAAATTAAGTGGTTACTCCTTGTGGGGACAGTGACTTTTAAAGCAGGAAACGGAAGGTAAATGCAAAGTGTTGAAAGTTTGTACAATAATTTGTAATATTTTTTATTCGGTTGCTCTTAATGTTTTTATACCCGAAGTAAGCAATTACTGACCTACTTAGTTTCAACAAACTGTTCATTGCCTCGAAAGTTCCAAAATAAACGATTGAATTATAAGTTATTGGAGATTTAAGTGACACATATCAGCACAGATATACCAAATACCAGAAATGGGATTCCTGTCTAAGAACTTCAAGAATTTCTTGTAAATTTCCTACCATCAGCAATTGAACTGTGTTGTTAAAGAAAATGAATTTATACATTTCAGTAACTTACCTTTAAAATTTAACACATTGTATTGCTGACTAAGAAATATAAAGGATAACTTTTGTTGGAATTTGATAAATTAACTTTTTGATTTCTTACAATTAAATTTTTGAACAGCAAAAAGTTAGTTGCTTCATTTCATCTATTGAGCTGTCGAAGGCAACTACACGAGTTCGAACTAAATATGAAGCTATAAAACTCCATATTTTCAGTGATAAATCACTGACTTTCAGCAATTCCATTTTTTTATTTATACTATCATTAACACTACTTTAATTTCTGTGTATTTTTCCGTATAAAATTTCCCATTAGTGCCCTCTTATTTCACTAAATTTGTCAGTTAAATTATGTGCACTAATTAATTTTAATAAAATAATGGTTTGCTATAAATTACACAAACATTTTACATTCTAATCCAGTCTGCCAAGTGTCAAATTTTATTAATTTTCATCATTAAAAACTTAATTACACAATGTAACCACATTGACAGCAGCACACCCAGGGAAACATGACTACTTCTTCTATTTACAATATTCTCGACACTTTCCAAACTTTACAATAGTAGAAGAAGCAGTAGAAAAATGGCAGGTGGCGGGGGAGATTGTGAGCTTTTCTACTCCTCAACAGTGAACTCTCAACGGCACACCACTAACCAGCATAATTCCAGAGGAGCTTAGAAGATGAAAGTAAAACCACATCATTACCAAACGCTATACTGCAATGTCAAGACTTTTAAGCCAATAAGACAAAACAGGATGACGACCGAACTTGATGAGGAAGCGGGTGGTGTGCAGGTAGTTGGGGGCCTCAATCAATAGAGGTAGAAGTCATATGTAGACGTATCCGTCCAGGAGGCAGGGTTGCACGTAAGTCTTAAATATATATTGAAACTAAAAGGCAGTGGATGAAAGTTGCTTAAAGCAGCAGTCGAGGTGCAGGAAACAAACGTTGACAACACCGTCGGTGGAAACTGCCAAAGGATGCTCTCACAAAAAGGAGTCAACAAACTAAATCGACATATAAAATCCCAAAAGCAAATAACCTTTGAAAGGTAGCAGCGTCACTTGGTTGGTTGGCTGATTGGTTGGTTGGCTGGTTGGCTGGTTGGCTGGCTGGCTGGCTGGCTGGTTGGTTCTTTGGTTGGTATGTTCCGCAGCCTTTGCCTTTGGCGTTGCCATTGCTGTGGTATTTGATATTTGCTGCAAATAGTGCTACTGAAAATAGGAGCATTGCAATGCAAATAGTGGGTAGGTGGGAACAGCTCATCCAATTGCTGTGTCATAACAATGCCAGTCACTCAGCTACCAAATGCGGCAAGCGGAAAATAAAAGAGCAGCAAAGGGTTTAAAAGTGATAATGTAAAAGCGTACAGCAACGGCTGCAACAGCACCACCACTACCACTCTGAGAAATCGCTCGATACAATGGTCTCTGATGCAGCAGATAGGATTAAAATTACTATGGAATTACCAAGGAGATGTAATGACTGCCACTGCCACTGCCATGCGAGTAAAGCGCAAAAGAAAAAGGGTCCTCGTACAGCTTGAAACTAAGCTGCAAACAAAGGCGACCATGCTGCCATGCCGCCACCAGTTAAGCGCCTAAGGTTGGCTGTGCCCACAACTATTGTCGGTGGTAATAGTTGTAGTTGTGTTCTGGTACTTTTATTTCGCCATACTTTGTGATTGACAAAGTATGGTAGGCGAATGAGGGGGCGGGCAGGTGTTAAAGGCGATTTGCTTTTTGAACGCTGATACCTCTTGCGTCGTGCCGTTGTTGCCCTTACTTACAGACTTGCGCCACATGTGCAGTTTACGTGCGACGCGCTCTATTGGCAGACAGTTTATAATCATTTTTAATGATGATTATGATGTCGGCCTGGAGGAAGGGAAATATTGCCAACACAATTAAGTATGGGGCAAGAAAATTGCTGTCTTGGTGGTGTTGTTTAAGCATATAATGTGGTAATGTATCGACAATTTGATAATTTTGCACAGACAAATACAATAGAATATGATACCTTATTTGTTTTTGTTCAGCGAAAAAAAAAAAAAAAACTTCAATATGTCATTGGAGCGATGTGCTGTTGTTTGTTCAGTTGTCTTGGTTAATAAATGCAGTAGGAAGAGCATTATACTTCTATATAAGCGATATTTGATTCTTTGCTTCCTTTGTATATACAAATATATTGAATTGAATTAATTTACACAGCTATTTGTACGTAAATTCTGTGAATTAATCAGTCTGCCTCTTTATAAACAGAACAACAGGTTTATCTGTTCTACCCCCTCCGGCTATTACGAGTAGTTCTGTGTAAGGTGTATCATTGTTTCACATCAACAGATTTGAAGGGCTTTGTCAACATGGAACGTCCAACGCCAGTTTAATGCTTCTTGGAGGTCATAAATGTTACCATGAAAATAGAACTTGTATTTTTGTTCTTCAGTCTTCCTTGATTTTTACATTTGGGATATTTTAAAAGTAGTTTTTTTACACCTTCCTCCTTGTCGTTTGTGCCATAACTAAGTTGACTATTTCCAGAAGACACCAGGTGCTGCAATCTCCCTTAGTTGACACATTAGAGTTACCACTGTGGCTTTGCGTTACCCTGAAACTACGTCGCAGGAGCAGGGTTCGGAATATTTTATTCTAATACACTCATAACACTGACTTGTGACCTGAAAGCAGACTCGCAAATTTTGTTATTTAAATGCAAATCATATTGTAATAAGAACCCAAGTTGTGGCTGTTCACTCTCTCTCTTTTTCTATCTCTATTTCCTTCTCTTTATTCTTTCCTTTCTGTCTGATGATGGTTTATTTATAAACTGATACGTTTCTGTGTCTAAAAATAAGCAAACATATGCAAAAGTCGCATCAAAATTCCATACGTGCACTGCACAAAATGAGGTTGATGTGAAAAGGAAAGTCAAAATTGAGCGATGATGGATCGAAGTCGACACTAAATGCGGCATGTTCAGACTTTATAAAAAAGAGCATGCAGCAACGAAAAAATGGACATAAAGCAAAATCCATTTAATTGCAATTTTGACATTTGCCACCGGAACATATTAAATTTAAAACGCTTTACGCAGAGAAATTCCGCATTTAGTTACACAACTGTGAACTGCTGTTGCTGCTGGGAATTGTCACGGACGGCAGCGGCAGCAGCAACGACGGTGATGGCGGCACCACTCTCAGCGATAACTGTCAATAAAATTCTTGTTGAATGCCGATGCTGCAATGTATGTGCATACATATAAGAAAAAACTTATGAGGAAATTTCTGATTTTATGAAAATTTTCCATTTGTCCTCCAGTCGTCCGTGTGAGCAATTGGATACAGCTAGACGCCGGTAAAAAATGGCAATGTCCGTCAATTGTCATGTCTGGCGGTTGCCATGGCTCACCTGGTGGTCTAACTGTATATGGAAAAACTACGGACAGCGCTCAAGTAGTGAGGCACCATTGTGTGGTGCTGCAAGTGCGCTTCGCTTGGGCGGCCCAGGCATGTAAATCACCAAATCACTTGCTCTGTTCGTTGTGGCCGGTTGTTAAATTGTTTTTGTTTCTGTTTTTGTACTCTACTCGTTACCTGGCGGTGTGTTCAGGTGTTGTTTAACAAAATGGCGTTTGCCCAGTGTGCAAAGAAGAGACTTGCTTTATTAAATTTTTTCTATATGTCAATTGCATGGACTTGGTATATGAACTCCTGTGTGTGTGTGTGTGTGTGTGTGTGTGTGTGTGTGTGTGTGTTGGCGTGTGTTGTTTTGCAATTATTTTCATGCTTAAACAATTTTAATAATTTCATTTGCCATAAATATCTCTATTTACACAGCAGCATATTAACAGTATTTATTTACCTTTTATCTCCTATTTCATTAATAAATTGTTTCATATTTAGTATCTGTGCCTTCGGCGTTGTTTATTACAGTTTTTATTAAACACTTTATTAATTATTTAATGTGCCATTCAATTATATTGTTGTGTTATTAGCCGAAAGGTGGGTTTTGCTTGTTCGCCTATTGAAACTGTCACAGGCATTTGTAGTAATTATCATTTAATTATTCAGAATTGTCAGTCTATGGTTTGACCTGACAAGTTGACTGTTATTGAGTTTGTGATAGTGATAAAAATTCAATTACGTATATGCCAGTCCTTTGAATGTGTTGTTTTGCTATTTGTGTTGCAGTTTTTTAAGTCCTTTTTTGATAGTTCTTAAATTTTTTCCCAAATGTTAGTAAGTATTTTTTCTGTGTCGTTCATAATTTGAATTTATGACAATAAAAGTCCTTCATGAACGGTGGGTGAGGCTTGATATTAGGTGGTTTCCATGTAATTTTAACACTAAACGCCAAGAACAAAGTTATTTAGTTCTTTAATGATATGTTTTCGTGTTATTTCACACTTCACAGGCAGGCCACTGTCGTGTAAGAAGCCACCTCATGAAACTGGGACTCTCACCAGAAACACGTGTAGGTTCTGCACGGAGGCAGAAGAAACACCAGAGCACCGTCTAATGAACTGCGAAGCCTTAGCCCGCACTAGGAAAAAATAGCTGGGGTATTACTGGCCCGAGGGCAGAGACATTGGAACAATGAACCGTAACTCAGTGCTAAGTTTCGTTAGGACTGTTGGACTAATAGAATACCTTTAATAGGTACATGCAGGAGGAGTACAATAGATCAAATTGGTCGAGGTACATTTTCCCCTCTTTATTTCATTTCACACGCAACGCGAATAACAAAATTTATGCGTTTCCTCAGTTTGATGTGAAGAGAAATTTGCACACTAAATATTAAAAATAATTTAAAAATATTATATTAATTTAGTGGAGGAATTCAGACGAACTTACCCTTAACAACAATTTTCGGCTCAGTGCTAATCCTTGAAGGGAGTCTTAAGAAAAAGGCGAATAATTTACAAACTCTAATCAACTTATCAAATCCTTTACAAAGGGACTGACACCTAAAAAGAATGGAATTTATCTTTAGTAAATACTGAACTCAAGAAGTGGTCAAATAGAGTGACCGTAAAAACAACAACAAAAACGTTGAAGTAGATATGCGAAATATATAAGTAAGGAACTAAGGACACCCAAACTTCTTATTTAGTTATATAGATAGATAGTTATATTTAAGGGTGTTATACACTGCGACCTGAAAGATCTATTGTGATGCCCCTATTTATTTGAAAGATGAGGATAGTCTCATCTATAAATCTTCTGTCAAATTAATTTCCGACAGGATATTTAGTTATATACTTAAATATTAAATTCGTTTATCGGAGTTCATGAGCACCAAAGTTCACCTATGCATGAACTTTATTCTACAATTCTGTGAATCTGCTACCAAACAAGTGAATCTTTGTGAACTATTTCCTTAAATATTAAAAATTGTGTTGCCTCATTTTTTCTCTTCTACTAAAAAATTATCAAAATTCAAAGTGTACTAAAATCTAAATTTCCCCAAAAATTCCAATGACAACCAACAGAAAGGGAAAGTGTGTAGCTACCACACGTACATGACCAAATTTTTACGGCTTTTTAGAATTTTTATGCGTAAACACGTTCACCCCACAACAGCCAAACCGCAGCCGCCGCAAACGAAAGCAGCGAAAAGTGTCCTCACGCCGAAGACGCCATCAAAATTGCACTGCCTGCATTAAAATTTGAACAAAATTTACAACAGTGTTGCCAATTTGACTCGTTTATGCGCTCCAAAAAGGGGTTTGTAGGGGGAGTGGCAGAACATTTGCATAAAATATAAAAATAAATATTGCAAATTCTGTAAGCATGAAGTTGCCTGATAGAGAGGGTTACCTTAATAATATGAAACACATATTTTTTCAGTTAAGGGAATCATTTTGTCCTGATATTCTGTACAGCCACCCCGCCCCCTTTCGTTACTGGCTACCTCTTAGCTAAGCTGTAGTCCTGTCTCTGTGCACGGCTGACACTAAACTAAACAAATTCAATAAAAAGAAAATTTCTCAAGTCAGAAAGTGTCACAATTCCATGTCTGCCCCTCCAGAGCTATATGCGAGTTTTAAATAAACTGACTGCACACTGGCTGCCCCCCTTTCCGTATAGCGGACCCTGTCTGTCGTTTACATTCACCTGCTTTGAACTCATACAATTTGTTGTGTGAGTCATAAAAGTGGCTCGTTTGCCGCTAGTGTGCCACCTTTTAGTGTGATTGTCTTTTTAACTTGCCTCCTGTTACTTCTGGTGTAGCGGTTTGTATCCTTTCTGAACTGAACGATTGTGTATGCATGTGTGTGTGTGTGTGTCGTGTCGTCTCGTGTGTGCATGTGAGTTGTTAACCCTCGCAGCAGTTTCAATTTTCTAAATTTACATTTAGCACCGACCGAGCGTACAAATGGTTGGCGCAGAGATGCTGCAAAATGTAGCCAGCCGCAGTACTGGAGTATGCAGCAGACACTTTTACCACATTTATGAGGCACTTTTCTTTTCTTTTCACTGCTTTTTTCTTCACTTTACATTGTAATAGCGCCAAAGTGGGAAGCATTTATGCCCATCAAGCATGTGTAGAGCTGTGTGTATGCCTCGTTTCATTTCATGTTTAAATGGTCATCATATTGCGAATGCTTTGCTTGCTGGCTGACTTCCCCAAAAAGGTGGCAAAACAACAGACCCACTCACAGAGTCAGCACGGAGTTGGTAAATTGCAGCTTAAAACGGTTATTCTATTACATTTGTACGTCCTCCGCACTTCCGGCGCACCTTTGCATTCCCACATCTCTGTCTTATTATGGCATCCGAATGAAAACGTTGTTCGGCGTGTAACCGCAAAAGTGTAAAACCATTTCGAGTTAGTTTCACCTTTACAAATGCTCGCTACCTACAACCCGAACGTTGTAAGCGCGTCTAAACCGCTCCAGCTTCAGTTCATGGGTCTTTAAATAAGTTTCCCCTACCGGAAATGTGTTTAACCGTAAACATATTTTGGCATACAAGTGTGGGCGTTTCAATTATGTGTGTTTCTTTGTGTGCACGAAGTGCATGTGTGGCGTACTCCGAGCAGAGCAGAGGTTCCTAATGCAATTGCCAATTTGATGCCAGCAGATAAGTCTTACATTGTACCCAAACTAATTTCCCTTATCTTTGATACAATTTTCTGATTAATATATTTTATTTAATTTCATTTATAAATTTGCAACAAAGGAAACCAATTTGAAGTATTTTCATCTATGCGAAAGTTTACGTGAAAAACGTTCTGTGAAACAATATTAAGACAGGGAGTTTCTATACGTTTCATTACGCTTAAGGCCTAAGTCGCTATAACTAAACATTAGCTTTAAATTTTAATTTTAAGTTAGTGAATAAATAAATAAATAAATAAATATACGTTTCCTTAACTTTCTCCATACTCTCTGTGTATAGTATAGAAACTTCTTCATTCTATCCTATGAAATAAAATAAAGGCAATCGGTCTATATGCATTGCATAACCATTCCAATATAGAGAATTATTCATTCTATACAATGAAACAAACTTAAGGTAATCAGTTTCTATGCGTTTCTTAAACTTACTCCATGCACTCTGAGTTTAATATAGAAACCTCTTCGTTCAATCCAGGCTAAGTCATATTTTCTTCGCTTTACCAGGAACGTTCAGAGCAAGAAACCAGTAAAGAAACTCCTGTTTATTTTGCACCTCTTTAAATTGAATGTATTCTTTTTGATCTCTTTAAAAGAAAGCTAATGAATTGATTTATGTGAAAGGTGGGTTCGTAAGACAATATGTGGCTATAGTGGAATCAGCATGTGCTCAAGGAACTACGATCGCTTTTAATGCCAATCACATAAATAAATAATTAAGGAAAGTTATAACATTTTTCTTTCTAATATTTATAACAGTATTATAGCTTCACCAGTTATTTTTATAAAGGTTAGGGCACTATAATTTGTTGTCAGAGTATGCAAACAAACTCCAATTTCGATACAAATATCCCATCATATATATCCCAGTTAGGTTTGTCCTCCTTTCAAGCTCTGATCTGAATTCTTCTCCATACCAGCGCTGAGCTTAATCCTTCTTCCTTCAAGCTCTGAGCTTTAAAGGAGTTTATACCTGATTTAAATTACTTATTTTTGTCGACCTATTTCTAGCTCCCGTTCTGTGCCACTCATGTGAATTTGCTAAGCACATCTGAAACTTTCCTCAGCTGAAATTTTTGCTTTCTGCTGATGTTCTTTCCTCTGTTTCCTTTTTATTAAATTCAAATTACACAGTTCAGTGCTTTCATATTTCATTGCCACAATTAAGCCAAGCATTAATAACCTTTAGAACCCACGGCGGCGCAACATAGAGTGTACATGGGTAGGTTTCCTCCCCAAAATTAATACTGCGCTAAAGTAATAAACACAAATAAGGATATGCGGTGAATATAAACTGGGGGGGTTTAATTTTCTAATTACGCAAATGAGAATTTACTGCGGTTGCTTAACGCACCCATACATACACACACACACACACGCAGGCACACACGCCAGACAGATAGAGAGCCGCACACGTCCATATGCGTGCATTTTGTGCAAGCTACGAGCGGAAAACGTGGCAACACCACGACGCATGAACATAAAACATGCAATATCGGAAGCGCTCGTCCTGTGCTTAACGCATTTAGTGCCCGTCAACGCTGGCACAGACCTCCAACGTTGCCGTGTGAATGACTCAGTGTAGCATGTTGGCATTTTTTACCCCCACTGATGACGTACGGCAAACAGAAATCCTCAAATAATAAAGTACCAAATATTTTTTTTCTTGTGTTTTTGGCTTTTTCGTAAAGGTGAAGAGCTTGCTTTGAACGCAAAAACAAGTCATAAAAGTTCAAGTACCCCTTTTTTTGTGAGGGGCACACACTTACAAAGGGAACAGAACAAAAATGGCCACCTCGTCCCATTTGGAGGCAGTTCTGATGTTGTTATTTTATTTCATTTTATTTAGACGCACAAACACGCGGAATGACACACTCCAAATGCAAGTCACATGCCTCGAATTGAGTACGACTGACGCGCGCCACGCTGGGTAACATGGCCTGAAATGGTATGGCATGGTTTGGCTCCGCTTTAGTGTGCGCGTTTTGGTGTAGTGCAAACTTTTCGCCAGGTAGAAACCAAGGTGAACTTTGTGAGCAAATTTAAATGGAGAGGGAATTTTTTTGATTCTGTACCCAAATAAATATCGAGGTGAGCTGAAAGCCCTGGCAGCTAATGCTCCTAAATATCGTATGATAAGAATTGATTCGTATCTTTCTTTTGTAAATAAATAAATAAATAAATATCGGTATTTTCTCTGATTCACACGGGGTTTGTATAGGCGTAGTTTCGTCCAAATATATATAGTGTAGAACAAACTGATCACAGATATACATACGAGGAATCGTGCAGATAAATTCTGTCAATTAAATGTCGGGAGTTGTTCGAAAATATTTAACTTAACCCAAAGTGTTTTGTCGCCTTTAATAGAGGTACAATGTCTGACAACCCTCGGATCGCCTCAATTAGCCTTAGTGCCGTTTTGATGTTGGATTCTCGCGAGTCTTCTAAAGATGGTGGTGACCTTTAACAGAGGTCCCATTAGTTGTGAGTCGCTTATGCGAATGAAGAATCGTGGAAACAGTTCTTATAGGCAGTTGTCAGAATATTTTCATTGGTTGATGACATTTCCTGAGATTTTGTTCACAGTTATGCAGACAGGGATCGTTGTGTGGGAAGGCGCGAAATCTTGTTTCAAATTTCACACATTTCTTCACAAATCTGACCATCTCCGAAGGAAGAATCTGTCTTCACTGTGTGCTGAATGAATTTTCTTCCAAGAACACCAAGAAGCGAGTAAGTAGACACAAAGATGGTAGCAGACATTAAACATGGAATTGATTTTCAAAGTCGTTGATGTGGTATTTTCAGTTCCAGCTCCATTATGAAGCTTCCTTCCAAATGAATTTTTCCATATTTTGAACACTTCTACATTACAAATATTGAGGGAAACACAAAATTTTAGTCAAATCTTTTCTTCGTTATTTTAAACCAGCTGAGTCCAGGAAAATGGCAGAGTACATTTGGCGTTGACAAAACCTAACCAACAGGAATTAGGTGCAGTGGTGTCCGCTGACAGTAAAAAATGCTGAGCTATAAGTTTGTGTAGCCTTGTGACGCCCTCTTTAAGACCTTAGGTTAGGTTAGGTAGGAGTGGCCACTCTGTTTGCCAAAAGCACACTTGACCACACATAATGGACCATTGTGATACCACGAGAGACGAAAATATGGAAAGTGTGGTGCATAAAATTGCCCAAAATGCAAAAAATAGGTAAATGTGTATGTCCTTGGTGAGAACAATGCGACGTGCGCCTCTGGGGTTAGAAATAAATAACACCAAAATCAGACTAGGTCTTTCTCATACGTCATTTTGCCTTCGATTTTCATATTTCCACTGATATTTTACTTACTCTGTTTTGAACCCAAAATTATTGCCCTTGTTTACTTCATTAGAACATCGGGGTGCTTCTACCTGTTGGTAATTTTGCAATATTCCAATGCAATGGGCTTCCATCGTCCGAAAGCACTTTTTGCTTTTACTTTTTTTCTTTGCCGTTCTATTTTTTCCATTTTTGTAATTTTTATTTATATGAGTCCTTTGGGATGTGCACCGGTCTGAGGCGCGTGTGTTGTCGTAAGCTGACGCAACGCACTCGACACACATGCCGCAACGCCGCTATAACTGCCACTGCCACTGCTCCTTTTTAGTTGTATTTCGTTTGCGTTGAAGTGAAAGCGTGCGCCAAGTTGCTCCTTTTTCGTTGGTTTGTTTGCCACAAAGGCGCAATCGGGCAGCAACACAGCCATCGCCACCATCACTACCAGCACCGACCTTAGAGATTTGTTGTACTGCATTTATATGAAAATTACATGTGTATAACGCAGAGTACTGGGCACGAGGAAGTGTTCCCAATGTCTACGAAATGTGGAAATTTTTTGGTCATTTTAAGTTAATTTACTAATTTATATTGAAGAAAATAAAATAGAAGTAAAATATATAAAAGTACAAGTTAAAGCAACAGAAAAGGGTCTCAACTGTACATACGTAATTCCTTTGGAGAGTCAGGAAGTCCCATTTGTATTGTCTGCTGTTTGCTTACTTATAAATTTGATTAGGAAAAGAATAAAAATAATAAAAATAAAAAAGTTGAAGAAAAAAATACTTTCACGCACCACTGAGTCAATTTTCGAAACTAATTTTCTTTAAAGTTGGCCTTTCCCTCGGTTATGGGCACTCGCATGTGTAGTTTTATTTTGATTGTCCGCTGGGAGAGTTTCGGTCGTCGTAACTTTATAACACTGCTTGCCTGCTTGCTAGCTGCCTGGCTGTATGCATCACTGGTTTCAGCAGCTCAAATGGGCGACGGCACAGCATACTGGGAGAGCACTTACGATAATCACTCAAATAAGTTGCAGCCGTCGTAGGTATTAAGTATGTAGAGGAAAAGATTCCTTTTAGGAATGTTTCGATTTTGTATTTTCCTTTCCTTTTTGACAATTTTATTTGCTACTGTGTTGTCAGAAGGACGTGATTTTTATTAGAAAAGTCGAGAGCTCATAATCAGGATCCGTGCTGTGCCGTGCCGTGACAAAAGCAAATGTAGTTTGTGGGAAAAAATATAAGCACTTAATTTAACACTTTCAATCCTTTCTAATATGTTATTCCTTCTATGATTTATGGGTGTATTAATTATACCTTTTATAGCGGGGCGGGCCGTTCTGAGTGGTGGCCATTTGGGTTTAGTTTGCTATTTGATATTAAGTAATGGGCTGAATAGGGTTAAAAGTGGGAGGAGGGGGTGCAAGTGACACGCCTCAACCGTTTTGTGTGTTTAAACGTGCGTTAATTTAGTGCACCCATGTTCAATTGTTGAGTCATCCTTGGAGAAACATTCCAAAAATATGCACTTTTATTGGCTTTATTTGAACAATTCTATTCGCAGTTGTGTGTTAATGGGAAATGTGTATCTACGCGTAGCATTGGGATTGGTTACCTTCATCACAGCTTCAACTGAGCGGAGCGATACATTTTGAACTCGTTTTAAATTCAAACGGCAGCTCTCAAAGTATGTCAACCTTACAATATTGTAATATTAGTTAAAGCAGTGATGCCAACCTAGTGGAATTATGCACACTTCTCGGCCTTTCATACAAAGAACCATATTTCCACTGCATGCCGGAAGGTAGTTGATGAAGCACATAATTTTCGGTGTGGTCCTTATATTCGTATAACTTTCTTCTTCATCAGTGTTGTAACTGTAGAGCTTTGTGATTATGTAGAGCTTGTGATTAGTCACCACTTTAGTGCAAATTGAGAGCTCGGCATCCGCTTGTGTCTAACTTCAGTTGAAGAATGTTTGCATATATTATTTTAATGAACAGTGCTTTTTACTTTATCCTGAAACACTCGACGGCACACTCTGCTCAAAGACACTTTTATTAATTATATAAGCGGACTAACTCAAAAGGCAAACGTCATGGTCTTCTTTGCGCTTCTGAAATAGCATGTGGCGGTAGTAGCGTGAAGTGTGGACTCCATGGAGGATGCTGCCACTTTGACAGCTGCTTTAGAATTCCTTTTAAATCAAACGTTTACTCAAACATCGCCGAAGAAGGGCAAAAACACCGGCAAGCGCATAATTTATGAGTGTCACTTGTTCACACTTCAGAGTGTACATGCAGGCAGTGAGTGCAACTCATTAAAATTATGCCCTCACGCCTGCCACCCAAACATCCTCTTTCATCGTTTCTGCACTTGAAAACACATGCGATTGAGCAAGAAAAAAAAATATTTGTCAACAGCGTAAAGTGTCATTGTGTTTATAAGTCTGTATTTATGTCTGTCTCTGCGTTTGTTTGAACAAGAACACTAACACGCACACATGCTTTTTGCTCACCCACCCACACACACACACACACTCATGTAAAGCCATGCGGATGGATGTATGCAAATGTGGCAAAGTGTTGCAAAAAGCACTCAATTAAAAATGTCAAGTGCATAACGTTTAAAAGCACTCATCATAAGACTTGAAGCAGATCAAGAGGAAAATTCAAAAGGAAAAATGCAGCTGAAAATTGTGCCACAGCATCAAGTCCTGTGAGGAAACGCACAAGTAAACACATTAAAGAGAACGGAGATAAATTAATTTAGGTAAATATCAGTTTTGTCTGAATGAGTGTCTTCACTGCTTAATTTGCAGTTAATATGCGTCTCCTTCTTCTTCTCCCCCCTCCACTCCTCACATGCCGTCAGCAAGCTTGCAGCATACTGAATGAATAAATATTTTCCTGCTGCTTAAAGCAAACAACACAAAAGCAAGCAACCAATACACACAACAAAGGAATAAAATCGAATTTTTCGCGCGCCATTAATAACTGCCGCAGTCAATACCAGCAACAACGACAACAACAGCGCCAGCAACACCATCGAACAATGGATGAAGAACGAACGAGTGTGTGTGGGAGTATGTGTGGCCTTAACATATCCTTTGCGAGAAGCGGCAGAAGCTGAAGGCAGCCACAGCAGCGAAACAAAGGAAAAATATTGGTGCAAAGTCTGCGTTTGGAAAATTGCTTGTGGTTAATTGTTTTTCCATGAGAGTCTACGCGATATGCGGCTCCATAATGCAGGCAAGGGCCCCAGACTGCACCAACACAGACACTCCAACTCGCACATATCCTTTTAGCGACGACAGCAGACAGGAACAGCGACAACAACTGCAACTACACCTACAACCGGAACATGCTGCCGTAGTGTGCCGCCTCTATTACACCGCCAAAGGGGGTGTGTTCGTAGCAGTTCATAATTGCGTTCATTCGTTTTAGTTTTTTGTACATGTCAAGTCGAAAATGAATTATGAATTTGTTGGCTTGACTTGGCTTCGCTTGGCTTGGCTAAGAGTGTGGTGGATATTCCACTATATATTATTTTTGCACCCCTCGCTTGCTTCATAATTTTTTATTCCATAGCTTTATTTGCCCCTCTTGGGCTGCTTGTCAACGCTGCTGCTGCTGCTCTCCTTTTAGTAGAAAGAACAATTAAAAAATGGCGCATAGTTTGAGGCGGCAAAGTTGCCCGTGCGATTGCTTACGTACGTTGTGCTCTCTTTGTTTTTAATGAATGTGAAATTTTTGCTTACGGTGTATTAGTTTTCCTTTGCTAATTTCGCATGCAGCAA
Source organism: Clusia tigrina (assembly GCA_920105625.2). Classification (NCBI taxonomy): domain Eukaryota; kingdom Metazoa; phylum Arthropoda; class Insecta; order Diptera; family Clusiidae; genus Clusia; species Clusia tigrina. The sequence goes on from OV050030.1 coordinate 404,974,345, forward strand.
TTATGCACCCACTCCAAAATCAAAGGCATTCATTGGAGTTGGCTGCAGTTCCGTTTTGCCGCTTTGCCACTTTGGCATTCGTCCAAAAACTCGCGCATATGCTGCAACTCCTAATTTGTTATGCTTGAATGGAAGTTTGCAACGGCATCGACTGCGCTTTGCGTGAGCGCATTTGCTTCAGGAATTGAGAACGGAAATCGGAAATGCGTTTTTCAGTTTACCAATTTTTTTTTCTTTCTGAAATTCAATTGACGCTCAAAGTCACTTTGCCACTTAGAAGAGAAAAGTTCAAGCAAACAGAACAGTACCAAATTGAATCGAGCAGAACAGAACAGAAGTTCTTATTTCTTTCTATTTCCATTGCTGCCGCGCATTGCTTGTTAAGTCCAATAAGCATTTTCATTTATCAAAGCGAATTGCGAAATGTCAAAAAGGAATTTATTGGAGAAACGACTTCACAGTTCGACTACATAAGTCGCTGCAAATCTTTAGCACTGCAAAAGTGAATCGAATTTCTTGTAAATATTTTCAAGCCAAAGGCAAGAAATAGCAAATTTATTTTCAGTACTCTATTGCAGGGAAGACTGAGTTTGTAGGGTGGGCATCACTTGGATATAGTTAAGTTTATTCTCTGTGAGAGCTACCTGCTGAAAGTATGACACAATGTTCATTTGTTTGTTCTAATTAAGTTAGAATGCCTTAGGAAATACAGGGAGCTCAGCATTACTGGGAAGTGAATGAGTCTAATATGATTTAGAAGATGATACTATAACTTTATCACAGAGCGCCCGAGGGGTGTAAGCAATTTAAACTAAGAATGAGCCAGAAATACTAACAATAATATTAAATACACAACAACATTCAGTCTACCGGTCTGCTATATATGATCTCTTAAACTCCAGTATTACGACCACATAGGTATAGTTTGCTATAATGTTGACTTAAATCAGAATTAAAATTATTGAACTGTATGAGATGTATGAACATTTGATTATAATAATAATTTAGTTTTAATAGTTTGCCCCATGGCCGACACTGCAACCTGAAAGCTCTTTTGTGTCATTCTACGTTTGTCATTAATGATCCGTGTGATCACAACTGTGCGACCTACTATACCCTATTCGTCTAGTACCGGCATTTCTTCGTAATGCCATAGCATTTCGTCCGTCGGGTGATGTCAAAGCGTCACAATTAAAGTCATCAGAAAGGAAGTAGTTGAAAGTCATGTTATTTTATTGTCTTTTCCGCTTTATGGATGAATTTGTGACGCTTGCAACATATCTATATTTATTTTTGTGTGAAGGTGTGTTATTCTTACAGCAAAACTCAGATATTGTCGACCCGTGAGTCTTTCTTTTCTTCATATATAGGGCTCATTAAATTTTAAAGGTCTTTCAGCGATGGATTTGTGTAGCCTTTTACCTCAAACACAAATTTTCCCTGGACGCTCACTTGTTCGTGAGAGTGCAGAGTAGGTGGCTCTTGTATTCCTCATGGTCCCTTCTTGCTCCCCCGGGAAATAATCGTCTGATTTTCATCCATAAGAATATGCGATGTACTCTCTTTTATTTTCGAATCACAGAAATTGTTTCGACTGTCTCGTGCCTCTGTGTGTTGGCTCCAGCACGGAACAATTCTTTTATGTGTCGACTTTCATGACTCTGTTTAGTGCGTTGTATAAGCAGCCAATTATGTGTTTAGTTTTACCAGGAGCAGGAATTTCTGGCTGAGTTCTCCTTTTCGAGAATCTGTATTGTAGTTTCGTTGATTAATTGAAGTTCATCTGAGATGAAAGTTGATTCTTTCCAAAGAGGTTGGCGGAGTGGTCATCTATTTTCAATCACTCTTGCCCCCACAATTTTTGAGGTTCTTTTTAATGCTGGTCATCATTAACCTTATCAAATTTGATTCTCATTACCATGTCTGCTTAGGATTCGAACTTTATACCACTTTCCTAAACTGATAATTGGGTTTATGTGGTCAGTAAACTGGAACACATCCTTTGCAGAAGGAACCCAGTTTATGATCTTAGCATAGCGTCTATGATCTTAGCATAGCGTCTATGATTTTAGCATCGATTCTATGATCTTAGCATAGCGTCCATGATCTTAGCATAGCGTCTATGATCTTAGCATAGCATCTATGATCTTAGCACAATGTTCTTAAATTATATTAGAGTAAGGGCTTTGTAAACCTTATTATACGAGTTATAATACTCTCTGCTACTCAGCATGTTTAATAGTTCAAGGTTTAGTAGAGATTCCATATATATTTTAAGAGTGTGTCTCGGGAATCCTTGGACTTTGGATAGTCTTATACTTTTGATCGGTGTTTTCCCCCTTTCTAAAATATTAATGAATTATATTGTCCCTAACCATTTGTTTGTAAATCCTTAGCGACATATTGGGACTGTGATTTCAAGCTTTGCCAGAGATTTTTTTGGTTTGGAAAATGAGAACTTAATGAACTTCCTCCTCAAACGGCGCCACTCATTGACTTTTGCATATTGTACCTGATTAAGGTCCAATCAGGACATATGTAAACATCCGAATAAGCAGTTCTAAATACATGTACTCGTTAGGGTTACTTTTGTTGCTGTATTTCTAGGCAACACGTGCCCATTCCTACTCTCACAGACTTCCGCCCACTCACACTGCTAAGGACTCAGAATCGTAAATGATTGGCAAACGCTTTCAAACATTTCCAGCATAATTTTGCGCATTTTTCGCTCATTTCTTTGACTGTTGTGTAACCTCCTTAAAGGCATTTCCCGCATGAAATTCTTCGCGCACTTATTTTACTTTGTCAAGGAAATTGCAAGAAAAATGCAATAAAAAAAACAACCGAACTGAGGAAAATGTACGCAGAATTATTAGCAATAAAGTAAATAAAGTGAAGCAAGTCAATTATTATTGTTGCCTTGTTATTGTAATGGAAGTACGCTGTTTGTGGGGCGTGTTTACTGGGGGACTACGCGTTGTGAATCGTTAAGGGGCCAAACAGTCTTTTTTGTATCTCTTATTTTTTTATTACATTTTCTTTTATTTTTTCAATAAGGCAAAAATCAAAGTGAGCGCTTTTTTATTACGTTTCTCCGACGTTTATTTATTCGTCTTTATTACGCTTGTCTGTCTTTTGGAGATATAAAAGCAATCATAAATTAAGCAAGCATTGTATAAACGTGCTATGCAGCTTTAAAGCAACTGACCAAGTTCATTTAGGACATAGCTTTAGTACCCAGCTTCAAATCATTTCAAGTGCCGTTCCTTTAAAAGATGTCTGGGAAAGTGTGGAGCGAGTTTTGCTATTACTCTGAGATGGTGGCTGTTGAGCTGTTCAAACAGATTAGCTCTTAAGAAGCAAATATAAGAAATACAGGTATTTTTATACCATGTAATCAATCTTCAATAAGGCCCAATTTTGGCTATATATCTCGCATACTTTCATGCCTACCTATTATAAGAAGCAGGAAAACCCCGCCATCCACATTGAAAGGCTGTGAATGGGTGGACCCTGCCCATTGCTTCGGCCGATATATTTAGAAAGAATATTATAAAAAATAGTCAAATTCTGAAAACACATTTAAGTCATGTTTAAAATATTTGCAATTTTAAATAATTTTTTTTTTCTTTTTCAGGTAAATATCCCAGCTGAGCTCAGAGATACTCTGTTGGTATGTTTTATAATTAATTTCAATACTCGGACCCGCAAGAGCCCAGTTGAAATATATTAGCTCGATTTTAAACTGAGTTCCATATCGAAGGCTCCATAATATAAATTCAATATTTCAATCACCCTAATCTCCGAATCAGACATGGTCGTTTCGCATTTTGCAATTGCAGCTGGATCCTTGCAACATGCCATCGATATAAATTTAGCTATCTGTCATAAAATCATAGAAATCGTTTGCAACAGTGGCCATTGTCATGCAACATTATTATACCCAAATAACAGTGCAGAAGGTATACAACAACAACGGCAGCAAAAACAACATTAGCAGCAACAAAAACAACTGCTAGCCCTATTACTAGAATAACAGTGAAATCAACAGAAAATGCTTTATCTAAAACAGTATCTAAGGCTGCCACTAATTCAAGCCTACCTTCACAAGGACCCAAACAAACTCCACTCAACCGTACCAAAGCAAACAAAAACAAACCAAACCACACCACACCAAACCACACCAAACCACGCCACATCACTCCGTATCACACCACTCTAACACGAACAACAGACAGCAGCAGGCAAACCCTTTTTACAGCTGTACCACACCTCCTGCCATTAACAATAACACTGCCAGTGCATCCTATGCACATATTGTAGTATGCCACGCGGTTTTTGTGTTGTCACTGTGACGCCATAGAAGACAACGAACGACGACTATGACGACGACGACTATGACGACGACGTCAACGTAGACGTATACGTAGACGTAGACGTTGACTAACTCACGTGACTCACAAGCAGGAGGTGCGGCATTAAGGCAGCCAACGTAAAAGTTCATTGTCTTATATTAGGGAGATACTGACATGTGCCCATGTGTGTGTGTGTGTATGGATGTGTTTCTGTGTGTGTATTATGCATAAAGGGTTGAAACTCATGTACATGCTAGCATACTTTAAGGCTTTAAAACTGCACTCGGCATTTGGCATTTAGCATTCGGCACCGAAATGTGTGCACTCTATTGTAAAATGCATGCATTTTGCAAGTATGCACGCCTACTTTCATGCAATGCATTTGAATTATCTTTTGTTCATCAAGTCGTTGCCTGCAGACTTGCCTCCCCTGCCATGCCATATGCTTTTGACCATATACAGCGTTTCTTCTTGTTGGTGTAATTGTTGTTGTCGTTGTTGCCGCTACTGCTGCTGTTGCTGTTAACCCCTGTCTTTTCTTTTGCATTTCTCTGGCAGTATTTAAATATAAATCCAAAAAGACTTTGTTTCTTAAACAATTGTGGGAGTACTGCATTTGAATTTTATACACACAAAACAAAAAAAAGTAACATCCAAAGCCTTTTTTTGTATCTCCTCACACAATTTGACTCCCAGTTGTAGAAAGTGTGCGTACTTTTAGGCTTTAAAGATTGTGTGGAAAAAATGCAGTGAGAGTAGATTTATACTGTTTTTTAAACTGGTGTGTGCAGGGCAAATAAATTGCTAAATTCTTTACTTCAGCTTCTGAATAATTTCTGGTATTCTTGAGGTTCCGAAAAATATGCGGTACTATGTATACAAATTAAACCAAATATGTTTCTATTTGTTGTGTGCAGCATACTTTCAGGTGCTTCACAAAAAAACTAAAAAATATTTATGACTAATACTCACTGCAGAGGTTTGCTACATTTAGGTTTCAGAATTTATATATTAGTCAATTATTGGGGCTTGTTTGGGTAGCGTACGAATTCCTTGGCTTGTGAGGCAATTACGAATCCGAATCCTATTGGACTATTGATTTGTATGCTACTCTATTGTTAGTTTCAACGAGCTAAGGTCCATTCATATTTTCTATAACAATACCACACCATTATCCCACTTACAGTTAACCCTGCGGGTCCAGCAGTATTTGGGCATTTTGTGTATCCCAAAGTTGCGAAGGTCGTAAATTTGTATTGTCCATCTCGCATTTATCATTTGTCTACTACATTATATTTTGTGAGCATTCAACTGTGTAATAATCTGGTTGTGCAATCTCTCGGGCTGAGTTGCCCAAATTAACTCCTACGATCAAACTAACAAACATTTTTAGAGTATAGAATTCTATGAGCACATTCATAAAAAATTGTAGCCATATTAACACCATGTCTTGTATGAAAATGGCTGATCTAAGCATTTGAAGTAGGACCCCCCCCCATAAGAATTTCTGGTACTCATAGCAATATCATTTCATATTATAACATAATTTAATTAACCCACAGATATTAAAATTGATGGAATGTTATATAACAACAAAGTCAATTGGTAAGTCTTCAAAATACTGACTTAGCATGAGAAGACACCGCAGCTTATTAAGTTGTGTATTTCACAAAATCTTTTCTTATAAGTCTCATGTCTGCAAAGGGATTGAAGTCTTTAAGCCTGCAACCAAAGAGTATACACACATAGAGATTGAGTCACTCAAAATTTAGTGAAATGGAAGTGATGGCGATTTCACAAAAATCGGTGAACGGCAAGGGGAAACGAGATGCAATGCATGTATTTATGTTGGAGGGGTTTACTAGAAAACCTCTCGAACAACATTTTTGCAACAATAACTTCGTGCGTCATGCGAGCTCTATATACGTATGCTCTTTTCTACAACCTTTCTATTCTATACACTATGAAGTTTCCTTGTTAAATTAGTTTCACTGTCCACTTCATCTTCACGTTCATTTAATATTGCCCATTTTGGCTCCCCAATTATGTTTGATATGAATGCATACATTTTTTTGTTTGTATTTTTCTTTGCATACTTTTCGGTGTATGCCAGCTATGAACCTCTACATGAGACTAGGCCTTTGTCGTACTAACGCTGTTATTACAACTGGTTATTTTGATGGATAAGAATATATTTAGTTGTAATAAAACACACATACGAGTATATGCCTGCAATGACGGAAACCTTGCAATTAGTGTCTAAAAGTATGCAATTATTTGCACTTTTTTATAACGGGAATTTACTTCTCTCTACGGCACACGGCTACTTCCTCTACTTACAACACACTTCTGATTAGTCTTACCAGCACCTAAAAGTATGCAATTTTGTACTAATTCACTACAGCACAGTCACCCTCTATCTCTCTCTCTCTCTCTCTCTCTCTCTTTCTGATTTAGCCGACGCACATTGAGACGCCAAAAATTGCCAATACCAATAAAACTGTCACCTGCAGCAACCCTTTTCTTAGCACAATTGCCCTGTACAACAAATTTCCGGTTAACTAAAACAATTTGCAAATTGCACCGAAATAAAAAACAAAACGACAACGCGAACAGCAAGGAAAAAATAGTCAAAAGAAATATGGCGGCCACCCTGCAACAATGCCAACCAGGGCGCCAACAAGTAGCAACAACAAATTTAGCAGCATTTTCCGCTGTGATTATTATCACGCAACCCTTAAGTGACTCGTGCGGCTTTTGCGGCCGTAGTGCCATAAAAGGACGTGCGGCAGCATGAGTTGCGGTTTTTATTGTTTTTCCATATGCATGCAGGTGACGTGCGGCAAGCGAGCCGGGAAGTTTCTGCAACACAAAAAACACCAAGCAAAGTTTAGAGCCTTTCATTTCATAATTTTTTTCGTGCATATTTTTGTTATGCATGCACCCATTTTCTGGTTGGGTTTTGCTTTTTTATTATTTTGTTTTATATTCCTTTTTTTTCGTTTTGTTTTTCCTTGTGTATAAATTGTTGTTGTAGTCGTGTTGTTTGCGCCCAATAGTTTCGGTAACAGGAAACTTTGGACGTCATGTAGGCGCGCCACAAAGACGCCTAAAAGTATGCCTCACCGTTTACGGTTCGTGCAATGCAAAGGCAAAGAAACGAAAACACAAATGGCGGCAAACGGCAAAAACACGTCAGCTGGTGCTGAAAGTTATGTGCACGAGGGGGTGTGGTGGACACACATTTACGTTCACGTTCTGCCTGCCACATGAGCAGGAAAGCAACACAAAAAATTGACTGCAAAATTTCGTTTACACGAAATTGCATGGTGACTCTGGTTGTTGCGCGTTGCTGGCTGTTGTAGACGACGGTGCTGTTTGGTGCTGCTTTCATAAGAAAACAGTTGGCACGAAAGTGGCAAAAAAGGGTTAAGCAAGGCCTATGTCGGTCGCTGAGTTAAGCAAGGCGCGCAGGAGGAGCGGTAAGTTAGAGCACTCGAATTAAAGGTTTAGGTTAAGTGTGGCAAATGGAATTGAAATGTCTGCAGAAACTTCAAACCAGCAGGTAATGCGGAGGAGTGTATTCTGAAATGCAGAGAGTTCGCATGGCAAACACATTTCGGACTCAGCTCGCTTTGAAACTATGTAATACTAAAATAATTGACTAATTATGAAGGGACTCCTGCCACACACAGTTGAGTTGAAAGTACATAATTCAAGTTGTGACCTCCTCCCACCTGCAGTTGCGACCCGTCATGCACACATATTTACGGGTCGTTCATACTGCCAGTTGCACCTTTTAGGATTACGCTGGTCGTGTTGTTGCTGGTGTTGCGGTTTACCGCCTAAAATTCAACGCTGCCTGCCTGCAGCCGACAGTTGTTCACCGAAACAAGCGACTCAGACAAGCGAAATGACAGCCTGACAAATTAGTGCCTGCGATTTGGTGGTTATTAGCGGTTTGATTGCTTGATTTAATATGGCGCTATTTTAACGGGAAGTTCGGTTTGAGTTTCAATTGCAAAATGGGAATGAACTCTGATGGAAAAATTGCAAATATAAATTTAACAGCTTTCTCTTCGCATTTGTTTTTTGTTTTCCTGTTATTTTATTTGTATAGAAGTGTCAACAGCAATTAGTTTTTGCCACTGCGCCTGATAGTATACTACACATTTTTATTTAAGTAATTCTGTACACTACCAAAACCACATTTTGTAGTGTGTTTAAATGGAGATTGTAGAAGCCAACAGCAGTGAAGAGATTTACGAGTCTTCTCTGTAATTATTTGAAGTGCCTGAAAATATGTTGCACTTTCCATATGAAATTACGTTCAGACAATACTTCATGAGCCCCTTCGAGAAACTTCAAAATTTGCATTAGAAGTTATATATCATTAGAATATGTTCATTTGAATTTATATATCATTATAATCCTCATCTGTACACTACACATACATACTTACCTCAGACGCTTAGAAGTATAACTCATTCCTTAGGACCTGGTTTGGAATATTTAATTTTGTTTTACATTTTTATCTATGCTTACATGTTTTTTTTGTGTTACAGACTGCTGCAGCATGCAAAAACATGTCCTTTTGGCATTCGCCATCTATCAGAGAGCGCCTAAAATGTTGAATTTCAGTTATTCTACTCTAATTCACATACCATTCCGCCAGCCAACTAGGTTCTTCTTTATTCTTATTTCGTTTGCAGTCCTTTTTGTTTCGTTTGATTCGCACAGCACCACCAGAACACACCAACTCTGGCAAAAGCATAAATTATCGTTGCATATATTTAGGCGCATTTGCAAGAAATGATTAATTTGTATATAACGCAGTAGCAGTAGTTTAGTTTATGCTTTGCACCAATTGTTGGACAGCATCCAAACAGTATCAAAGGGCCAAATGCAGTTGACACTTCTCAGCAGCAACCAAAAGTATGCTAACATTTTTTGTGTTTTTTGCCATCAACTGTGCTGAGGGAATACAATTGCAATGGCGTAAATGTTTTTACTATGCAAAGAATTATTTCAAACAAAAAAAAAACAACAGACTCGAGTTTAAGAAAACAGAAGTAAAGGAATAAAAATAAATTTTAACACTGAAAACGCCTAAAAGTACGCCAACAAAAAATTGCCCTAAATCACAGACGCAGAGAGAGAACAAAAAAAAAAAAATACAAAAAAATTAACAACTGCTGCGCTATATCACAATGGCGTCCAACTTCATTTTTGCATTTCCTATTCTCTTTTTGCATTTCTGCCTAAAAATATGCAATACTCTTTTTGCCCTATCCTGGCTGCATGCGTTGCCGGGATAAACTGCGCTGGTTTTTGTACCCTTTCCTCCTGCTTATACAGCTGCAGTTGAAAATCTGCATTAATATTGCTGCGCCGCTAAAACTTTTTGTTAAGAATATTTTACAGACTCTCTGGGCTCCAAATGCCAACTTGAGCAACATGACAAGTGCTTAAAGCCCTAAAAAAAAAAAAAAAAAAAAAAAAAAAAACCAAGGAAAAAGTAATAAAAAACAACAAAGTAAAATGCAAAAGAAACATCAGCCACACACACACACACACACCCATACATATAAAGGCACCCAGCGAGAAGCACCGCTACGAAAATGTGACAGCTCGGCAGGAAAAGAGTTTATTTATGATAATTATGCAGTTTGAATATGAAAATTATTTTTAAGTTTTGGCATTTTTTGTTCCTTTTTGGGTTGCTTATTATTGTTATTGTTGTTGTAAATGCTTGTGTTACTCCGCCTGAGTTTACGGGGTAACAGTTGTTGTTATTATTTTGGGTCATAAAAGGCAAAATTGCAACATTTGCAGCCATAAAAACGACAACATGAAGATTTTTTTCCCCTCGCTTTTTTTTGTCGTGTGGGGAGGGAATTAAAAAGTTTCTGAGGAACCAACAAAGGATCTCTTGCTGGAAACTTGAATAGTTTTTTGTGTCATTATTTCTGTTTTGTAGTTTTTAAGTAGTTATATGCAACATATGCTTTCTCTCTCGATTATGGTCTCATGGTGGGGCTTTTTTGACAATCCTTTTGCTGTGGACGTATGTAACGTGATTTTATTTGGTGATGGATGTAATGACATCAAATATTACATGCATGCCTCCCTGATATATTTGGATTATAATCTTTCAAATAGTGTGCAAACAAAACAAATCTTAGGAATAAAATAATATTAAAATTCACTTTACAAATACATAGTTGAGAATATTTCGTTTACTATAAAGAATTTTCTATTTTATTGTTAAATCATTTCTATCTGCTCTGTCGAGTCACAACTGCTTGAGACGTTGCTCCGCAAACTTTCAGATTCATGGCTTCGGTTAGCGAGATCATTCCATCACATTGCAGAAGGTGGAGCAAATAAGAGAATTAGTGTGAAAGAGATAGCATTGTAGAAGTTTAATCATTGCTAACTAAATTATCAGTGTCGAAGGAGAGAAAGCGATAACATCAGTCATGATCTACATCATTAGCGATAGTGACACTGCAACAGTAGAGATAACTATAAATATTTAGAATCCAAGGTTTATTCATTTTGAATATTATTATGAATATTGAAATTACTAATATTAATATTGAATATTATTATGAATATTGAAATTACTATTTAGTCACTTGAAAAACACCAAAAAGTTCATCAAAATTTCATGAATCACTTCTTCCATCCAAATCGAAATGCTATCTATCCCAGCACCTTTCATCGTAATATGCTGAAATATTCCGCAGCCCATCAATGTTCAAAGATTTAGGTTTCTAAGCGTGCATCGATGACTTCTCCATCATCAAAATATCTCAAGATCAGCAATAATGTTTATATGCATTTGAGAAACTTATTCAACGATTTACATTCCTGGTTATAACACTTCATTGTTCATCTCACTATATCCATAACTCAACCTTTACATTTGGAGAAAATATAACTTTAAAAATCCTAGGAGTTCAATGGCATATCGCGTCAGTTATTCTAAATCATCTGAATAATACTCTTCGAGCATAGAATACTTGCGAAAACAAATCGTTTAGCATCCATAATTAGGAAAAAAATTCACCTTAAATAATGAATATAATTTCATCAACAGATTAGTGAATATCAGTGAAGTAATGTATGGGGTAATAATAATAATAATAATGTATGGTGTAATATTTGAGGTAATTTTTGAGGTAATGTGTGAAGTAATGTATGAAGTAATATGTGAGGTAATGTGTGAAGTAATGCCAGGTAATTTCATCAATGAACCAGTCATTATCAGTGATGTAATGTATTGAGTAATGTTTGAGGAAATTTTGGAGGTAGTTTTTGAGGTAATGTGTGAAGTAATGTGTGAAATAATATGTGAGGTAATGCATAAAGTAATGTCAGGTAATTTCATCAATGCACCAGGATGATGAGCTGAGTGATAATTTGTTATTCCTTCTTTTGTAAACTTCCAATTGTTGTATACACTACACTACCAAATGCAGTATACCTTAAATTGGGGGTTTGCAACCTAAAAACACCCCTTATTGCCCTCAACTGTCAAATTTCAATATATTAAAAGCAGAATACTTGAACTTTCAATCAAAGTTGAACAGAAATAATGAAAGTGATTGCATGCATGAACGAATTTACAAATATAGCCTACTAGCATGAGTAGTCAAACATCTTGAGGCAATGAATCATCACTTTAATAATACTGAATGATAGCTAACAATAACAACAATAACAACAACAATACAAAATTATAAAAATAACTATTAGCAATAACAGCTCTCAACTGAGCAATTTGTGTCGTTCCGAGTTGAAATATTCGTTCAAGATCACTACTCATCACCCTCATGGTGTTGGAAAAAGTTGGGTAAATTGAATTAATGCTAGCTATATCACTGTATCGCATGGAATTCGTTAGAATCTGCTACACTAAGACTTTGATGTCACCTCATTCCTTTCTTTTGTGATATAAAGAGCCAATATACTAAGTAAAGTAGTTTATGATGGAAGTGTGAAAGGTAACAGTTCATATGAGCCGGCAACAAGGTGGAACCACATGGTTACTGTGAGTAATTCGGAAATATTCTACGTCTTTTTTTACGAGGCCGTTAATAGTGATTTTAGTTTATAATATTTTTTAACGTCTTTTGATTCAGCAGTATCTTTGATACTGTTAGATTATAGAATAAGGGGTCGTCTTGCACCATCCTGCCCATTTTTATAATTGTTCGTATTATACGGTTTGTTTGTTTTATAGCTGGGTTTGTGGCGCTATTGATGATTACACAATTTCCGAGGACTTTTGAACCATGATCTGTATGATAAGTACCTGTGTTACAGAAGCCAACTTTTTGTTTATTAGTTAAATATAATCTTCCCTTGCCTCCCTTGCTCCCCTTTCCCCATCCCATATTAATGGAGCGTGCTTTAATTTTGATCAGCAGTTCAAATAAATTTATTTAGCCACACTCTTTTGAAGATCACCCGATATTCATTGAGTTTTATGCGGCTTTTCTGCAATTCGGCGGAAATATGAGTGCAATATAGTTATCTACATGATTGTCTTCAAACAGACAACTTAGATTTCTGAGCATAAGCAATAATTTTTCTTTGGTGATTTGGAAATTAAATTATATATTGATATATGACTTTCCTAAATACGAAGGCGGATTGATATTGAAGCTATCTAGCGCTAGATGGCAGCACACACACAAAAACTTTTTTTTTTTAGAAATTGCGATCTGTGAAACGTCAGCTGTTAAAATTTCACCAAAATTCATCGATTAGTTTATTTGTTGTAGTCGTTTGAAATAAGCAACTTTTGTGTTTCTTGAAAAATGGAAAAAAGCGAATTTCGTGCAGTGATTAAACACTTTTATTTGAAAGGGAAAACGGCGAAAGAGACAAAAGAAAAGCTCGATAAACATTACGGTGAGTCTGCTCCGTCAGATTACATGGTAAAATATTGGATTGCTGAATTTAAACGCGGCCGAACAAGCACTGCAACAATACCATCAACAGGAAGGCCAAGAGAGGTGGTTACTGAAGAAAATATCAAGAAAATCCTCGATATCGTTATGAATGATCGCCGAGTCAAGTTGCGTGAGATTGTTGAAATGGTAAACATATCATATGAACGTGTGTTCAACATTTTGCATGAACATTTGCATATTAAAAAGCTATCGGCAAGATGGGTGCCGCGTTTGCTCAGTGTCGAACAAAAACGAGTTCGACAGACCACTTCACAGCGGTGTTTGGACATGATAAAGCGTAATCCTGTTGATATTTGGCGTCGATTAATAACTGTTGATGAAACGTGGGTCCACCACTACACACCTGAAACCAAAAATCAATCGAAACAATGTGTGGAAGCTGGTGGAAGTGCTCCGAAGAAGGCGAAGGCAGTGAAATCGGCTGGCAAGGTTATGGCCACTGTATTTTGAGATGCACACGGAATATTGCTCATCGATTATCTTGAAAAAGGATCCACAATCACAGGAAAGGATTATCGTGCATTATTGGATCAATTGATTGATGCAATCAAGGAAAAACGACCATATTTAAAGAAGAAAAAATGCTCTTTCTTCAAGACAACGTACTGGTTCACACAGCATTAGATACGATGCTAAAATTACGTGAAATACACTTCGAATTGGTTAATCATCCACCTTATAGTCCAGATTTAGCTCCTAGTGACTTTTTCCTGTTTCCAAGCTTGAAAAAATGGCTCGCAGGAAAAAGATTCATCTCAAACGAAGAAGTGATTACCGAAACTAATGCGTATTTTGAGGGGTTCCCGAAATCGTATTATTCAGTTGGTATAAAAAAGTTGGAATATCGTCCTACTAAGTGTGTCAAAGTAAAAGGAGACTATGTTGAGAAATAAATGGTTTTTGAAAAAAAAAATTTTTTTTTTCCTACTTAGGTAGCTTCAATATCAATTCGCCCTCGTATATAGTTTAGTTATTTTTATGAGGAATTCAGTAAATAATCACCATAAATTTTTAATTATAATCTATCTCGAATAGAATCTGTGTGAATACCCCACAGTGTAAATACCCCACCTAAGCTTTTAGTATGAAAATACAAATCTCTTCTTCTTCGACTTGGCATACTCCTGCCGGGACTCATGCAATTATTGTGTGACTTTAGTTTTTGTCTAATTTCTGGAGATAATTAATTTTCAGTTGACTGGTAGGTGAATTGACTCTTATATACCTTTTATTGTTGTTCTATACAGGTGTCGTTCCATCCTCTATTGATGAAATATTGAGTCATTTTATTCAAGCACAAAATGTGAGCTGCTTTTTCGCAATACTCATATTTCTGTTTAATTATTTTTTCTTCCACATATTTTGTCTGCTTCTGAAGCCAATGAACTTTCAAGTTCCAGTGTGTGTTTCGTTATATTTTGTGTTTATTTGTTCTGAAATATATTTTGCAGATGTGTATTTTCTTGTTATACCATTGTTTAAATATTTTTCACCACAGATTTATACGAGGGATGTTTATGAAAAACATATCCTAACGTAACTAAAAATTGTTCATCGCAGCTGCACATAACTTTCGTTTGTTTCAGTACCTGTGCATCGTGGATCTATCCAATTATATTAGGTTAGGTAGGAGTGGCCGCCCAGTTTGCCAAAAGCAGACTTGAGCACACATAATGGCCTATTGTGATACCACGGTGTGGCACCGTTCAAGCACTGACTAAAATCCAATTATATTCCTGACGATTATTTCTATATTGTGTGCTTATTTGTGGGTGCTCTTTTGGCTCAATTGATTTGTTCGTGTCCTAATGTTTTGTTCGAGTAAATATTTTATATTCCGCATATAGTTGCTATTTTATCTCAATCGATGTTAATGTTTTTTCATAGTTGTTTTAATGTTTCTGCAGATATTCAGTTCTGTTCTGAGCGGAATCTTTTCTCATTCCGAGAATCTTGGACAAAACTGCATTAATAAATATTTCAAATATTCTCGCAACTTCTTCATTGACCCATTTTTCACTTACAAACTTTGCATTTCCTTTACTTGGTACAGCAAAGCGTGAAATGTCCCTACGAGAATCCGGCAGATTTCTGGCCGACAGTAGCGTAACAATTATTAGAATTCCAGCATTATTTGCATACTCGCATTTCCACGTTACTTTAATTAACAAAACAAGACCGCTAAAACAAATTTACAGAACAACAATTGTACGTAATAGTTGCGATGAAATTTTCATGGAGTGAATCATTTGACAGCCAGTTAGTTGAGTCATTCGATATTGCGAAGCAGCCAGAACAGCAGAAACACAATTGCGGAATTGCATGCCATGCCGTGCCATTGTAATGCACTCGAGTGAGTGTAATTTCCAGAGTGGCCAAGTACGGTGCTAAAGCATTTTTCACACAGCAATTATGCGGCATCATTTAAATACGCCGCTCGTAAGATGTGCTCTGGCTGGCTGGGCTGTGTAAGTGAATGGTGGGTTGGTTGGTTGGTTGGTTGGTTGGTTGGGTTGGTTGTCTGCCTGGCCTGGCCTGGCCTGCCCGCCCGACCGACCGACTGTGTCTAGTGGACAAGGGAAGAGCGTTGTACATAATGACAACAACAACAACAACAACCACAACAGCAATTACACAAATGGCAACAGCAACAGCCAACCGGCAACAACAATAATAACAATGACAACCAGAGCAATAATGTCGGCAACCACTAGAGACATCTTCTCGACATGACTAAATAATTTTTCATTGGAAAATCGTCTCACGAGTCATACTCGAAAAATTGTTTTGAATTTTTCATTTTATTTTTATTTATTTACAATTCATTTTTTTGCAGTTTGTGTTTTGCTTTATTATCTTTTTTTGTTGCTGTTTGCTGATTTTCTCTGAATGAAAGTGTTTCTTTTATTTTCATTTAAAATTGTCTTTTTTATTTTTCGTTATCGTTTGTGTAAATTTAATTTATTTTTCTTTATATGCATAGTAAAAATTAATTCTAGCTTTAGTAGAGAAATTCCTCGTTGTTGTTGTTTGCTTCTCTTGTTGCAGTGCTGTTGTTGGTTGTGTTTTTATTGTTGTTGTTCTTGTTTGTTGAGTTCTCCCACAATAATATGCGGCAACGGAAATGGCTCAATGCCATTGTGGCGTTTGAATGGAAACTTAATTTCGTTGCTCGCTGTACAAAAGAGAAAGTGTCAACAATTTCGTGGTCTGTCTGACAAATGTTGTTGGAATTTATTTTCGTTCATACGAGGAGAGGAAATGTGATTAAACAAATGTTTAGTCTAATTAGTTATAAATAATAATGGCCTACATAGTTTTAAAATAGAGAAAGATGAAGAGATAATGAAATATACAAGTCTATTAATTATGGGCGTGTACATTCAGTGGCACTGCGATACATTTGAAGCGAAAATGAGATTGGGGTTTTTCTATGATTGATATTAATATAGAGTTACAAATCCATTCAGATGAAAGTGTTGTTTGTCCAATCTGTTGCTTTGGTCTGATGAGTCTTTCTGGTATTTTGGTTTTCATAGAAGTGAATCTTACTCCCCAGATTTGTCTCACCGATTGGAATTGGTGTATTTATAAAATTATTATTTTTATTTTTATTTATTTAAGAGAGGAATAATTATATATAATTATTACACTAAAGTAAAAAGCGCTGGCTACCAGGGCCTTCGGCTTATGCTAACTTATGGTAAAATTCATTATTAAAAAAGTTAGAATATTGGCAGACTCAAACTCTATTACTTTCCTTTAGCCGCCCTCTGTGGTCGGTAGTAGGTAGATAGGTAGGACTGGCCGCCTAGTTTGCCGAAAGCACACTTGGGCACACATTATAGCCCATTGTGATACCACGGTCTAGTGGTAAGCTTGCTAGACCCACACCCCGAGGGTCGCAGGTATAATTCCTACCACGGGCTTGGTCTCCATGCTTCTTTCTATAAAATTCTTTTCTTTTCGAGTCGAAGACTGAGCACAGTGGTACTAGCTACAGTTCGCTTTAACACAGCGAGATCTAGGGATCTCATAAACAGGGACCGCATGGACACCAGCAGCCTCACGGCGGCCTTTACGGGTCACTGGCTCGTGGGTACTCATGCAGAGAAATTGCAGAGACCGTACAATACCCATTGTAGAAGTTGTGGAAATTCAGAAGAGAAGGAAACCTTAATCCATATTCTTTGCGAATGCCCGGATCTGGCGGCCGCAAGAAATAGAACACTAGGAAACTACATCCTAGCGAGTTTATCAGATCTCTCGGATGTAAAACCGAAAGATGTTTTAAGATACCTAAACTCCACAAAGTGGATTTAGTGAACAATCCATCGTTTTCTCCGGCGTTAGGAGAGGTTGTGTTATCAAAACGTCGCTAAGGCGTGATCCATTGTGATCCATGTGAGGACCGACTTGGATCAGCCACTGAAACCAACCAACCACTGAGCAAACAATATATACTCGTATATAGAGAGAGCTCATATTCCGAAAATAGTGGTTTAATGAAATCGCTGGTAATTGTTGTTGTATGGAAGCTACGCTTATGGATCTATCACTGAGCTATTTATTAAACCACTGTTTTCGCTGTTTGAGCTCTCTGTTTGCTCAGTGATAGTACTCATTCCCCCAACACCTGGCACTCATAATAAATGATGGTGTAAGATATAATAATGATAAAACTTTCCTTTACTCAAGTAGCTTTTCGAAATGTTCTGTTTGCATTTACAAGTGAACCACTGAATAATCAAAGCTGAACTTTAATTTCACTGAACACCTTCTAGCATCGTCAGTTTGCTCATACCAAGATCATGAGGTGACATTTGACACTTGGTAGAATCTTCACACTCCTCTCGGGAAATTCCTTTGAACTGAGACCCTTTTTTTAACAAATATCCCACTTGGCGCCATAGAGTTCAGGATGGAACTGCCACGTTCCCCCTTGAGCTCTTGTTATCTGGCATATATCTTCAGCTCAGGGCTCACTAATTAACTTATATATGACCAGTAACAGTTCACTTTGCTGCATACCTTTCAAACCAATTGAGATAAGCGTTGGTAATTTGGTCACAAAGTCGTTGGCAACAAAAACTCGACACTATTATAAACTACCAATACTCGGCTTGAAAAATGTCGTTAATTGGGCCCACACAATTGCCGGCTGCAAACTGTTATAAGCGGGCCAATTAATTCTACCAAATACAGTAGCATTAACATTTCAAGAATAAGTGTGATGTCATTTTTCATATTTAAGTTAAACAAAACAAAATAAAAAATAAGCAATACAAAAAATAGCAAATATGGACCGCTGCGGAATGCGATGCGATGCGATGGTATAATAACATCTCTTCGCACTTTTTGCTGCGCTGTTGCTGGTGCTGCCTCTACAAAGAGCGACAAGTGGCTGAGTTTAACGTTTTGGTAACTTAATTTAAGACTTGCTCGCTTTGTTGGTAACGTTGAGTTCAAAATTTTATTGTTTCCTTTTTAAAATAATAAAAACAGATTTTCTCTGGTTTTTTGTTAATTTTGTTGTTATTTTTTCTTGTTGGTTTTTGTTTTGTTATCTATTTTTCCAATTTTTTTCTTTGCTGTAAATTTATTGCGTGCATTTGAATTTCAAATTTAGAAACGTAAAAGTTATGGATTGAATATGAAAACATAATTTTATGAGAATAACCTTAAATAATATTTTGTGAAGACGATAGGCAACAGGTCTTAACTCTGTGGCTCTGATGTTACCTTCAAGAGCGAGCGATATTATTGACAGTTTCTACATTGGCTTTCAGCTCAATTTAAGAGTACAATGAAAACGAATTCGATTGTGTGCTCCAAGCTACGATTGTGTGCTCTAAGCTAGGATTGCGTGCTCCAACTTGCGGAGATAGCTTAGTTATATTAGCTTAGTAGGTCTCCTGTTCGTAAGCGCTTCGCTGAAATTCATTTTTTTTTTGGTCAATAGTGAAGTTCTTTTTTGGACTGAATTGATAATTTGATTTGTGGTCTTTTGTTTATATTACATATTCTACTAGTTCCACATATTCCTCGTTTTCCACACAGAATTGTTTAAAAAGACTTATTATACAGAAATAGATGACTCTTCCTCACTTCGTTGGCAGGAAATTGAAGTTGACACTGTCTCCGCTTCACAGCAGTGTGAACGCACCCAATTACTCTATACCCATGATTGTAGCGTATGATTATTAAACGTTAAATTTTGTTTTCATTTTCGTTTACTAAAAGATTTATTTTTTATTTTCGTTTAAATTCAAATATCAAATTATGTCATTTATGCGTTCACCACCAACACCGCTTATTGCCCAGCGCTGGTCACTGCTGTCATTTGCCGCTGTTTTCGTTAATAAAATTTTGTTTATAAACAAAGGAAACCGGTTGTCAGTTGTTTCATAATCATCATCATCATCATCACCATCATCACCATCATCACTATCATTATTTCTATGTAAACAAACTAAACCGGCTCCAGGCGACAATATGAACGAGTAACTGAGTTAAAGCTGTGTTTGGAGTTGAGAGAGTTTATGAAGTGATTTAAGGCACGGTACCGATTGTGGAAATATGGCAACGTCATTTCGATATCGGAGATAACCGGTTGCTGCCTGGAGAACAGTGGCAGTGCTGGGGATCTGTAAAGAGCGGCTTTGCATTGATTGATTGCTCTATTTTAGACGAGAAGACTCTTTCAAAATGCTTATGTTGTTGTGGTTCTATTCTAATTTGGGTTGATAGCGTTAAACCAAAGAGTATACATCATATATCGAGATTGAATCACTCAAAATTTTGTGTAATGGAAGTGAAGGCGATTTCACAAAAATCGGTGAGTGGCAAGGGGAAGCGAGATGCAATTAGTATGAACGGGGTTCACTAGAAAACCCCTCGAACAAAATGTTTGCAACAATATTTTCGTTCGTCATGCGAGCTCTATTTATGTATACTCTTTGGTCCTCTTCTTCCTCTCAATTATATTTCAAACATATTAGAGATAATTTCGATATGATAATAGAAAATAAAATTAGTTGAATATTTTGTATGTGGTTTCAAAAGTCATCAATTAAACGGAATATCGTCAAACAAAAATTTTTGAAGGAAAGGCTTATTCTAACCTATATTTTAAACACTTTGGAGATAATTTCGATATGTTAATAGAGAATAAAGTGAATTGAATGTTTTTTCTGAGGTTTCAGTGGTTATCAATTAAATGGAATATCGTCAAATAAAATTTTGAATGTTCATTACTAATGTTCAAGCGAAGTAATGTCCTCTTAAAGTGCCCGATATTGTGTTTCATAGTTTAAACATTATGATATTTTTAGTCCAGAATAAAGGGAAACATATTAAATTTGAAAATTAATTTATTGTTCACAAAGTTTGTTCGATTTAAATAGTTATTTACGCATAAATACTATAGAAGTGGAGTAGTGGAGTCTCCTAGCATTCAAGCCTTGATGCCCATTGTACATAAATTCTATGAAATCATTACTAATATTGTAAACAATTTCCTCGCTTTCCTTTCGAAAATTTTGTTATTAGGGAATCCCTTCAATAAATCCAGGTACGAGTAAAGAACATGAATGGTATGTTCCGACTGAAACGAAGAAAGAGAATACTTCCAGAAGGTAGCAAGATTAGTTAGTGTTGGCACTGGAATGGAATCACATACACATCTTGATTAGAGATCTTGAGGAAAAAAGAATTAGCGTCAAGAAAAACTATTCTCTCAAGACGCACAATTTAAGCAGTATACTTAGGGGAGATATTAACTCTCCTTTATATTACCGAAACCCCTCTCTAGTTTGTGTATGGTCCCTGTAAAATAATTCGTACAAACTCCACTGGGTGTGTGGAGTCCGAAATCCTCAACCATGAAACCGCCACTGCAACACAACAGAGTTTCGCTGCTGTCTGGTTGTTGTTGTTGATTTTTTATTGTTTTTCTTTTTGTTTGTTTAATTTTTTTTGTTTTTATACTTCGCTGTAAATGCAATTCTTCAAGTTTTTATGTTTTAAAATTTAACACAGAAATGCTGCGCATGCGCGTAATTATTTGGTTGCTGGTGGCTGGGGTTGGGAAGCGTTTTTCTCAGCTGGATCGTGAATGTGATGCCCAACATGTTTGTTGTTATTGCATAAATTGCTGTTGAAATGCAATAAAAAAAGGCGTGGGAAATGTTGGAGAGAAAACAATTATAAAAAAAGTTAATTTTAAAATTAATATTTCAATTAATTGCACATAAATTCATCATAATGAAGAAATCATTTATGTTATCAACCGTATTCGGGTACTTTGAGCTACATTTGAAATGATTTTAGAATTGTGTGGCATGTGGCTTACAAAATGCGCATTAAAGTGAAATGATGTATAAAAAATAGCATCACGCCTGACCGCTTCAACAACTTTGTTGTTGTCAATCTCAACGCACCAAATTTGGTCAAAGCGACATTTTCAGTTGCAGCGCTAGATGCTCAAAACAAACAGGCGGCAATTTGGCCACAACAACAACAACAACAATTGGCAGTAGCCTCACAGCGGCCGCGATTGGCTAGTACAGCAGCGTCTGTACTCGTACTCGTATAGTTTCGCTTTCGCATGCGGCTGCCAATTGTCAATTGTGGCCGGCCGCCAGCGTCATTGCAGTTTGCGTGGCTTGAATCCACAAACGCCGGTGAGCAATTTTACAATTTTTATTAATTATTTTTTACCTGCCCAATGGTTGCCAATAATCGCTGTGATCGTATCGCTTGGAATTTCATAATCAAATGTAGCGCTGTGCAGTCGCCGCAGTCACAGCCACAGCTGCAGTCGCAGCTTGATAGATGGACGGCTACGCGCTGGCAGCTTATGCAGATCGCTTGCGAAATGGCGCCTAAACGCACATGCGCCACCGCCACTGCAACTGCGAGTGCGCCTGCAAGTGCTATTGCTGTCCTTGTTGTTGTTGCGTTGTTGTGCGGTTGTTGTGCGGTTGTTGGCAGTTGTGCATCCAGCGAGATTTATGCCCAACTACGGTTTTCCTCGCTTTACTTTGCATTGCTGCAGTGAGTCCAAACGAGTTTCGCCTTTGTAAATTGTGCGCTGCTCAACGCTTGCCTAATGGTCATGCGCATGCGCAGGAAAAGCTCTATTATAATACGGGTTAATTAAAGAGTGTGTTTCTTGAATTTAGTGCAAATTAGGTTTTATGTCTTCAAATTGACTGCCGATGGATTAAGTTTGCAATTCGCAGAGAAACGGTTTCCTTTCAATGCTCCTGAATTATATTTTGAAACTTATATCGTTAATACATATACATATAGCATTCGAATAAATATATATATATATATATATATATATATATATATATATATATATATATACTATATATATATATATATATATATATATATATATATATATATATATATATATATATATGTATGTATATATATATATATATATATATATATATATATATATATATATATACGAGTATATACATATATATAGACTCGTATATACATATATATGTATAAAGGGTTTTTCAAAAGAAACGCTACAAAAGTAAATCGATAGTGACAGCAAACGACGCCATATTTTTTCCCGCTCTTTTGACATTTCTCTTCAGTTTGCCATTTCATCATGCAAAGATATACGAGCCAACAACGAGTCGAAATTATTAAAATTTACTATCGAAATTCGGAGTCAGTCGCCTCAACTTTAAGAGCGCTACCTCCAACTTATGGTCGTCATAATTGTCCTAGCAGATCAACAATTGAGCGTCTAGTGGAAAAATTTGAATCCACAGGCACAGTACAAAATGTTCCCGTGCCAGTGAGACAAAGAAGTGCCCGTAGTGTCGAGAATATTGCTGCCGCTGAGGCTTCAGTTCAAGAAAGCCCGAATGTGTTTCTCACACGTCGTTCTCAAGCGTTGGTCATCTCTGTGACGTCGTCGTGGCGAATTTTGCGAAAAGATCTTGGCCTACATCCTTACAAGATCAAATTGACGCAAGACTGAAGCCGCTTGACCACCATAAGCGTCGTATGTTCGTGAATTGGGCTGAGGAACAACTTGAAAATGATTCGGATTTTCATCGGAAAATCATCTTCAGCGATGAGGCTAATTTCTGGCTGAATGGCTTCTTCAATAAGCAAAATATGCGTTATTGGTTAGACAGCAATCCACACGTACTCCATGAGTCATTCATTGCATCCCGAAAAAATTACGGTTTGGTGCGGTTTATGGGCCGGCGGCGTCATTGGGCCGTACTTCTTCCGTGATGATCAAGACCGGCACATTACTGTGAATGCGAATCGCTACCGTTCAATGATAACCCCAATTGGATAATATGGACTTGGTTGACATGTGGTTCCAACAGGACGGCGCCACAAGCCACACAGCGAATGCCACAATCAATTTACTGCAAACCAAGTTTGGTGAACGTGTTATCTCACGAAATGGCCCAGTCGATTGGCCGCCCCAGTCGTGCGATTTGACGCCGATAGATTATTTCCTGTGGGGCTACGTCAAGTCTATGGTCTATGCCAACAAGCCAGCGACGATTGATGAACTTCGTACGAATATCGAACATTAAATTGCAGCAGTATCGGCCGATTTATGCTTGAAAACCGTTGAAAATTGGGTTCAGCGTCTGGACTTCTGCAAGCGTGCCCGTGGTGGCCATGCAAAACAAATCGAGTTCCATACATAATGGCATCTAACGTACTTTCACAGGAATAAAGAATTTCTTGGATATCTAAAACCGGTTTTGTTTTATTTAAAAAAACTTTTGGAGCGCTCTTATAGAAAAATCCGATATATATATATATATATATATATATATATATATATATATATATATATATATATATATATATATATATATATATATATATATATATATACGAGTATATATATATATATATATATATATATATATATATAGTATATATATATATATATATATATATATATATATATATATATATATATATATAGTATATATATATATATATATATATATATATATATATATTGGTACTTTTATTTTTAATTTTGTATTCACTAAGTCTGGAATCAATGCATTAGAACCATTATCTCAATATTAGAGTGTTATAGCGCCGGGGACTCGGACAAAAGTAAATCTCTTTTAAATTTTGTATTTGAGACTTTAATTTCTGGTCGAATTTTACACTGAAAATCCCTAAAATTGTATATTTTATAATTGTCTTACAACTGAAATGGTTGAAGCTCGGAAACACTTTTGCTAAACACCACAAATTATGAACGATGATATGAAAGCATTATTTTTCATTCAACTGGAACAAAATATACCATTAGCGAAACATAGCGAAACTACTGTAACAGAAACTGTTTCAGACGTTTAACTTATTTTACTGGACCAAGAAACTGAATCTATTCTCATTTCTTTTACCCGATAAAGGAATTCCCTGTATCATATGCGTGTGTTTCAAGAGTAATTACAGTTTTTGGTTGAGCGGAATCAAATAGTAAAGAAAAAGGATGCAGGCACAGTTTGGACATAAACAGACATAAGAGTTTTTGGAAGATGTTTCTATAGTTTTGCTCTTTATTATCAAAATTTGCCCACTTGATGAAGAGAAACACTTGATGCTCCTTTACCACATGAAGCATCTAAGCTTCTTAAAGCTACTTTCATATGCAAGCGTAAAACTTCCTTTTAGCTTAAAATAGAGTACGGTTGGTTGGCTGGTTAAAGTGGTCGATACGCATCTGCCCGATACGCCTCACAATTACCGCAGTAGCGCCGTTTTGATACCACTTCCTCACCGAGTAACCGGATTATGGTAGATATTAAGCCCACCCCGTAGAGTTTAGGTAACATAGTAATTTCTTCGGACTGACCTCCGAACAGTCCAATAGGCTATCAAGAAAGAACGCCCCCAGAAATATATACCTTGTCTTTGCCAAGGTCGGACATTCGCAAAGATAATGGACGAGCGTTTCTTTCTGAGTTAAGTCCCCATAGCTTTTGCAATAGTTATTGAAAGAGATACGCAGTATCTTTGCATGAATGCCCACGCACCAGTGCCCAGTGTACACTGCCGTGAGCCTCGCCATTTCTATGCGATCCCTATTAATTAACTTGCGTGTTCTACCCACATTATATGCGGCCCATGTCGCGCGTGAAATTGGACAGGATGTTAGCAGCCTCCACTTTCTATTTGCTAGCCGAAGACATGGCAGGTACGCGGTACTGGTACCCCCAGGGATTCGTGAAGAGAGGCTCCCGACCGCGCCAACTCATCAGCTTTCTCATTTCCCTCAATGTTCCTATGGCCGGGAATCCAGATGAGGGTAATGTCAGCATGATGACTTAGCTCTCTCAACACCTTTCTGCAATGCTTGACCAGCTTTGACTTTATAGTGGTGGATTGAAGAACCTTTATTTATATGGAGTACATACGCAATCTATTGTAGATTTCATCTAACTAAAAACTCAGTTG
Organism: Clusia tigrina; assembly: GCA_920105625.2. Lineage (NCBI taxonomy): Eukaryota > Metazoa > Arthropoda > Insecta > Diptera > Clusiidae > Clusia > Clusia tigrina. The sequence continues at coordinate 405,000,173 of OV050030.1, forward strand.
GCAAATTTGTTGTATACTGGCCACAAATTAATCAGGAAGTTTTGGAAAAGAAGTGACTATGTATGTCCATCAAGCACTCTCATGTTTGGAAGTATCTTTCATGGCGGTACAGAGATTGGAAGCAACACAATACTTCTCATAATTTTGTATGATTTTAAGGATGGTTGTCAGATTATTTTTAATTTCCTTGACAAACTCATATTTTATTACGAATGAAAAATGTTTATTAGGGAATGTTTTTAAGAGCTTAAAAAGCGAGTTCCAAAAATGTTAAGCGATGATATTCTCTTCCTATCCGGGGTGTACCCTGAATAGTATCTGGATCAGAGTTCATAGAGTATGACTTGATTACCAACACCAAGGAGTTCATTGTTCCTGCTTCGCAAAAAGCGGGAACTATAAAATTGTAGCCGATTTTGTATATGGAATGTCTGCAACGATTCGTCATTTGATGGTCTCATGTAGTTTCTTGTCAAACGAAAAATTGCAATTGGTTAGAAAAGAGCAGGTTATACCCTCCAAAAGCAATATGAAATCTCTAAACTCTTCACGCCAAAAATCTGTTCCATTTCCAGCTTCAGATGACTGACGATTGCAACCTTTTCGGGACTTCAGGCCTTGTATAGTATTAGTCCAATTTTAAATTTGAAATTCCTACTTATAATATTTAAATATTCATTGAAATTTTTGTTAAAAATCAGCTGTCAAAAGTCAGATTCAGATCACAGATTGATTCACTTCAATTTAGTTTCAAAATTTTTGTCGAATAATGCGGGACTATGATCAAATCGATATAAATCACCCGAAATTCGACCAGAGTACGTACATTGGACGCTTCAAGCACTTCTTCTTATTAACTAATCCTCTCAATTTGCTGGCCACTAAAGCGCAGCTGGAACGCGCTCAGCGTATCGTACACGATTATCGTGCCGGCCTAGAATTGCCCGATGTGAAGACAGTGGACGAATTATGGTCAGCCAAGTACCTGTACGATTCGGCCTACCATCCGGACACCGGTGAGAAATCTCTGCTAATTGGTCGCATGTCCGCACAAATGCCCGTCAACACCTTTCTATCGGCAGGCCTGTTGTCCTTCTACAAAAGCATGCCGGCAGTGATCTTCTGGCAGTGGTTGAATCAGACGTTCAATGCGGTCGTCAATTATACAAATCGTTCGGGGGGATCACCGATAAAGAAGGAAAAGCTGCTACAATCGTATGTGTTGGCGACAAGTGCTGCTGTGGCCACCGCTCTATCGCTGAATCATTTCGTGGCTCATATGCATCCCTTGATTGGGCGCCTGGTGCCCCTGGCCGCAGTGGCTGCAGCCAATTGCATCAACATACCCGTGATGCGCATCAATGAGCTGCAGAACGGCATCACGCTGATGGACAATGAAGATCGCGTGGTGGGTGTATCTCGACGAGCAGCGGCGATGGGTATTTCAGCGGTAGTGGCCAGTCGTATTGGCATGTCCATACCGGGCATGATGATGACGCCAGTGTTGGTAAATCATTTCGAAAAGAAGGGAAGATTTTTAAGCAAATATCCTCAGGCAGCCATACCGCTTCAAACAGCTTTTATTGGGTTTTTGTTAATTTTTACGACACCGATGGGATGCGCTTTCTTCCAGCAACGCGTTACGACACAAATAACGACACTGGAAGCAGATGTGCAAGAAAATATAAGGAAGAACCATCCAGGTGTGGAGGAAGTGTGCTATAATAAGGGTCTGTAGAGCAAAGAACTGTCGACTGTCGCAGATCAGGTTAAGTAGTGAAATTGTCCAAGAATTGCAATTTTGTATTGTATTAATATAATAATTAAATATTGCTGGAACAACGGTGGTACTAACAATTTTTGTAGAACACGGACAGGAACATTGATAGAAGTATCAGGACGAATGACAGATAGAGCAAATTTAGTAAAGACCTATGAGAAATTCCGAAACGAATTTCAGAGAATCGGTTCAAGTCTGAACAAAAATGTGTCCGCTTTCCATTGGAATGTGTTTTTACAAAATTTTTATCATTGGTAAGATTCACTTTGTGGTTTACTCTTGAGAATGCCACTTATATTTGTTATAGAAAATAAAGATACCACCCTAGCGATGGATCACTTCATACTTTCTTCAGGCCAAGAGCAATACTAAAACCGTACTCGGTCAAGAGGCAGAACGAATGCTGAGCACTTTCCCACCTCATTTACTTTACCATGCGTTGCACGAACATCACCCCAAAAATAAAACAAGCATCCAAATGTATATTTATATAAATTTGCTTCGGTATTTTCATGGCGGGGCCTTGGGAGCTTATCCTCCAACTGCTGGGGTAGACCAAAGAAACAAGAGAGTTAATTATACTCGTATTTTTAATTATAAAACAAGTCTGATAAGTAAATTCGCCTGGTGGAGATTTATGTATGCAGATACTTAGCGTAGAAGCAACCGCATGTGGAATAATAATGGGAATTTATTTCCATTGACCTTGTCACGCACGCATCATGTCACGCCAACAGCAATATTTCTTTATGCAAGTCTATTAATTACGAGTATGGAAACAGAATCCGATGCAGATGTGCGCCGCTCTCAATAAAAGTGAAACGAACGAGATTGTTTTTTTCATATTTTGTTGATCTTTATACAATTTATTTATTTTTGCTGTTACTCGCATTTTTTTAAGTTGTTATTTTTAGTGGCTGGGCAAACAGACACAACGAAATGTTTTAAATTTAAGACGAAAACCAAATCGGTATGAATCGGAGGCGGGCGGAATAGGGTCCTTCGCCTCCCCTCTATTAAACATAAATAAACTGCGGCGACGTGAGAGATTGACTTAATAACAGCGTTGAAATTTATACTTAAGAAATGCAGAATGAAAATAAACACGAAAACGGGGAAACAAGCCGCGATGTGGAAAAAGTTGGACACATGTGCGCTGCAGCCCAAAATGACAAACATGTGCGGCAGCCGGCAACAGGCAACACTGCGCTAAATGCAACGCTGCTTCGATGCTACTGCACTGCACTGCACGGCACGAAAAAAGGAGCGTGACATTTGCGTTGCGCGGCACATTTGACATTTGATTAATTTCGCGCATAAAGGCCTGTGTCAATGTTGCCCTCTTTCTCTCGGTGTTTTTAGTCGGATTCCCTTGTTCCGATCCCCTTTCGAAAACAATATTTATAAAAATTGTTTGTGCTGCGCTGGTTTCACTGCAACTCGAAAGTCGAAACTCCCAGCTCGCAACTTGCAGCACACGCTCATTTCGTATTCAAGGTTTTATTTATACTACAACTACACACTGCAGGCAGTTCTTTCATTTGTTATATTAAATTGCACAATAAATCTAAATTTAAAATTTGTTTTGCCGTGCTCCGTGCTCGGATCGTGCGAGAGGCGGGAAAGCAGGAATGCTCCTCTTTGCATCGTTACACTGCACTTTTTCCTGCCTTTGCTGCATTTTATTTTGGTAGCATTTTTCTCATTTAATTTTAGTTGCTATTTCGTGATTTTGTTGCAATTTCTCGTTAAGTGTTTATTTAATTTTATTTATTTAATTTTTTCTTTGTATGGAAACATGTGCGAATTTTATATATGAGGTTATTTGAGCGTTTTATTCTGTGTTTTGTTTGGGGGAAAATGTGCGAAAAGTAAACAGAAAAATCTGAAATTTTTAGAATATAACCCAAACTTTTGTGGATTCATTCAAAATATTGACGTGGTGTGTCAGACAAACATTGTTGATTTGTTAGTGGAGAAGAATAAAGAAATTAGAGGGCATTTCTACAATGTGCAGTATTTATGGCAGATGGGACTGGTTGAACCAACAAGATGGAAGTAAGTTGGGGAGGGTTAAGCTAAATCAAGTGCCCTCTTACTTTCAAGCTCTGTAGGAAGTAAGGATGATTGCGTAGTCGTGATAAAATCGAAGACTAATTTAAACGAATTTATATATTTGCAGTGCCCTCAGTTCTACGCCCTCTCTCCTACGTCTTCTAAACCTATCCTTTTGGTCGTCAAGGGTATTTTTTGTATAACCCCGTTGATGACATTCCTAACATTTTACCAATGAAGTTAGCAGAATCGCATACTATCAGTTCTAGGGACCTAATTATAATGCTTGTGGACCCGAAGATACATTAGGAGTTAGTAATGTAAATACTGGGTTGGAACCCAAAACAGACAAGGAAGCTAAACAAAGTTATGTGATTTGAAGATACTTTTTTATTTAATAATACTCCCTGTTCTTACAAAAAAAAAATGCTCTTTAATAATGGCCCTGATATTTTAAGAGAATACTCGCATATATGTATATAAAAATATTCCTAGATTTGAGTGTATGCGCATATTACAGCCACTTTCGGAAGTACTTGTAAGTAACTCCGGTGCTGTAGAGCAAATCTGAATGTAGTTGGATTCAGTGAAACCGAAGTAAACTCCGTAAATCAAAGCAGCGATTGCTTAAAGTTTCTCAGTATACTATCAATGTTATTATGTATTATTTATTTGACCTGCTTCGGAAGGCAAATACGTTCAGCTGTGTTCTGTATGCGTGATTATATTAAAAATAAGAAAAAATACTCTATTATTTATTTTCTTTTATTAAATAGTTCCGTACCAAAAACCCTTTCGTTTCTAAAAACTAAACTGTCTCCTTTCTAGGGACTACCTCCATCCTGCAAATTGTACTGCTAATGAAAAATGATCCTTTTCTGGGAACTCCTTTTCGCTGAATTCTATGAAAGTAAAATTTCAAATTGCAATTGTATTATAAAACTATTCGTTTAAGTCTTCTCTATTCTGAAGTAGTTCGAATGAATATAATAGGAATATTTTTTAAAAATAACTCCGAATCCTCTTAAAGAAAGCTGAAATATTCTTCACTATGTATACAAAAAATTACTGATAATAGTGAATATATATATAGAAGATAGGCCTAAGATTGATGTGAACTGATCGAGAACTGGTTCTGAATCAAAGTTTCCTAAAATTCAGACATCATACCATCTCTTTCGATCTGACATGTACCATCTCTTTTGACCGTGATGGTCATCTGTAATACCACAAATGTTTAAAAATGTTGCATACTTAGCAGCCGTACAGAGGATCAGTGAAAACCTGCAATAAAGGGATGGTGTATTTATAATGTTCTCAAATTTAAATCTCTATAACTGTGAGCAATTAAATTTAGATGCCAATTTACATTTACATAAATACTCATACCAGCTCAGATACACGTTTGAAGCCAGCCAAAGCCGAGCTGTGTCACACACGAAAAGGAGTCTAAAATATATACAATGCGGGCCCTGCAAGGAGGAAGAGGAGAAGGAGGCTTGCGTTGTAATTGAGGTTTAACATCTCAAATTAAATTTGAGTCCTTTGCTGCACGCACAAATGATGCTGCACACAAACCAGCTTTACAGCACGAAGGTAGACACAACAAAATACCTTAAATGTTAATTTGAAGCAATTTTGGCAAATTTCTGTACGGTAAATGGAAAGTATTCATATTGAAGAGGAATGTAATGAAACCGAAAAGTATGTATTTCTGCGTTTGAATGCATGAGAACTCACTGCCTGAGCATTGAAGGAACAAAGAATGAATGAATGCAAGGATATGCTGCAGAAAACACAGTCACAAACAAAGCTCAAAATTAAATAAAGGCGTCACTACACTCATGCAACTGTGAAAATTATTTAGAATTTATTGTGCAGTAATTCAACAACTTAATAAAAGTCTCAGCTGACATTAGCAGGCTCATGCCACATTATGTGGTTATAGGGCGAGAGTATGAGATATAAATGCTGTGAACAATCAACAGTATTTGCGGCGGCTGTCAAGTTCAGGCTTTGCGGTATAATCAACGGAATTATTAGAATACATCAACGTTAAATTAATTTTATAATTAGGCTTGTTGCTAAGTACATTGCAGTTGTGTATTTAAATTTGTTCTGGAATGAAATTGCTAAAATAATCTTTGAAATATTTCACATATTTCATTGGAACTGATATATCCACATGTGGCGAGCCTGAGGGAACATTCATTAAACAAAAGGCTATTTTTAAATTGTTCTAAAATAAATAAACTCAAACAATCCAAAAGCATTTGCTTCTAAATGTTTAAATAGTTTCTAAATGCTCGCAAACATAAATTATCTCCAATAATTGCCATACAAGAGAAGAAATGTGGAAAACAATTCTAACACGATGATCAAACATGATTTGAAGATACTATAAAAAATATACTATAAAACTGTATAATAGAGAATTCAAGAAGAAAATAATTAACGCAAAAAAGTTGTTTCATAAGGAAACACAATGAGTGGGAGAATATCTGGATACAAATTGGATATAAATATGAAATATATAGGGATATATAGTGACGAAGTGAAAAAGAAAACTTTTAACAAGCTTCCTGGTATTATTATTAATATTAATACAATTTCAGACTACCAAAAATTGTTTATATCTAATTATAATAATAAAGACTCTTCAATACAATCCAATCCAATCGGCTACAATTTTATAGTTCCCGCATATTGCGAAGGCGGAACAATAAACTCCTTGGTGTTGGTAATCAAGTCATACTCTATGAACTCTGATCCAGAAACTATTCAGGGTACACCCCGGATAGGAAGAAAATATCATCGCATCAACATTTTTGGAACTCGCTTTTTAAGCTCTTAAAAACATTCCCTAATAAACATTTTTCATTCGTAATAAAATATGAATTTGTCAAGGAAATTAAAAATAATCTGACAACCATCCTTAAAATCATACAAAATTATGAGAAGTATTGTGTTGCTTCCAATCTCTGTACCGCCATGAAAGATACTTCCAAAAATGAGAGTGCTTGATGGACATACATAGTCACTTCTTTTCCAAACCTTCCTGATTAATTTGTGGCCAGTATACAACAAATTTGCCAACTGAGTTTTTAGTTAGATGAAATCTACAATAGATTGCGTATGTACTCCATATAAATAAAGGTTCTTCAATCCACCACTATAAAGTCAAAGCTGGTCAAGCATTGCAGAAAGGTGTTGAGAGAGCTAAGTCATCATGCTGACATTACCCTCATCTGGATTCCCGGCCATAGGAACATTGAGGGAAATGAGAAAGCTGATGAGTTGGCGCGGTCGGGAGCCTCTCTTCACGAATCCCTGGGGGTACCAGTACCGGTCCCTGTGGGGGTCGTGAGGAGACACGCGTACCTGCCATGTCTGCGGCTAGCAAATAGAAAGTGGAGGCTGCTAACATCCTGTCCAATTTCACGCGCGACATGGGCCGAATATAATGTGGGTAGAACACGCAAGTTAATTAATAGGGATCGCATAGAAATGGCGAGGCTCACGGCAGTGTACACTGGGCACTGGTGCGTGGGCATTCATGCAAAGATACTGCGTATCCCTTTCAATAACTATTGCAAAAGCTATGGGGACTTAACTCAGAAAGAAACGCTCTTCCATTATCTTTGCGAATGTCCGACCTTGGCAAAGACAAGGTATATATTTCTGGGGGCGTTCTTTCTTGATAGCCTATTGGACTGTTCGGAGGTCAGTCCGAAGAAATTACTATGTTACCTAAACTCTACGGGGTGGGCTTAATATCTACCATAATCCGGTTACTCGGTGAGGAAGTGGTATCAAAACGGCGCTACTGCGGTAATTGTGAGTCGTATCGGGCAGATGCGTATCGACCACTTTAACCAGCCAACCAACCGTACTCTATTTTAAGCTAAAAGGAAGTTCTACGCTTGCGTATGAAAGTAGCTTTAAAAAGCTTAGATGCTTCATGTGGTAAAGGAGCATCAAGTGTTTCTCTTCATCAAGTGGGCAAATTTTGATAATAAAGAGCAAAACTATAGAAACATCTTCCAAAAACTCTTATGTCTGTTTATGTCCAAACTGTGCATGTATCCTTTTACTTTACTATTTGATTTCGGTCAAGGATTTCGTTTGTCACTGAATACAAGGAAAACTTTTTAAGTGCTCCCTTATGGGTTAAGGACCTGTATAGCCGCAGTTGTGCATATGTGAATCGAACACAATTGATACCAGACAAACTCGATAATCATTTGGGAGTACTTAAAAAGTTTCTGGAATCTATTGTTCGAAAATAAAGAAAAAAAAACGAAATAAAATGGAATCGAGCCTCAGCCATAACAGTAAATTTTTAGTTATTTTAATTTAATGCGACTCCAACTGTTGCAAATATATACTTCTACGCTACCTTCATCTTCTTACTAAATAAAAATTCTCTTCTCTTTTTTCTTGCAGGTATGTGAAACTCTCAATTGGATAAACTGTGCGAGTGAATGTGCCGAGGAAGTTTTTTTGTCCAAATCAAACAATCCTCGCGCGTGTCAATCACGAATTTATACTGAACACCTATTTATATTGTTTTTATTTGTTTTTTATTTCCTTATTTAGTTTCCATTTATTCTTTCCCTTATTTATCAAAGATAATAGAATGATTGATAAGTACCACGAAAGATAAAAAGTGAAGGTTAAGTTATAAACACAATTTATCACATTGAAACTTAATACGGTAACAGTTTAGTAAAGCGTTTTACTTGACTATCTTCGCACAGATCAGTTACCACCACATTGAATTTGTTACCTTTTTTATTTATGGTTTGCTGGAAACGTTGCAAGAAAAATAAAATGATATACGATTACTTACATGGATGCATGACAAGGTTTGTGGCAACCAAGTTGAGTCTGAAATGTTCTGAAATGAAACGCATACAAGATGTTCGCTTGATATAATTTTGCTTTTATACAAAATAGTTGAAACGACGCCACGAACAATAACTGTTTAAAGTTGTATGCAATGATTATTTAATGGAATCATTTTTAGAATTATATCATTCATCTCTTGGATAGTCTCAGTAGAGTCGTAGCCGGCAATGTGATAATGCAGTGCAACCAACGAAGTTATGTCAGAGTCTACAGAGTAAAGAAACTTAAACGTCAAACGGCAAAGCAGCGAAATAAAGCAGGAGGACGTTGTACGAGTACATGAATCCACTCAGAATCGTGGTGAATCCACTCAGAATCGTGGTGAATCCACTCGGAATCGTGGTGAATCCACTCAGAATCGTGGTGAATCCCCTCATAATCGTGGTGAATCCACTCTAAATCGTGGTGTATCCGCCACGGACGCTGGCAGCGAAAAAGAGTTTCTTTTCTCTGTGTTCTCTGGTTATATTCGCCTTAAGTAGGACAGAGTTACTTTGAATATTCCACGAACTTCCTAAGAACAATGCTTGATCTGCTTCTCGAACTGGCAATAAATCGAAAGCGAACTAGCAAGAGATCTAATGTGGATGTGCATTTTGACCAGAGAACACAGAGAAAGGAGAGTCTTTTTCGCTGCCAGCGTCCGTAGCGGACACTCCACGATTCTGAGTCGATTCACCACGATTCTGAGTGGAGTCACCACGATTTTCAGTGGATTCGTATACAATGTCCGTCTGCTTTATTTCGCTGCTTTGCCGTTTGACATTTAAGTTTCCTTTCTCTGTGTTCTCTGATTTTGACTACGCTTACTCTAGACAGATATAAGCTAGGGATTTTGAGTATCACGCTGATCACTACGATCTGGCTATCCATAATACCAGAATTTGGTCTAGAGCATTAACTCCGAATTCGTCTGTCATGTTCGTAAATCATTTCTCGCACTCATTTGAAAACGTTGACGGTCACTCGAAATGAAGCAAATCTGTATCGATCTTGTTTTTGCATTGGTTTTTTCAATGACGTGTGTTCTAGAACTATTGAATAATTGCATATAGTTTGCTAATCTACTCCATTCATCTTTACATACCCAGTGACTCAGAATATAATTCATCATTTGTATTTCTTATTACTGTGTCATTTTTTGGTTACTTTGCTATGCGGTATTTGAAACTTTCGTGAGTCATTCGTCCAAATCCGCTCAATTAACTTCATGTATGACTAAAATTTGCACTAAGTGTGTAAATAATTGCAAATTTACTTGCAAATTTTGCGGCGGCACGCCAAGTACGAGTACACATAAATTGCCGACAACCAGCACCGTTTTCTCTCGAGCAATGCAGCTCGAAATACAATGGTGGGATTTTCACTTTCAATACAACATTTTAACAAAACTTTTAACCTTGAATTTGTATGCATTAATTTTGATTTCCCACAGCTCCGACATGTATTTTTACTTACTTATATTTATGAGTGTGTGTGTGTATGTGATAAGCTTCTTTATGACGATGTGTGTGTGTATTTGCATATGCCACATTTTGTCACCATGTTGCTCCTAATACAAATTTCACATATTTCCAAGCTTGCTAAGCTAATATTGGGATGTTATTTTGCTGATATTGTAAAATTTTTTATAAATATAGTTAGAATAGAATAGAAGTGGGTCATAGGCCGGAGGACCGCCGAAGAAGGAGATCTCCAAGCACTCAGGCATGGATGCCCACTATAAGCCTGGAGATATTTGGCGGAAGGGGGATATAGAGGATTGTGAAAGGGAAGTTGAACCTTTTCAAAATTCTTTGACTTTTTTATGATTCTCAGTTGTACGTTGTCTATTCCCAACACATCTGACCCTAATATGCGCCTCCTCATTCTGGCAAAGGCAGCACAAGCTCAAAGAAAATACTCTATGCCGTCCTCATCTTCCTCCAGACAGGAGATCCAGTTCGGAATCTCGTTGCAGCCTATGGTCGCTATATGACGGCCCAATGGATTATGCCCCGTGATTAGTCCAACCAGTGATCGTAGATCTTTCCTTCGTAAGGTTAGAAAGAAATCAGCAACTCTCTTGCTTGGGCTCTGAAGGAAGCACTTGACTGTTTTGTAGGCAACTGAACTGTACCGTCGGTCCTTGTGAATATTATTCACATGGCTCTTGATCCAATAAATGACCGTCGTTAAACTCATATCGATATATGGCTCTGGTCTCATTGGAGTACCTGCAGTGCAGTGAGGTTTCGTCACTTTCTCCACAGAATCGACAGATGGCATCTCAAGATATACCCAACTTATTCATATGGTAGTTGAGTCGACAATGTCCGCTTAAAATGCCTGTGATGATTCTTAATTTACCCCGAGACATATTTATTAAGTCCTTAGCTCTTTTAGGATTAAAATCTCCCAGAAGAGCTTTGGACTGTCTTAATCTCGGAAGAGTTTTCCAGGTTTGACTTCTTTTTGGATCTTTATACTTCTTCAACAGACCTCCAATGGTATTGGATGATGGTCCACAGAAGGGTTCAGGGCCGTTGAAAGGAGAGGCCGCAGCCTTTCCAGCTAAGCTATCAGCCTTCTCATTTCCATCTACTCCTATGTGACCTGGTACCTACATTAGAGATAAGTTGTTCATACTGAATAGGGATTTCAGCTTCCCAATACAGTCCCATACAAGTTTTGACCTCATCAGGGGTGAGCTCGAGTGCTGCTTAACTATCAGATAGTATCACGATGTTTTTCCCCCGATATTTCCTGTCAATGTTGATCTAGGCACCAGTTACTTTGATACATCAAGTTTTATTTTAAACTCAGCAGAATTCTATTCACCTTATCTCAAAGGCAGCTACGGATGCTGGAGTAGTTCCATATATAGAAATGGATACCAGTTTGACGATTTAAGCATCGTTAGATTAATAGCCAGGTTGTAGTTATCTCTCTGATCAGGCCATCTAAAGCATTTCAATAGTCATTGAGATACTATTCAAGTAATGAACCTCTCCAGCTAATTCAGTAAGAGAAGATACATAATTACAAATTATTAATTAGTCGGTTCCCGACTTTTATCTGACTATCGGGCCATTGTTAACCCTAAAAGGCTCTTCTTTTATACGATAATTAACACAAATTCGCGTCGTCGATTCGACTAAGAAGTCCCGTCTAGGGTTAAAAATGTTCTAATTTCGTTCAGACTTCATTTCAAAGATTGGCGATAAGAACATAATGGACTTTTTTTAATTTTGTTGCTTAGTAAGAGTTTCCAATTTACTTTCAGGTTCTGTAACTTAAGATTTTATCATGTTGCAAGAATTGTTGAACAGTTTTAATTCTTTCGAACTGGACTGTTCCTCTTCTTTGCTTAAAACATTTTTGACCCAAAGAGAAGCTCTTCTCCTCTTCATACCTGAATTTTCCACGATATTTTTTCTGCCTACTTAAATGACTTAATATCCTGCCTTTTAGAACTCTGTCTATATAAAATGCAAATATGTACCCCCCCTAACTATACACAAGGCGAGCTAGAAAAGTCCACATCGACACAACAGAACACACCACAATACAGAATTTTGTTTTATTCTCTGTTGAATTTGTGGTGCGTTGTGTTAATTCCCATGCCAAACTGCCGAAAAGTGCAAATTTATTTAGCCTTGATAAATCCAAATCAAAACGTTTCTTCTTCCATTTAGTTTATTTGGACGCTGAATGCTCGCTTTATACTTATTCGCGCGTACGTGGGCCTGTGTGAGTAGTTCTGCAGCCGGAGCGTATACGTACTCGAGCGTAGTCAAGCACAGCCACATGCACATGCATTATTCAATTACGGGTTCCCATTCACACACACCACCACACACCACCACACACACGAAACACACTCACACACCCACCACGAATTTTATATAGTATTATTTGCGAAAATACGCTAAATTTTGGCTACTAAATTGCAAAACGCGAAAAAATAAACTCACACTAAAAAAATCATAAAAAATAACAAAAATACTTCAAATAAAAAACGGCGCTGGCAAGTGGCAAGCTCGGGTGCCGCGCTGCCTCATGAGTGCTGTATGCTTTGTGCTGCCTGCTGCATGGTGTATGATGTGTTCTGCTGCGGGTTTTTATGTTTTGTTTTAATTAAAAAAGAATTTCAAAATTGAAGAAAACCACACCGACGCATGTTGCGTCCATTTGGAGCTATTTTAAGCTTTTAGAACTGTGTTTGCTTTATTTCACTTTATTCTATTTTGGAAAACCAGCTGAAGCGGAGTGCATTATATTTCTGTGAAATAAACCAACCAGCTTTCAGTTACAATTAAAAAAGTTCATACTCAAAATGTTTACCATTAATTTTTGGTTATTTAATTAATGTTTACTTCGCACACGCGTACTCGTTAACGGGTAAAGCGGACGGACAACGGCCACATTTCACGTAATCGGCTTACGATCGTACACAAATTGTGTTAATTAAGTTGCAAATAAATCGCAATTGTTAAATCATCTTTAATAAGGCCATTTGTTTTGTTTAATATAATAATTTTTTTTTATTAATAATTTTCAATTAAGCATTAGTTATGTACTTTGCAGTTTACAACCAATTAAAATGCTGGCCAAGTACTTTACTGCAATTCAGGCACTCTCACGCACACAAACAAACTGATATTTATACTTATACTCACACTCACTCCCATCACAGTCAGTTTGCACTCTTGCTCTTTTGCAGTAATTGCATCATTTTTAATTATAAACGCATTATTTTGATCCTTACGGTCTGCTCGGCACTTAAAAATCCACATTCCTTGAAATAAAATTCAAGCCACAACTCGTCGCGGGCTGCTGTGGTAGCGGCGTCGTTGGTTGCCCTTAATACGAAATTTTATGGCATAGTTACGTGAGACCACCGCTCTGCCACTAATGTAGCTAATACATGCTATGTATGCAGCAAATGCGTTTCAAAGGATTTCCGTTCAGGAAATGTGCACATTTTAATTACGTTCTACACACGTGATAAGAGGTCTATGTCAGTCAGTCAGTCGAGTCAATCTCTCGGTGCACGTTTCTTTATTATCCCATTACACAACTCATCAAATTTCGAGTGAGCTGCTCTGGTCCGAAGGTCGAGTGTCAGCGGAGCAGTATTAAAAGCGACATTTAGAACGTCATATTTTCTGAGTCGTCTCATTTAACCAGACCAATTAATATTTGTATAAGGGAGATGTTCCTGCGTCCAAGCTCAGAATAGGTGATATAAGAATTTACAGTAAAGCCGGGTTTGGAAAACCACCAATGGGACCTACGAAATGTGATACAATTAGTTAAGTTTGAGACTTAATTATCTTAACGGTTTGTTTCACTGGATTGTGTGTCATTATAGAAAACCACTGAGATGCTTTCTTAGCTTAGCTTTGCTTGAAAAATAAGTGTGGCTATTTTCAGGAACTTCAACATTCTACAATTGGATTTTTGTAGGTTCCAAAAAAATTATTCGTCAAATCGTATATTCTCTAATAGATGATCGTCCAGCTTTAATTATAATCCAGTTACACTGTATACCTTCGCTTAGATCTGACTCATAGGTGGGTTAAAGGCTTTTGAGTAGTCCCCCATAAAGCATCAGATGCATTTCTAATAAATCCATATTTATCAAACACAATAAATATAACTATAGAAAGAGCTGTGACGGCACTTACTACGGATGAATTGTACTCAAGCACACCATATTTAAAGTCGGAGATTAGTCTACTAGACCCATTTATATTTGAAATTGTTATCATTGGAATTTCGATTGAATAAATCAACCTTTCAAAGCGTTGTATGGCAAGGTTGTGACTCATTTTTCAAAGAACAATTTTCCGAATTTACAGGAAAACACGATGATGTATGAGTAACACAAAAACAACATAAACTGCAATGTAGCTGGCAGGTTTTACTGTATTTCATATTAATTCTGGTAGATTATAACTTAATTTGAAGCGCAGTTGGCAAGACACAAAAAGTCGTTTCCACTCATTTTAATTGAGGAGATAAAATTGCAAGTACTTTGATCGTCTTTAAAGACTTTTCCATTTATTCTCGACTGACAATTTTTTATATTCCTAAAAACAGTTTGATACTCTGGTTTAAATATGATATAATTTATATTATTTGCTAGACAAAAATAGTTGAATTATTCTAAAATCATCTTATATGAGAGTCCAACATACTCGTACATCTTTGTTCCATAAACTGTATTGTTAATTATTGGTTATTATACAAGTTGAAGATGGCTCTTTATTTGCGGTTGCTAATATTTTTTGGTTGCTTCCGGAATCTTCAGGGCAATTTCTTGAATATGTCACCTTATTAGTTGTTTGCACACATTGCATTATAAATTGTTTTAGTCGATAGTTCTTGTAGCTAGCACTACCTTGTTTAGTTATGACATTAATTTTTATAATTAATAAGACTTTCATTAATAAGAATAAATGAAATATATATTTCAGTAGCCGCCTATTTGTTGGCTCGATATCCTCAATTTATGGTAATTATCCGCTGAATATATCATCTCCATATATCCTTATGTCAAAATATAATATAAGTTGTTTTTGTCCGAACGTTGATATTTGCTATGCTGCCATGTAGTACATCGGTCGGTTCAGTTTATTATAATGACACCCTCAATTCATTCGTTTTAAACACACAAAATAGTACCACTCATAGTTTTCGACACAGGGTTTTAATTTCGTCTCCGTATATGCTGAGAAAGAGAGAAACATTTCCTCGTATTTCGGTGATTCGTAAGATAAGATCGGATCATTGAGGGTTGGTCTGAAAACAGGAACCATTGGCTTTTAATACATTACATCCATACCCTTATTATTTGCCTTTAATTAATATTTAAACACTGCTATGTTAAGGCCATTTTTAAAGGTTCCACCGTGACATTAAATTATTTCAACTTCATTTCAACTTCCCACTTTTAATCTTCGTTTTATTTTCTACCATTTTTGTTCTCTTTCCTTTTACATTTGTTTATTATATAATTTGTGAGTTTAATTTTTTTTGTTCAGCTCAGGATTCCATATTTAGCACGAGTTTTATCTCTCACTTTCCGTATTATTCTTTCTACTACGATCGTTTCTCTATGTGTTTTTATTTGCTTTCGTTTTATTTAAATTTATTTAATTAATGTCTAACAACTTCGGCTTTCTCCAACTTACAGAAAGTAGAACAGGACACATTAACTGTTTTTATATGAAGCAGTGTGAATTTCCTCCCGATTCTATGATTGCACAGCTTAATCTGCCTCTTTTTTATCTTCCAATATTTTAGATTCTCATGTAAAGGTTATTACACTGGTTTTTCATTTAAAATCATCCAATTCAACGTTTTATCTTTATTTCCATTTCGTTATCGAAGATGATTCCACTACTATGGTGATGTCTTCAAACTACCATCGTCGGTATAACTTCTTAATCTTCCTCAGTTTTATCTTCCAAACTTCTAGGTTATCATCTGAAGTTTACGACACCGGTTTTTCCTTTCATATGTTTTTATTGTTATTTCCATATCATAGTCTAAGATGATTCTTTAGTATGGTGAAGTCTTCGAATTGCCATCACCAATATAGCTTCTTAATTTTCTATCATTTTATTTTCTGAATTTGTAGTTTCTCATCTGAAGTTTATGACGCTGGTTTTTCATTTCATATATTCAACGTTTTAATCTTTAATTCCATTTCGTTGTGTGAGATGATTCCACTACTATGGTGATGTCTTCAAACTACTATCGTCGGTATAACTTCTTAATCTTCCTCAGTTTTATCTTCCAAACTTCTAGGTTATCATCTGAAGTTTACAACACCGGGTTTTCCTTTCATACGTTTTTATTATTATTTTTATATCATAGTCTAAGATGATTTTTAGTGTGGTGAAGTCTTCAAATTGTCCTCACCGATATAGCTACTTAATTTTCTATCATTTTATTTTCTGAATTTGTAGTTTCTCATCTGAAGTTTATGACGCTGGTTTTTCGTTTCATATATTCAACGTTTTAATCTTTAATTCCATTTCGTTGTGTGAGATGATTCTTTAGTAAGCTGATGTCTTCAAATTGCCATCACCGATACAGCTTCTTAATCTTATTCAGCTTTATTTTTCAATTTTCTAGTTCTTATCCGAAGTTTATGATACCAGTTGTTTCAATTCAAGTCATCATATTTTATAAGTTGCCTTCTTGTTACCATGGATCCATCTCTTGCTGGACTGTATTTCGTTATCTAAGTTTATTCCATAACTATGGTTATGACTTCAAACTATGCTGAGTGTCTTTAATTGCCATTACCACTTTTATGGAGCTTCTGTGCCTGCTCACAAAGTATTTTTTTATATAGCTTAGTTCATGGGTTCTGTATGTAAATCATGTGCCTACTCAGATTGTAGCCTTGACTAATTCAGCTTCAGCTCCATGTTTCCCATATGAACACTCCAAAAACTTTGTGCAGTTTCTTATATTCATTTTTTTTCTCTCATAGAAATATGGAAAACAGTATAGAGTTGCTCATGTTGAGCGTGTCTATTTCACCGCCGATCAATTCAGGCCTCCTTTATTAATTTCGCAATTTTAGGAGCTCTTCAGTTTTACCGGCACTTACTCTTTTTACGAGGCTACAATTATTGTCAGCCGCTCTCACTTATCTGCCCCATGACAGCACGAAGTAAATTTTGCAATTTGCTGAGGAAAAATTTCAAAATTTTCACTGTAATAATTTTTATAGCCTTTTTCATGGCATTTGTGTCACTCTGTGTCATTGGCCACGACGCATTCTTTTCTACTCGTATTTAGTTTTGCTTTCTCGTGCGTTTTTTCCTCACAGATATTTGCGCACAACCACAGTCACAACCACAACCACAGTCACAGGCATAGTGACAGTCATAGTCACAGCTCTGTTTGGCAACATTGGCTACAGTGTTGTCAATTTGCATTTATTTAGTAGTAAAGTAAAGGGAAGAAATATATGCATTTGCCTTTGCCTTTGCGTGCTGAATAATGATGCTTTTAGTGAATTTTTAGTACTTTTATGGTTTATGCATACAAGGAAATTTTTTCGTTATTTTTTTCGGTTTTTTGCGTTTGTTTTTCGCCTTTCTGCATTTGCTCATGCCTTTTAGGAAATAAATTTTCGTCTTCGGCAGAAAGTAAGGCGACATTGCGACTCCGGCTGGGTCATAAAAAGGTAATAAAACTTTTGTTTACCTTGGTAATAGGAAGAGAAAAGTACGCTTTCGTTGTACATTTGCATTTGGATTTTAGCGCTCGAAAGGCCGGGCGCACGGAAATTGATTTTCCCCATCTTCTTGCTATATATTTAAAACTCTATTTCCAAACATATGGCTCCATACTGAACCGGAGGGAAGCAAAAAATAAAGTTGATAAGTAGGAAGAAAGTTTATTAGTAGACAAGAAGCGATATTCTGAAAATTAATATCCTTTTTATTTGAGTACCAAAGAAGTACTTCCTTTTTATTTGGCTTTTATTACTTGCTGGTTTGTTTGTGCTTTGCTTTTAAGGGCCGCGTCTCTCATCCAAACAAATTTTTATGCCCGAGACGACGCACTTTAATAAAGCGATTATCCGCACATTTTTTTCTTCTCTTCTGCTTAATTTTCAGCTTATAACTTAAGAAATTTGCTTCTGGGGCCGCTTCTCCACGGTCTCATTACAGATTTTAATGCCTTTTTTTACATGCCTGTAATGGGCCGTTTTGGGAGCAAACAAAAAAAAATTGTCAAAAACAACTTTAAAAAAAAAATGTTAAGAAATAAACCAAAAGACGGAAAAAGATGGGAAAAATCAACTTTTTAAAATTGGATTACAGCTTGTCAACATTCCATAAAGGCAACCATAAAGTTCAATTATGCTGAGGCTTTACTGGCTACTGCCATTCACAATTTATTCAAAGTTATCCGCTGTCCGCCACCCTCGCCTAAACTCAAATTTGTTGGCAAGCGTTTCTGACCTACGCTGCCATTTTGTAAAATGGCTTTGAGTTTAATTAAGGTTAAGTGAATTTCGCATCCAGAGGATGTGGAAAAAGTAAATTTAAAGCGTTTATGCCTATCGAAATTTGTGCGATTTTCTTTTCCCGCTTTTGTTTTATTATTCTCGTCGGCACATAAACCACGTACAACCTGCTGCTGGCATTGCTGGCTTCAGGTAAACTAGTGCGGCATATTTCCCCTCGCACAAAACATTTCCACTACCAATTCTGTGGCCTGAACTATTTAATCGTTCGAGTGTTAACTGTTGAGTAGATTTATTGCTACACAGTTCTCAATTGCGAAACCAGAGCACACGAATACTTGAAAGCTTAAACTTTAAGCTGGAAACATTAGTTTAAGCTGAACTAAAGAGCATTTGGTTTAGCCGAAATCGAAAGGCTTTAAGAGAATGGATTTCTGGAGAGCTGACATTTAAAATTTCAATTAAGTTTAGGATTAGATATTTAAATGAATAGAATGACAAGATCTTTGATTTTAGTCTAAAGCAGATGGAGTCAATCTAGTCCAGGATTATGCGTGTGAACTTACTAATTCCACTTCCTTTATTTGTTATATAACTTTATGGATGATTGACCTGTAACCAGGACAAACATTTGTTTGTCCTTAAAAAAGTGGTGCTATTAACTACGAAATAGTTGATAAAGTTCCTTTATTGCTTATATAACTTAATGGATGATTGATCTGTAACCAGGACCAACATTTGTCTGTCTTCATTAACTTTGAAAAAAGTGGTCCTATTAACTAAGAAATAGTTGATAATGTTTTTAAGAAGAAACTTTCAGTTCTGCCTAAAATTACCAATTACAATTTTTGGCTCTACTTCCACCTCAAGACTCGTTCATAAATGTCTAACATCTCTAAATGAGCTCTCAAAATACTCTCGGGTGCATCTAGTCTGGGTTCCCGGACATAGTGACATCCCGGGCAACTCCGAGGCGGACGAGCTGGCCAAGGCAGCCACGCTACTACACGAAATTCAGCCCTCCGTAAATATCGGCATCCCACTGGCAACAGCCAAGCTCGATATCAAACGGATATACCTGGCTGACGCCTACAAATCCTGGGTTAACGAGGAATCCTGCCACACGGCTAGACTAACTTGGGCAAGAATGGACAAAACAGTACCAATCAACTTCTTCAACCTGATCGCGTTTCACTGTCGACAACTGTGTCGGTTCTGACCGGCCACTGCATACTGGGACAGCACGCAGAAAGACTGGACCTACCCTCAAACGATTTTTGCCGAGTCCGTGGTTCCGAGGAGGTGTTTCTCCACCTCTTATGTCACTGCCCATCCTTGAGCAGAAGAAGAAATCGCACCTTTGATGCCCCATATCTAACAGAGCTGTCATCCTTTAATATTAGGGACATAGCAAGGTTCATCAAACTATCAGGAAGGTTTTCTGCAACGTAATGGGGGCGTCGCGCCTTTCCCAGCGCTGTGCTTACGCTGACTATCACCATCCCAAGTAAGAGAACTTTTTAGTCAGTGCTTGAACGGAGCCACGCCGTGGTACCACAATGGGCCATTAGGTGTGCTCAAGTGTGCTTTTGGCAAACTAGGTGGCCACTCCTACCTACATACCTTGTATCGAATTTGTTTTCTTTGATATTCAACTAAATAAGAATACTTCCAAATTCTGTTTTGGAATTTTATCTCTGATTAAACTACTCTACAAACTACTATCATAGAGTTATTTTATACAAACCAATCGCCACAGAATAATGCACTATGTGAATGGACTATGAATAATGCATTGCCACTATCTACCAAGGTTTCCGACAAACTTCACCATAGTTTCCTTGCTGTGATGTAAATATTCTCAGTGGTTCCCTTAACAAATGTTGGTTGACGTCTCTTAAACTGTCTTGATCTTGGAATTCGAAGCAATGTCCCAGCAATTTGATGATGGTCCTCATCTTTGCAATCTGTTGCTTAAGTAATTTTGCATGGCTTTTGTATTGAACATATCTTGAGGATACCAGTAATTAGTCGAGTTATATGTTAACTTCAAAATATTTTAGTCTGCAGTTGTTGAAGAGGTACTCGTGGATCAGAAGATTGGATTTCCTTGGTGCGAAAATTTTCAATTTGTCGATCACGCTTTGGCTTGAACACTGAATGACAACTTGTCTGCTGAATGGAAAATGGAAAGCATCTACATATTATATTAGACTTCTCCAGGTTGAACGTCGTGTATTCCTCAATCATATTCTCAGCACACTCCTGAAAATCAGAAGGTACACACAAGTTCTGGTAATGTCCACTCAGTAATTCAGAGTGAACCTTTTCCCTTCACTTTATCTTTTCATTGTGATATTTCGTGATGAATTTCCTGGCATTCTTCTACTGATGGAATCCCTCAATGTTTAGTGATTTGCACACAATTTTCTGGTGAGAATATGATGCGGTTTAGCAAGGCGATGAATCTTTAAGTCGAATATTTTTCCGGGCTTTACACATGCTCCTATTTGCCCTATTGACTCCGAAGTTATCATATGATATATAAGTGATCCCTTTTTCCATGATTACTATTCACATTTTCTGCCTCCTATTGTTCTATCAGCATTAGCTATATCTCATGGTTTATGGCACATAATATCAGTGTCTTATTAGAGAGTAAGAGATGACATCATATACGACTTATAATATTATCGAATGCTAGACAGGATTAGCAGAGCAATTTTCGGAGTATCATTATTGAGTCTAGAATGAGAGTTGAGTGATTAAGTCATGGTATGACACAGTTTTCTTTTATATATTGAACATAGATGCCCAGGGAATAAATCAATGGTGCTGGAATTTATACAAAATTGTGTTTGTTCTTAAATGGAATATCTGCAGGAAGAGTGACTAGCTGCGCTATTTGTTCAGGACCAAACTTGACTTAACTCGTTTCTGTAGTTTACATAATTATATGAAAATATATGTCTTTAAATATTTCTACTTCATAATAAAATTTTTATAAAATTCAAAAGGCGTTAATATAAATAATGACTAAAGTTTTCACTGCAATTGTAAAAGTTTACTACTATTCCTATGCTAACAATAAACACAATTTCCTTTACTTGAAATTATACCAGCATAACACCACAGACCTATCATCCGTATACCATATGCATACATAGTTGCTGTAAGGATATATCTGTCTTGCCACAAAACCTAACCATTTCCGTGTTCAAGAATGGCGTGCTGAAATGCCATTAAATGGCTGCATTTGTCCCTACTCAGACGCTCGCCAAAGCATGCTCCTGCACTCCACTCCACTGCCCTCTGTCATTTAAAGTGTTGACCTTTCTTGCACTCGTTTGCCATCAGCCTGCCACTGCCTCGTCTCTCGAAAAGTATGTATGTGTGTATGTGTGTGTGGTGCATGGAATTCAAGGACTTTGCGGCGCCTAAAATACCACAACGTCACGTGCAATTCTAATCGTTCGCTGTGTGTGTGTATGCAGCACTCTGATTTATGGTGGATTTCTTTTTAATAATTTTCTTACACTATTCGCTACGTGTAATTTCACTTGAGGGGTGAACTGCGCCAATGCCACGCCCATTTGCATATTTAATGCAATTGATATGTTGTAATTTAAGCGTAGCCACTTGCTAGCATGCATGCGGCTGGCAGGTTAAGTTGCGTATAATTTATAGTGCAAACTTTATTTTTTTTGCTGTCTCTATTTTGTTGCATACTTTTGTGTGTTGACTTTATATCACGAGGCTTGCATATTTTAGTAGGCAATTATAACGGCCATAAAAATTTAATAGTAGTGCAATGGCGGAGTTACTGCAATTGAGTACATGGTGCGGCGGTAGTTGATGAGTGTCTAATGAGAATAGCAGAATGGGACCAAAGGTGCCACGAAGTCGACTTGTAGTACTCTACTTTGAGACAGTAGTGATAGCATACTTTTAGGTTTTAGAAACTTAATACTTTCAAATAAATAGAGTTGCAATTAAGTTTTCTTTAAAAGTGCATGCTGTTCAACATAGAAAATATCTGCTATACTCGTATTATCCTTTTATCATCTACCTTAGTTATTACCTAGAAGTATGCGACTATTTCTATATTTTAACTCTTCAGAACAGATGTGAAATTGTTTAAAGATGCATTGATGCAGAGTGCAAATGAAGGTGGAAAACTAAATTGAAGCACAATTTTAGGCGTATTAAAACTCCAACTGAATTAAATAAACATTTCTTTAATTGGGCCAACATTTTTGCATTATTTCAACAATTAGCATCGAAACATAGCCTACTGCTGTGTCCTTAACTTCGGAATGGCTTCAATGACCACCTCTCATTTTACCTCATTCGAAATATTTGTGTAAACATTTTAAAATGAAATTGTCATGCGACAGAAATTGGCTTGGATTCGTTATCAAAGCATACCCTTAGGCGCTATATAAATCAAATTATTGTATAAATTAAGCTTCATCAAGCAAATGCGTACACAAAATATCTTATATATACTTGCTTTAAGATTTTCCATTTAATGTGGGCCAAAAAGTATGCAACTGCGTTGACCTTAAGTTCAAATTGTCCCCACTTACCGGCTGACCTTTTCACTCCTCTGAAGTATTGAAAAAAATCAACTTAAATATTATAAACTTAAATCCATATTCCTGCATAGGGCGCTGCAGAAATGTCATTTGCTGCATTAAATAGCATTGCATACTTCTGGGTGCACTCTTCACGCCACACATCGCACAGCCCAAGCGTTCAAAAAACCCTACGATTGATTTTTCAATTTTGCCATTTCCTCAATAATGCCTGAGTGCAATATTTGCCACCTTGCAAGCAAGCAACTGCGCTGCTCACCACCACTGATGACACATAAATTCGCTACTGCTCCATTGCTCTGCCTCACAGCACATGCTAATATGCATTGAGTCCACTGTATTAATTCATTTACAAATATACACTCACACACTTGCGTCACTCTACATACACATAAACATAAACACTTGTATGCACATCGAGTCCTGCCCAACGGCAGCATTAACTTTACTCGGTCGGATCGGGACGGTTGTGGTTTCCAACGACCCCTGCATGTAACCCTCACTTATACTGGTGCTGCCTGATGATTTCCTCTGCGCTGTGGCTGAGTTTTGCCCACACCTATCGTTATCCTTGGCAGTGCGCACTTTCCGCCATCGTTGCCGCCGCTTGTACAACGACGATAGCAGCTGATACGCCATGGCTTGTAATGGTATTCTAATGCACGTTTTATTCCTTTAGGTTGGTTATTTTTTCCGTTTGCTGCTGTGTCTTCGAGCAGCAGCACAACGCTCGGAAGTTTTAGAATTTACATGCACCACCACATATGCCAATATTACCTGCGGGAGCAGCATTGCTTATGTATGGAGCATGGAAGCAGTCGGGGGACTCCTGTGCTGCAGCGGTGGTTTGCTGGATTTGTTAGGTGTTAAATTTTTAAACAGTCTGTGTTGGAATTTTTGCTCATTTTTTTATTTGGATTTTGCAAAAATTTATGTTATGTGGCACAAATTCATTGATTTTTTATTATAGCAGAGGATAGAGAAATATGTACGAATATGCTTGCATCTGTGCCCGAAAGTAGGCTATAAAATTTAATAGTGGCAAAATTAGCTGTTTAAAATAAGCGCACCTGGTTCAGCTCAAATTTACGTTTAATAAAATTCACTCTCAGTTTGTGAGCATCGAAAAGTATTCTAGAAATTTGTATGTTCATATTTTTATTAGTTGCCTAAATGCAAATTGGTTATATGCAAATTCGCTGTTTAACTTTTAATGTAGCATACTTTTATGCGCATTTATAATTTGCTAAATTTAATTTTGGTTTTTGGTATTCTTAACTTGTATATAACTGCATATGTATACGTTTCCTGACGCCTGTAATCCAATTTAGAATATCTTGGTGGCAAAATTTTAGCATATTTTACGGCTGATATCATATTTTCATACATGTATGCAAATAATAGTGCTTTAAGTTGAACTGGCGCCATCTGAAGCCAAAGTTCAGTTTAGTTTTGAGCTAGCGTGACACCTTTTGCTGCTATATCCTTTTTGTGTAGCTCTAAAAATGACGCTACTCTTAGCATTACAACCTCATGTAATATCCTGCTGACAACTTTTGCTTTGTGGCCTTCTCTACAGGTTGCATACTAAAATAATATGTTTGGGTATGTGTGTGTGCTTGTAGTGTGGGTGTGTGCTCAGAGCTGTTTACTTTCCATTTTTTTGGTCTGCATCACGCCACTTACGCTCAGGTCGCTGGCTCGCCATCTTTGCATGTCTGCAGGAAGTGTGTCAAAGAAGGTGTCATCAACGTTAGCTGCGCTTATCGATAACAATTTTATGAGCTCGCGGGCTGGCCTATTTTTATTAAAGTATGTGGCAGTCTGTGGTTAATGTTATGCCAAACGAATATAACGTAGCATACTTTTAGGCAGTTTAAGAGGAAAGCATATGTTTAGCAAGAGACTTAATGCATTTAAATGAGAAAATTATGAAATTTTAGAGCGTGTAATGAGGTCATAATACTTTAAGTCATAATTTCCTCTTACGCAGCGAAAGTTCAGTATTTCAAACAAAGTTTTGTATAAAATTTAAATATAGTTTACGGGAACCTGAAAGTATGCAACACACTCAATTATGTTGTGTTTTTTTTCCATTTCACATTTATTGGCAGCGCACTCTGCATGCCATATTTTAAATTGCTCAGCGGAAGTTCAGTTTCTTTTTCTTATAACTTTCCACTTTAGTTGCACATTTGATGCTGCTGTTGCTGCTGCTGCTGCTACTGCTGTTGCTGCTGCTACTGCTGTTGCTGGTGCTGTTGCTCAAGTGGTGTACTTGAATGTCTAACGCCTAAATGCAGTTTTTAGCATTTTCCTTTTTCCGTGCATTGTTACTTGCGACTACCTACATACCTACACCTACCTGCTAATGCATCTGCTACTGCACTAACTGAGCTGAGCTCTTCTGCACTTGATTCAAGTAGCAAGTAGCACCACTTGTGTTTCAGCTGAGCGTTTTATACTATGCTCCCCTTTTCTCTATGAGGCTACTAACTCATGCATATGTGCAGGCGTTCTACAATGAGAGCATGCAATTATTCGTCGTTTACTGCCGAGCTTCGTTAAAGTTAAAACTTTATGCTTTGCTTATTATTTAATTATTTCAATTAAATTAGAAATATAATATTTATACTTTCATTCAGTGAAGCTAAAGGAAAATTCGCATCCTGTATAATAATAATCCCTAAAAGTGAGCAGTGCCGAAAGTTTCACATACGATAAATTATACTCCTTCGCATAAAACTACTGCTTCTTTGAAGGTGCAGCATTGTTTTGTGTTACATGGGGTTAGGGTTCATTAAGTGTAACATAAGATAATGATATACCCCAAAATTTTAATAAAATATAGACGCCGTTCCCTCAAATCCGTTGAGGAGAAATCAAGTTATGGAAGCATAACATATTTTTGGGGTCTACAATTGTTGTGAGTTAGACCAAACACCGATATTTGACAGAATAATGGTGGAGAGAAATATTATTCTACTTTCAAGGAATTTGTAGCATAAGCGGATGCTTCCCATGGAAACATTGTTAATAGTAACAGAAGTATGCCAGAGGTTCTCAGGTAAAATGGAACGCTATACTGAGTACTACGACAGGCAGCTAGTTTAAGGCTCCTTCTGTGCGCATCCGCATTGCTCAACTATAATCCACACAATTCTCGCAACCAATGTTTGTTTTTTTGCTGCATAAAATGAGGCGGACAACTGATGTTACTGCAGAATATATTTTTTCAAGGTTGACTATGCTGCTTTCTAGTCGTGTAATACTTTGTTTTGTCCCACATTTTCTAAACCTTTCGAGTGTGGACGCCATTCTGTCGCAGTCAACATCATTCTGTAAGTTGTCGTTTTGTTACTTGGTCATTCTAATTTTAAGTGTCGTAGTGTTTGTCTGTTTCACACGGCTTTTTGCCAGCTCCCATTACTGTATCCATGAACTATGCAATCGTTTTTGTTATATTTGACCCAGTTCACTGGGGTTTGTTTGCTTTTGGCTTTGCTTTTTGCTTGTGCGCTCTTTTATTTTATTGTCTGTGGCGGCGACAGCAATTATGCAAATTTGTGTGCTTCTTTTTCTTTTATGAATTCAAAACAAAGAAAGTCATAAGCAAAATGTAGTATAATTTCCACAGTCTGATTGAGTGAATCTGCTTTTTAGCGAACCTAAATTATACTTCGTCCTTTCTTACTAAGGCGCAGATATCGTATTCTTGTGTGTGTGACAATGTGTGTGAAAATTCTAATTTGACTTTGTGTGCCTGTGTTTTATTTGATGAAGCACATTCAAATGGGATTTAATGAAGCTTATGGAAAGGCTGCTGATATTGAGACGAAATTTAAAGGAAGCTGAAGTGAGTCAGCGTTCGTATGCCAAA
Organism: Clusia tigrina; assembly: GCA_920105625.2. Classification (NCBI taxonomy): domain Eukaryota; kingdom Metazoa; phylum Arthropoda; class Insecta; order Diptera; family Clusiidae; genus Clusia; species Clusia tigrina. Next base: position 405,027,382 of record OV050030.1, read on the forward strand.
CAATAAGAAGGAGATGGTTGTATATTTCTTACTGGTTGTTAGAATTTGGCGACTTTGATAGTCTGAATTAGGCCCTAGTAATTTAAGATGACTTGCCTCTAGTAGAAGGGCTCTTCCAGAACATGGACTGAATGTATTGTGAACGTTTTCTTTATAAAATCACAGATTTATATCATCGAGCACAGCATATTATTGTATCCTGAAATTAGGAAATCATTTTGTTACTTATGTTAAGGCTGGTTGCAAGCCTTTGCTGACACACTTAAAGACCATTTAGATTCAAAATGGTTGTAACCTATACATAATATCTCTCTTCGATCTTAAATCTTGACAAGCTCCTAATGAAGCTTACTAGATTTCAGGTATTTTAGTCCCCCCTCCAAAGTCATTAGACAGATAGTTCCGTAAGTGCTGTTTGCGTTGTGCCGGTATGTCGCTGAGAATATGGAATATTGTTCCGTCTTGTACCCCATTAAGCCATCTACAAAAAATCTACGAACCGCATAACCCTGTATTATCCTTTTCCTGATACATTTTACTCAAAATAAAAATGTCAACCAAATTTTCAACTTAATGTTTATAATGCCACATTATTCTCCATAGACTAGTGAACAATTATTCCAGACTTCTATATTCCAAAGGTATATATATTAAGATTTTCCAAGTAATCTGTAATTTAGACTATTTATACTCCTCATTTAAATTTGCTATTTCTACAGCAATTACATTTTCTTTAAACGTTTTCGGTAGCAAAAGCAAGCAAAATGGCTCAACAGCTGCGCCTTTTGGCCAAATGACACTAATAATAGCTAATTATATGTATGTATGTGGGCGTTAATATCCTTGATACCGAGTGAATTTAGCAATTAGTTACGCAGATAAGAATGTAAACAAGAAATATGATATTATAAATTTGCATACTGTTTGCATTTGGAACTTCCTTGCTGACAACACAAAACTTTTTCCGTTGTGTCTGCACACCCACTGACACGCCTTCTACATACTGTACTCCTCTGTATCATTGCCGTCTTGACAAGTTGGCGTTAAATTAACTCACTACAATGATGCCAAAAATGAATTTTAAATAAAAGTTGTATTTCTTCTTCCCTCCACTCACTCACTCTGTCTTGACTTTAGCTTCTCTTCATTTTTAGTCCGTGTTCCCTCGCCGCATGTCACAGCATACTCAGAAAATACGAAGAAAACCCCCAGTCCTGGGTGTCATCAACACATAAATTTATCCCTACGCAGTCTCCTCTGCTCGGTTTGACGCTTTGATGATGTATGACATGTCAAAAGTAATGCAGCATTAAATAAAAACTTTTGCAGAATATTTTCGCATATTATGTGTTTGCTGGAGCCTGCGTGCCTCATCCTCCTTTCCCCTCTTAAGTATGTGTCATTATATTGTTTAAACATTTTGTCAGTTGCTGATATGAAAGTGGTTGGCAAAATGCTGGAACACGACTTGTTACAATATTTTTTAACACCTCCGATATTTTCTTTTTTGATTCCATTTTTATCGCAGATTAAATTCTCCCCTCAATTTGGTGAGTGGCGTCACGGAGAAAAGCGGTTTCGATGGTGCACTGTGGTGCAGGAGTGGCAAATTTTTGGTCAATAGTTGCAATACTGTTTGGCTTTATAGAATTGTCGACATGAAAATCTGGTTAAATGTCAAAGCAACCTTCAGTAAGAATAAGGAGCCTGAAAAGTATGCAACGTTTTTTGTTTTTCGCTTCCCGGGTAAAAGTACGTTGTGTATTAGGGGGGATCTGTAAGGCAATACTTTCTCATCCTCTCTCCAATGCAAACGAAAACTAACCCCAGTTTGCTCAGAAAATTTAGGTGGTGAAAAAGAAAGGACCTTTGTGCCAGAGAAGACAGAGAAAAGAAACTTAAACGTCAAACGGCAAAGCAGCGAAATTAAGCAGACGGACGTTGTACATGAATCCACTCAAAATCGTTGTGAATCCACTCAGAATCGTGGTGTGTCCGCTACTGAAGCTGACAGCGAAAACGACTTTCTTTTCTCTGTGTTCTCTGGTTATGTTTGCCTTAAGTAGGACTCAGTTACTTCGAATATTCCACGAACTTTCTAAGAACCATGCTTAGTCTGCTTCTCTAACTGGCAATAAATCGAAAGCGAAATAGCAATAGCATTTTTACTATGCTGACAGAGATAAGCTAGTGATTTCTCTGTGTTCTTTGGTTTGTGCTATTGATATGTGAAGTATGGAGCATATATTTACGAGTATGTGTTTCATAAAAGCTTCTGATTGTTTTCACTAAGGACCTCAGTTTTTATGCACTCCAAGCAAACATTATAACTGAAAATTATGTGATAATTGTATTAATTGAAATATCATTTCTCTCTTATTTTCTGTACAAATTTTTTAACTGATTTCTGACAATTGCTATAAATTATTTTATTTTAAACATTAACCTTTAATCTGTGAAATTTCATCTTATTCCACCTCATCGTTTCTATAAGTACAGCTCTCCGGTATGAGGTGGACCCACTGCACCTGCATCTGTGTGTGTCTTCCTTGCTGTACGTGTATTCGCTTCATTTTGATGACATGCTTTGATACAAGTGAAGTAAGCATTTTATTTTAAACTGATGATGCGCAAAGAGGGGAGTTTGAATAACGTACTCTGCGCCATTGAGTCTTCGTTTATTTTCGCTGCGAGGGGCTCTTCAAATCTTTTCACATTCCATTCTATTCTTGAGATTATATGTGGTAATACGATTTTCCGCATTTTTTTATTGTAGGTAAAAATTTATGATAAAAATATGTTTCTCCTCCTTTAAAGGGGTGAATTGAAAGTGATTGTTTTTTAACTGCAATTATTTATGTATAGATGGGAAGTTTGCTGCACTCCTTGGGGGGACATTATAAAGTACATTTTGTATAAAGACATTCGAATATTGAAATGTGAGTAGCTGAATGTAGTTTACATATATCAATATCCCTTTTAAGTTGAGTGTTATGTAGTTATTTTAAGTAGTGTTGTATTTATGTTCTTTCAAAAGAAATCATCAGATTTGTGTAATGACACAATTCATTGCAAACATCAGAATTTATGTCTCGAATATTAGAGGCGCAGAACTACTCAAAAGCTCCATAATTTTTTTTAATGATCAAATCTCAGAATCGATATATTTACAGGAGGCTGGAAGTTTCTATAGATTAATATAAACAAATTTTATAAATTAATATATTATAAATACATCTCTTAGTTTATCTTTCTTCTGTCGTTATCATATTTGCTTTACTGCTCAGTTTTAGAACGGTTTTTACTGACTTTTTTATATGTACTCCAGCCTTCGTTCTTCCATGCTTGTATCACCTTCTGATTACTCCACCTGCACTTGATGTTTAGTCATTAATTTGTTGGCATTCTCAATTCCTGGTACTCTCTGTTTTATGTTTAATGTGCAAAACATTTTTAATCAGCAATAAATTTTGCGGGTGCTAATTACACTTTCAACACTTCAATAATGAACGAGAATCTGTCACATATACTCGAATAAAGCTGTGAACAAACTCAGCCACATCTCCATTCGAAATTAATGATAAAGCATGATTCCAACGAATTAATTGCTCCAAAAAAAAATTCAAAAATCCGGGAAAAATGTTAACCAGTTATTTGCATGGTTAAATTGTGTGTTTGAGCGAGAGCAAATGTGGCTAACACATCGAATCCCCTGCCCCAACTTCCGAGCCATTAACAGTCAAAATCCTCTCTCATTAGTATAGCCAACAATTTTAAATTTTAATTTTATTTAATTTGTGGCAAATCGCACAATTTTAACTGTTAAATATAGAAACAAAAAAACCAGGAGAGATTATAAAACGTGCTTTTCTGCTTTTATTTAGTTTTCGATGTTTTTTTGTAATGATTTTTAAACTTTTTGCATTTCCGTTTTTATTTTGGTTTGTTTTGAGTTGCATTTTCGGTTTAATTCACGCCGCTTAATTCGCATGCATTTCATGCATTTCGCATTATTGCTGAGGAATTAATGCATGAAATACCCAACTTATTGTGTCACATTAGCGGTTAGTGGCGCATAAATAATATTGCTTCTATGATTAGCGGTATTTTTGCTACGCCTACAGAGGGAGGATTATTTCTAAAGCTGCTTGGATCAACATCCGATACGTTTCGCCTTTCACAGCCATTGCGGCAATGAGCTTATTTATTTATTACAATCGAAAATATGAGCTGATCCAGGTTTAGATAAAAACTGCTCATTTAAAATTTGAGTTGCATATATACAGATGTATATTTATATATCCTTAATATTTTATTTATTTAGTTTTTTCCTTGAGCTGATCCAGGTTTAGATAAAAACTGCTCATTTAAAATTTGAGTTGCATATATACAGATGTGTATTTATATATCATTATTATTTTATTTATTTAGTTTTTTCCTAGCATCTGAAAACTGTTGGAACTATCATTGAGCTTCCCTCCTCTGTTTCTTCCTCAATTGTGAAGGCATTTCAAATAACATTCCTAGTCGTATATTTTGTCTCATCCATACTAGTTGGAAATAATTCCAAGGAAGGGATTGAATAGAATATTCATGATACACATTGCATTTTTATAGAACAGTTTCTAACTTTTTTTTACAACCGGGATCCTGTTATTTCGCTGCTATTGAAATCCTCACTTTCAGGTCCCTTCCATTTACAAAGATTTTGCCAGTTGGAACTGTCATTAAGCTTCCCTCCTCTGTTTCTTCCTCATTTATAAAAGCATTTCAAATAGCATTCCTAGTAATATGTGTTCTTTGTTCCACCCATACAAGAAGAAAAATTCTATATAAAAGGAATTGGAATTCATTCATGATACGCATATAGTTGAGGTTATCGTACTTTTTACAACCTGGATCCTGTTATTTCTTTGCTAGTGAATTCTCTATCTACAGGCCCCTGAAACTTCCATTTACAACGATTTTGCCAGTTTGGTTTGTATATTTAAAGAGGAAAACTTCCCCAGATTAGGTTCTACGATTCCAATTTACTTACAGAATTGCTTCGTAACAATGATTTGACTGGAATAGAATATTGCATTTCATACTCTTTTCTATATATATCATGTATCGGATTGTTTCAGTAATCGCCCAACCCAAAACTATTTTCCACACTTTGGTGGAACTTGCATCCATTTGTCTCAACTGACTATGAAGAGATTAAAAACTGTCAGATCACACATTACTCTTCGGGAGTGGACGTATTTGATTAGTTGAAACTATAATCGATTTGTACCTTTCTTTCAAATCGGCGTCATGAGCAGTAGTTACATGTTTTTTATTTGCATTATGGAAGAAAGCTACTATCAAAATATTCATTGGAAATTTCGCATTCGTTTCTGCAATATCCGAGCAGAAATTAATTATTTCATCTTCCGTAAAAATAGGTTGCTAGCTTTTAATTTACATTATATCTAGTTAGGGGCTCCCTAGAGAGATCTTCAAAAGGCTGGGGTGGCCTTTTATGCCTGCAAAAGAGCTATAGGTAAAACCTGGGGAATTAAGCCTAGGGTAGCTCACTGGCTTAATACTACAGTTGTCAGGCTATATATGGAAATGTTGTCTGGTGGACTGCAATGCAGAAAAGGACCTACTACGAAATACTTAGTAAGGTACAGATGAGATGAGCAGAATTAGCAATAAGTGCCACGAAAACCACGCCAACCTTGGCTTTGGATATAATACTACATCTGCCACCTCTAGATCTCTTCTGTAGTATGCTCCGCAATTCGGCTCAAGGCAAGCTCACAATGGAAAACTGTTCCGTATGGACATGCGACCATATTAGTTAGAATCATATACGGACATACTCAGTGATATTGATGACCTTCCTTCTTCTCTTTGTTTTGAAACAAATTTTTGATTAAGGTTTCCTTCCAGACAGGAATGGCTCGAGGGGAATCCATCACCAGATACTCCCATCAAGATATACACAGACGCATCAAAAATGAATACTAGTGTAGGATCAGGGTGTTATTGCGAAACTCCCTCAATCAGTGAATCCATCAAACTAATGGATTACTGCAGTGTTTTTCAAGCGGAAATATCCGCTATTCACGAATACTTTAATTGGTTGAGGATAAACGAGGTAACCGTCAATGATATCTGTATTTTATCAGTCAGCCAAGCTGCACTAAGGACCTTGGATGCATTCCTAATAACATCAAGAAGTGTCTTAGACCGTCGCCGATCTCTAAATGAGATGGCTAAACAATTCCATATCCATTTGTGCTGGGTACCAGGACATAGGGATATACCAGGGAACTGCAGGGCTGATCAACTTGCGAAAGATGACACTTGTATGCCAAATGTCTGTAGGCATATGGGTGTACCTCTCACGACTTGTAAGCTTCTCATAAGGGAGACACTAATTAGTTCTACCAATCAAAGGTGGATCTGTGACACTACCTGCGAAATCGCCAGGCAAACTTGGCCGAGGCTAAATCTGAGTATATTTAGGAATATCGTTAGACTCAATAGACCACAAATTAAGACTTTAATAGGAGCCCTCACGGGACATTGTCTAATAGGAAATCATGCAAGAAGAATGGGAGCTTATACACATGATTTCTGCCGCAGAAACGAGGAGGAACTGGAAAAGGTCCAGCATATCTTCTGTTCATGTCCAGCTTTTGCTAGGAATAGGGAACGTTTACTAGGATACCACTTCTTAACAAGTATATATGGTCTATGCCAGTGAGGTGTCAACTACCTTCTTTGCTTTATAAAAGGCTCAGGTTGGTTCAATCTGGAGAGGGACGCGTAGCCATGCCTCGCATCTATGGTTCACAACGGACCCAACTGGTGGTCTAAGTGGGATCACTGGTTTATTGTTGATGCGGCTGCCGAACATATCTACCTAGTTAGGGGCTCTTGCAGTCGAGGTGTTTTCTATGTACTTTCTCTGTGAGTTTAGTTTCATTTCATCAAATATATTGCTACTGTTCTTTATGTACTCTCAGTAATTCTGCTTTTGGTATCGATTGTTGTTTGAACTACTCATTCTTAACCATACCTCGGTGTTCTGTTATTGAGGATCATTCAATGACTAACACAAACACTTGGGAAGTGGGGGGAACAACCTAATTATAAGCCTAATAACTATTACTCATACATTGGGGGTATTGCCCATAAGACTGAATGAGTTAAAATATTAATTTTTTTATTTATTTAATTTTGTCTTGTTTTTCATAAAAGTTTTTCATTTTATTTTTATATTTTTATGTTTCTTTTATTTATTTTTTATTAGAGCTCCATTTCTCTTTGACTTTCCGCCATTTGCCTTTGAGCTTTAATTCATGGTCCTGTGAGAATTTCAACAGCCTTTAATATTGCATGCAACTCTTCTGGGAGGCGGTACGTGCAGAGCCGGCAACCTTTTGAATTTGCTAATCACGCACAATTGCTCCATTGTAGCCCCAGAGAAACGAAAGATTTTAATTTGGTTTAATCAGTAAAATCCCAAAGTTAAATAGAACGCCTTTCATGCTCGTTGCCTCACTCGCTCCATTGCTTGCTGGCTTGCTTCCTTTCTTGCTTTGCTGCGTCTCCCTGTAGAATCTAAAACTAAATCCTGCCGAAAATGTAACTTAATTAAATCAATGGAAGCGGCCTACTTTGATTTTTGATGTTTTTCTTTCGAATTGTGCGGTACAAAACGCAACGACTTGTGTAAATAATAAATGAAAGAGTTAAGTACTTTGACGAACTATGCACAGGCACTGCCTCAAAGGAGTTACAATTACTCTGTGTCTGGATTTTGTGGCGAAAGGAAGGTGGTGGGGCGGATCAATGTGGCTGCCTGTATTGCTGCTTACCACTTTGCCAATTGCTTTAAACGCAACTTTGAAAACTTTTCCCCACCCGTAACAGTTTTGCAGCTCGCAAAATTATGCTTTGCTAGGCTGCTGTATTTTTGCGCTTCAGTAGCTCGATTTCTACTTCACACACACACACACACACACACACACACACACACACACACACACACACTGGGTGGGAGACAGTGTAAAAAAAAAATTGTATACATAAATTAAGAGTCCTGAGAGCAGCAGCGCTCCTTTCACCTTCGTACGCATTGATTTTTGCTGTTTGCGGTGAAGTGCGTTTGCGGTGGGCGTGCGTGCAATTTGACTCTCGTTTGACTGGCTGTAGGCACTTGCTGCGTGTAATGCTTTTAACCCATCTGACTAATTAAAATCAAACTCCCACTGGACTGCCTAGCAGTTGAGGGTTAACGCATAGGTTGTGAGCTTACCAGAGCGTCTGATTTCCTTGTGTTTACAAAAAACTGAACTTTTTGGAATTTCCCGGCGTCAGGTCTTTGATGCTTTTGTAAGAGCCGTTAATAAATTCATTAATTATTAAGATTAGTTTACATTGGAAATTGGAATAAGCGGTGACCTAAAATTGGTGCTGAAAAGTGAATGACACTTTTAATAAATTATTAAAGCGTACTTTTAGGCAATGAATTTTATTTGTGAGAAGATACAATTTCAAATTCAGTAATTTTATACAAATTAAAGTATCTTTAAATTAGGGTAGTCATAATATTCTTTAAGACTAGAATCTCCTGAAATGAGACCTAATCCCATTTGAAAGTTCGCCTAAAAATATGCAAATACCTGTACTTATAGCCTCCCTAAATGTAACGTCTAGACTGGAGTTAAGCGTTGCAAAGCAACCCTCAGAGCATTAACTTCGGTAGCCTAAGCTTCCTTGTTAAGCTCACAATTGTTGCTTAGGTTTGCTAATTGCTAAGCTCATCCGTCTAAAATTATGCTAAAAAAAATTTTAATTTTATGTTATAACAACTGTTAGGAAGAATACAATAATAACAACCGAAATTAAAACGTTTTCTTACCACCCTCCGGCGCTTGGGGCATCATTAAACTTCGCTCAAATTCAAGACGAAACAAATTCGGTACTTAAGCTATACACACCAATTCAAAATTTTCAAACCGCCTTCGTTTAATGCAATACCGTTTTAGCATATCTTCTTTTTTCTTTCTTTCTGTGCTTTTGTACAAATGCTGAAGTGTACCCGTCGCACTTAATTAACTATTCAAAAATTTCACAAATTACCCATCTTGCATAATAATAACATGGAGGCGGCTCAGGACTACAGAGCTTCTTGTAGCTTTCAGGAGGTGGAGGGGATGGGGGCAGAAGCAGCTGGAATTCTTGTTGCTTAACGCTTGTGCAAATGGGGATGTTTCGGAGTAGGTAACTGCCACAGCAGGGACTTGAGTTGGATATTTATAGGTGGCTGTGTACAAATTCCGGGTTTTTTGGTTTTTTGTTTTGCCGTACTAGGGGTCGTATGAACGAGCGAACATGTGCAGTGTCAGGAGGGACACAATGGCTGCTGGAAGCAGCTTTGCGTTAGAAAATATGTCAATTTTATGCTTCACAAATATACAAAATTCAATTTAAATGTAAATTAATTTTTTTGCTTGGCCAATTTTTTTCAAATTATATTCGTAGCACCACAGAAATACGCCACAAGTGACAGGATGTTAATGCGTCTTCGTTTATGAACGCGCAGTTTAAGTGTTGTGCTGCTCACATGCTAATGAGGTGCGGAAAAATAAGTAATAGTGAATGCCACAGTTTTCCATACATGCCCACACTCGAAGAGTTACGCAACTATGTGAGCAAAGTCATTGCTCACTGCTGTGGTGTCATCCCAACCATGTCAAATTCCTAATTATTATGCATCATTTGTCATGAGAAGAGTGGCGTAGTGACAGCAGGCACTACTCGATAACTAGTGGCAATCATAAACTGCGGATGCCACCCCCAATTGCCACATGTCATGCCTGGCTGTCTGTGTGACGGGCCCAGATACCCTCCTCTAACTGTCCTGTATTTGTCCTGTCCTGTCCTGTCCTGTGCTATTTTGTCCTTTGCTTCATATCAAAATTCCCCTGGCAAATTATGTTGATGGCATAAGAAATCACTGTGGTTTGTGTACTCAAATTAGTTGCTGAATTTTTGATGTTACTGTTGCTGTCCCCATGCCCCTGCAGCATGCCACACAGGTTGTTGCGTGGTAGGTAATGTGACAGCCTTCGTTGCGCACATCAAAGCTGTTGACGTACATTTTTTTCCTTCCTTCTAAGGTGGCTCAACAAAGTGATGAATTTTGGTCATTGCGGGTTCTCTGTTGTTGGCTGGCAACGCATCACCTTAGCTTCTATGCGGCGCTGCTTTGTTTCTGTGGCATGTTGCGTGCCGAAAATGTGTTATGAAAATTGAAATTAATTGCATAAAAAACATCGCTACAGTGCTCTGTTAGGGGGAGAAAAACGAACATCTGGATATCTACAATTTTTAGAATTGGGGAAAATATTTCCACTGAGAAGAAGGTCAGACTATTTCTGATTGTTAAAGTAGGAATCGATACCCACCTACCTCGCTGATACTAGAACCATTTCTCATGCTATTTCTTTCTGTCATATTCTAGCCATGAGTCATCAATGGTACTATATCTTTCTATTATACCTGGGACAATGATTTGTAACACTAGATTTACTTGAGTAAGGTTCTCATATATGTTGGAGTTATCTCGATATCAGATAAAATGAATAAGGGGAATGACTCTATATAATTATTATTATTTTTATTCTTAAACAGTCTATTGTATAATATAATTATGACAATAAACTTAATACAAAGTCACAAAGACGACCTGGGGTTTTTAGTTTACGTGTCTTGAGAGCAGCATAGATTAGGGTAATTTAAATGCCAACATGAACATTTTTGAACTATTTTATTAAATAAAATTTGCAGTTTGAGTGATTTGTTGTTTTTATTATTGCACATTTCAGTCACATAAGAATTAGCATAAACTAATCTTCGTATCAACCCAGTATTGTCAAGAAAAATATTATGTACTCATTAGCATTATTACACAAGGATCCTTTCTGTTTTTCAGACCCCCAGTTTTTGTCCCCAGTTTGTGTCTACAATTAAATTGATCGGAGAAGCCCAGTTTTGCTTGGACACACAAATTTAATTGTGGTTTATGTGTTGTCAAGTATCCACAGAAGATCTTGGAAATTGCCAATATGTAGTTCACTGTAAACAACTTAGTACAGAGCGATGTAGTGGCAACAGTTGGCGTATTTTTATTCAAGTTTTAGCTGCATCTTTGTGAGTTGGCTACCATATAATCCAAATCCTCTATGAGGGTGTATAGACAGTGGTCAACATAAAATCATGGTTTAAACCACCGATTGCCACTTTCAGCTCTGTGAGTTCTTTCCAGTATATTTACCACAGATACCCAAATTTGTTGATCATAATATGCTAGACTGAAAGCATCAATTTCCAACCCTAACCCGGTTGTGTGGTATATTCTCTGTGAGTTATTTCCATTCTATTTACCACAAATACCCAAATTTGTTGATCTTAATATAACCCGGTTGTGTGATCTATTCTCCTCACAACTTTGTTGGTCGTAGAACATCATTAAAACCTTTCTCTTAAAGAAAAGCGTCACTTCCCTACTTGTAGTTTCATTGTCTGTTGGTCTGTGATTGTCCAATAAATTGTGTGCTGTTGTTTTCACCATTATTTGTTGTTGTTCGCCCCGGCTCCAAAATGAGAATGTAGTGTCCAGTAATCGAGTATACAGTAGTCCGTGATACTTGGATGGATTGAGTAGTGGTAACACTATTATTATTCTTATTGTTATACTATTCCCTACACCATAATTAATTATGAATTCAAGGTGTTGGGGGAATGAGTACTAGCTACAGAGGCTTTCGACTACCGAGTATATTGAGACATTTTCTTTTGGAAACTTAACCACAGTGTAGGTTCTTACTTTATCTGCCGAAAAAAGTTGTTGAACCGGTGTAGACGGTGTGTTTTTATGAACAAATTTTTTTAAATCTAACCAGTTCTGCGGGCTGTGGAGACTTATATACGAGTAGTATTTGTTTAAATTCTGGAGACAGTGACTAATCTCCACTTTAACTTAGTATATCTTGTTTTTTTCTTTTTGTGCGGAGAGGCAGCACTGTGCCAGCGTGTTTTCTGTCTCTCATAACGCACGTAGAAGTTGTATTGAGTTTATTAGGCTTCATAAATTTTGTAGGTGTAAATTTTTACTTTTTTTCTAGTTTCTTTTTGTTCTTTTTGTTGGTGTGTGCATGGTCAGGCGTTGATGGCCAGTTTGAGGTGGCTATTTTGTTGATGGATAGGTCCATGTCACGTGGTGTTCCTTTTTCTACTTAGGTAGAATGATGTATAGCTCGGTACAAGGTGTGTAATTTTTCAACTCACTTACAAGTGTATATTGTTTGACAATTATACTAATTTGTTTTTGAAGTCGGTATAAACTAAAAGCAAAAACGACAACTTTGATGCCACAAGTCTACTGGCTGCCCTAGAGACCTACTTCGAGTGTACTGGCACAGAAATTCACTCATTTGGCAGCAGACGAGCCGCTTTGCGGCGCTAGCGCAAAACCAACTTGCAACATGCCAAGCGTTGAAGCCGATCTATCCGTTGCGTGCATGCAATCCGCAAATAAAGCAGAGCACAGGGAAAAAAATCCATTTATGCAGGCATGGCTTTCGCAGTTAGAGAATGCAGCTAAGCTCTCCAGGTTTTACCCGATCCGAAAAAAATGTGAGTTAAAAGAAATGCTGCAGCTATGCACGGAGACATGCAACATGTGACAGGCACGCAAAACACAGCAAGTGAAATTAAAATTTCCGCACTTGATGTGCGAAATTGAAACTGCCATAATTGCCAGCCGAAGGAACGAACTTTGCACAGAATTGTGTCTGGCCGCATGTGCCGCCACCAGCGACAAAAGCAAGCGTACAGCAAGCTCACTTTTTGCTGTTGCACATGCAATTTTCATGTCAAGCTCAAAAAGGAGACATGAAAATGTTGCTTCAACACGCAAATTTGTAATTTTTGTTATTTTGTTTCTTTATTTACGTTTGTGTTTGTTTGTATGCAATGCAGTAAATGCTGCTGCTGCTGCTGCTACTACTACTGGCTAGCATACACACTCACACGCCCAGCTACAAGTATGCATAGCCCCTGATGACGAAAGTACATGTTGACAACAAGCTACAAACAAACAACGGCAACAGGCAACTGGCAACTTGGCCTCGCTGTGTATGACTGACGTCTTTGCACTTGCTGTGCGTACGAGCGGTCTGCAGCATTTCCTTCATCAAAGACACTTGTTTAAAATTAAAATAAGAACAGCAGAAACAATAACAAAAACAATGCCGACCGTTTACCAGTTGTTCCTACAGCTGCACAATTGCAGCATTCTTACGCTTGCATTGAGCACTCTGCATCATCATCATCATCATCATCATCATCATCATCATCATCATCATCATCGGCCGTAGTACTCGTAGCAGCAGCATCCAGCTCAGCAGCAGCACCAACGATCCCAACGAGCATCGTGCTTTCTTTACAATGTCATCACGCAGCGGATGCATTAATTTCAGCCTATTTTCCCCCTCTTCTCTCCTCTTTTCCCTCCTGGCTTTTGTTTATTTTTGTAATTTTTCCTTTCGATAAAGCATCTTTTCAAACTCACTTCATATGCATTCTTATCGATACTCGTACTTCTTTTGCTGGCTCGTTTGCTGTTGCTGCCGTTGTTGCAACTTTATTTACTGTGCGAAATGTATTAATTGCTCCGGATTGCCAGGGGGAATTTCGCTTTTATGTATGCTTCTTGTACAAGAATGCCACTCTTTACTTTCCGGCTCTTTACGTATGTACATATTTTTTAATTTTTTCTTTTTGCCTTCATCCCATTATGCTCTTGCAGTGTTCGGTAAGGAGGATATCCGTTTTATTTGTGCCGTTACCGGCATGTGGACACAATAATTGCACTTGGATTATTCCTTAAGTGTGCTGCTGTTGTTGAGCGCTAACATACCTACACACACACACACATCTGGAAGTGTTCAAGTATTTCATTTAATACGCAACGATTTCAATGCGGAATTTTTCTGGAAGATTACTAAATTTAAGTTACAATTTTAATGTCTTCTTTCATTCATTCGTAAAAATGTTTGTTAGCACCGCAGAAAATTCGATTATACAACAGAAAAGGGAGCTCTAAAAATGCAACAGACGTATTCCCAGATTTAAGATATCTTTAGTTTTAACTATTGCTTACTTAAAATTGAAGTCAGCATTGAAAAATAGTCGGCAATTAGAGTTATGTATGGGTAAAGGTCCGTTTAAGCTGCGCGGGTGCGCTAATTTTTCGAAAGTTGCACAGCCCTTTTTGTATTCCGCGCACAATGGGGGCTTGTTTACCAGATATTTTATATCATCTTATAAAAGAATTGCAACTAAAAATGGCAAAAATCCAAACAGGCACAGGACGACTCTCTCCCCCCTCCCCTTGTAAACTAAAACATACGTTTTGGACATTATTATTATTATTATATCTTACACCATAATTTATTATGAGTGCAAGGTGTTATGTGAAGAATGAGTACTAGCTACAGAGGCTTTCGACTCGAAGAGAAAAGGATTTAATAGAAAGAAGCATTTTGGAGACCAAGCCCGTGGCAGGATTTGAACCTGCGACCCTCGGGGTGTGAGTGTTTTGAACATATTTGCTCACACATACTTTTTCACCGCGCAATCAGTGAAAAAATTAGGGGAAACATTGGTTATGAAGAGGTGCTAAGTACAGGTAGCATTTACTACCCTTAAGCCCTCTTTAGGCTTCAAATAGTAATATAAGGATATGTGGAATTTAAGGATTTAAAATTGATGTGTCATCAAAATCTATCAGTACACTCGCCTTGATTCATATAAACTGCTCAGGAAATCTCTCTTTCACCGAGAGATTTGATTAGTATTTTCCACCATCATACGCTTCCCCGAAACACTCAACGTTGTTACTGTAGTACTCCATGTAAAGGATTACTTTAGTGTTCAAAATAATTCTCTATTTATATGATAGATGTATTGAATCTATATTGAATCATGCATTGAATCAAGCATTGATGTTTCAAATACTGTGTCAAATTGTATTGAGACCTCAAATATTGACTTATTCCTTTTTTGAAACTAGATCGAAACCCCCCATCCTCCTTGACAAATCCTGCAAACACTTTCCATCCCTATTTCTGCGACTATATGAGATGTGGGAGACGTATGAATTTTTGTGAACACACTTTAATCAGAGCTGATCTGTAACACTGCTGATTGGGGTTTTCTCTAATTTTAGATTGAAGTTAAATTTCTATTTAACGATTACTGACTGATCAATGCGGTTTGATTTGAACCAATTTTAGGTGTGAGGTAACTGACACTTCTCCCCCTAATTAACTCACAGTACAAACTGGAACACGCTTCATGTGCAACGAGTGGTATGAGTATATTCTATATCTTCTATATATATTTTTGCTATACACTGTTTTGCAGCATACCTTTATGAACCATGTATGGAATAGATATGTTAGTTTCAATCACACCGGTCGCATCTGTCTCAATCCCTTCTCTTCTCATCTTTTTCCATTCAAGTTTGTTTTCTTTTAATCGTAGTTGTTAATATTACCTTCAAATCTTTCCCGCTTTTTATAAAATTTTATACTTTGTACTATGCTCGATTCCTTTATAGAGTTGACCAGTCCTACTTTTGTATTATCGGCCTTATGTTTACATGTTATTCCACAGGACGAATCTGCATATTTGATTTAAAAATGTGTTGCTGATGAAAAGGTTATCCTGTTATACATGTTAAACATGCGTTTCACTTACTACCTGCAAATTTTAAATACAATTTCCCCAGCAACTCAGCGAATATGCAATTAATTTCCGTTTGTGTACTCACTTCCACCGAAAAATTGTCAAATGGCTCGCATAAATCCAGCAATGTAGCTTATAATAAAATGTATACAAAACCGATATTTACATTAATTATTTTCTAATATTCCAATTAAAGGACATGCAAGCATAGCAGCAATTTAATTCCATTAAAAATTCATAAATTATCGTACAATGATGCACACATTTTTAGACTTTGAGGTGATTTTCCCCACATTGGCATGCTGAAATCACGTTGTGGATGCACACTGGCGTAGCTGGTGACATGCCATCAGTATCCACAGGAACTCATGTATATAAGGATGTGACATAAACAAACACACAATTGAATTATAAATACTTGTATATTTTGAGGTCCTGCCCATGTGCGCTAAGAGCGTTTTGTAAAACATTGTTGCCGATTTTATATTGGATTATGTTTTTAGTAATTAGCTTTTAAATATAAAATAATTTTTTTTTTTGTAAAATTTTTTGTAATTTTTAGTTGTTCTCTCGTGGCACATTTGTTAGCTTCATTAAATTTTCACAGTCTGCATGCAGGCGCACGGCACGACTTTATTGTCTCGTTGTTGAATGGTGAACATTTTGGCGCACACTTCGCCATATTTGGAGCACAAATTTACGAATTTTGTCGCTCTTCTGCATAATTAATATCGGAAAATAAAATTCAATTGCAATAATCCTATTTGCAAATTGCGTAAATTATTAAATGTTTGCGCAATTGTACGGGGACTTGGTTGGATACGGAAAACGTGAATAATTCATTGCATTGTTTCACAGAGCATATACTTGGCATTTATAGTTGCGACTCTATTCTGTGAGTCCAGTCAATTTATGGCACTTTTCATTGCAATAAACAAATTTTGGAGTTGGTTTCAAATCTTCTTGCGGATAACAAATAATGTCACACTCTTAAATAAATATAAAACTGACAAAGCATGGTTAAAGCTTCAATTGGATACACCGTCTATTTGAGGTAATATTAACGAAGTGGTTGGACATAATGGAACGGTAGGAGTGGAAGGAAGAGAGAACCTTTATTGGTCATGCTTAACAGTTCCTTCCATATTGCATACGTACACATACATTTAATTTTAAATATACATTTTCATATATACGAGGGCGGATTGATATTGAAGCTCCCTAAGTAGGAAAAAAAAAATTTTTTTTTCAAAAACCATTTATTTCTCAACATAGTCTCCTTTTACTTCGACACACTTAGTAAGACGATATTCCAACTTTTTTATACCATCTGAATAATACGATTTCGGGAACCCCTCAAAATACACGTTAGTTTCGGTAATCACTTCTTCGTTTGAGATGAATCTTTTTCCTGCGAGTCATTTTTTCAAGCTTGGAAACAGGAAAAAGTCACTAGGAGCTAAATCTGGACTATAAGGTGGATGATTAACCAATTCGAAGTGTATTTCACGTAATTTTAGCATCGTATTTAATGCTGTGTGAACCGGTGCGTTGTCTTGAAGAAAGAGCATTTTTTTTCTTCTTTAAATGTGGTCGTTTTTCCTTGATTGCATCAATCAATTGATCCAATAATGCACGATAATACTTTCCTGTGATTGTGGATCCTTTTTCAAGATAATCGATGAGCAATATTCCGTGTGCATCCCAAAATACAGTGGCCATAACCTTGCCAGCCGATTTCACTGCCTTCGCCTTCTTCGGAGCACTTCCACCAGCTTCCACCCATTGTTTCGATTGATTTTTGGTTTCAGGTGTGTAGTGGTGGACCCACATTTCATCAAAAGTTATTAATCGACGCCAAAAATCACCAGGATTACGCTTTATCATGTCCAAACACCGCTGTGAAGTGGTCTGTCGAACTCGGTTTTGTTCGACACTGAGCAAACGCGGCACCCATCTTGCCGATAGCTTTTTCAGATGCAAATGTTCATGCAAAATGTTGAACACACGTTCATATGATATGTTTACCATTTCAACAATCTCACGCAACTTGACTCGGCGATCATTCATAACGAATACGAGGATTTTGTTGATATTTTCTTCAGTAACCACCTCTTTTGGCCTTCCTGTTGATGGTATTGTTGCAGTGCTTGTTCGGCCGCGTTTAAATTCAGCAATCCAATATTTTACCATGTAATCTGACGGAGCAGACTCACCGTAATGTTTATCGAGCTTTTCTTTTGTCTCTTTCGCCGTTTTCCCTTCCAAATAAAAGTGTTTAATCACTGCACGAAATTCGCTTTTTTCCATTTTTCAAGAAACACAAAAGTTGCTTACTTCAAACGACTACAACAAATGAACTAATCGATGAATTTGGGTGAAATTTTAATAGCTAACGTTTGACAGATCGCAATTTCTAAAAAAAAGTTTTTGTGTTTTTGCTGCCATCTAGCGCTAGGTAGCTTCAATATCAGTCCGCCCTCGTAAGTGCAAACAAATATAGATAAATGTAGATTAGCTTAGGTGAGGCTAGACTGGTCTGCCATGAAGGCCACACATAGACCTGGAAGGTCCTTTCCGGTACCTGATGGATATCCATTTAAGACAGCTATAGTATGAATCGTTGAACAGGGAAACGTCCTTAGCAAATCTTGAGAGAGCAACTATCCCCAGCTGTTGCGACCTCTTCTAGTCTTTCAAACCAGGGGCTTCCAAATGTGATAAGCGCGTTTTAGATATTGCGGGGCATAGGCTTAGTAGATGCTCCAGAGTTTGGAAAAATGTATATACGAGGTGTGATAAAAAATAACCGTTATTGTGTGATCAAAAAATAATGTATTTATTTATTCATCAACAACTATCTTGTCCCCTTCAAAGTAATTCCCCTCAGATATAATACACTTATGCCAGCGTTTTTTCCAATCCTCGAAACACTTCTGAAACGCTTTTTTTGGTATCGCCAACAGCTCCTGTTTCGATTTTTCTTTTATCTCCTCAATCGTAGCAAAACGCTTTCCTTTCATCGGTGTCTTCAGTTTTGGAAAGAGGAAAAAGTCAGCGGGGCCAAGTCCGGTGAATACGGTGGTTGAGGCATGATAACGGTTTTATTTTTGGCCAAAAACAGGTCCTGATCGATGTCCATGCGACGTTATTTTTGCTCAAAATTTAGCAATTTTGGAACAATCTTCGTTTCATGCCTAAAACATCCGTAAAAATTGCTTGGCATGAGCCGAACGATATGCCAACATCATCAGCAACCTCTCTGATAGTGATTCGACGATTATCCAAAATCATTTTCTTCACTGCGTCAATGTTTTCATCGGTTGTTGACGTGCTCGGGCGACCAGGACGAGCATCGTCATTGACATATTCTCGGCCGTCCTTAAACCGGTTATACCACAATTGAACTTGTGTTCTGCTCATAGTAGCCTCGCCAAAGGCCACAGTCAACATTTCAAATGTCCTTGCGCATTTAATTTCATTTTTTACCCAAAACTGAATACAGTTTCTTTGATCCATTTTTTGCGAATAGTACAAAATCGAAGAGCACACCAAAACACGACTAACCTTTTTATCTGTCAAAAACAAACTGACAATCCAAAATGGTTGGTATTGCCAACATATATAGCAGACATGTGTACCAACATAAAAAAAATGCGAACATCGAACATACGTAACTCACGAAAAGATGAAAATAACAGTTATCTTTTGATCACACCTCGTACATATACCAATATTTAAATACATGTACATATAAATAAATCCCTGTACATATAAATAAATACATATATATATATACATATACATATACATATACGTATACATATACATATACGTATACATATACTTATCCATATACATAATCATATACATATACATATCCATATACACATACACATACACATACATATACATAACAAATAAATAATTTCTTTAAATATTCATACCCGTAAAGAAATCATCTGAAGCCTTCTCTGTCTTGCTCCATACCGAGTTCTTCTTTGATAGTGGCTCTCGAATATACAGTTTCTGTGTGGATTTAAGTGTCCCAAGCAGAGTTCTTCTATAATTTTTTCTATACATCATCGTCATCATCATTGGCAGACAACCATTGTTGATCATTACCGAGTTATTAGCCTGCGCCAGTCGTCGCCACCCACCCGGTGGAAGCGATTCTATATTCAGTTCCTCAATTTTCTCCGAATAGAGTATTCTATCGACACTGTATCTAACGCTTATATGAATGCCCTTTGGACACCTCTGCTAGCTCGGCGAGAGAGACACACGCATATAAACAATACAAATCATATAAATGTTTAGATAAATATGTACTTAATGCATAAGTTAACGAAACTTTCGCTGGAAAATCCACATGAGCTGATGACGAAGCAGACGATGACGGTAGTGCGAGCGCACTACACCACACCAGGCGAAGAGCTTGAAAATTATGCATGACATACTTCAACTTCAACAACTTCACTTGCGTTTTTTTCACTTTCTCCCTCTCCTCCTTTTAATATTTCGATACTTCACTTCGTAATGTCAACAACATTTGCAATGCTAAAACTCTTCAAACAAATGTATGCGATCGTCGAGATGTAAACTTTGATTTGGGAGCCCCCTAGCTCAGCCGCCGAGCACTTAATGCATCCTCGTACCCGTATGTACCTTTCAGAGATGCCTTAATTTCGTTCCACAACAGCAATAAAATAAAATATTTATTTTACTTTATGCTTCAAGTAAATACTGCGAGAGCAGATTTTTTTCCCCGCACAAATCGCTTTACGATAAAATGCACTCAAGTGTACTGATGTGAGCGAGCGCAAAGGCGATGATGTTGATAATGATGCGCTCTACCAAACTATCAAACGCCACAGTGCGAACTTCACATGCACGCAAATGCATACTTCAGTGCATACAACCAGGATGGAGGGGGTGAGTTGCTTTAAGGATACAAATTGCAACAGCAACAAAATCCTTTTCAAAATCCCTCAAACGTCAACTGCATATACACAGATGCACTTGCATCCACGCACATGCCCACATTTGGAAGCGATTGATTGAAAATATTTCAATACAAGAAAATAAAAACAACACGAAGAGAAAGGAAATTCATGTAAAAATATTGCGCCAGTCATTGAAGTGCATTTGGTGAGAATTCACTAACAAAAAAAAGGAAAATATAAATTTAAATTAATTCCCAATAAAGGAGTTTGTTTTATTACATACAATATTCAGAAAGCTGCATTCCGGAATTGTCAGGAAGGAGAAAATACTTAAATTAGGTTAAAAGTATAATTATTGCAGAAGTGAGTTCACGACCAACCCACTCGGATCGCTGTGAAATTGACAATGTTCCAAGGGTGTATGATAATTAAGCAATATTTGAAGTGTGAAGGTCATCATGAAGTTGAATGACTCGTGGCGTCATTGCATATTGTTCACTTGCTTCTAAGGATGTTTAGCTTAGACTTGCAAGGACGGCACGAAGAAATGTACTTCCTATACCACGATCACATAAGTCTATTGTACATATATATAAGTTTACGTGTACACTTTTTATACAGACCGCAGGAAATGATTGAGTAGACATCATTCAAGTCAGAATTGCCCACTCTTCAAGGCAGATTCTTAAGTTTGACATAGATGGTCTTTATGACTTGCCATAAATTAGTTTTGCCTATAAGTAGTAGTTTAGTAGTAGTGCCTATAACTTACTTTTATATTCGGATATATGACCAGTCAGAAGCCATTGTCCTTAGGGTCCTTAAGTAATGCCGGTCTACCAAACTTCCCGACTTTTCGGGAATTTTTCATTGATTGAGTTCCGTTGATTGAGTGACGTGGTGAGGGTCAGTAGCGGTTAGTTGAGTAATTAGTAATCTTTGCCCATTGTGTAGTTAGTAATCTTTGCCAGTGTCCTACACAAAATGGGTTTACTTTCTGATGTCATCATTGAATCTTGTACACTCTTAATCCAAAAAATATCGAAAAGCTTTTTGCTCGTCAGCCTCGTCATTGGTTCAAGTCTTCTCTTTCCATCCGGAGGCTTTTCGCAGCGGTATAAGAATCTTTCAAGTGGCACGCTTGGGTATTCGTACATCTCTCCTATTATTTAATAACTCTTGTGTACTAATAACACAAATATTTGGCTGCCTTAACATTTTAGCACGCTTCTAAACTTCTTTTTAGAAGGAATGTTTTTGAATTTGTTTTTTTTTTGGAATTTTTTCTAAATATTAATTCAAATTATATATTAAAAAATGAACAAAAGGAAAAGGTAGATATGCTTCGTTATTATTCAAAACACCTACGCCCCCTTCATAAGCACAAAAATGAGAAAATATTAATAAAAAAAAACCTACAAAAATGAATTATTTAAATGCTTCTTTTGCGAAATGCACAAGTGTACTTAAAAGTTGAAGAAGAAGAAAAAAGCGAAGTACTGTCTTCCAACTTGGAGCAACTCACCTCGGGGTACACCAACACCACCAACACCACCACCGCCGCCACCGCCACGGCGAGTGAGAGTACAGTCGCAACGTGAAAATCATGTTAAGAATTTTTAAGTGGGTGTCGTAGAATCGAAAAAAGCGACGCAAGCCTCAAGCTAGAAACAAAGCGCGAGGTATTGACGCCAAGCGTTTTGTATGGGAGCATACTCGTACGTCTGAGTATATGAGCAGAGTGTGTGCGTGGGCAAAATGTATATGGAAATAGCTACAAATATAGCATAAAAAATTATATAAAAAGTTGAATGAACCGCGCTTACATACCATTTACAAATTACGAGTATTTATATGGCTATGAATGTTGCGAGTACCATATTAACAAAATTATGCTCAGTACTCCTTTGCAGGTGCTGCTTTTCTGCTGCTCCCTCTCACACATTTTGTGTTTATCTAATTCCAAAACTAATTAAAATCAATTTAAAACCTCGCCTGTTGTTTTTTTCTTCCTTTCTTCTTTCCTTTTATAATTACGTAAGATATGCAAATTATGCCACACACGCACACACATCCCGAAGAACTGTGTCTAACTTTGTTTTGATTAATTGAGCGTCAATGTACTCCAGTTTCCTTTCTAACTTTTTATGTAAATTACTTTGTAGCGTCCCTTTTGCTCTTGGGTTTATCTAAACTCTAACCTAAATGTTGCACTACCCTTGGCCGTCAGGGTTCTACCCGGAATTAATTGCAAAATTATGTACGCTATTTTAATGTGAAAATATTTTTGCAGCACAAATGCAGATAAATATTAGAAAAGGTCTGTTCACTTAGTGTCGAGAGCAGCCCAAATTACGGACTGCGCGCAATAAATTGTCCTGCATTCTCTCTGCTTATATGGAAAACAGTTCATTTAAGAACATAGTGATAAAGAAATGAGGTTTTATATGGATATGAGATGAGGCAACTGCTCTCCATTGGGTTAGAATGGAACTGAAAGTAACCATGGTGAGGAGTTTTTCATATACTCGGTTCCTTGAAAAATATATAGGATACAAATGTCGCCTAAACTCGTAGAAAAGTAGTAAAAGCTACTTGTGTGGAATTAGGATTAACAGGATAGCCACGGTAGTCCTAGTAACTGTCTTTGATCATTCCTATAAAATAGTGAGTTGTGGTTCAGCCTATATTTCAGGCACTGCTTTCTTCTTTCTGTGATTTATATTATCTGTATAGAATCTGCTTTCTGCAATCCACTTTCATGGTGTCTAGCAGTATCTTATTATATGCTTTTTCTTACTCCATTGTACTACAGATGATGATGGCACGATTATGGTACGACCGTGGTCATATGTAGAAAACCAAATCTGTAGTACTATGATATGCAGAATCCACCAAAGCATCAAATAAAACACCTGCTTCGATTTCCTGTATTTCAAGCTCCCAGAATATGAGGAACAGAGTGTTGCGGGAATGCCCGTTCAATTCTCAGTGGTTAGCTCTAAAAGGTACTAATAAAGCTTGGCTACCATTAATAGGAACTTTTATGCCGTAGAAAAATGAACTTCTTAAATAGTGTTTCCACGAATACCTCCCTGGACAGACATAGTTCTCTGAACCGACATAATTCCCTGTTGGCTCTAACTGTGGAAGAAGTTCTTTAACTTCTCCGAGTATTCAAACACTTAACACTGAAGAACTGGAAACTATTTCGTCAGTTAATGAACCGCTTGGTTGTTTTCTGCTTCAATTGTTAACAAAAAATGTTCGATTCTATATTCTACCAGTGGAAACATTTACTTCTGGAGTGTTCACAGTTTATTGTAAATATTTTACACTTTACACCACCATTTTCTATATATCGTGGACATTTTACATGGGGTTTTAAAGCTTCCCTGAAATATTGAAGGATTCCATGGCTTACAATTTTGTGGCTTGTTTTGTGGCTTGTTCTTCATCAGTTCAGTGAAAAATTGAAATTGTAGACTTTCAAAATATTCCACTCAATGAACAGCAAATTTATGCTTTATTATTGTTTTGATTTTTTTTCTTCACTGACAAATTTAAGTTGTTCGAGTAAATCAGAGTCTTCCTATGATGCATTCTTATGATTTGCGGAAGCAGTTTGACCCAAATATTCTCTCTCATTTTATAGTATAAAAAGTTTTTGAGAGAGAACTTGGCAGATACCGTTGTCTCTGATGTAATGTTCCGCTCTATAAATTTATCACATATTCACATATTGTCACTGGAATCATGTTATTGAAATGTTGACTGACATATCACAAACTAGGTTCAAATTATCGGCACTTAAAGTAATCAATCTTCATTTAGCCCTCCAAAATGTACGCGTCCAAAAATTTCAATGTTCTTCTCGACTACGCTGAGCTATGTTGCAACTTCTACGACTAAATTTAACAATCGGAAAAAGGTACTTAATCTACCATGAGTGCCGAAAATAAGCAAAAAACATTGTCCTACAATTCAGTGCACTACCACATCTATAAAAAAAAACACAATTTTAATTATTTTCATAATATTTAATTTACAATGTAGAATAAAAGCGGATTAGTTTAGCATATGGAAATGCATGCATGTTTTTGTTTATTTTTCAGCTTAGAATCTACGAGTATTATTGTTGTTTTGCTTAGCACTTATCGTACCTGAGGAGGGATTTTAAATTTACTATAAAATACATATAAAATATTTAAACTGTTTTGTGTGCTTTGGTCTTAAGACTTGACCCTTTGCTCATACTTACCACTTTATTATTCATAAACTTCTTGCCACAAAGGCAGTTTGTGTTCCCAGCACGAGAAGGAGGAAGTTCCCTCCGAATGCTCATAGTTAAATCCGATTGTGGCGAGTGAGAGGATGCTCGAACGTTTATGAGTTTGGTTTGTTTGTGCACGGTTGTAGAAGTAAGAAATTTTGTTTACGAATATTTAAATGGATATTAAAATAAAGAGCGAAGCTAAGTCTTTTGGAGACCATTTAAAAAAGGAGCTCCGTGTATACCGAACAAATTTATGCTGCGCTTTAATTACTCCGCATATAATGAAATCACAATTTACCATTTGCACCAACAGGACTTAAAAGTTGAGCAAGCCTATGTTAAATATTTAATAAGTGATGAATATATAAACATATATTTTCTCTAATAAATAAAGCGAATCATTCAATGAGTCACAAGAAAAAGAGTACTAATTAATTGTGATAAATATACTAATGCCAAGGAATAATCCAGCTTCCAATATGATCTTCAACTCCGTCCGCAAATGCTACTTTATAGGTTTAATCGACCGAAAGTGCATTCCACTCAGTCTCAATTTGAGTTTGTATGGGAGTAAAAAGGCACACAGAGCCATAACTGAGAAATGCTGAGTCAATGACATAATTTTGGTTTCCGGTCAGTAATTCGTTTGGTCCTGTGTCAGAAATGGGTGTGCTAGGATCGACCTGTGGAATAGCGCTTCCTTTGTGAAAAAGGCAATAATCATTCTTCCAGAAATCTGCTAGTTTCCATAGACCCTCTCTATTAAGCGCCTGGGTTGACTGTTTGACCCTCCGGAATTAATTTCATGTGGATAGAAATATGGTAGTAAAAATGTCAACTTTGTATTTTGTGCACTTTTGAGAGATATATTCTATCATGTTTCAACGCGTCCACGAAGGGAAATTCTAGACCTTGTGGGCTAATTTATGAGTCAAGCTCAATATTCCAATTATCCTTGCTTCTTTGTGAAAAAGGCAATAATCATTCTTCCAGAAATCTGCTAGTTTCCATAGACCCTCTCTATTAAGCGCCTGGGTTGACTGTTTGACCCTCCGGAATTAATTTCATGTGGATAGAAATATGGTAGTAAAAATGTCAACTTTGTATTTTGTGCACTTTTGAGAGATATATTCTATCATGTTTCAACGCGTCCACGAAGGGAAATTGTAGACCTTGTGGGCTAATTTATGAGTCAAGCTCAATATTCCAATTATCCTTGCTTCCGATATGTCTCAAGCAAGTACAACAGGTTGAGTAGGTTGTTCTTTTTGAAGGAAATGCATCTTCTTTGTATCAATTCGTATCGTGACTCATCTCATCTTCAGCACAATATATAAACGTTGCGAATAGTTTGTGATACATGTATAAATCATGACCCAACTGTCTCTATGACCCACCAACTCTAGAACCCATCAGTAGATAATGGCCCATCTGTAGATCATAAGAAATCTGTAGATCATGACCTATCTGTAGTTCATGAGAAATCTGTGGATCATGACCTATCTGTAGTTCATGAAAAATCTGTAGATCAATACCAATCTCTCTCTCTCTATCTCTAGCATAATTGGCGATTACCCATAATCATTCTTTGACTTTGTCAACGTCTGTAGTTCATGAGAAATCTGTAGATCAAGACCTATCTGTAGTTCATGAGAAATCTATAGATCATGACCTATCTGTAGTTCATGAGAAATCTGTAGATCATGACCTATCTGTAGTTCATGAAAAATCTGTAGATCAATACCAATCTCTCTCTCTCTCTATCTCTAGCATAATTGGCGATTACCCATAATCATTCTTTGACTTTGTCAACGTCTGTAGTTCATGAGAAATCTGTAGATCATGACCTATCTGTAGTTCATGAAAAATCTGTAGATCAATACCAATCTCCCTCTCTCTCTATCTCTAACATAATTGGCGATTACCCATAATCATTCTTTGACTTTGTCAACGTCGCTTAAAGCGTGAAGATCCATCGAATCATGGCACATTTTCCACTACTTCATGGCCTATTTTAATGCTTTGACTTATGCGAGGGAAGCTTATTTTTCTTTAAAATGATTTGTAAATATTTTCCGTACAAGTTTCGATTCAAAAGTTTCGAATTTGCATCGTATTCAGATTCATAACTGTAAATCATCGCTGCACACTGACTACTACCGCTTTCCTCTGCTGCACAGCATCCTAACCAGCAATTTCTGCTTTCTGACTGCAATTTCGAATTAACGTTGACTTTCCCGCTAAATTGGTCCTCCCATTCCGTGGAATTTCATGCTCATTACAATCATTTTTATACTGCAGCAAAATTGCTCGTATCCATAAAAAAATCAAACGATTTTTTAATGCAGCGTTAAATTACAACATGAATTTGTGAAATTCCTCTGCGACCAAAAACAAATTGTTTTGAGAACTTAATGCCCCATAAAATCTCAGCTGGAAACTGTTCCATTTGCCTGCGCGCCGAACACAGACATCTAAATTTATAGAATGCACTGCTCGCTGGGCTGTTTTTTCGTCAAAAATTCCACAAATTATGACAGCGTAAAATAATTTCACCAAACATTTCGAAAACAACAAAAATTCCCAACGCCGAGCGCACCAACATAAACACGCCGTCATAGACAAATGCTCGAACATTCGTACAAGCCGGCACGAATGCAGACGGTAGAATTTTTGAAAATTTTCATAGTGCATTCCCTTGCTCAGCCACCCACCAATCCGCCCACCACCCGATCGCTGGCCTCACCAAAACAAAGCTGTAAATCATAGCAATTTTTAGAAAATATGCTGCGCGTGCATTTCCTGTTCGCACTTTGCACGAACAATATAAGAAGTATTCAGCGCTTAGCGGGGAAAGTTGTACTCGCACACAGAGCTGCAGGAGAACACGCACCAACGCCGCCAAACCGCACCAAACCGCACCCCTTCACTGCTTTTATCACTTCTTCCGATGTGTTAAATACAAGAGTGCCATAAACGATTTTTTCTTTTTCTGCTGCTGCTGCTGTTGTTGTTGTTCATGGCGTGCTACAAAGTCGCATAATGCTGAAATGCAATTTTGTGCTCATTGCGGCAAATGATGCGAATTTTAGAGCAGCATTTTGTATTTGACGAGAAATTATTTCGATAAAGTGGCAACGAAATAGCTTGTTAAATAGTCCAATAATACGAGTACCGAGCGACAGATTTATCTAGGTATACTAGCACGTAGGGTGAGAACTTGCTCAAGAGTGGAATGCTAATTACAGCAAATGAGAAAGAGATGAAGTGTTGAATTTGACGTTACGGTAGAAGTTAAGGGAAGTACTCAGTTGTAGCTGTAATAGCAAATGATCCATATTCTTGATCCTACGTATTGGATCTGTTATTTATTTGAGTTATTGAGATAACAATAAAATTTTTGGAGCTATATGAAATCTCTAGAACTCCTATCAGTGATATCTTCACTAGTTCCTTGTATTCCCAAAGCACATTTTGAATATTGGAGCCGTCTCAGTGGAAGTCTTCACATTATTGGCCTGTCTCCCATAACCGAGAAAGTTGGACAGAATGTAGGCTACTATTTTATCATTTTTGTTATGTTATAATAGAACCGGGAGACTTGTCTTTCTCACATTTAGTATTAATCTAATATATGTATGTCTAGAACCGAGAGACTTGTCTCTTTCACATTTAGTATTAATCTAATAAACTTAATGTATAGTACCGGGAGACTTGTCTCTCTCACATTTAGTATTAATCTAATAAATTTAATGTACAGCAAACTAATTTAGATGACTGGGAGTTTGCTTCAAAGTAGATTTGGTTTAGGTTATATTAAGATGACCCGAGAAACTTCTTGGGCATATAAGAAGTAGAGCTTAGTTATTGTTGTTGAACAATGTTTCTAAGGGAATTCATTGGAATATGCTGTTGATCATAGATCCATAGCCCTGGGATTTGTAAGTTTTATTTATATATTATATCTAATCTTCTTGCCACTATAATGAATTGTTTCCAAGGGTGTGGGCAAATGAGTTCTAGGAACTAACGACGTTTAGAAGAAGCTTTTCGGGACATATCTGTGGCAGGATTCAAACCAATGACTGCAACACTAGCATGTTTGCAACACTAACCCACGGAGACCGCAAATATAGAAATATTTAATAGATAAACGATATCTAGTTTCGGTATTTCTTTGATTTCCAAAGACGAGATTCATTAATTTCCAAAGACGAGATTCATTGATTTCCAAATGCGAGAAGCCCTGGAAACTAGTTTTTAGTACACGAAATTAAGGTGTCCTCCTTGATTATTGTATAGAATAGTATAATCCGCAACTTGATTTTGTATTATACCGGTTAATATAGTGGTAGAATCGTATAGTAATAAAATATCGTAATATAATTATATATTAAATTATATTATAGAATAGATATAGTTATAAAGAGGACATGCCACAGTTAGTAAAGGATTGTTTACTAAATTTCATAATACAAAATAATATATTATATAACATAATATATTATTTTATTATACAATATTATATTAGCAATAATATAATATTTTATTATAGTATGTAGTATAGGATATCATAGTATCCTTAGAGAATGGAAGCAAGAATGGAAACTTATACGAGTATAAGACTAAAATGTTGCTGTTAAAAATTTCCCCTGCATGTTTCTGCAATTCATCATTATAATAATAAACATTTTTTTATAATTTAATATAATTATTTGAATAAGTTTTTAATTATTTAAATAATATTTAATTTCATTTTCTCTCTTACTTTCAGGTAAATACATTTGATGATCCCTTATTACGCACAAAAACTATTCAGATTATTGGGTAAGTGAATAGCAATGCAGTACCATGCCCTGTATTGTAGTTGGCAGTTTCGTTGGAGTATTTGCTTCCATGCTCCGAGATTACGCGCGCCATCAGTCCATCGCATGTATTGTTTCAGCTTATATGAAAGCTACTCATATCAATTTTCAATTGCGACTAAATCTCGAAAAGCTATTCAAACATCGATTCGTGTTGTACTGTAATTGCCTTAAAAAACGCAAAAGTCCCCTCTGCTAACTCCCAAGGATACCATAAAAAATGCAACACTGCATAAAAAGCGCAGAAAATTCGCCACCCCTCATGTACGCTTGTCAAGTAAAGGAAAATAAAAGTGAAGTGTGTTTGGTAACAAAGCAACAACAGCCCAATGAAAAACCCTTTCGTTTTACGGTTATGAAGTTGCGGTTTTATGCACCGTTAGCTTTTATTATCGTAACACTTTTTTGTGTGCCATTATTCTGGTTGTTGTTGCTGTTGTTTGTTGCTTTTTTTGGCGAACAACTCCGAAGTGAATAAATAATAATAATAAAAAACGATGCAGAAACAAACCAAAATTTTGGAGGAAACAGCAACAACAACAATAATAACAATAATAACAGCAAGCAGAGCAATAAAGTGCCAACAAAAATCACACATCACACATAATTTCTTTACTCCTTTTTTACCGTTAAGTGCAAATGTTTGTTTAAATGCTCGTGCCACGCTGTTTGGGTGTGTTGGTGCTGCGTTTGCTGTAAATGTGAATCTAGTAAAACCACTGCACACGAAATCACAGTGCTCCACTTTTTCAGTTTCAGTATTTAGACTAAACGTTCGGCCAACTTTTAAATGAAGAAACGAGTAAATTTGTACACATTGGAAGCTGGCATTAGGGGTGTTCACAATTACGAAAACAATGTGGTGCTTTTTTACAGAGATTACTTGTATATCGATAGTTGTCCCATGAAACTAGTACAAAGCCTTCATATTGAATAGCAACATGTGTCTGCAGAAGCCTTTAGACAGTTACTGAGCTGCTATTCCTTTTATTGCTACAAAAACTGAAAAACTATTGCATTCAAGGTACTCATCACAGGTATAAGCAAATTTGAAGTATTTTCAAGAAAAAAACTTGGTTACAACAACTTTTAATTTGAGAGTAGAATCATTTGTTTGAGAGTAGAATCATTTGTTTGAGAGTAGAATCATTTGTTTGAGAGTAGAATCATTTGTTTGAGAGTAGAATCATTTGTTTGAGAGTAGAATCATTTGTTTGAGAGTAGAATCATTTGTTTGAGAGTAGAATCATTTGTTTGAGAGTAGAGTCATTTGTTTGAGATTAGAATTATTTGTTTAAGAGTAGAATCATTTCTTTGCGAGTAGAATCATTTCTTTGAGAGTAGAATCATTTGTTATTGATATGCAATTATCGAACTAACAGCAATACATCGTGTGTTAACACAAGTCTGAGCTCGACTCGAAGAAGTTTTCAAAAATAACACATACCTCATGCAATCTGGGTCGATAAAGGATCCAGCTAACGATGTTTTTTACACGAATTTATGTTTCCATATCTTCATTGTAAGAGAAAGACTAATGTGCTATCCCCAATTTAATGAACCTTGTCTTAGCTAACATTGAACAATCTGTTACAAAGTATCCTCATTATTAGAAAGCGTTCAAAACAGTATTATGTCGATAAGATTTATTTTGGTGTATCCCCCATTTAATGGCCAGGTATAACCTGATACATTGAAGCAATCTGCTTGGCTCTTCATTCTAAACTTGAAATGGGCTCATGAAGTCTCCTGCAGCTGGCATCAAATACCAAATTTGTCGCATTGTGTGCCAGCATCACTTTTATCAATATCCAAGGTTTTAAAGTACTGTTAATATGTGAGCAGGCAGTGACTGTTCCAGAAATCCGTTGTGTAGCTCAACTACTCTTAATTTACTTCGAAGAGTTTTATCTGTAAAGGTTTATTGAAGGGTTGATAATTTTTTGCGTTAGGATTTCTTCTGAGTTTTAATCAGATTTCTATCTTTAATACTTCGGGTGCTGTGATAATAACAATTAGTAAAGTTCCACACGATGGATAACGTGACTTTGTTTATGTTGTCCAAATGACTCCATTACTTTAAATTTGTATTAGCATACATGCTTTTTTAAACTATACTTACTCGTCGTGTGTTTACATTCTCGTGAATTAAGCTCAGTAATTACTTTGTTTCACTATATTTTCCCTTAAGTATTTCTTCAGTTACCACTCTAATATCTTTAATTATCCTAAATGCTCTAACAAGACAATTAAAAAATACCTTTGGCTAAAAAGAGCTGCCAATTTCTCACTTTACTGCCATCATTTGTATTTGTCTTGGCGTTTGGGAAATTACCAAACATGAAATAAAAACTCCGAAACATAAAAATTATTCAATTTCGTGACGGATATAATTAACGTTTTTTCCTATGCCACCAGCAACAACAATTGCATAGCATGTTTCGATGAAAGCATTGTATTGACATTGATAACGCACAAAACGCCGCCATTTAGACAGCGTTTCGAGGCGTTACAACGGAAACCGTTGAGTGGACCAACAACGTCAACATTGATGTAATACTTCTGAAGTCATTTAGTAACGGACACAAAAAGAAAACAATGCCATGGTAACACACAAGCATTTTTTTGTTGTCTGAACTGTCATTGTTGTTGTTTGAATTGTCGGTAGTTATGAGGAGTGAGTGAGAATATGAAACTCTCCAACACGCTTCTTTACCGCAGATAATTAGCGGTGTTCGGCTGTGCATTGTATTCTTCCATTTTTTCCCTTCTTCAGAGTAGGCAAACTTTTCTTGATCCAGTCATGGGCTCGCCAAAAACTCCAAATTCCTCTCATATTTAATATTTCTCAGCAAATTATGTGCACAATGCTTACAAAGTACGAGTAGCGTGTGAGCTGGATCAGCGTTGTTTATAAAGGTCGTGGTTGGGCCGATTG
Organism: Clusia tigrina; assembly: GCA_920105625.2. Classification (NCBI taxonomy): domain Eukaryota; kingdom Metazoa; phylum Arthropoda; class Insecta; order Diptera; family Clusiidae; genus Clusia; species Clusia tigrina. The sequence continues at coordinate 405,060,208 of OV050030.1, forward strand.
CGTGCTTCCACTGTGTTCCGTATGAAAACGTTTGCAGCAAGTAATTCGATGATGATGATTTTTTAAATTGTATGAAATTGATGTGGGAAAATGAGGGATAGAATAAAATTCAGGCAGTTAAAATGAGCTTGTACGAAAATATTCGTTACTAACAATGGAATTCAATGAAATGAAGCCAACCTCCCCAGATATCGACAGCATGATACTTACAAGTTGTGTTTACTTAGAGTGATATTGTATTATATATTATATATTATAGTATTATTTGATAATTATTGCTTGTAGAACTGAATCAGCGTTGAACAACTTTGCGGACTTCGTTTTGCTGATAAATGTTAGGAATGATTTAAATATGTTGAGGAAGCTGGTAAAACTTCAGTGGAGTTTTGCTGTAATTAAGGTAGCTGTCTGAATCTGGTTCTGTTATAATGAAGACTGTTCCAAGTTCAATATCCTGATATTCAAATCGAAAAAACATGAATACAGTGGAATTCCTGAAATATTGAAATGAAGCTACTATCAATTGCAGTACAAAAATAATGTCGTTTGGAACCGCCCTCTGTGGTCTAGTGGTAAGCATGCTAGATTCACACCCCGAGGGTCGCAGGTGCAAATCCTGCCAAGGGTTTGGTCTCCAAAATGCTTCTTTTTATAAAATTCAATATACATATATAGAGATATATATATATATATATATATATTTATAGAGAGATCATATCGCGAAAGTAGTGGTTTAATGAAATCGCTGGTAATTGTTGTTGTATGGTAGCTACGCTTATGGAACACGCTGTGAATTGGGATCTAGCACTGAGCTATTTATTAAACAACTGTTTTCTCTGTTTGAGCTCTCTGTTTGCTCAGTGATAGTACTCATTCCCCCAACACCTGGCACTCATAATTAATTATGGTGTAAGATATAATAATGATAATACTTTCCTTTACTAAAGTAGCTTTTCGAAATGTTCTGTTTGCATTTACAAGTGAACCACTGAATAATCAAAGTTGAACTTTAATTTCACTGAACACCTTCTAATGAGACCCTTTTTTTAACAAATATCCCACTTGGCGCCATAGAGTTCAGGATGGAACTGCCACGTTCCCCCTTGAGCTCTTGTTATCTGGCATATATCTTCAGCTCAGGGCTCACTAATTAACTTATACGAGGTGTGATTAAAAAATAACCGTTATTGTGTGATCAAAAAATAAAGTATTTATTTATTCATCAGCAACTATCTTGTCCCCTTTAAAGTAATTCCCCTCAGATATAATACACTTATGCCAGCGTTTTTTCCAATCCTCGAAACACTTCTGAAACGCTTTTTTTTGTATCGCCAACAGCTCCTGTTTCGATTTTTCTTTTATCTCCTCAATCGTAGCAAAATGCTTTCCTTTCATCGGTGTCTTCAGTTTTGGAAAGAGGAAAAAGTCAGCGGGGGCCAAGTCCGGTGAATACGGTGGTTGAGGCATGAAAACGGTTTTGTTTTTGGCCAAAAACAGCTCCTGAGCGATGTCCATGCGACGTTGTTTTTGCTCAAAATTTAGCAATTTTGGAACAATCTTCGCTGCCGCACGTTTCATACCTAAAACATCCGTAAAAATTGCTTGGCATGAGCCGAACGATATGCCAACATCATCAGCAACCTCTCTGATAGTGATTCGACGATTATCCAAAATCATTTTCTTCACTGCGTCAATGTTTTCATCGGTTGCTGACGTGCTTGGGCGACCAGGACGAGCATCGTCATTGACATCTTCTTGGCCTTCCTTAAACCGGTTATACCACAATTGAACTTGTGTTCTGCTCATAGTAGACTCGCCAAAGGCCACAGTCAACATTTCAAATGTCCTTGCGCATTTAATTTCATTTTTTACACAAAACTGAATACAGTTTCTTTGATCCATTTTTTTCGAATAGTACAAAATCGAAGAGCACACCAAAACACGACTAACCTTTTTATCTGTCAAAAACAAACTGACAATCCAAAATAGTTGGTATTGCCAACATATATAACAAACATGTGTACCAACATAAAAAAAAAAATGCAAACATCGAACATACGTAACTCACGAAAAGATGAAAATAACGGTTATCTTTTGATCACACCTCGTATATCCTAAGTTGATCGGATTTGACACAGCTGGAGACTAGATTCCGACAGCTACACTTACCCTTAGTTCCACGAAACGTACGTATTACTAACTGCGATTTTACGTCATCATTATAACTTATTTCTTATTCCTTGCAAATCCTAACAGACTGCCGCGGCAGATGGAGGATATAGTAAGGTAGGATGACGGTTAGTAGGATAGATTAACGATTTATAAAATGCCCATTGTAGCATCCTTTATATTCGTCCTTATGGATTTGCATATCTATGTCTGGACTAAATAAGTCTTTCGTTCTCGTACAATCTCTTTGACCTTCAGCTGGCAAATGTTTCAGAAACGCCTGTACTACTGGCAGAACCCTCGCTGGGTTATCAGCACAATTTATTGTTGCTTTTTCATTATCTTCTCTTTGAGCTTTTACTGCAACAAAACATGAACAATTGCCGCTTTGTTTATATTAAATTTAGCGCAAATAAAATACTTTACTCCAACAATTTTCTGTTTGCTTATTACCGCAGTTTTTATTTAGGTCAAAACTGTGGGAATTCTGCTACTGTTCCATAGTTCCCACAGTAAAATAGTTTTTTTTTTGTTGTTCCCTTGTTTGTTTGTATGTTTGTGCTGTTCTGTATACAAAAGCAAATAAATAAAACTATAATAAAAAAGGAAGCGAAATAATTTTCATAAAACTTGCACAAATATGAAAAACTCCCTTTCGCAGAGCGGAGCAGTTTTATGCAAAAGTAATGTAATTGCAATGCTGCCGTTTGTAATGGAAAAGCAGAAATTAAAGAGTAAAATCAGTTTAACCGCCAGTGGCAGTTCTCTTTCATGTTTACCCTACATTTGTGCAGACCACGAACACCACTACTGAAGTGTGGGGAGCCAACTGCGGCATATTAAGAAATGGAGTGCGGTTTTATTGTTTCTTCTGTGAGCACTTTTAGTAGCAAAAATATATTTTTTTCTTGCAATAACATTCTTTGTTAGTTGGCAGCACTAGAAAGCGAAACAACTGGAAAAAGAAGCCCTTTTGAGCTAGAGTAATTTTGAAAGTTTGGAGTACATTTTTCTATTACCCATTTACCAGCAAGGAACCTGCAATTATCCAACGTCAGATCAAGCCGTACACCAACAAATAAACTTCACACAACTAAAGTGTCTGCCTGTGGGAGTCACAATACTCTTACTCGCACAATATCCTCGAATTTTTGACGCTCCATTTTGTTGTTTTGCCTTTTTGTGGAAAACTTTTTGCAATTTAAGAGCAATACAAAAAATTCCAACAAGAAAAAATACTAAAATTTTCCTTGGCTATTCAATAACAAAACCCTCGGCAACAATTTTCAAGCCTATTGTCACTTCAGAAATGTAATATTGACATCATCCCTGCCCACTTGCTGAACTCTCACTCTGAGTCGTTCTCTCGTGTGTGTCATTTGTGATATGTGTGTGCGCGCGTGTGTGCGTGTGCGTATGTGTGCGTGTGTGTGTGTTGTGCCAGCACAGGACCGAACCGTATTAAACTGTTGCTTTTTATTGTCTGGAATAAAAAAAATAAAGAAACCAAATAGAATAAAAGTGGAAAAATATCAATAACTATGGCAACAATGCCCACTCGACAGTGTCTCATGCAGTGATGGAAAATGACGCCAACGACAATGACGGCGATAGCAACAGTACAACAACACTAACTACAAATGTAGCAACAAATGCTCGCAGCATAGAACCGTTGCGAACAGACCGACCAACCAAGTTGACATTAAGGATGCCAAACAGTTGTCAACTTTTTGCACAGAAAACTGTCACACTCCGATGAAGATTTAAATTGAAAATCTAAAAAAAAGCTAATAATAATAATAAAAATATTGAAGACTACAATAGGAAGAACTCGTACGTTTATTATAGAAGAGCGTACAAATTTTGCAATAAATCGAACATTTTTGGTATCTCTCATAACTGGACAAGTGGACGGAGGATCTTATACAGCATTAGCTAATATAACAGAGACTCCAGAAAGTTGTCTACAATGTGCAATAAAAGAATACTCTCAGTTGACAAGATTTTTATTCAAATTAATTGATTTTCTCTGTAATGAATTTTGTTTTAGGACACGCGTTTCGCTTGACACATTTGAGCTCCCAGTCTGGCTTCTTGCAATGCTTCCATCCTATAAGGACAAGAGGAATACGACAGTAACTCTACCCTTGAATAAGAAACACTCCTTCGGGGAAATGGCTGAGTCTAGCTTAATTTCAAATGGCACAGAGTCTAAAAGAAACTCTCGAATGTTATAGTAGGTAGGTAAGGCGACCGCCTGAAGGGCGCACTTATGCCATCATTGATCCTTTGTGAAGTTATAGTAAAACAGCTGCCATTCAAAAGGCTTTGTACTGTTCTCTTATATACTGGCATCCAAACTTCCTCTTCGAACAGTTCAATGGCGTTGCCACAATTTAGAATCTTAAAGAGACTCTCGAAAGTTATAGTAGGTAGGTAAGCTGACCGCCTGAACGGCGCACTTGGGCCATCATTGACCCTTTGTGAAGTTATAGTAAAACAGCTGCCATTTAAAAGAATTTGTACTGTTCTCGTATGTGCAATAATGACTTCAAGTAATGAAATGTGATAGTTTAATGAAATTAAAACTTCATTATTACAAACTGCTCCAAAGTAAAGACGGTTCTCGCCTACAATAATCATCGTCACAAGTGATCTACTTACGCGTCCGGTCATCTCTATATCGTGCTTGATCTCTTCTGTGCTGTGATACTACTTGTTGTACAAGTGATGCTCTGGGCAGTGCCTATGGTGGGAATATTATTCTCATTGTTACCAGAAATCTAAATATATATTTAACTCCGACTTCGTGTGCCATCGCGAACATTTTCAGTATGGAAATCCACTATAACTACCATAGCCTTTTAATAGGCTGACTCTTAAGTGAGTGGATATAGGAATGGTTCTCATATAAAGCTCCATGCGTATCTGTAATAATTTCTGTATAATTTAGTGTCTCCACCAAAAGTCAATAATGCCGTGACTTCGATTCAAGTACCTGCTGAAAGTGGCACTCATACTTCGCTCTCATACTACCACCTACAGACGTCATTTCTCCGGAAGATTTTAGCTTACTCCTATGGTTATCTGTGGTTTTCAGGCTAAACTGATTTTTAAGCCGTATAATATTTTGTGATGATTTGTAATATCGACCCTTTCTTTGTTTCTATTATTAATTTTAATTTTATTATAATATTCATTTGGTGTTTATGGTTTTGAATGCAAATAGAAGCATTTCATCTCATTGTTTATCGGAACTTTCGTATTTAAATCAAACACTTATCTTAAATTCAGAAATACTCCTCAATACTTAATATGTAAAGTCGAAGGTCCTGGTAGCCAGTATTTCTTTTTACAAGTATAATAATTATTGATAATACCAGGACATGCTGGCATAGAAGGGAACGAGATTGCCGATGAGCTTGCAAGGAAGGGGGCTGCAACACCCTTTATTGGCCCAGAACCCTTCTGTGGTGTAGGCAAGGGCAAGCTGTTCAGACAGCTTAGGATCGATGAGGGACACCATAGGCACAAACACTGGATTAACACACCAGGCCTAAGTTTATCAAAGAGTCTGCTGTCATACCACCTAAAGATATTCGAATCACTCATCAATCTCTCTAAGAATAATCTTAGGATGATGACAGGCCTACTCACAGGACACTGTAAACTGAACTCACATATGGTGAGAATGGGGGTCACCTCGGAAGGTTCCTACAGATTCTGTATGGAGGAAGAGGAGACATCTTTGCATGTGTTGACAGAATGTCCGGCTCTCATGCACACCCGCAGGAAATACTTGGGATTTTTCCAGGGCTCTGCCAGTGGTGTTAAACCTCTGGAGCCAAAACTTGTCATCACGTTTATCCAGAGGATAGGACTCAAATATGTACTTTGAACCTCTGATGGGGGGCAGAATAGATCGAAAGGTCGCGGTGCTTAAATCCCCTATAATAATAATAATAATAATAATAATAATAATAATAATATTCTTAATAATAATACTTAAATATGTAACAGAAGTACTTATTTCAATAAATGCACAGATCCTAGTAGAAAGTTGTGTACCTTCTTTCGAAACACAGGAGGTGGAAACAATTAAATAAATAAACAAGCAAATCCGTATAGTTTAAAATATTTAACGAGAATTCTTTCATTCTTTCATTTTTTAATTTTTGTTCTTTTTTTTGTATACAAATTTCCTCTTCAATTCTATTATAATATCAATACAATGCAATGTTTTCTACTGTTCAGTTTGTTCACTGTACTCGTAATCCGTGCTCACATAAATAATACGCATTAGTTTTATATGCGTAATTCTCCTTGCACATACTCCTGAAGTAGATATTAAAGTTGAATTTCAAATTGTTCCAACTTGTGAGTGTAGTATGCCAGGAATCGGAGAGTTCCTCAGCGTATGCAGCAGGATTTTGAAGGGTGGTTCCTGCTCTCCGTTTATTGTAATATAATGCAACATGTCACAATTTCTTCATCCACTAAACTTGTAACTATTTTCGCACAATACCATCTGCAGCAGCGTATTCAGCGCAAATTTACTACTAGTACCTTTCCATGCTTTAATTTCTACCGCCGCCATACCAGCGCACAACCATAGTTTTCACATTTATAAAATATTGTAATTTTTTTTCCTTTTATGCCTATTTGAGCTCTGTGCCGGTTGCGCGGAAAAGGGAAATCTTAATAAAAATGCCTTTTTCTCGCATAGCATACATCACTGGCATGAATGAAATGAGTTTTGCTTCTATTTTTTACTATTACTACTACTAACTACTATCACATTACTCTTGGCATTATTTTGCCTCATGTCTGTGCTGTCAGTTGGCTTGTGTGAGGAGCTCTACAAACATACACACACATACGAATACCCAAACATACATGCTTATGTGTATTTGTGTGTTGGCAAATGTTGGCAAAGGAGTGTGTTTCCTGCAGCGCCCGAGATTGTTTGCCGCTGTTAGCGAGAAATTATTGCTCATACATGCACACACACACCCATGCACATACCCTCCAATACCCACACTAATGCTTGCATATATGCACAAATACACATAAAAGCGGGTAAAAAATTGCAATAAATATGCCTCTTCTCCACAAAAATAAGGACGAATGAACTGGCACAACTTTCTACGTAACACAACATCATTCATTTCAATCTATTTTTTTCTTCTGCCTTCCTGGCTTTGGCTGTGAGTGCATTGCTCCCATTTTCCGCTTGCCAGTGTAGGCCTCGTGTGCTCATACAGCTCGAATTGTTTGTTTTTGAATTATTATTGAAATAAAAAAGAATAAGGATGCGATGATATGGTGATATGTTGATAGGGAGGAGTCAGGAGTGTGGGAACGTTGTTTGTACGGGGCGTATACGCAACCTTGTCGAACTGATTGAGGGTCCATTGACAGATGTTGTCCAAAATTTCAAATCAATGTTGTGATATACCAGACAGAAAGACAGATAGGCAGACAAGCCTCGGCAGAGGCGATGCTTAATATACTCCCCTTCCTATCTAGACTCATATTCAAAGTCAATCATAGTGATCATATGCAAGTTGGCTGGTCAGTCTGGAGTTACTTTGTGCAGTACAAACCAAAAATGAGAAAAAAAAATAATGAAAGGTTTTGCAGGAGTATTTTCACATATTCTCTTGTGTTAGGGTGTTTTTACATACCAAGTCTGTAGTCGAAAAATGTTACCCATATCATTCTACTTTGCTTTCAATGATAGGGATTTACATAGAATCACTGTGAAGTTTGCCTGAATTGTAGATGGGTCCTTTTCTACTATTTGTGATAGGTGTTATAGAGTGGAGACATGTTACACAAGCATCTGCTCACTGACTTTAGAATAAAGAGTGGAGACATGTTACACAAGCATCTGTTCACTGACTTTAGAATAAAGAGTGAAGACATGTTACACAAGCATCTGTTCACTGACTTTAGGATAACGAGTGGAGACATGCTACACAAGCATCTGTTCACTGACTTTAGGATAACGAGTGGAGACATGCTACACAAGCATCTGTTCACTGACTTTAGGATAAAGAGTGGAGACATGTTACACAAGCATCTGTTCACTGACTTTGGGAGTTTTAAAGATATGATCAGAGAGCTCTTATATTCATTAAATAATAATTCAGTGAAGGACGGGTTTGAGGGTAATATCACAATGCACTTTCTGCAGGGACTATACGAGTATAAAGCGGCTTAAGCTTACAGATATTTAAAACTTAACTGGAGCGTAAACGTAACCTGACTTTAAACGAATCAACTCATTAACATATCTGTAAAGGCAAACCGTCTGCATGACATTTATATGGGAGTGATGTGACCATGGACCTAAAATGCACCCACTTTCAACCAAACTATATTTTTACTTTAGTAAATCAGAAGATATTTCCAGACAGACCATAATCAGATGCCTACTTTTTGCTCCAATGTGGATTATTAAGGTTCCTCTGCCTTAAAGAGGAAACCATTTTGAAGCTGACGCTGCATTCTTCGAACTTCAATCTTATATGTTTGGTAGGGGTTTCTACATATGTCTATCAAGTCCTCTACTGATATTCTTCATTTCATTAAAGTATTCAGGGGAAAAGGAAACAACAAATAAGGCCGATATTACTAATGACTGAATGTGTAACCCTTAGCTTGGCTATTCCCATTCCCGCCGCTTTATAAACTGCTTTGTACAATTTGTTATTTATATGAGAGTTATTTGTGACCCAACACCCTTTTCTATTTTATTGGAGAAGCTTTGAAAGGAGTGTCGGATTGCTACCCAAACTATTGCAGAGGTCACCTCAAGTTTATAATTGGCATAATAATCGATACCAGGGACAGTGTCGCAGGCATTGGGTTTGCTTTGTAATTGATTGGCACATCCGTACCCAACTTTTCTATGGAGCTCTCAGTTTAGATGTCATCCTAATTATTTTGTTGGCATAGTCTCGCCAATTGTTGTGTCAAATATTCCACAATTTGTGGCTGGCACATTTGTGGTGATTTCGATATTTGATTCTGCGAATACAAAAGATGACGCACTTAAAATTGAATTTGCGTTTCTTTAAAATTGCATAACTCACAACTGTATTTGAACTAATTAACCGCACATTTGTTACACTTCATTGCATACTCGTACAACAGTGCATAACAACTCACTACCATACTTTGATTTTTGATTATTCTCTGAACTCATGGAGTTCCTGCATTCCACTTGTTGGGTCTAGATATGTTAATGCCAGTCTAAGCGACTACAGGAGATCCACAAACATTGCACGCTCACTGCATCCAAATCTCATTCTCTGCACAGTTTTCCACTGCTAATTAATGTGAAAATGCAGCATAGTTGCCAGGACAATCGTCAATAAACCGAAAACTGGTGCTTCTGCTGTTTGCACTGATTGTTGTATCCGTAGTTGTTTTGAGTTTCAAGTGCCGACGCCGTAACCATGGCACACAATTCCTACAGCACCAGTGGCACAAAGTTAATCGGCGTTGGCTTAACGTGAAACTGCAGCATCTGTCATCCTGTGCCTTACCTTTATCCCTCTTAAGTCTTTGGTAATTGGGCATTGCGGGTAGAGTTTCGTAGTTGGGGTTGTTGTTCGTGTTTCTAATGCAATTGTGTTATTTAAATTCCTTCGCTTATGATTGTCCCAGCGCTGTGCCATTTTGCCGTTTGCTGACGAGCAAATTGTTTTGTTTTTATTGTTATTGTTTTGGTGTGCCGTGTGCACGGTTCCTGAACGTACTTCAATTTTAATTCGGTGTGACACAGCTTAGATGGTTTTATGGTAAAACAATCAGCGCGGTCATTCGTCAACTTATTCCCTGCGGATGATTTTATTTGAAGTAATAATGATATTTAAGATAAGCAGACTGAAAGTGCATTATGCTGAACTGTAGATAAAAACTAGAGGCCATAGGAGCTTAAGTTTGCTTTCTCGTACAAAATATTCATTGGGGTTCTTTTAGAAAAAATTGTTGATTAAATTCATACACAGACTGATTTAAATCATATTGGGAATCAGCCTTTCCTCTGTGTGTTGGTTCTGTTGTAGGTTGGTGTTTTTGTAGTGTGGTTTCTGAACTGTATTCATCACTGCTATTCATCGTGTGTAATAAAGTGTTTCCTATGCTGGATGCGAATTTTCCTTGCGAGCTGTTTATGAGTTTGTCATCAAAGGAACTGACCGTATGGGGAAAATGACCCATACACACCTATACATTTGATGATAGCTTTATCTTGTCCACGAAACTAAGTTTTACAACTGTAAGCTCACGGCTTTATTATGTGCTATTTGATGCCCGATTTGCTTTTCTCAGGACCAGCAATCTTAACATCAGTGTCGATTCTTTCGGGAATGTGATACTAGACCTTAATTCACAGTGGAATGCAGAAGTCATATTACAATCCAGATATCGATAGTAACATGAAGTATCAATGTTTGGTGTAATCAATCTGTATTAGTGTGGGTTTTATAACTCTTCACGGTATTACTTACCTATGGATTTTATTACTCTTGGTGCCATTATGCATTCTTAATTTAGTTTCAATTAATTCAATTTGGTTGCATGAAGTAATGACGTAATACTATATTACATCTAGGATTGAAAACTTTTTAATAGGATATTATATCCTATTATTAATTTGAATAGTAATATTTAACCCACCATTCACAAAACTGCACTAACGCAGTAGCTGCTCAGATCACTGAAACAATAAATCTTGCCTCTGTATTTGATAACTTACTTTATACACCCCCTCATGATATAGTATTATACACTGTCTTACTCAGATGTCCATCACATTCCAACCTACCAATATCTTTTTCAAAACCAGCTTTTTTTTAGAAATTCGTAGCTAGATTAGAACAAAACTGCTTCGACTAAATATTTTTAAACTTGTAGCTTTAAAGCCAACTTCCCTTTAAAGTGGACTTCATTCTTTCACAGCCATCTTGCTTTGCACTAACACAAATAAAGGCACTTCCTATCTTTCTTCCTTCCTTCAGATGCGGACATAAAAACTGCTGTCTGTCTGACTGTGTGCTCGCCTAATGTTGATTATGCTTGTCTGTGGCACATTATGCACACATTTGCTCTGCTGTTGACTTTGTGTGTTCACACATATGTGCATGCATACGCATACATAAGTGAGCGGGTGGGCGCGAGTGTTTGCGAGTGTGTGCGAATATGGAAATAAAAGCGTGAAAAAGCGCACATTTCTTTTACAACAAAAGAAGGTGAGCTGGTACTACTTTTACTGCCACACCCTCCCCACATACGAGTACAAGTTCGCATGCACACATTTTTTAAAAATGACAAAAATATGCCCAATAAAATGGCGTCAAAGGAGCAAGCATACTAATACGCCCACACTCCCACACTCGACCAGAAAAAAGCGCAGTTCCGCCCGGGCAACTTGTCTGTCACATGGCGCATGCAAGGCATTCGGGCAAAAGAGCAATGTGGCATGTGCTCCTGTGCCGCCCGACGTCAGGCTGTAGTCAGATAAAGGGCTTTGGCGTATGTGTGTGTTTGTTTGTGGTGTTTGTGCTCCTCATTCAGTTGCATATCCATGCAAATAAGCTTTTCTTTAAAGTTCACATTGTGTTGGGGATTGAATGCAACCGCCAACGTCGCAGTCGCCATCGTCGCAGTCGCCACCGCCGCAGCTCACATAACCAGCTGCATGTGTCCAACCACACATCCTCGTATCTGAACCTATGTAAATGTTTGCTTATGGTTAAGCACACACCTACCTCCTTCTTGTTCACAGTAACGCTATCATTTTTCACCTATTTACATGTTGCTAAAGTATTTTCTGTGCGGTAAATGTGTGCAGCTTCCCCACAGCCCGGTGCCGTTTACTTTCAAGTGCCTGTGTTGATTTTGTTATAATTCTTAGCATAACTTTTAAGTGATATTTTCAGCAAATAAATTTCATAAATTTCCCATAAACCACACACAGTCAAAAACTCCACAACACCACTACAAACAGACTAACGACCGCTGCTAGCTGCTCTTCTCGATTTTTTTCAAGTACTCGTATGCTTATCCTTGCATAATGCTTGCCTGCTCCTTTTTGTGAAGTAATGGTATTTGTGTTAAACTTTCTGAACTTGCACCTTAAGAAAAGAAAATAGAAAGAAGGGAGAAAGCTGCGCAGAGGTTGCTCCACTACAGCCATTTGGCCCAGGCTCCTTAGTTTGTTGAAACTAAGATATCAATGGTAGTGCGGATGAAGTAATCTCGGCCAATTGAATCTTGGTCTTAGTCAGGTAGATGTGTTGGTTGGTATTTCTTCCTCGCTCCATTATCTGGAAAGCCGATTGGTCCAGGTTCTTTAGTTAGGTGAAAGTAAGATATCAATGGAAGTGATGATGAAGTATTCTCAGCGAACTGAATCTCTGTTTTAAACATGCTCGTTGGTATTTCTCCCTCTCTCTCTATTATCTGGACAGCCAATTGGCCCAGGTTCTTTCGGTAGGTGAAAGTAAGATATTAATGGAAGTGATGATGAAGTATTCTCAGCCAACTGAATCTCTGTTCTAGACATACATATGTTTTGGTAGGTATATCTTCCTCGCTCCATTATCTGGACAGCCAATTGGCCCAGGTTCTTTAGTTAGATGAAAGTAAGATATCAATGGAAGTGATGATGAAGTATTCTCAGCCAACTGAATCTCTATTCTAGACATACAGATGTGTTGGTTGGTATATCTTCCTCGCTCCATTATCTGGACAGCCAATTGGCCCAGGTTCGTTAGTTAGATGAAAGTAAGATATCAATGGAAGTGATGTTGAAGTATTCTCAGCGAACTGAATCTCTATTCTAGACATACAGATGTGTTGGTTGGTATATCTTCCTCGCTCCATTATCTGGACAGCCAATTGGCCCAGGTTCTTTAGTTAGCTGAAAGTAAGATATCAATGGAAGTGATGATGAAGTATTCTCAGCGAACTGAATCTCTGTTTTAAACATGCTCGTTGGTATTTCTCCCTCTCTCTCTATTATCTGGACGGCCAATTGGCCCAGGTTCTTTCGGTAGGTGAAAGTTAGATATTAATGGAAGTGATGATGAAGTATTCTCAGCCAACTGAATCTCTGTTCTAGACATACATATGTTTTGGTAGGTATATCTTCCTCGCTCCATTATCTGGACAGCCAATTGGCCCAGGTTCTTTAGTTAGGTGAAAGTAAGATATCAATGGAAGTGATGATGAAGTATTCTCAGCGAACTGAATCTCTGTTCTAGACATTCTCGTTGGTATTTCTTCCTCTCTCTCTATTATCTGGACAGCCAATTGGCCCAGGTTCTTTGGTAAGTGAAAGTAAGATATCAATGGAAGTGATGTTGAAGTATTCTCAGCGAACTGAATCTCTGTTGTAGACATGTAGATGGTTGGTATTTTCTTCCTCGCCGCATTACTTTTCGCTAATTACAACTGTTTTCTTAAAACTCTATGAATCTTTTGATAAGTATTCCTATCCCTTATCTCATCACTTGGTTTAGTATAAATTTCGAAATTGCTTTGTGAAATTTTTCTATCAACGATTTGAAGGACGAATTGTACCACCTTTAAATGCACAGAATCTCACCAATCGGTTTAGTGTGCTTCAAATTAGCAATTACATTCCTTTTTAGAAGTTTTATTTGTCAGGGTTTGGAACACCCAACTCTGCCCCATTAAATATCATAGAATCTCACCAATTAGTGTGCCTCAATTTATAAATTGCATGATTTGTTAGAACTTGTCTGTGGTTTGAAGACCGAATTTTTACGTACCAGCGTCTATATAATTTATGATGGGATTTTCTTTATATGTCTACTGGCAGATGTGGCTTGATTTTTTACCGATTTGCAAATCTCCAATCCTGTACCATAGCAGTAAAAAGTAGAATCGTTTGTTTCTAATACTAGAGAAGGGAAAAAATTATGCGTGAATCCGAATATATTTTGTGCGAACAGAGAGAAACGTTTCTTAAGATATCTGGCTGGGTGGGTTCGACCACGGTATGCAATTTCTCAGATTACTTTCTTGCTTACTTGACTTTTCCACATCTTATCAAACCAAATAGGACATTATTTGAGTATGAAAATTTAGGGTCCCTGGACTGTTGCTGCATGCCAATTTATTTTTGTTTCTTCACTGCTGAGTTTCCTTTCCTTTTAATCCCAAGCATGTATTTTGGCAAATTTTTCTTTAGCTCAAAAGTTTTCCAATTTTAATGAAAATATTTGACCACACCACAAACACACACACACACAAGTACACGCATACCCACACCACTTCAACTGCACCTAAAGTCTTAGCATTATTATGCATGTCATTCAACACCACTAGCAACAACCACAATGGCAAGAACGACAACACCGCAAGTGATAGAACAAACTTCAACTCTCTTCAAAGAAAATAAGAAGAATTTGGAAAATTTGCGCTAACTTTAGTCCTCATACTTTATAAGTATAGGAACCTACGTACTTAGCCACTGATGACAATAGTCGACAAAACCAACAACAACTACTTTTAGAACCATAACAACCATAGTCTTGGCTAACGATAGGAGTAAAAAAACAACAACAACACTTACGGGCAGCTTCTCAATGCACCCTGAGAGCGTAGAAAGCCAATTTTTTTCCTTTTAATACAGAATCTTCAATAATCGATTTTCATTGGGGTTTTCCTTTCGCTGCACACAAAAAGAAAGTTATAATAAATATTCTTTTTCGTTTATTTTCCCCCGTTTCCTTTTTTTCTGTCTTAAGCCGCCACACACAGTCCAGCACCGAGCGACCGGCAGCGCAGTTTCTCACTGTGGCTGCTCTGCTTAAAATTAAAACAATGTCGTGGAATTTCTTTGTTTTTACGACGAGCATGCGAAGTTTTAACCAAAGTAAGGATTTATCACACCAAACGAACTGCAAAGTGCAGAGTGGACCCGTGTCCTGTGTTAGGAGGTGGTGGATGGCTGGCCGGCGTTATTGTGTGGCTGGAACGCGCCATATTGTTGTCGATTTCTTGCCATTTGTCATTACGTGCTGCATGCGAACATGTGTGAAGTTAAGTAAGATAATGTGTGTGTGTGTGTGAGTGTGTGTGTGTGTGTGTGCGAGTGTGTGGTGGTCTGCTTTGTGGACATCACGTGCAGCCGCTTTTGAAAGTTTTTATACTGCGTTGCTTGGTTGGTATAAAGTTTTCTCTCCGCTCATTTCGATCACAATTTTCTACAAACTTTCAATTTTATGCGGCAGTTTTTTCGATCATTTTTTTTTCTCTTCTCTTCTCTTCATTTCTTTAATTTATTTTTATATTTTTCTTCTTATTGTTTTTATTGGTTTTTCTTCTATATTTTTTTCTATTTGTTTATTTTCTCTTATTGCAGAATTTGTGATTTTTCTAATTTTGTGGTTTGAAGAGTTTTACAAATAAAGTCACTGCTCTCTTAACTGAAAGACAATTTTCGTTCGTTCGTTCGTTCTTCAGTTCCTTTGTTTGTGTGCTGATTTTGCCAAAGTGTCAACGTCACCTGCATGACAATGAGCGACCTTTTCGCAATCATTTCAAAGTTATACCTATGTTCGTTCTGCTTTTGCTCAGCTATTCAGATGGAGTTGACATTTCTGTGTCATTTTATTATACCACACCCTTCAAGCCTCCATACGGATTAAGTTATTATAGAACAATTTAGTAGATATTTTGAAAGTCATTGTTTACACATGTGGAAAAAAGTTTTCAACATGACTCTTTCTTTCGTTATTCCATTATTATTTTTTGTTTTTTGTTTTTGTTTTTATTTTGTTGCCTCCCTTTCGATGCCCTTTCTTCGACTGATTTATTATTCTATCGTAAACGTCGACAAATTTGCACCACTGAAACGGCATTAGTCTTCTTTTCTAGTTTGTTTTCGTTACTTGAAAGCCTACTCACTGAAAAACGCAAATTCAGCAAAGCACTGAAGCAGTCCTAAGTAGGTCAGAGTGGGTGCAGGAGTATGTGGGCGAAAGCAAGGCGGAATGTATTCAGAGCTACTCCAAAAATAACACGCACTCTGCTAATTGAAGAGCAATGACAATTTGTTTTATGCCTGAAAGCATCTTGAGGGGAACATTTTTATATAATGCAAATGATGTTTTCAAATTAAAGGAAGATCATCATTGACGTTTCAAAGATATACCGGCAATTGTTCATCATCACCAATTACCATGTTTTGAGGCCTGCCAACGAGGGTTCTTTGGTTATACCGTGTTTGTACCTGCAAATACTGCAGTCGTCATAATTACTAATCAATTTGCCTTGGTGGCAAAGCCTATACAAAGGAGCTCACATCTTTGAAGTCTACGAACCTTCTTCTGATTGATGAGCAATGCCCTATGACCTGCAGAAAGATCAATTCAATTGTCAGCTAAATTATACATTAACGGAAACTTTGCTAACAAGAACACCGTATTACGTCATCACTTCCATCGCATCATCAAAAAAAAGAGAAGTGTTAATCACAAAATTTGCGTGTGTACACATTACGCAAGTGAATTTTGAGCCTGACAGAATTTATAATTAACTTTCGGTCGGTGACAGGAATTTTGCTGGTTTGTGCACGGCTCATTTTGCGCTTTCCGCTGTTGTTGTCAACTACAAAAAAGGATTTAATTAATTTTGATTGTTGCTACTTGAAGCGGATTTCCATAATTAAATTGCTTTAGACGCGCTTTCAACACCGCCAGAGCCACCACCTTGAAAAATGCTCCGCACGGTGCGAAAACAGCAAACCGAAAAAGTGTGACGCGCACGCAACCATAATTCCCAACGCCATATACGCTGCCAGACGCCCACTTACCGAGCAGCCGCTTATTCCACGACCAGATGGCAAAATTATTTATGTAAATGTAAATTGTTCCGAAGTTCAGAGGCAACTTTTGTGCCAACTAAATAAATCCTTTAAGTGGCGTGAAGGCGATTCGAGTCCTTACATAAAAAGCATAATTAATTGACACTAAAACAGAATTGAATATAATTATTTTGCACCTTTATTAAATTTTATAAATTTTTCAAATTAACACAAACTACTCGATAAATTGTAAAATCACCACAAGAATTTCCGCGGAGCCTTGCTTCGCACAACACCCTCTCAATCACAAATTTGAAAAGGCTTTGGTCGCCGGCATCTTTTGCTGACTGCCAGCTGTGCTGCTGCTGCTTCGTAAATTAAATTTTTAAGAATTTCTAATTAAAATTCCTTACTCTTCTGGTCCTTTCCTCTCTTTCCCCGTCTACCCGCTGCTCTGTGCGCAAAACTCTTGTAGTAATTTTGCTGGTTTTGTGGACGCCAGAAGCCAAAAAATAGAAGCAACATTTTTGGAGCTGCAAATGAAATTAACGTGATGACGAGTAAAAATCGTCACTTGCACGCTACAAAGCTTTCTAAAGTTAAACCAACAGCAACAGAGGATGCGGCAGGCAGCTCGGAGCCGTAGCAAGTAAATTTAAATATTTGCCTAACTTGAGGCAGCATCCATCCAAATTTTTGGGAAGTTGCACTTTGATGAGTCGAAGTGGCCGAGTGTTTACGGGTTTGTGGAATTGCCATGAACAAAAACACAGTCCTTAAAGGTTCAAGTCGGGCCTAAGAGCAGCCATATTCCTAAACATACTATCAAAGTGGACGTTCCAATTGAACTATGAGGACACTGGAACATTGATTTCCAAATTAGTAGTGGTGATACTTTCGATGCTGGTTCCGGCAAAGAATAGGTTGAAAACTATGAAGTTACGTTTAGGAGCAATCCTATTTCCAAACATGGATGTAAAGTGGGCGCTGCAATTAAACCATGAGGACACTGGAACATTGATCTCCAAATTTGTAGTGGAGATAATTTTGATGCTGGTTCCAGCAAAGAATAGGTTGAAAACTATGAAGTTACGTTTAGGAGCAACCCTATTTCCAAACATGGATGTAAATGGGGCGCTGCAATTAAACCATGAGGGCACTGGAACATTGATCTCCAAATTAGTAGCATTGGTAGTGTTGATACTGGTTCCCACGAAGAAGAAGGTTCTCTCACCTTCGATATTGAAGTTGATAACTATGAAGTTACCTCCCAGTATCTATGTTACAGGTTGATAACTATGAAGTTACGTCCCAGTTACTATGCTACAGGTCCCCGTTGAGCGATATGTTGAATACACGCATCTTGAAATGACGGATGTGGATAAAGGTCAGTATATGCAACCAGCTTAAAAATATTTTAAAAAATTATGCCAGTTTGCCGCGGCTCCACAAGACATTCAATGTGATACATCGTTTGGGATTGATTTTTATAAGAACCAGGGGTGAACCCAGAACAAGTTTCAGAAGGGGTTTTGCTTTTTTTAAGAGCATTTATTCAAACTTGTGATTTTTCGTCAAAGTATTAAGAAACTTCCTCTTTTTTCGGACCGGAAGGAGGGTGGTTGCATTTTCAACTCCCAAAACCACCCTCTAGGTGCTCACCGTGCTTCAAAGCTGGCAACATTTTTTGAACTCATTCGCTCCATTTGCGTATGTGGACTCGTAAGGGAAGTGAATGCTGCTTAAAAATATCTTCATATATTTTTGTTCATACATCTTTTCCTTCTTCTTCTTTCCAGCAAACTATTCAAAGAGAAATATGAAAATAAAAGCTCGTTAATTATGCTCTCTGTGGTGTTCTCCCACAGTGCAGTCTCATAAATTTCAAAATTAATATAAATTGTCTTAGAAATAAATCAAAGCATAAATAACTTTGCTATCTTATCGCCAAGACAATTTAAAAATAAAATAAAATTAAAAGAAAAAGAACAAACCAGAACAGAAATAAAAAAGTTGGCCAGAATTGCAATAATTCCAGTCATTAAAAATGTGGGCCCCCTTCGGCTGATGCCCTGCGACTGTACCAGTTACGGAGTTACAAAGTGAAAGCTAGAACCACGACCACAGCCACCCAGACACATATCGTACCGGCAGCCAAAAGCGGAAACTTTTTTGGAAAGCACACTTCAAAGTGCGTAATAATGTTTCACCCCCTCCCCACAAGCCATGGACATATTTTCGTAATAAAATTACCCCAGACTAATGCTAATTTACTGCGTTGCCAAGAATTTCCCTTATTTGCCGCAAAGGTTGTGGCTTGCTGCATGCTTGGGTGAATGGGGGCGTGGGTCTACTGCCCTCAGCCGCTGCTCCGTGTGGCAATTTTAACCCCCTCTGTAAACAGCTTTTTAATGTTCATACAATTTTGGTAACACGAATAAATTACAAATTTAGCGCCCATTTAGTGTCTGTTCCTGCCGCCTGGTCTGGCCTGCACTGAGCTGGAACTCTTGCAGACCCATTTCAACTAATTTCTCGGACAATGCTTTCAATACGACGCTACAAATGTGTGCGCTTTGCTTCCCATTTTTTCTCATTTCGTATTAGAAAAGGGTGCAGAAATTGCCAAGCTGCCAAAATAAAAGGCTCTATTAGATTGTTATGAGTCCTTAGCGGCTAAAGAGTGGCGCTGTGGTGGTGGCGGTGGAGCCTCTCTTCTATTCTTGAAGTGCTTTTGCAGCACAAATTTGTACCTTTGCGTAGCGTACAAATTTGTGCCTTCATATTTTATTTGCTTCGCTGAAATGCTATTTATTTTGTTGTAAATGGTGTAAACAATAAATTCAGGCTGGGAAACCTGTTGGTTAAAAGGTAAATGCCTTTGTGCTGACGGTACGTGCGGCCAGGCAGTGAGGCTCTGGGTCATAGGACAGGGAGCAAATTTTTAATGGGCCCAAGAAATATTTGCTTTTCATGTTTGTTGTGTGTTTTTGAAATTTTTGATGTGTTTTCGTTCAACTAAAAATGTATAGAAGCTCGCACAGAAGGCATCCACCTCGTTTGGGCAACATTCCTCCCCCACCTCCTTGCCATAAAACACTCACATTCTTTCAATTTAGCAAATAAAGGAAAATGCTTTTAAGTGCACTTGTAAAGGGTGAATAAAGTATTCATTTTAAAGAGTTAAGCAGCTCTTAGATATAAATGTCTTTAAGAAACGGAAAAGTTTCCCTAACTCCTGAATTGAAATGGAAACAAGTCATCAAGGCAAGTTATTTCAGCACGGAGCTTACGCACACAATTACGCTTAATTTGCATACACAGAGACACACTTTCTCCCTAGATCTTGCTCCCTCCTTGCTATCTCCCTATCTCTCTGTCACTCCCTCTCTCTCTCTCTCACTCCCTCTCTCTCCCTCTCTCTATGTCTCTCTCTCTTCATCTGTGTCTTCATCGCTGAGCCACTTAAGCAACTGACAATGAGAATTAATCATGCGATAACAAGATGTAAATGCAATTCATTGAATTCATTTTCGCCGCTATTTTTATATAGAAAAATCCCGCTTGCAGCTGCGTTGCCAACAACAACAACTGAAAAGACACCAGCTACAACAGCAACAACTACAATGGGTACAAAATTTGCCGAAGCAGCAGGATTTTACAAGACCATAGTTTGTGCGAAAATTAAATTTACGCCAAATTTGCACAGACAGCTGGAAGCGAAGCAGAGCGCAGCGCTGGCAAAGCTAAAGCTCAGGAATAAGTTCATGAATTGGATTATTATGCACAGCCACTATGGGAGGGAGGCGCTGCTGGAGAGGAGTGTGTTCTAGGGTGGTTCGCTAGTTAGTCGGGGATGGCAGCAATAAGCATCTCCGTCCATTGGCGTAACCCTCCAACGCCACCATTGTCTGCTAGCAAAATTGAAATTGCCCGCACTTACATTTCGTTCTGTTCTGTTGGGTTTTTTTTGTCATCTTCTGGTTTTTCCCTGGAAATTGCAGCGAAAATTTCCGTTCCTTTTGTAGCACACAATAAAACACCACTTGCCTGGTTGAGTTATACTTTATTAATCATGCTTACAACGCCAACGCTGTTGCTAGCACGCCATGTAGCGGCTTAATGTGCAGACTCGCTTAATGTGCAGAATCGCTTAATGTGCACATTCAGCGACTGCTTATATCTTATTTGAATATATACAGGGTTTGAATAACCTACAGACTAATTATGAAAATATATACAAGATGTGAATAATAACTTACAGACTAATTATGAAAATATATACAAGATGTGAATAATAACTTACAGACTAATTATATAAATATTACTACAATTCGGCCATCCTGACCAGGAGATCACCTGATCTCCAGATGAATATAAAACAACTTTAACCGTTTGATCCTGATCTCCCTTTGAACCATGGACGAATATTTGCAACGGCCCACACTCCTTTATATGGCGTTCGTGATTGTTGGAATCCGTCAACATCTGCGATAAGATA
This sequence comes from Clusia tigrina, assembly GCA_920105625.2. Lineage (NCBI taxonomy): Eukaryota > Metazoa > Arthropoda > Insecta > Diptera > Clusiidae > Clusia > Clusia tigrina. The sequence goes on from OV050030.1 coordinate 405,081,729, forward strand.
TCGATCATGTCTCAAAACTTTTGTAATTTTATACGGCCCTCGAAATTTAGGAATTAATTTTTTAGAAACTCCAGCGTGTGAATCGAAATTTTTGACCATTACATAGTCTCCCTCAAAATATTTTTTTGGTAGTTGCCGTTTTTTGTCTACATATTGTTTATTATAAGCTTGTGCTCGTTTTTGATGTAACGCAGCTTTCTCACGCAATTCCCCATGACTTAACTGTTCTTTACCTTGTTCGACTTCATTTAAACATTCACCTAACATATCTATCACTTTTCCTCTCTGTTTAATGCCAAAAAGCATTTTACTTGGATGTTCTTTTATTGTTCGATGCATTGAATTATTAAGTGTATACTCAACTGTTTCTAAGACAGTATCCCAATGAAGTCCCTTTTCAGGATCGGTCAATTTTGCTATCATTGGTCCCAAACTCCTATTCACTCTTTCGACTTGACCGTTTGCCTGTGGGGAAGCGGTTGCTACTTTTATGTGTTGTACATTATGTCTTCCTAAAAATTCCCTGAACTCATCGGACGTAAAACTACTTCCTCTATCTGAAATTATAATTTTTGGGCGACTATATGCTCTAAAATAATCACTAAGTGCTTCTATTACTTCCTTTGTATTCGTAGTTTTAGTAGGATACAGCCTAACGAACTTTGTACAAGCATCAATCACAACTAAAATGTGTTTTTTAGATCGAGAATTGTCAACTGGCCCATAGTGGTCTACATGCACCACCTCAAAAGCTAAATTTCCCTTAGGTATATTGTGGAGGAACCCTTCTTCTCGGCCGTGTTTAGTTGAATAAACAATGCATTTTAAACAATTTTGTATGTGTTTAGCTACTTTATCTCTTATTTTAGGGAACCAATAGATTTTTGAAATAAGCTCGCTGGTTTTATCTATGCCTATATGACCCATTTCATCGTGATACTTATAAACGACATGATTTTCCATATCTTCTGGGACACAAAACAAAACTGTACCGTCACTATTTTTTTTATAAATAACTCCATTTCGCATCTCATATTGACAATGTTCAGAATTTTGCAAATGTTCACGCAATTCAATCAATTTTTTATCTTTACCTTGACAGATGATAAGGTTTTCCTCAAAAGTGTTAGGTTCTAAAACCAACACATTATTACACCGACTTAACGCATCTACATGTTGCATGCGAGCACCGGCACGATGCTCTAACACATAATCGAAATTTTGTAATTCTAAAGCCCATCTGGCTATTCTAGGGTTAAGTTCCTTTTTATTAAGGGTCATTGTTAAAGAATTGCAGTCCGTTACAATTTTAAACTGTTTACCCTGAAGATACACACGAAAACGTTGTAAAGCGTTTATTATAGCCAATGTTTCAAGCTCAAAACTATGATACTTGGCTTCGGTTTCAGTTGTTCTTTTCGAAAAATAAAATACTGGATGCAACCTACCATCTTCCTTTTTTTGCATGAGAACGGCTCCGTAGCCCATGGAACTAGCATCACAGTGTAATTCTGTAACAGCTTTCGGATCATACAGTGCGAGGATCGGTGATTCTATCAATTTTTTCTTAAGAATCTCAAAAGTCTCTAGTTCTTTCTGTCCAAAATTGAATTTATTATCTTTTTTTGTTAAGTCATATAATGGTTTAGCTAATACAGAAAAATTCTTGATAAACCTCCTAAAATAAGAACACAATCCAAGAAAACTTTGTACCGTGTGAAGTTTTTGTGGTACTGGAAAGTTTTTTACTGCCTCAATACCCTTTTCATCAGCTTTTATTCCTTCTCCCGTTATCGTGTAACCTAAATACTTCACACTTGATTGCAGAAATTCACATTTATCTAGTCTCAGTTCTAGTTTATTATCAACTAATCGCTTAAAAACTTCAGTTAATATTTCTAAATGTTCGGATAAATTTTCGGTTGCTATCATTATATCATCTAGATATACAATCAATTTGTCCTCACGTATCATATCAGCAAAAATTTTACTAACGAATCTCTGAAATGTCGAAGGGGCATTTTTTAGCCCAAACGGCATTCTTAAAAACTCGAACTGTCCTAATGGGGTAATGAAAGAAGTAAATTTTACTGAATCAGTTTGCATGTACACGTGAAAAAATCCATTCTTTAAATCTAATTTTGTGAATAATTTCTTCTTTGCCAGCCTGTCTAACAAATCGTCGATAAGAGGGATCGGATAGTTATCTTTAAATGTCACCTTATTTAATGTGCGATAGTCAATACACATTCGTAAATCACCAGTTTTTTTTCGAACTAATACAATTGGTGAAACAAATTCTGACTCGCTAGTTTTTATATAACCTTTATTCAAATATTCATCTAATAATTTCTGCAGCTCTGCCTTTTCTGTATATGAGAGTCGCCTAGGAGGACAATTAAAGGGCTTTGCATTTTCTAGCACTAATTTCATTTCGCACTTCACCAATGGTTCATTAGGACGATCAGGTTTTAAATAATACAAATTAAAAATTTCTTCAAACTGCTTTTTCGCTGAATAGCTTACATTGTCACCAATACTTAAATTTATTTCATTTTCAACAAAATTATCAACTAACAAAAGTGACTCATCAAACATTTCTTTATTTTCTGTTAATTTCTGCCTATCTATTTTTGTATTCTTCTCAATTTTATCTTCTACTTTAAAGTCACTTTTTTCCAATTCATTTTGTTTTTCAATTTCTTCTTTTTCTATTTCATAACATTTTTCGATTTCTTTTTGACTATCAATTTTAAAATTACCATCACATTTTATTTTTTCTTTACATTTCGCAAATAAATTATCAATTTCTATTTTAGAAATAAAATTAGAATTACTAGCCCGTTCGATTTTATAACATTCTTCGATTTTTTTTTTATTTTGAATTTTAAAAACAGTATCGCATGTTAAGCTTTCATTACGTTTTCCACACAACCTTTCAATTTCCATTTCTGAAATCAACTTTAAGTTACAAGCTCTTAAATAATCTCTTCCTAAAACCACTTCATAACCCATAGACTCATCAGCAACAACGATTAATTTCAACACAGTACTTTTATTATGAAAAATTAAATGACATTCAATTGTCCCAAAAATGTTCAGTTTACAATTATTAATTCCAAAATAACTTAAATTATGAGGCAAAAATTCACTTATTTTAAATTTATTTTCGGCGCAGCATTTCTTTACGAAGCTAATCGGGCTTCCTGAGTCTATTAGGCATTCTAAGGGTAATACAAATTCGTTATTCTTATATTTGATATAAAATTTAAAACACCTTACATATTCGTTTTGCTGCAGAAAATTAACGGCCCTCTTCCGTTCCGGACAAGCCACTACCTGATGACTCATACTGCCGCAGCCGAAGCAGGCACCCACTTCTCTTTTTGGTTTGTTGCACTCTGCTGCCAGATGCCCCATTGAATTACAATTGTAGCAGCGCACCGCCAATTTTTGTTGCCCTCCAGAATTATTCCGCTTGACAGTCGTAAACATACGCTGTTTAAGTTGTACATTTGCGAACGCTTGCAGCAGCTGTTCCTTTGTAGAAAAACACTGGACACTGGCTTGCACCTTCAGTTGAGTATCTGGAATGCCCTCAATTATATGATCCAATAGTTCGTCTTCTTCTATTCGTACTTTGTTGGCCAACACAATCTTTTCGCCATAGTAGTCCGCAAAACATTCAGTTGGATTCCATTTCCTGGCTTCAAATTTTCGTCGCAGTATCAATTTATTTTCTTTTGTTCCGAAAAATGTTTGTATTTCGTACAACAAGTTGTCTACGCTTTCAGCAACAAAACTTGGTTTTGAATATAGCCAAGCCTGTGCTTTACCCTTTATTTTGCTAATAAGCAGCGCACGCAACATTGAATCGTTTACGTTGTAAACATCGCGTAGGCTTTTAAGTTGCGAAATCCATATGTCAACATTTTCGCCTCCCTCAAACTCAGGCAACATGTCTTTTATTATGTTAAACGACACTGTCATGTTGACAACCGATTCAGCGCCACACGTTGACGATTTTTCTATGTTTGCTGATATCGCGCTCTCCGAAGCTGCTGCTGCTACTGTAGGTGTCATTGTTGCGATCTTGCTCACTGCAACTGCTGAGGCTGCGTAACACACATTTTTTGAATTTGCATTTTTGGCAACTTCGTTTGACAATTTATGTTGCATTTCGTTCATCAGCATAATTTCCCTTTTGAATAAAATATTTTCTTTTTCAAGTATTGCTTTTTCGCGTTTCAGCAGCTCGACTTCTCTCTTTAAATTTTCGTTGTCATTAGCATGTATTGTTTCTGCATTTGAATGGACATCAGCTGCGCAGACTTCAATGCCGTCGTTGCCTCGTTGCTCTTCGTTGCTATTTCGTTCTTCTTCACCATATTGTTCCTCGTCGCTGCTGTCCGCCCCGTTGCCACCATCAACCGGGCACTCGCCACGCTGATCAGACGGCACAGTATTGATTCGTAAAATCAATGTCGCCTTAGTGCCACTTGACGGCAACCCAAGTTCTTGCAGCCAACGACGTAGCTGCGGTACAGTGTACTGACCCGGCGCAATTTGATTGTTCATGTTGCTGCTTAACGAAAATCGGGGCTGCTTCAAAATGTTCGAACGTGGTGCTGCTGACGCGTTTGACTCTTTTTCGTTGCACGGGCTATTTTATTTATTTTGCCGGCGTTGTTCACAATAACGCGAATGTGGCTTAAGCAATTATTGTTATATAATTTTAAATTAGAAATTTTGCACACTTTGCACAAACAATTTTTTTTCGCTTTTGATAAATTTTTATGCGATCGTTTTGTCCATAAAACTTTTTTAGTTTTTAATCAAATTTTGTGGCTTTTTGGATAATCATCCCACTTCTGAATATATGTAGCACACAATAAAACACCACTTGCCTGGTTGAGTTATACTTTATTAATCATGCTTACAACGCCAACGCTGTTGCTAGCACGCCATGTAGCGGCTTAATGTGCAGACTCGCTTAATGTGCAGAATCGCTTAATGTGCACATTCAGCGACTGCTTATATCTTATTTGAATATATACAGGGTTTGAATAACCTACAGACTAATTATGAAAATATATACAAGATGTGAATAATAACTTACAGACTAATTATGAAAATATATACAAGATGTGAATAATAACTTACAGACTAATTATATAAATATTACTACACTTTTGCTGCTGATTCCGCTGCCGCCGTTGTCTTGTGAACGTTTACAAACGTTCACATAAAGACATTGCGTTTACATGTCGAAACATCCGGTTTAAGTGCTTTTAATGATGAATTCCGGTTTATACAAGAGCTTAACAAGTTTCAAAGTTGTTTGCAAGTATATCAGCAAAAATGCAGCAATTTGAACATGTTGCTACGGTAGTAGGAGGGAGCGACCGTCTGTCTGATTGCTAGAGACGAGGGAGCAATTGCTGGGGAGGGTGAAGAACGAATTGTAATTCTGTGCTATGGAATATCCATTGGACTAAACTTCTAAGATATTGCATTGTGGTAACATGGGCGTATAGTTCTTCAATTATACAGGGTGTTTGAGTGGTCACGAATATGTTGAAGTGGAGCAAACTGCTTCGATTCATGTTGGCAAAGAGAATAATGGAAACTGATGATGAACGAGGATGCACTCAGCCCATTGAATCTGTCCTGACGTTGAAGTGAGAGTCTTTTGATGGTGTTTGGTTACTGTTTTTACATAGTTGAAGTAAACGAACATATTTCACAGAACATAAAATATGGACGTTTTCTTCTTTTAGTCGTTTTCTCTCTCTCATCTATTTTTATTTCATCTTGGCTTTAAAGTTTATTGTTTGTTTGGTGGTCTCCAGTCATCCGAGACATCTCTAAATTTCTACCACTGTTCTCTTAAAGTTTTAACATGTGCTCTTAAAGTTTTAACTGTATCAAGTTGTTGTAGCTTATGGTGTCCATTTCTGGAAGAATTATGAAGAAAGCGGCCGCTCCAGTCGAGAGAAGAGGAATATTGAAATGAGAAATATAAAGCACATGCTCATTCCATCCTCTTCTCTTCTGTGCATCTATAATCATATTTTTAGACAATATTCCTTGTGCCATTTCATATGTTCACTTATTGTTGTTTCCTCGAGGGAAGTATTTCACAGTTGACTTCCACTTTCCACCATCCTTAGACTAGATTGGATTGCTTTAGACCGGGAAAAAGTCACCTAGTCAGTGCGGTCACCTTTGGACCTATTGTGACAAGCTCTGTAGTTGCAAAACATCCTAGAGTTTAAAATTCATTAAGAATTCTGAAAGCTTTTTAGGAGATTTGTCCGCAATTTCTGGCGGTTCTTGGTAGTAATTTCCTAAGCAACCATCCTTACTCGTACTTCGTTTTCGTTGATCGTTATAACTGTGTTGTTCAGTTGGTGATATTGTTTCGCGCAGCCTCTGTGAAAGTTTTTCTATATATTTTATGATTTATATCCATTATTTTCAGGCAGCTACTGAGGTCCTTTCCAATAGTTCTTGTGTGTGTTTCTATGTTTTGTATAGTTCTATATTTATTTTAGAAGTTGCCGATTTTATCGATTAATGTGTGTTATATTTTTGAGTATCATTATTAACCTTACCCTAAAGATTTCTTGCATAATTGTTGATGATTGACTGACTTCAGCAGTGTTGCATGAAGCCTGTTACCTCTGATTCCAAAAAATTCATTTATAATTTATGATTATTACTCCTTCGACTTTGGAGTATGGAACACACCAATCCTCCAATCATTACCTGTCTATGGCGATTCATCCTTATTATTATACATAGTTGGATGATTTTTGTAAGTCAACCTTAATATGGAATTTCTTCATCATCACTCTGTGTGAATGGGAAGTTGAAAATACAACTTTTACTTTTAATAAAATTATCTGTAATTCCGTAAATCAACTTGTTTACTATGCTCACATTGCTCTCTACAGGTTGCTCAATAGAAATTGTTCTTACGAGTCAGTTATTTCTCTTCAATAGTCCCCTAAATTGTTTGCAAAGATAACAGGGAAAATTAGTTTCAAGTGACCCATCAATGAATTGGTTCCTTCCACCCACACTTAATAGTGAAGGGTGGTTTATACGCACATCTGAAAATACATATATTGCTATTGTAGCGTTATTGCGACCCTTGCACTGTCTTTCAATGGCAGTTCAATCAAATACAGAGCCAATGGCTTGAATAATGAATTGAAATAGTTCAATAGTCAACATTCTTCAAATGCACTTGACCACTGACTCGAAGCTACTGATGGAAGGATATTGGGGAAAGTACACAAAAATGACGATATGTGTTTGGTTTATAAGAAATGTGTTCATATTTTTAGACTAAAAAAATATTAGAAATTGTATTGAATGTTTCCGCACTATATTGCAAATTATTAACAGTAAATTAATATATAACTTTTAAAGCAAATGATTTTATTGAATTAATGAATTAAAGGGAAAAAGCTGTTGAAGGTTACTCATTTGATCTTTTGCTACCCTGAGGTTTTAAATGAATTAATTAAATAAAGGGAAAAGCGTTGGAAGGTTACCCATTTGATGTGTTCTTACCCTTAGGATCCCGCAATCATTAGAAGAGTCGTAGAAGAACTGAATTATTGCAACCACGCTTCGACATATGAAGATGATTTTAACAGGATCCCAGTTGACATAATTCCTCAGTACTATTTCACCATCAGTTACTGAATTATCATTCACACCCAGTAGTGATTGATTCTGGGGTTTATTTAGAAACCCATTCCGCCAACCTTCAACAAATTCATAACAACTGGTCTATAATATTCAGTAAACAGGCTCAGCGAGCTTAGCAGAATGTAACACAATATATTAAATTATGGATTTAAGTACATACAAAATCGCCTAAACAATTTCTTACTAGTCTTGACATGAAGTACTTTCAGTGGTTATTAATTGGCACAGAATAGAGGAAATTTACTAGTATCAACATAGCCTAATCCTAGTGAATCGGAGGTGCGTTGCTGCGCGGTGGTATCACAATGGACCCATGGTGGTCTGAGTGAGCTGGTCCTTAGACCGGCTGCCACGTTAACCTAACCTAACCTAGACTAATCCTAAGTATGTACATACGAGGGCGGATTGATAAGTAGGAAAAAAACATTTTTTTTTTTCAAAAACCATTTATTGCTCAACATAGTCTCCTTTTACTTCGACACACTTAGTAAGACGATATTCCAACTTTTTTATACCATCTGAAGAATACGATTTCGGGAACCCTTCAGCGTTAGTTTCGGTAATCACTTCTTCGTTTGAGATGAATCTTTTTCCTGCGAGCCATTTTTTCAAATTTGGAAACAGGAAAAAGTCACTAGGAGCTAAATCTGGACTATAAGGTGGATGATTAACCAATTCGAAGTGTACTCGTATTTCACGTAATTTTAGCATCGTATCTAATGCTGTGTGAACCGGTGCGTTGTTTTGAAGAAAGAACATTTTTTCTTCTTTAAATGTGGTCGTTTTTCCTTGATTGCATCAATCAATTGATCCAATAATGCACGATAATACTTTCCTGTGATTGTGGATCCTTTTTCAAGATAATCGATGAGCAATTTTCCGTGTGCATCCCAAAATACAGTGGCCATAACCTTGCCAGCCGATTTCACTGCCTTCGCCTTCTTCGGAGCACTTCCACCAGCTTGCACCCATTGTTTCGATTAATTTTTGGTTTCAGGTGTGTAGTGGTGGACCCACGTTTCATCAAAAGTTATTAATCGACGCCAAAGATCAACAGGATTACGCTTTATCATGTCCAAACACCGCTGTGAAGTGGTCTGTCGAACTCGTTTTTGTTCGACACTGAGCAAACGCGGCACCCATCTTGCCGATAGCTTTTTCATATGCAAATGTTCATGCAAAATGTTGAACACACGTTCATATGATATGTTTACCATTTCAACAATCTCACGCAACTTGACTCGGCGATCATTCATAACGATATCGAGGATTTTCTTGATATTTTCTTCAGTAACCACCTCTTTTGGCCTTCCTGTTGATGGTATTGTTGCAGTGCTTGTTCGGCACCGTTTGAATTCAGCAATCCAATATTTTACCATGTAATCTGACGGAGCAGACTCACCGTAATGTTTATCGAGCTTTTCTTTTGTCTCTTTCGCCGTTTTCCCTTTCAAATAATAGTGTTTAATCACTGCACGCAATTCGCTTTTTTCCATTTTTCAAGAAACACAAAAGTTGCTTATTTCAAACGACTACAACAAATACACTAATCGATGAATTTGCGTGAAATTTTAACAGCTGACGTTTGACAGATAGCACAAAAAAAGTTTTTGTGTTTGTGCTGCCATCTAGTGCTAGGTAGCTTCAATATCAATCCGCCCTCGTAGACTAATCCTAGCGACAATTGAAATGGATTCATTATTTGAACCTACAAAAACCCACAGCAGGGTCTAACTGAATCCAAAGCCTTCTCCCTCAGCATGAAGAAAATATTGAAGTTGAAGAACATGCACCGTTGGAAAACTTGTAACTTCTCAAATTCACTGACAAATTGTATTATACATCATGTGTATACTTTTTTACCTTTCCGTAAAACTTATGTTATGTAACGAAGCTTATGTCTATTATTGCTTCCCAGTATTAAATTTTTTATTTATAGATTTCATTGGAATTTTGTTCATAATATTCTTTATTAAAGTGTGTACACTTTATCCTTCGTACACACTATCGTGGAGATTGTTTCTCTTTGCAGTTTCTGTATTTTCTGTAAACATCCTTTTCATCTCTAAACAATGTCGCTTGGCGTAGGTAGACACGTCTTATTAGTGTGGGCGGATCTCAGACAACTTTCTGACCTGCTTTACTGTTATTGCTATGTTTTCGCCTCCTCACAGGCACAAGCGCATTTCGTAATAAAATCCTTCGCTTTGCAAAAATCTTTTAATAGTCAGTCCTGGAATTATAAAAATAGTTTTCACTAAGGAAGCGAAGCAAAATCAATGCACTTCATAGTTGTTTATTTATTTATTTTTTTTGCACTTGGGGCCATTTTTTTTTATCAAACAGTTTTCAATTTGAATTTTTAAGGATTCCAAGTTAAATTTTCCAAAGCACCCTCATCATATCAATTAGCAAATATTCACAAGTCGATGTGAAAGACCACTTGGAAGCAGAACTTTTGCAAAATTCAAAGTTGAGAGGTTGATTGGTGGATCGTGTGTGGTCTCCTCATTTATGCAACTCTAGAAAGACTAGCGAAAATTCTCGACTTGCCTGTTTATCATCATATGCTTGTCTGTAGCGACATTCTAGACTACATTACGGGTAATGTCATCACAAGTTAGTCAAATGAACTCAGCTGCTAATCGCCAGTTCGTAGAACTTGTACAAATAAGTATATTTTTTGTATATTTTCACCCCGACAACTTTCAAATGGGATTTTTTACCTTTGTTGTTTTTTAATCAGGCAACTGCCATGGCAACATTTCACACGAATTTACGCAAAATTTGCACATTTATTGAGTTTTTATTAGCCATATTTTGTGAAATTTATCGCTGCCCTTGCCAATTTACTGCTCATTTTTATTCACGCAACCAAAATCGAGTTCAACGTGCTTAGTAACAAATTTTTAAATTACTCCGACTCCGTGAGTAGTCCGCCGAGCGCTATACAACATGGTAGCCCGCAGCCTGCTTACATTACCAGAAACATATTTTTGCAAATCTACGAGCAATTTGTTGTTATTTTTTTGGGCAGTGGGGGAGGAGAAAGGCGTAAAAAAATGTTTTTATTGCATAATTTTTAGCGTTAACCCTGCGTGTGTGCCAACTGCTGCCGCCGTCAAAATGAAAAACAATTTGCTAAGCCTTAAAGTTGAAAAAGTATTTTGAAAACTTTACATGCGTGTTCGTGCGCTGCGTTTTATGAGTTATATGAGTCCCTTAACGCACATTCCCTCGCCAGCCAGCCAGTGAGCTAGTCAGCCAGCCGGCCGGCCTAAGTACACATTTGAGCGGGTGAGCCAGAAAGTGCGTGTGTGTTGGAACTTGTGCGTGGATGTGTTCATGTGTGCCTCTTTCGGCTTAATTCACATACCAACACATACGCCAATACACGTTGCCAAAAATATTTTTGTGGGTCATGATGACTGTACACACCGCCACCTACCTACCCCCCTAGTATAAATACAGACACACACACACACATACACTTCTAATTTTGTTGGGCTACATTTGTGCTGTAATGAATACAGGAAGGAAGCATACGCGCACAAAGTAAGTGGAATTCCGGCTCGGTCACACACACACACACACATCCACACCGCAAACACACACACGCTGACATACACCAATACTCCGCTCGCAGACACACCATGGCGCCATATTAAATTTCACTTTCTTGAATGAATTCGCTTTTTAGGTTAAAAGTCGTCAAGGTTTAAGATTTTGTGTACTTGGTTGGGTGAGTGTGCTGCAATCTTGAAAATAGTGTTTTTTTACAGCCATCGTTTTTTCTTTCCCTGCTAGTCGTCTTCGTTACTGTGCCCTGGCTTGCCCCTCTAAATATGCTACAATAGTGAAATCTTTTCGCTCTTATTACAGTGCGGTGCCCTTCGCTTACATTTAGTTTTCAGGCTCAAGCGAAACATGCAAATTTTTGCCAAAAATTCGCGCTTATTATCGCGATGTGTCTACTCGACCGTTGTAGTCAAAATTTTATTTATGACTTGACTGGAAGCCTGTTATGTGTCAGCATGAGTGGGTGCGTGTTTCTCTCTATCTTCAATTCTTCATAAGGCCACATTAGTTTTGCTGCTCCTTCTAAGACATTTATAAATTTCTGCTTGTGTTTTTGATTTCTTTTGGTTTTTTTTTTGTTCTTCTTATTTGACAAATGGATATCAACACTATGACGTCATCGTTAACCGCATTAAAACTGGCTGCCACGCTAAATAGCTGCAAAAATATGTGTCAGTGGCATGTTCGCGTATATCTCTGGGCACAACGATTTCATTGAAATATGGCGAACATTTAGTAGCGCGTTGCCGTTGAGGGAGCAAACAGCAGGCGCTTGAGGGGATTTTACTTTTGACTTTGTATCAAATCAAACTTTTGACAGCTTTATTTGGTTAAATAAAAAAAAAAACAAAACAAGATATAAAAGGTTACCAAAATACGCACATGCGGAATGCTGTATGCGAAATGCCGCGCTTAAATGTTGGTAATAAATTTCTTATTATTTTTTATATTTTTGTGTTCTCCCTCCAAATGTGTCTGAATGTTTGTTTTAATCATTTTTCTTTTCGTTCGTTATTTGAAATGATTTATTGCTGGGATTTGGTGCAGCATTACTGTCAATTTAGAGATCAAAGCTGTTATTTTGTATGACATGAAATTGAAAAATTATCATAAAATCACTTTCTTCTTACATTTTTATATCTGCCCGCACTTTACTGATACGAACTATACCTCAGCTTAGATGGGTATTTAGGTGTATTTTGAAAATAAAAAAGAAACACTGAAGTAAATTAGAAGAGCTCCTGAAAAGGTAAACAGTAAGTTGTTTGAATTAATGTAGTACTGTGAATTCACTTTTTTGTTGCGGCGCTGATGTAAAGTTTTTGGTTACCGAGGTCCAGTATTAACCACACTGTTGTGTAGTCATAGAGATGCACATATAGCTTTGTACTATAATCACAAAAAAATTAGAATACTACATCAATTCAAAAACTCATTGACTTCCTTATACAATCCTTCCGTCTTTCCTTTATATAATTTAAAGAAAAAATCATTAATAGAATATTATAATTTATCATACATCTTAAGAATTAATTTTACATCCGTGTTTACAAGTTGAGCTTAAAATATTAGCAGCTAGTTCTCAATTTTTTTGTGTAATAATAGTTGTATTATTATTTTTCATTTATAAATAATTAAATAAATATTTTTCTATTCCTTCTTTATTGATGCTTCGAAGGCCTGTGTTGATGGTATTTATTTCTCTCCAAAACCTCTTGCTCAAGAGAATTATTTATAGTTTAAGTTACTTATAACTTAGTAGCTTTTAGTAAACAAGCATATCAGTTTGCTTGTAAATGTACCGAGTTTGTGAAGGCTTTTGAGAAGATATGTTGGCATAAATAGTTTAATCTGAAGACTTACTAAAATGAGTGTTTCTTCAATGGTACTAAGTTGGAACATAAATTATCCTAAATCGCGATATTTCATACTTGTAGCTTCCTATGATATCGGTAGATTTCTGTGCGTTAATAATCTATAAATATTAGCCAGAATTCCTAAACCTTTTTTATGCTCTAACTCTGCAGCATGACAATGATTCTGCTGCTAAACTGTATGTAATAGGTTTGGTTAGGTTGTCGTGGCAGCCGTTCTGCAGACCAACTCACTTGCACCAGTATGGGTCCATTGCGATACCACCGCGTAACACCGCACCTCTACTTTATTCGTCAAACCATTTTGAATCCCTAATAAAGCGCAGGATTTGTTTGACCTTCGCGCCGGACACTTCCGTAAGAGAGGTGAAGGCTATTTGCCTAAAGAGCCCGGTCTGGTTCTAGCCACACCCGGGCACATACAGAAGAGATGTTCCACAGTCTCCTCCTCCTCTTCATCCCTACAGCCAGAGAATATAGAGAAATGACTCCTGTTTTGCGCAAACTTACACTTGTTCAAAACCGTAGTAGTGTGGTTGATTTTCTTCAGAATTCTGGTTAACCAATGATAAACAAACCTATGCATATAGGCAACTAATGATAAACAATGACAGTTTTTTTTAACGTCAAAAAACTTGACGTTTACGTGTCCCGTTGCTATGGTCTCTGCTACAGCTTTTGCAGTATTCATGAGAGAATACTCCCAGCCTGAGAGCATGCCTGCCGAATAGCCAATGACCAGTTATACAAGCCATGACCTTATAAAGGGTCCTCCAAATAACTTTTTTTTTTTTTTTAAATTCTATAAAAAAAAAACTACTGGATATTTTCTCAAATTTCTTTTTTTATTTGAAAGTACAATCCTTCCGGTTAATAATGGAAAATAATTTCATTCAAATGGCTGCCTCGACTGGCCATGCAGTAGCCTACACAATCGGTCCAATTTTTAAACACATTATCGATTGTGTGCAGCTGTATTTCACCAATGGCTTCACGATTATTGTCCTTTAAAGCGTCAATTGTCTCTGGCTTGTCGGCGTAACACTTATCTTTGAAGACACCCCACAAATAATAGTCCAACGGTGTCAAATCAAAGCTCCGAGGTGGCCAAACGACATCAGCTCTGCGGCTGATAATGCGATCTTCAAAAACAGGGCGCAAAACATCGAGTGTAGCTTCGGCTGTGTGGCACGTAGCGCCGTCCTGTTGAAACCAAATGTTGCCAATATCCTCCTCTTCAATTTTTGTGAACAAAAATTCGTTCAACATGGCCCGATAACGATCGCCATTGACTGTAACGGCCACTCCTTGCTCATTTTCGAAGAAAAATGGCCCAATTATGCCTCTGGTCCAAAATCCGCACCAAACAGTGACTCGTTTTGGGTGCATCGGCTTTCCAATGTATGCGTGCGGGTTTTCTGTGCCCCAAATGCGACAATTTTGCTTGTTTACATACCAGCCAAGATCAAAATGAGCTTCATCTCAATCCGTACGCAATTTTCGCACACATTCTGCAACATTACCATGATTTTCAAAGTAATGTCGCAATATTTCCCAGCGTTGTTCAAGCGTATACACAACCATATTCGTTCAGCGGAAGGATAAAAGTAATTATCTGTCAAATCAGACATGAGCTAAGTGTTACCATTCACGAAATAAGCACTAGTTGACCAAAAAAATGTTAGATGGCGGACCCGTTATATAATATCTTCTCTCGACAAGGGCAACCAAGTCTCTAGATTTTCTCCTATCAAGCTCCGGCCACATTAGCCTAGTCGTTAAGGAAGTGCCTTCGTCTGTCCAAGACCCATTGGTCTCACACACAACGCTACCCTTCAACATCAGTTTACAGGTGGCAATTGATATTCCAACCTCGCATCTGTCTGTACACAACGGAAGGTTGGTACCCTACCTGGCTAGCTCATCAACCCTACAGTTCCTCTCAATATCCATATGCCCCGGAACCCATATTAGACGCACCCTGAAAACTGATATATCATTGCTGATATCATTTAGAACTGCCAGGCAGTCCTTTGATTTCAGTGCCACCGAGTTCATTGACTTGATGGCCGCCTGGCTATCCGAGTAGATATTTATAATGTTTTTTCCTTACGGCATGTCTACTTAAGTAGACTGCTATCTCCTTTATGCCTAGGACCTCTACTTGATAAACACATCAGTGGTTGGGGAGACGGAACGAACGTTCCAGTCCCAGAGTCCTTCAAAGCCGACTCTATCGTCAAGCTTGGATCCGTCGGTGTGGAAATTCAGTTTCCCCATTCTCCAAGGCATGGAGAATGGAGAAATCCATTGCCACTACCTTCTAGAGGGAATATGTGTCTTGAAGTGCCTATCAAAGTTCAGATTAGATATGGAGTGGTCAATGTGTTGGATAGAACTACTCCAGGTATGCGCAATAGTCGAGTGACCAATCTGCGGATCATGCCATTACGCCGCACATTTCAGCCTTAGTACTGATGTGGCGGCCTCTTGTTTCCCTACCAGATCTAATGTAGTTAAGTTGAGTATCACTTCTAATGCTTTAGTTGGGGTGGTTCTTAACGCACCAGAAATGCACAGAGAGGCTGTTCTTTGGACCTTTCTCAAGCTTCAAATAGCTTTGCATCTGAGTGGCTGGCCACCATACCAGTATTCCTTACAACAATTTAGGTCTAACCACTGAAATGTACAGTCAGCGTCCTCCTAATTCCGACCGCT
Organism: Clusia tigrina; assembly: GCA_920105625.2. Classification (NCBI taxonomy): domain Eukaryota; kingdom Metazoa; phylum Arthropoda; class Insecta; order Diptera; family Clusiidae; genus Clusia; species Clusia tigrina. Next base: position 405,097,625 of record OV050030.1, read on the forward strand.
TTTTCACAAGTGTACAAAGCAATATTGGCCTTCCTAACTCTTTCCTCAATATTAGGTTTCCATGTAAGTTTTATATCCAGCATTAGTCCCAAATTCTTGACCGTCTCCTTCATCGAAATTTCCACATAATAATTTTATTAGTTAATATTAATAATTATTTTATTAGTTAATATTAATAATTATTTTCTGGTGACCTATTTTACATTGTTAGTGTGGAAATTCGTAACTGATTTCACCAACTGAGACTTGGAACTGAGGCATTTTGTGTGGGTTCCACTTTACATTTTCTGGTCACATAGCTTACAATATGAGGGAGATTATTGATTATCATACTTTCAATCTTCCTTAATTAAATTTTCTTAGCTCTAGACTAGAATATGCCTACCTTGTCATGCAATCAGTGGATTTTTTAAATCTTCTTAAAACTTTTAAGTCCTTTGCCATTTAACGCTGCTCGGTGTAACTCGTTGTGCCCTGAAATCAATCCAATATAGAAGGACAATTTATTAGTCCCTACTTTTTGTGTTCGATATTAAGTAAAGAACATTTTTTAACTCATCTTTATTTGGATTTTTAAACTTAAATGTTCCTCTAAAGCAATTCCGCCTGTGACCTTAGATTAGGTTAAGTTGGAGTGGCAGCAAAAAGCAAACTCAGGCACAAAGAATGGCCCATTGTGAGACCACGCATGGGGCGCTGCACACTTACTGACCACCTAAGTTGAGTATGAGTACCGCTCAGACGATGAGCGCCCATGCAGCACAAAGCCAGTGACGTTGCTACCCACACTTTTCCGTACCAAAACCTGTGCCATTATTGCAGTTCCCATTCATGGACGACTGAATCTATGAAAGCAATCCTTTAATTAAGTTCGCGCAAATGTTTGTACCTGGGGCCTTTAATGTCGTATTTAGGCATGATATATCGGCACGCATCCATCGCATAGACTAAACTTCAATATCTAATCTAATAACTATCAATATTAATTTCGTTTTTATAATCCTCATTGAAATGTCACATTCTCACACATTTCTGACTCATGAGCTTTGACATTTTGTGCAGCCACATTTGGAATTCGTGGAGGCGAATTGCGGTGATGCAACGCACATATCAATCAATGCATATTCGCAAAACATACAACAGTTTTTTGGCAATAAAAATATTAAGCAAAGTCAGTAATACGAGGGCGGATTGATATTGAAGCTACCCAAGTAGGAAAAAAACATTTTTTTTTTCAAAAACCATTTATTGCTCAACATAGGCTCCTTTTACTTCGACACACTTAGTAAGACGATATTCCAACTTTTTTATACCATCTGAAGAATACGATTTCGGGAACCCCTCAGCGTTAGTTTCGGTAATCACTTCTTCGTTTGAGATGAATCTTTTTCCTGCGAGCCATTTTTTCAAGTTTGGAAACAGGAAAAAGTCACTAGGAGCTAAATCTGGACTATAAGGTAAATGTATTTCACGTAATTTTAGCATCGTATCTAATGCTGTGTGAACTGGTGCATTGTCTTGAAGAAAGAGCATTTTTTTTTTCTTTAAATGTGGTCGTTTTTCCTTGATTGCATCAATCAATTGATCCAATAATGCACGATAATACTTTCCTGTGATTGGATCCTTTTTCAAGATAATCGATGAGCAATATTCCGTGTGCATCCCAAAATACAGTGGCCATAACCTTGCCAGCCGATTTCACTGCCTTCGGCTTCTTCGGAGCACTTCCACCAGCTTCCACCCATTGTTTCGATTGATGTTTGGTTTCAGGTGTATAGTGGTGGACCCACGTTTCATCAACAGTTATTAATCGACGCCAAAAATCAACAGGATTTCGCTTTATCATGTCCAAACACCGCTGTGAAGTGGTCTGTCGAACTCGTTTTTGTTCAACACTGAGCAAACGCGGCACCCATCTTGCCGATAGCTTTTTCATATGCAAATGTTCATGCAAAATGTTGAACACACGTTCATATGATATGTTTACCATTTCAACAATCTCACGCAACTTGACTCGGCGATCATTCATAACGATATCGAGGATTTTATTGATATTTTCTTCAGTAACCACCTCTTTTGGCCTTCCTGTTGATGGTGTTGTTACAGTGCTTGTTCGGCCGCGTTTGAATTCAGCAATCCAATATTTTACCATGTAATCTGACGGAGCAGACTCACCGTAATGTTTATCGAGCTTTTCTTTTGTCTCTTTCGCCGTTTTCCCTTTCAAATAATAGTGTTTAATTACTGCACGAAATTCGCTTCTTTCCATTTTTCAAGAAACACAAAAGTTGTTTACTTCAAACGACTACAACAAATAAACTAATCGATGAATTTGGGTGAAATTTTAACAGCTGACGTTTGACAGATAGCACAAAAAAAGTTTTTGTGTTTGTGCTGCCATCTAGCGCTAGGTAGCTTCAATATCAATCCGCCCTCGTAGAAGAGATCTGAGTACTAAATATTTGTTTACGGTCATTCAATGACTAAATTATAGTATTCTCTCTACTCATGAGGGTAGTCGATGCATTCAATTATGAATGCTTAGCCACTCAGCCTGTTACTGGCAGCAGAGTTCAGTTAAGTTCTTTTGCCACCACAAAGTCCTTAGTTCCTATTATTTACATATTTTGCTATCTATTGTCTTAAAATCTCATTTAGTTTGCCAACAAAAATACGTCCTTAGCTCAAAATACTTCAGTGCCTTAATTTTACTATACTTGCAACACTTTCACTTAAAACAAAAAATCAGTTTTAAATTGCAAATCGATTTTCTTCACTGACGAGGCGAGGCTATCAGAAAAACTTCCTTGTAAAGTAAAGTAGCGTAACCGAAACCACTGCAACGAAAACAACGCTCGCCGCAGCAAGCGTATGACAAGTTTAGAACAACCCTTAATATGCTCTTCGAAACTTCTTAAACAGATTCAGACACTTTTGCCGTTCAACATTTATTACGACATCAGCAGTTTCCAATATGATGAAGCAGTTCTAGAAACGGGGAATGCTGATTATGTTTTTTTCGTTCGTTGTTCGTCTCTTTTTGCAAATATACTCGCAGTATTTACACAAAAATGTTAAAGCATACTTTTAGTAGCATCAGCATTACTATAACAAATAATGTCCTTTAAAATTTTCATTGTAATATTTTATTTTTTCTTTCGGTTCGTTTGGGGTGCTGAGATTTCAGCAAAGTTTGTATAAGTAAAACTAAAGTAAAATGCAAATTACTTTTGAAAATGTTTTCTGTGGTTGATGGAGTGGATTGAGTGAGGGCAAACATTGTGTTAGAAGTTGGGATGAGGGATGAGTGGGACTTTAAACTATTGAATGGAATTCAATTCGCTTATGGAATTACAAGTAGGTCGGTTCCTGTTAATATAAAGACAACCGATTTTAAAGTCTTTGGTTTGCAAGAGGGCGAAATGTTTTAGAAGACTGATTCAGTGACCGCACATGAAGCAATACATTCGCTTATGGAATTACAAGTAGGTCGGTTTCTGTTAATATAAAGACAACCGATTTTAAAGTCTTTGGTTTGTAAGAGGGCGAAATTTTTTAGAAGACTGATTCAGTGACTGCACATGAAGCAATACATGTACCCATTGAAGAGCAACTCATTATGTTGAATTAATAACGAGAATTCTTCAATTAAACACAAAATATTGAGTTTATTTTCCAAATTTATGTTATTGCTGTTAAAGTGTGCCTTATTTCATGCAAAAAAAACGAAAATAAATATGCAGCATATTTTCAGGCGCAGTATTAAATTTCCACATTCGCTGAGTCGTTCCTTATTTTGTTGAGCCAAAACAATCCTCAATTTAAAACCGTAGCATACTTTTAGGTTATATCCAAGTTAATTTGCGTAGCAAAGCGTTTATCAACAACAAACATTTATTCCATTTTAATATAAAAAGTTTTAATTTTTGCGTGCAATCTTTATAAATGTCTTTTAGCCGCCAGTAAAATTACGTTAACCTTTATAATATTTTTTTAAGCTCCATGTAGAAAAATGATTAAGCTTTAAGCAGACATAAAGCGTAAGTTGGAATTAGTTGCCTTTTCTTCTCCAGGTTCCGTTTCAATGCCCTCAAGGACATAAAAACAAAAAAGATGTGAAAATACCGACTATGAAAAACCGAAACTTTCATGTTGCACTGGCAGCTTATTTGCGCTTAATAAAGTTAACAGTAGAAATCCTATAAGTACGCAAATTGTGACTAACATACATACAGGCGCATACACTATACAAGCTCAGACACAGCATCCCAAACATGCAGCATTTACTTTGCTTGTATGGAAGTGTAAAAAAATATCCTCGAGCTGTTTGCCAAGATATTAAAACAGTTTTGCAGGTATTTTGTTGTAACTTGTAATAAGATTGTAATTACGCATTAAGGAGTAGTATGTGGTGGCGGGGGCGTAGCAGTAGTCTATCTACTGGATATGCCTACGAGCAAGTTTGCTGTTTTACGGCAGCAGAGTTCGTTTTGTTGGCATAATGCAAACCTCTTTCAGACATATGCACAAGCTTAGGTTCTATGTGGGTGCTGGTCATAAGAGCCTAATTGTATGCTTCACTTACTAACTTATTTTATCTACAATTTAATATGCTTTAAGAAATGTGGAAGAAATATTGGCGCTTATATAATGTGTTTCTTTTTTCTTTTTCATTCCAGGTAAACTTTTTTCCACACACTTCGTAGACCCGAACAAATTCAGAGGCTTGTATATTTATTTTACTGGGCAGGGGCATAACTAATTTGCTTTCTAAATCATAATTTATACCCCTAAATCATCACACAGACTCTCGCATCCATAGAAATTATTGTGTGTGATACTGGCACATAAATCACGAACACACTCGCACAAGTTACTCAAATCCCTCTGCGCACTCTGTCTGTAAAAATCAAAATAATGTATGCCTAAAAGTATGCAAATATGTAAGCACACAAATAAAGCATGCATACAACAACAGCCACCATTGTGTTTATACGCCTAAAATGCGCCACTCGAGTATTTAATCAAAGCGGAAATTTCGAAAGCGCACATTTTCACGCTAAACTCATTGCAGGGGCACAAGCCAATAATACTCAAAAATGCCAGACACGGGAACAAGTGAGGTCTGGGACCCATGGCAGCCGGCATGAAGACGATTGGGTCAAAGCGGCTTCTACACGCCAGGGTTGTTAACATGTCAGAAAGTTAGTAGTGTGGTTGCTCCTGCTGCTTCTGCTGCTGTTGCTGTAGCTTATAATGCAAACAACACACCCTAAACGGGGCCTGCTGCCTGCAGTATTGACATTTGAGATTTCAGCCCCAGACAAAAGGCGAAATGAAAGAAGAAAATAAATTTTAGACGCATTCAAGCGCATTAGTAGCAGAGCAGAAAATGGATAACAGTAGTAGCGGCCATACTCCCGCAGAATCAGAAGCAGGAGTCAGTCGCAGCATTAGCAGCACCAGCGGGAGTAACAGCTGAACAAATTTTAAAAATTACCAATGGGTGAAATTTTTGTAAAACTTCGCACCAACGCAATCCATATGCAAAACCATCTGAAGTGCCAATTAACAATGGTTGTATGCCTCGCACACACACACACACACGCACTCGCACACGCACTCACACATTTATATATATACTCCACAGAAGCTCCCTTCCTCATACACAAGAACACGATGTACACAAATTAGAGTGTACATTATGACGCTGTGTTCCCATCGCTCCTGGTGCAAGGCAAGCCAACGCGTTGCTTCTGGATTTGCATTACAAAAAATTTAACATAATTTATGGTCCTTTTTAATATGACGCGGTTTTCCTTTTTACCACTGCCGCATTTACCCCGCGAACGTCAAATGCAAAAAAGGTTTTTTCGCTCGCATATAGCGGTAAGCGGATACTTCATCTGCTTGCAAACACACGCACACACATACACACATAGTCTCATACAGCCAAACGTATAATTTCTTAAACACCATAAAAAAGGATATTATTATGCGGCTCTGCTTGATATACGAACTACGCCAAGATTGTAGGTGGCGGAGCAGCGGGAGCAGACAAAACGGAAACTAACAGCAAAATGTAACAAATAAATTAGCATAGCTTTACACGTTGTAATTGTGTGCGAGCGTTGAAAAGCACACACACACACAAACACACGAAGAGAGAGGGAAAAAATGCCTTGCTTTTTCATGCATTAAAAATGATAACCGCTTTAATGGTCAGTTGGGAGTTTGTTGGCGGTTGGGAGTCCAACAAAGAATAAAAACAAAATTACATTAAAATACGCGTACAAAAAATGTGAAAATTAAAATCGCAAACACACATAAAAGCACTGGCATATGAAATTTGTGAATTGAATTTCTGGTGTAAATGTAGCGCCCTAAAGAAGTGCTTAATTTTAAATGACTGCAAACGGAAAACAGTGCGGTTGTGTTTCATACCCACACATCAACCCCACAGCCATCACAGTGCGGCGTCCAGTTTAAATAAATCGCTCATTTGAGTCACTCATTTTAAGTAGTTTTTTATGTACTCTTAAATGAAACCACACCTCACAACACCTAACATATGAGTACTATTATAGTGCCAGCTAAAAGTAGGCTTATACCCAACCTTATGATGCTGGACTCTCGACTTGAAAAATATAACTACTTTAAAGTAAGGAAATTGACTGACACTCCGCTCTAGGGTCACTTGTAAAACTATGCAAACGTTGGTTCTATTCCTCAAAGTAATGGTAGGGAGTATACTGAAGAGACTACAACAGATCTTCAAGGACACTGTATCCTGGTAATGTGCAAGCAGTACAAATTTGAAAGAGCTTTTCAAAATATGTTATAAAGTTGTAAACGTGGGTTTTGTCTAAGAACCTGTACAAAGTAAACAATATTCATATTTCTAATACATTACCAATGCGGAACTTAAACTATTCTGTCAATCACATACCCCTCTCTCAGTAAGTTCTGATTTAAAAATTACACATTACAGATTGTTCTGGAACCTCCCATTAACAGCATATTGAATGCTTTTAAAACACGTCTTATTTGTGTGTGGGTATATTTTTTGGACTGATCTTCGTGCTTTTTAACTAGACCAGTTATGACTACAGTTATGACTAAACGTAAAACTAGAGAGAGTAATCTAATTATACAGGGTCCGAATATTTGTTCAATATTGTTACGAAATTGCCGTCCTATCAACTTTATAATGTTACGAAATTGCCCTCTTGACAATTTACTCTAACTCTCAATACTCGGATTCGTACCACTGGATTCTGTAGTAATCAAACAGTCGCTGGTTAAATTAAAATAATTAACTTTATTTAATTATTGCAATTTACACACTTAAGGTAGGACCAAAATAGACGAGACGTAACGATAGCGATTTGACGAACGTCTGCACTCGTTACGTCGATTTTGATATTTAACCCAAAATGTGACGCTATCAAACGCATCGATGGATGGCTTTTTCCACAAATTGCGAGCTCATCCCTCGCAGCGGCGATAAAATTGTAGCAAAATTCCGTAATTTTATTTTTAATTTTTAAACAAAATAGTAATCGTGTCAACAAAGTAGCTGCTGTGACGAGTAGCAGACGTTTGCAGTTCGGTTCTTACGGAACCGACCGTCACGCCTAAATGTTTCGTTCAGTTTCGATCAAATACGTATGGCCATTTTGGCTATTAACATTGATACACATATGCTTGAACTTACTCGTTACGTCTCGTCTCGTCTATTTTGGTTAGCCCTTTAGTAACAGGCTTAAAGTTTACTTTATTCCAAATTGCACTTTATTTAATAATTCATTAATCACTTTATTACTTCTTAATACTGTAACTGCTACAAGTGAAATTGCACGCTGTACACACTGTTACGATTGCTATTCAACTGCGTAACGATTTTAATTGTGTGGTGGCTTATATACCTTCCGAATGGTTGAAGTAGAAAATTGCAGAATATTCCCAACACCGTAAAAGAACATTCTGGAACATTCTCGAATCTTATCTACACTTATCAAATATTATCTACACTTCGAAAGAGGGCTCTTGAGTAAGCTTTTTTTCCGAATAGATTGTGTCTTCACTTATATGCCACCTCTCTCGTAGTACCTGAACTTAATAGAGGCATCCTAAAAGTATGCAATCATTTATGTTTCAATATATTATGTGTGGAAGAGGTAATAGTGTTACCCATTCAAATCAATATTATTCTATTCATATTTAAAGACAAAATTTTGTGGATATGAGCACAGCATTCAGTTTAATTTCATATCATTTATTTAATGTATATGAAAAATTCTTTGCCAGTTTTCTATTTAAATAAAAAAAATCACGTATGAAGTTAATCCAGGTAATGTGAACAACATTTGACGTCACTTTCTTCAGTGATCTATAAAAATAATTTTTATAGTACTGTTTGCTTTGTTATAACCTCGTCAAGTATAGTCACTCCGTTGGAATCAAGTCTCTTGCACACCCATTTGAAAGTAATTTTGAAAGAAATAATCAGTTGACGTCAACAATTTCGAACCATTTCTGTTTCTTAGCAGTTTCGGTATGGGTGCACAGCACTGTACATTACAGCTCTCTTCATAACTTTAGCATTGAGCAACAGATTGGAAGGTGATTTAGTGGTTTGGCACTGAAACCAAAGTTTGTCTAATATCACGCTGCAGATATCGTTCTACACTATTATCCTTAATGAATATTTTGAAAACAAAAGTTTTTGGACCGTCTTATAAACACGTCAATTGCCTTTTTGAATTCCGACACTGTAGTTACGTTATTTTAAAAATAGAGCCATTGACTTTTCCAACACTTTGCACAGTACACAAAGAAAAGTCAAATTTAAATTGTGGATAATTCGAGGGGAATTTATTTCAGTGTGGATTGGATAAATCTAAGAAGAACAACAGAAACGTGCTGGCCGGAAAAGACTTTGTCAACCGTGGCAGAATTTTATTCGGGAATCCTTAACCGAAAACAGAGGACTATCGCAGGACGACCAGACTGTTCTAGACACCCAACATACCCAGTCTATCGGGATTCATTAGTGTATCAAATCAGTTATTTATAATCAGTTATATATAATGTATCAAATCAGTTATATATAATTAAATACATCCTTTGAAAATAAACAGACTCAGTTGTGAAATAACTAAATACATCCTTTGAAAAAATTCAGACTCAGTTGTGAAATAATTGAATAAAAAGTATTTTTCAGTTAGAAAATATTTATGAGGTTGAAAGAAAAATATACCTAGTCGATATCCTTGAAGTTAAGGACATTTAAAGGACTCACAAGGATCGTCGGGGATTCTTTTTTTTCTGGAAGGAATATTTCAAGCAAGGACACCGAGTCGATATCGTTGAAGTTAACAAGTATATTTCAAAGACTCACAAGGATCTTCAAGAATCCTTATTACTATAAAGAATAATTTCTGTATACGACCCCTGGTGATCCGGCGGGAAAACGAGTCGTTACATGCTACCAACTTGTTGAACGTTACTTCAACAGCGAAACTGCGAATTCAGTTGGACCGCATTCCGTAGTCTCGTATCCTACAATAATTGAGTTCATTACGCCTCAAACTGAACACGGTCTCCGCCGCCACTGCAATACCCAATGTTAGACAACACCTTCAGCTGCATCTTCATACATAATGTAATGTACTAACAGTTGATTTGATAAATTGGCATTAATGTGGAAAGGTACTTTGGATGCATTGCACTGCAAACCAACAAAATAAAAAGAGAACAGTTTATGCGAACACCTTTTTTCACTCTAGCTACTTACTTATTAGAGTAGTAGACAAGTAGAAGAGCAACATTGCAACCTGACATTAAGAAGAAAAAAAAGAAATACAACACCGAAAAAAAACCGAAACAAAAAAATTAAAACTTTACTTGTGGAGTACGCGCAAATACAACAAAATCCTTTTAAAAGAGGAGCACCAAAGTGTAATTAAATGTTGGCACGTCGAAATACAAATACAAAAACAACAGCAGCAACAATAACAACAACAACAATTATGGAAGAAAGTGTAAAAAACATTAACAAAATGCAATTTTGCACAGGCAGTTATTTTTAATTAACTTTGATTTTCATTAAAAATGGCGCCCGACATGCGCCAAATGTAATGCTCTGTATGTGTGCGTGAGGTGTCTGTGTGTGAGTGTGGTGAATGGCAGTGCAACAACCAGAAAAAAATTCAACAAGAGACTATAAAACTGCTTTCGATTTGCAGTTGTGTGCGAAATAAGAGCACTTGAAATTGCTTAACGAAGTACGTAATAATAATGAGTTGAAAACTAAACTCCTTTTTGTTCAGTGACGTAGTATTCGAATCCAGAAAGAGGAGAAAAAGGACCACACACTCACACGGAAGTGGTAGTAAAAACTAGTTTTATCTGGTTGGTTGGAAAGTGCAAATGACAATGCGCTACGTTAAGAAACCCCACCAGCAAGACCGAATGGGTTTCCACTTAAAATAGCAGTAAAAATCGATGTAGCTGAAAAAAGGCCACTCGCGCACACACTCAGACACTCACGCACACACTCAGACACTCTGAGCCACTGAGAGGCTGGCAAAAGACGCATTAAATCTAGCCTGGTTTAAGTTATGCCAACACGGTGCAGCACCAGGATACACGAGAACTCGCAACAGGGCAGCACAAGTTTGCGGCGGAAAAGGAAACGCATGCGACTGGGTGCGATCGTAGTAACTGGCAACCGCCCATGCTTGTTACTACTGCCGTTGTTGTTGTTGGTGGCGGCGTACTTTTACAATACTATTTTTGCTATTGCCATTTTCACTACTTTTTCCACTACTAATTCTTATTATTTTACCGTGAAAAAGGTCGCCGTGGACGGTTTTATGAAAATAGCAAAAAAAAGGACCTTTCCCAATGCACATGTTTACCTTCCCATAATTACGAGTGTATTTTTGTGTTTTTTTTTTGCTGGTCGCAGTGCTAACGTTGGCATATCCTGACAGCACAGTCTGCATCTGATACGGTGCACTAGCCATTTTCTGCATATGTATGTGTGCGTGCGTGTGTGCGTGGCTCTGTGCATTTTTTACTGTCCTGCCGCCGTAGAGTTGCCTGCTACTGCAGGACACTTTTTCGTTTGCCGTACCTGATACTGTCACACTTGACAGTGTAATGTCGCACACAAACACAGTCATCCATGTAGGTGAGTTTTTGTTGGTTTTTATCAGGGTAATGCACCACAAATTACACGCACACAAACACCAACAAACACACACACACACATTTTTACGCTCAGAGGGGCAGTCAATGTCACTTGTGACATTCGTAATGCCTGCTTGCGTTTTGTTTAATGTGCCTGCATTTAAATGTTAATAAACTTTACATTTAGTGAGGGAGTGAGTTGGCTGGTTGGTGGAACAGACCGAGACTCGCTAGCCGAGTCTGAGGAAGAAAGAGGGACAAAGCGTGAGAGGGGAACAATCACAAACAAGGTGTGTTTAAAAAAGTCGCAAGTTCACCGTGTGACTGCCGTGGCTCGTGCTGCTGCCGTCGCTGGTCACAGTTGCCGCAAGTGTGTTTGCCACTTATGTAGTAGTGTCCCTTTTAATGTGCACGTGGTTGTGTTTATATGCATGGGTGTGTGTGTGTGTGTGTGTGTGTGGGAGTGTGGGAGTGTGTTTGCGTGTGGACTTAAGTTGCTTTTAATTAAAATTGAATGAAGTAATTTTAAAGTTTGTTATTAGCAACTGCTGCGCACTTAAGTGAGAACTTATGTGAGCTTGGGAGTGCGACGGACAGTTTCGTGAAGCGATGCTGTTGCTGGGAAGTGGGGTGCTTGATTAAATATAAAATGCATTATTAAAGTTAGCACAAATTTTGGTGACATCCGTGAAGTTCAGGTGACTCTGGTTGCTGATTGCCTCGCATAGCCTCTTGGTGGCTGAGTGCTTTCAGCATTGTAGGTGGGTAAATATGCCATCAGCGTAAGCAGCGTTGGAAGTTTTATTTTGCTAATTAAATTAAAATTTTTAAAGATTTTCTTAAATATTTAAAAAGATCTTATTTTGTGTATTTGCAAAGAGGGCGTTTTTTATTTTGGAATCGTAACTAACAAAGCCCCTTTTGGGAGCAGTTTTCTGACACATACGAGTACGATAGTGTGTATAAATTATGAGAGAAATATGTGTTGTGTGTGTGCGCGTGTGTGTGTGTGTGTGTGAGTTAGTGTTTATGTGTATATGTTTGTAGAGCAGCACTACAAGCGTTACGAATTTTTGTGTTAGTTTGTATTACAAATTTGCATTAGCGCAAATGCATTTTGTGTGCACTGCAGCTGCTGCTGCTGCCCAGCGCTCCAAGCACACCCACACTAATGAGACGCTGTGGGACATTCAGCCACACACACCTACACACATCCATACATTATGCCACACATACAGTACTGCTGCAGCATGGGCGATGTTGCTGGTTGATTATTATGAATGTGCAAAAGTGTCGCCTTTTGGGAGTACATAGACCGGGTACACTCACAGTCCCACACACACACCACGCAGAGTCACTCGCACCAGTTGTACTCTTGTAGAAAATTCTGATATATTTTAGATAATATTTTGCATTAAAATTTGCTGCACAGTTGCTCTGAAGATAAACTGGTGAGAGAGGAAAGAAGCGTTAAAAGTGTGGAAAGCTGCAATATAAAAATGTCAAGGTTAGAGCAAATTAGGTGCAGAAGGAAGTAGTTCTTGTTTAATTGCGAGGTGTTGGGTTTCCTTTGGAGCACCAGCTGGAAAAGTTATGTGAACTCTTTTACCTAAAGTGACCTGCTTTTATATGCTTTTGCTAGAATTGGAGCATGAAACATTCTGCAAGGCTAAGAAAACAAATCTAGTAGAGTGAAAAAGTTATGATACCATGCGGTGCCTTGCTTTAACCATATAAAACTATGGATGGGAGAGAGAATCTTAACTGGGTGTTAGTCACTGTGATCTCGTGAGTCCTATTGGCATTCCATTTAAAACTACTAGTAAATGCGAGTAGCTAGCATATGAGTACCAAAGACCAGCAACATTATTTGCAGAACAGGAAATGCAGCAAGATCATATGATGAGAGCATCTTTAGATATGTGGTATTATATTGTTATTATACTCTTATATATACTTTGGGATAAATGAGTACTACTTATACTGTTGCCTACGATTCGAAGGGAAACATTCTTTACAGGAACCAGTTCGAGACCATTCAATGCACATGAAAATCGGCTACCATACGACTGAGGGAGTAGCATGTTCGCCACTAAATCGCTCAGTTGTTTGAGTAATTTAAGGAGTAGTCAGAAGGATTAATAGCAAATAGCAGTCTCGTATATGCTCATATATCTTCCATAATTTGTCCTATCGAAATCAGGAAAGTCGTGGCGTCCACCTCAATGATATTATTCTCTAGTTGATTTTTCATTATCAATAAGAATATTCTGTAAATTCGCGGCAATAAAATGTGACATCGAAATTGGACTGAGGAAGCTCCACAATGTAATTGAGTTTACAAGTTATAAGAAGGTATAAAACTCTATAAATACATCAGATGCTAATCTGTTATTATTACGATTCCATAGATTTGCATTGGAACTGTGGAGTGGTTTTAAGGTTTCTAGTTAGAGAATAGGTATGAGCAACAAAGCTTAACCCTAAGCGACTTCTGCAAAACCAGATACAACTTCCAACATAACTTCAAGGTCACATTCCCTGATATGGTTCATTGGGAACAGAATAGCCCTAAACCTTCAAATATGTCTCATGTATGGTACACAGACGGCTCCAAAATAAGATTGCCATTCCTCTATGGTTTTAGCGGAATTTGCAAGATTGACCACTCTTACCGGCACTATTCTGCTCTGCTGTTCTTCTACGAGGGTTTTTCCAATTCTGATGTCATCCAGTGCGAATTTTTCATCAGTCTCCACAACCCACAACTTGTTCTTCTCCACATCTCCGTCCATTTTGGCCCATATGACTGCCTCTGACTTTGCTGGGATTTTTGTCCGCCGCGATATAACGGCTTGTCGGATACCTCCATACTTATCCTCACCAACGGATAACGATAGTTCGGTGTTCGCATACTTCAACATTCGGCATTTCAAATCTAGGGTGAATGCAATCCGAATCATAAATCCACACCTAAGATTAATTCGTCCACAATATACGCAACTACAAACTCGTGCGTCACTGTTGTGGTGCCGATAGTGATTTTCCGTGAAACTTTTCCCAGTACCGGTGCATCATCTCCAGTTGCCGTACGCAATCTTATTCCCAGAAGCGGTAGCGGTAGGAGTATTTGGTGAAAGACCCAGAAGATGCATATTTAACTGCATGGGACATGAGAACTCAGTGTTTCAAGCCGAGATTTATGCAATAGAACTTTGCTTAAGAGAAAAACTAGAAAGTGATACCACAGATTGTCACATCTATATTCAGTCAGATAATAAGGTTGCGTTGCTAGCATTTGAGCGTTTGAAATCAAATCCAAACTAGCTTTGGAGTGCATTCTTCTACTGAAAAGACTAGCAGAGTTCAGCTGATATGTATGCCAGGGCATAGTGGGCACGTGGGGAACGAAGAGGCAGATGAGCTCGCTAGAAAAGGGTCAGCCAGTAACTTTAGAGGACCAGAACCTTTCTGGGGCTTACCTTGGCGCTTCATAAAATTCAAGATTAAGGAACGGCTAGGAAAAAAATCACACCAATATTGGATGGAAAGAAAATATATTAGTGTAGCTAAAACTTTCATGCCATTCCATTCTCTCAAAAGAACTAAAGAGTTACTGAGCTTGACTAAGTCAGGTATTTGCACTGTCACGGGACTTTTGACTGGGTAATGAAACACTCTGGAGTAATAAAACACTCTGGAGTAATGAAACACCTATACAACCCAAAAATGACCTCTGTAGGTTGTGTAACGAAAAGTAGGAAACAGCTGAACTTTATCACTGTAATAGTCTCATATGGACCCGGCTTCATTACTTAGCTAACCATTTCCTAGAACCGTCAGATGTTGCGGACAAATCTCCTAAGGAAATCTCTGAATTCGTAATGAATACTAGACTTGTGGGGTATTTGTAAAAATATATCGTGTTAGAATAGGTCTATTTGGCCGCAATGACTTGGTGACTAGTTCCCGCTCTCAGTATAATCTAATCTAATCTGTGGAGTGTTAGTTCAAATACAATTTTTAATTCGTAGTCACTTCAAAATCAAGCAAGATGCGCCTTCTGCTGGCAATTTAAAGCCTTTACCTCATTGTGTGTTTTTTTATGAAATGACTTTTTCATCATTGTATGAGGAAGACGTGTGTCAGAACCCTTGGAAAACTAAATTTACCCATTTAAATTTAAACTGCATTAAATCAATACGTCCAGAAGAGTTCAATTAAATGGAAAGCGTTTTAATTTCGTTGGAAAAGCGTAACAAACTTGCCAAATCGTAAAATATGTACACACATAGTCAGTCCGCAGCGAATCGCACGCTCCTCTATGCCATTACTGGCACCAACACACAAACAAACAAACTCACACTTGCACACATGCGCACATACATACATGCCAAGCCATTTGAAAGCCGTTCTCACTTAACTGCACAGCGTAATATTGAAAATCTGTAATTGGCACGAGATCAAGATTAGAGAGCGGCAACTGAACGAAAATAAAATGCACAACTTCTCGACTGCATTTTACACGTAAGTGTACGAGTAAGTGCAGCCAACGTAGCGGGAGAGCAGTGCTTGACAGAGCAAAATGGCGTCTGATGTCTGTGTGGCAGCGGCGGTAGCTGTAAAGTAAACCTCTTTTCGTACATGTGTGTGTGTGTGTGTGTATGTGTGTAGCTTTTAGCTCATAGCATTTCTAGTGGTATGCTCTGCCATCGCCTTGGTTATATGTGGAAAGGCAGCACGTACAATTTTGGCCAATCCATTGTGGCGAATGTATTCGAACGTGGCAAACTGCAATCGTATGTGTTGCCACATTAGTTAAAATTAAATATTTGTGCTTGTTGCTGAGTGCAGCTGAGTGTTAATGCAGAGACTGCTCCTTCTGTAGCGCCATTGAGATGAATAGTTAGAATTATTATATTTTTTGAAGACTCATTTTGGGGTTACAAATACTCCTTTGAAAATTCGCGTTTCTGGTCTGATCATCGTAAATAAATATACTAAAAATTATGTACTATTATAAATTAAAGAATATTGTAAGCAGCACAGAATTAGACCTTAAAAATATAAACCATGTTTATTAGGCTTTGAAATGAAACCTCAGTTAACACATACATACTATATTGACTGGAAAATTATAGAAACATGTTTTAGGCCATCAACATGGTTTTATAAAACAATCACGACCGCAGGCCTTTTCAATTAAGTTTAAAAAAATGTTGATTTGGCTGTTAGTATCTGTCCACACTATAAAAAGATGGTTCAATGACATCGAAAGTGACCACTCTATATATATGAACAATTCATTGAATATAAACTTTACAGCGTCTATATATCCATGATGAAATAGTCCAACTTACCTTTGTGTTTCTGCTGCTACAGTCATCAAAAAATATATATTAGGTGGCTAATTGCATACTCCGACACCCTCATTGGAAAACTCAATTCGATTTATTTATCGCTGATACTTTACTTACTTTATTCTAACTTTACTTACTTTATCTACACTACGCTATGACTAGAATTCTAAATATTCTTCTAATGCAGAACAGGTTCAAATTCAGATGAGTTCGTGGTTCAGAAGAACCCTAAATAGGTTCGTGATTCAGACTCAGATGAACCCTAAATAGGTTCTTGATTCAGATTCAGATGGACACTAAATAGGTTCGTGATTCAGATTCAGATGCACACTAAATTGGTTCGTGATTCAGACTCAGTTGCACACTAAATTGGTTCTTGATTCAAACTCAGATGAACCCGAAATTGGTTCGTGATTTAGATTCAGATGAACCCTAAATAGGTTCGTGATTTAGATTCAGATGAACTCTAAATAGGTTCGTGATACAGATTCAGATCAACTCTAAACAGATGCCTGGTAATGTATGTAATGGAATAAATGTAATATAAACACACAAAATAACAACAACGATCATAACCAAATTGATGGAAAATATAATTAACTGTGCTTTGGCGAGAAGAATACTCTGCGTCTAATAAATATGCTGTCTCATAAGGTTCTCCACATTAGCATTTTATCTGAGGCCGCTGTGCTGAACTGTTTCATACTCAGTCTGCAGTCTGCCTGTGGACTAGGAATCTCAATCTCTCAGTGTCTGGCGTTCGCAAATGTTTGCAGCGTCAATACAGAGTCGATCTCACTCCGTAGAGTGATCATAATATAGGTACCATGAGATCCTGTTACATTTGGCAGGGATTCCCATACTTCTCTCTAAACTAACCTATCCAAAGGATCTGATAGCCCAGTTTTGATTCACGGAAACAAATTTCCTCAAGTTTGAATCATGTTTCAACGCTACTTTTGGTTTATTGCACCGCTTGACCTGTGAAACATAAATTTTTAGTTTAGCAAACTTGGTCGTTTTTTTAAAATATTTAATGGTATGCTTTGAAAAGTTGTCTGGTACATATTCACGCACACTAACAAACACACGCATACAGACACATACTCACACGTACTTACCCAGGGGCACAAACACTTAAATAAGCCGTAGATAACGCACACAGCAGACAGTTTTGTACAATTTTTTCTCCACTTCTATCCTTTAGTTTTACATTTCGGTGCTGCCATTCAGCTGCGCAAATAGCATGAAACGTACTACAGCATCATCCTTATCATCCATCCCGCCCGCTAAGGCCCAAAAAACGAGCATGCATGCAGTCTACAAAAGAAAATTAACAATTCTGGGAATGGTGCAAAAAAGAAAGTTCGCAACTAAAGTGAAAACCGTGAATGACAAAGATTAATCACTGTTGAAGTAGTCAGGGTTAGCGGCGGAGTAGCGCTCACTCATATTCGTACATACTCGTATAGTCGAAAAGTTTGACTTATGTCTTTCGGTGTGGATTTTGTCGGACACAAAAAATGATAGAGGCAAAGAGAATGAATACATATCCTCCAATGCAAAGGAGATGAGCGGTTAATTTCTCATAAACAAGCAGGCGTGCACGAAAGGAACTGCAGCAAGTTACGAGTATCCTACGCCCACCTCATTTAAATTGTGGCACTTTGTATGGAAATGATGTCAATAGATCAATTTTCACGGAAATGTAAAAGTTCGGATCTAATTCTACTCTTTGTAATACCGGAAATGATACTAGAAATGTTCGCTACGAGTATTTTACTATCGTCAGACTTTCTTCCAATAATTGTTACCAGTCAACATTCATATATTTAATTATTTTCAATTATTATATTATATTATTAAGATGTTTGAAAATCAAGTGAGGGCAGAGACCAGACCTATATAAAAGAACCGCCATGTCGAGACTCATCTCAAATGAAATTAAAATTTCGCTATTGTCCTGATATTCTTAAGTTTATTTTATTCCGAATAGTGTCTTCCTGAGACTTTAAACTGAGCGGCTTCATTGATAATATATGGGGACATACTTCATGGTCTCTTGAGGTGGCTGTTTTCATCTTTCGATTCCAAACAGACATGTTGTGCTGTTATTTAATTGAAAAAGCTTTTGACAATTAATTCAAAGAAATTTCGTTCCATTTCAGGGCGCTTAATGAGTCCCTTTGATATGTCCCCGGAAACCAGTCATCAATTTCATAACAGTTCAATTGATCAATTTCATAACAGTTCGTCCGTTTTCTTAGAACTTCTCTCAATTTGTTATCTATCGAATGTTTATAAAGTTGAACTCCAATATCCACATTCTAGCTGTGATATTGCTTTAAATGTTTAATTCAATAAACCACTATGAGGACATTCATTAGACGCAATCTTCACGCACACATCATGAGTGCCGTATCGCAAATGTTCTGTACCCTCATTAACCTTCTCTGCACCCACCATTAACTTTCTCTGCACCCGCGAAGCAAGTGAATGTCCATCATACCGCTAGTAGCGTATCATAGGCGAAAGTATATAACACCTGCTGCGAATAGATTTACATACGTGTATTGGTTCCTGTAAATCTGGCGGTCATGTTTGCAACACCGTTTTTTATGCTGCTCATCGCTCCCTCATACGAGTGGGTACCTGGGTTCATCCTTTTATGGCCCTTATGTAAAACTTTTTATCTTGTCAGTTTCTTTTTTGGTTTTTTCTTCGACGAGTATATAATTTTATCGCAAAATCATCCATCAAGTAACAGCAACGAAAAGCCAACAACAACAACACCAACAACAACAACACGTGATCCATTCACGGCCACACTCATAAAAGTGCTTATATTGTAATGGCTGACTTAAGTGTTGCCAATGTTGCTGCTCTCATGGCAGTTGTAGTTGTAGTGGTTGGTTTTGTTGTGGTTGCTGCTGCGCCACCACCGCAAAGTGTGCTGCAGCACTAAATCTCTTATCTGAGGCAAGAACTTTATTAGTGCTACTACAACTTTGCGCGAAAAAGCAGCGCATCCTTTCCGGGGGTACTTGGTCAAAGTGCTATTAAAATCGTTATGCAGCAGCACGCCCACTTTGGCTGCACGTACGTACGACTCAACCGACCATTCGTCCAACCGACCAACCGCCCGCCCGTCAAGCCCCCTGTCGCGCTAGAGACGCTATGGGCAACAATATTGTGAAGAACTCCCCAAGTGGCTGTGTGCATGCAAATGCAAATTTTGTGCACAGTTTTTGCCCACTTTGCGAGTAATTTTTATTTTAAACACCCGCCGGGAGAAAAAACTTTGCAACGTGACTAATTGCCAACAATTTCGTTAATTGATAATCGACGGAGCGAGACGCCAAGTTCTCCATTGTGTTTTTTTTTTGTTGTTTGTTTTGTAGTAGTTGTTTTTTTGTTGGTCTTCCTTCGCTCGCAGTGCATGTAATTGACAGTTGACAGTATGAGTGTTGCACTCCCTGAGTTTCGTAGCAGTTGCAGCGTTCACTCCACTCTTGTCTCACTCACGTTACACTTCTGCGTTGTTGCCTGAAATTGGCTTAAATGTTGTGCCAACAGTTTTTGATGGTTATTGGGTTGGAGCGCAAGTCAAGCGAGTATAGTAAAAGCGATTTCGTAAAAGCGCTGCCGGCGAAAGCGACAGATTTTCAAGATTATCAAAAATGACAGAATAATGGCAAGCAATTTGATGGAAATTGCGTCAGATAGTCGCGATTATTTTGGCAGCGCTAAAATGGAGACCACAAGAAAAAAACCTGCAATGATTTATGAATTTGTGATACTCGTAGTACCCCAAGTGTCCTTAGAACATTTCAGTTCACTAAAAAGAAAAAGTAATCTGTAAGATGGCTCTGCTGGTAGTCTGTGGTCTATGCAGCTTAGCGAGATTGCCGATTTAATACCTCAGGTGAAATCAAAACAGAGATTTATAACAGACACACAGAAATGAAGTTTAGAATGAATTATGGCTACGTTTACCATTGATTGTTTATTTTATATTGAAATTATATTCCTTTATGTGAGAAGCACCACATCAGGCCATAAGCACCACGGTTTATGCTGGTGATATATATAAAGACTAGACACCTGCATCGGTTCATTCATATTGTATTTCAAGACATTGTATTAAAACGCAGTGAGATGCTCTGCACAACAGTAATTCTGCGTTTGAACGAAATAGTTTGTAAACAAAGAGGAAGAGCGACACTCACTACACTACATTAAAGAGAGCTAGGCACGTTTGCCTTTATTAGTCATTGTATTTTGCATTAAAAAGGCAATTCACTTGAAAGGCAGTTGATTCGAAAGACACAAGTTGGGATTCTGATGTTGATCGAGCATTTCAAATAAACCTTTTGTCGAATTGGCACCGAAATTTTTATAATAAATATACTCAAATCATATATAAACGTTCTGCCATATTTTGGTCATATTCCCAAGCCGTGCTAATAACGTTTGTCACATAAAGGTTACGAAATATTGGCAAACATATCCAATAGGAACATTTTAAAGGCTTTTGGCCCGATTAAGAAATGCTTCATTATTTTGTGTATTAATTTTTTCTTACTCATATTTTGATGGAAACAGTCTCAAATAGAAATTCGGCAAAATTGCTATCACCACAAATAATAAGTAATAATATTCAGTTAACATCCATTTCAGTTTGATTTGACTTACGTGGCTAACCCAACGTTCCCATTTATATTACAAAAATAGAATTTAACAACACATTTTTTTATCTCTGAATTCATTAATATACTTTGGAGTTCAAGAAGGATATTTGTCGGTATTCTAACTGGACCCTACTCTTATGGTAAACAAATGTAAAAAATGAATTTAACAGTTGGCCACTTGAGTCCCCTTTGTCTTAAAGAAAGAAAGAGGTCCTTCTTGTCTTGAAGAAAAAAAGAAAACGTCGTATTTTTTAATAAATGTCCGGAGTTTTCTAGTTTAGCGTTTAGGTTACTAGTGGTGTACCCTGAATTGTTAACAGTGATGTCCTCTGATCTAGTGGACACTTGTGTCTTCTCTACCACCATTTTGAATCCTTCAGTATGCAAATAATTGCGGCGATTTAATTAAGTTAACATGGAGGTTTGTGACATTGTACAATGGATAATTTCGGCTCTGAATCTGGATTTGCCTTATACAGAAAAATATTTGTAGATTTATCTCATCAACCTAAAACTGGGTTAATTTATAATTAAAGGAGACGAAAATAGAGCTGCATTTACTTCCATTTAAAATGTTTCCTGTGCCATTCTATGTCTCTCTCTCTCTCTCTCTCTCTCTGTTTGGTTTACAACAATCCAATCTTAACACAAAGTTAGGACAGTCCAGTACCATAAGTCCCATCACATACTCGTATCAGCTCTTTTCTTTTATCTCACTCTTCGCTCCTCCGGAGTGCATCATATTGTCAGGCCCCGGATAACACTCCTTGAGTAAATTTTGCAATTAAAATTTTTAGCGAGTTAAATAAAATAATTTTCCTACGAAATCACACATACTCATTCACTCCTCCGGAGTGCTTCGTATTGTCAGGCCCCGGATAACACTCCTTGAGTCAATTTTGCAATTAAAATTTTTAGCGAACTAAATAAAATAATTTTCCTACGAAATCACACACACTCACTTACTGACTTGTTACATCCACACTTGCGCATATATCCTTACAATGATTTTGAATTTTCATTTCCTACTTGAAGCTATTTGCCAGCAGTTAATTTTAATTCCTTCCATTCTTCTCATTTATTTCACTCACACTGCAATTGCATAAAATCTCCCTCACGTACACATCCGCACGAGTATGTAAAGTGTGTGTGTCATACAAACTTACACAAACGCAAACGCAGGAGTTGCACACACACACACGCAAGTGTCAATCACAAAAATCAACACAATTCATTTACATTTTGTCATCAAATTAAATCGAGTTTTGTTTGTGTTGTACTACAAAACCAACCAGCGTTTGTTCGTGTAGTTGGATGTGTGTGTGCAAATGTGTTTGGGTGCTCCTATTTGTGTACATTGCCATATCCGTATGTATATTTGTCTGCGCTTGTGTGATACTTTAAGTCAGGCGAATTAATCAGAGATACATACGCAGTCATGCACTAGAACAAGAACATACCGCAATATTACAGCAAACAAACACACATCCAGTCACAGTTACACCATCACACACATTCACATACACGCAAATTGTATGTCAAAAAGTAAACTACTTTTTTAATACCGTTGTCGTTTAATCCACATGGCTTACGTAACACTCGTAGTTCTGATTGCGTATATGTGTGTGCATGTGTATGCTTGTGAGAGTGTGTAACGATTTGCGTAACATTTACATAAATTCCCAACAAATCGGATATGTGGAAGTACCTAAAAATATGTTATGAAAAACAACATAAGACAAAGCAACGCGCCTAACTACACTAGCTGGGAGAGTATGTGAATGTGTGTGTGCCTACTCTCATAAATGTTTAAGTAGGCACAATTAAAGCTTCAACTGTAGTTTCATTGCGTGCGCTGTAACTTGGATTTTTGTTTTGCCCCCTGGTGCTGATGCTTTACTAGGCAGCTTATCATTTACACATTTCATCTCGCTGCCCTGCCCCTCTCTGCGTCCCTCTACGGAACTCCTTCATTGTTGTTGGCTTTGTGCTTCAACTGAAAATTAGTTTTCAATGACTTAACATTTTTCTGGGTTTGTTGTTGGTTTTTTTTTTTGTTGGTCCTATACCAATCAACAGCAAAACTACTATAAACCCCCGAGCATGCGTTACAAGTGTTCATTGCTTCGGGTGGATGTGTGTGTGTGTGCGTGTGTGACTGTGTGTTTGCGCGCCATTTTGCTGTTGGCATTTTTGTGTTTTGGTGCTTTGTTTGTTGCTTCTGTGTGTGGGTGTGTGAGCAATAGAAAGCAAATTACGAAATTGAGGTTAGGAAAATGAAAATGACTCAATTAGCACAAATTGTAATGGAAAAACACGCAAATGGAAATGACAACGTTTCATGTGCATACTTTTAGGCTGCTAGTCTATCACATGTGTAAAGATGTGCTCTCCGCCATCAAAGAAACAAAGAGCCCGACACAGGGATGGAACGAACAAGTGGAATTTAAATTATCAGCACAAGATTGCAGCTGTCAGCTGTCAAAATGTACGTGTGTGGGGGCGTATGTGTGTGGTTGGTGTGTGTGTGTGTGTGTGTGTGTGTGTGTGGCTATATGACATGCTGTGCTTTAAGTGTGCAACTGCTTGCATGCTAAACCTTAGTTTCCTCTGTTGTCTTTGCTGTAGTCATTGTTGTTACCATTGTTGTAATTATACGAGTGAGATTACATAAATTACATGTGTTCTGGGCATGAGGGTCTGTCAGTGTGTGTGTGTTTGGGCGATTGTGTGGATGGGTGTGTAATTTGCCTGAATTTTTGACATTACTGTCAGATGGTTGTCAGTTTTGACAGCGCACACAGACACACTTCTGGCCATAATTAATTGTTGTCGGGAGCCTATTTTTAGGCTCCGAAACAACACAAATTAAGATTTTGTGTTTCACTTTAATTAAATTAAAATATCGGTGTAAACAGATTCATTTCGACGATAGAAAGTGAATGAGTTTTATTGTAATATGGGCCATTTATTAGTGATTATTGCTTTAATTAGTTCACTTGAGTTTGCTTTACTCAGTGATTAGTTAATTTGTATATGTGGAGTGGCATTTTAAATTAATTCATAAATAAAGGCTGAGAAGTGGAGTTTGTATGATGTTTTTATTGTCAATGAAAGTGCTGCCGATTCCATTATTAACTGATGTGGTTTAAAACCGGCACGGCTGGTTCACATTTTCAAGTTGTACGTTTTGTAATAACTCCCGGGGTGGTCTGCCCTTATTGGCATAGACCAGTGATTTACAGACAGATGTCAATTTATAGACAATTACCATAACTGGTTTGAGCACTTAGAACTACAGTTAACTTTTTACATAGTAGAATGCGCGTTATGTCAGGAGCACGAACACTCGGTGAGAAGACATACTTAGGCACACTTAGAATGGGTGTTTTGCTTGAAGAGGTGTGTGTGGCACTCAACATACTGTTGTTAGTACACCTTATATATCATTCAGAATCACAAAAACTCGTCAACAAACGCCAGCTACTTCTTTCTATTGACGGTTAAAGCTTGTGTTAATGAAGTAAGGCCCAATAAAGCCTCCAAACAAGTACGCGGGAAATTGTTAACTGGACGCTCTAACATCTCTTGTAGATGCGACAATTTTGTGGATTTATACTTTTCCAGCCAAACATGAGCTTCAATACTGATGATAATATTTTTTAATATACCTTTGAGTTGGAACTACCTTTTGGTATTGTTTTCCTGACGAATTTATTGATGTTATACAACTGAATGAGCTCAGAAAGTGCAAGTCATCAAATATGTCGTTCTAGATGTGAAAAAAGGCGAAGGTGGGCCAGGTGTACACATTCCCCAACCCTGTCATTTCCTTTGGATATTTTTTTTATTTTGGTAACTTATAGTTTAGTTTGTATTTCCAGGCTTGCTCTCTCACAGAAATCATAACGAAAAGAAAACATATTGTTAACCAGCCTCAACAATTGTGGAGAAATATTCATATGACTTTTTTCTGCAATATTAGCAGTATTGAAATGTTTTTATTGACCAACCAACCGCTTTGGCTATTATTATTCATGTCGTAAACGTTACCTTATGCCCTACTATTCGAATTACTACAACTTGTCATACTCTTTTTCGTGTAGGCCAAGTTCAACTAAGTCACGAATATTTCATTCTGTGTATTCAATAAGAAGGCAAATATTTAGAATCGGACTCCATGCGAAATTTCATTGACTGTTTCAGAGACAAGAGTGTGTACAAAGTCATTAAAACAAATGCTTGCATGAAAATGTCATAAAGGACGATCTTATATCATTGTCTACATGTCTCATTCAGAGTGTTTTATGACATTTCGAGTACCCAGCAACACACACACCCACTCACACGTGGCAGTGTACATAAAAAGACTCGTAGCAAAGACCAAACCCACATGAAGTTCCAAACAAAGCCAGAGTAAATAAGTTCAGAGCGTGGCTTAAATTTAGGTCAAAATAATAAAATGATTGCACTTAAGTGTGTACTTCAAACTAAACAAAAACAACAATAAAACTAACGTCAACATTCCGGACAACAACTACAAAGAGTACAACTACAACTATAACAGCCACAACAACTGTATTATTGTTCTAAGGAACCCTTACAACAATGGCACCAGAGACGAAATTACTACGGCTAATTTTCATTAAATTTCGAGGATTTATGTTTTATTTTTGTGTCGCTCCAATTTACGTTCACAGCGCAAAATGCAAATTTAACATGCAGAGTCACGAGAATTTTAAAAACTGCAACCGGTCGTCAGTGGTGCAACAGCAATAACAACAACAGCGACAGCGACATCACCAACAATAGCCAACAACTGCCAACAATGAGCGACGCTGCCAGCAGGGCCAGCAGACGACGCCAACAATGTCGCTGTGCGGAATTACCTTTGCGTTTAGCCACAACCGCCGTGCCTATGGCAGTGGCAGAATTTATGGCGTGCTGGGTTGGCGTTTAGTTAGACGACTGAGCGAGGGCTAGGAGAGGCGGCAGCATGTTAAACACCGGCGATAGCGATGGGCTGAGGCTGGAAGTGGGACTCAGGGAGGCAGGCAGGCAGCGTGTGTTCGCAAGTAAATGGCCCATAAATGTGTGCCAGCATAAATGAAGATGGCGGCGTCCAGCAACATTTAAAATGTCACTGATTTACAGACACGACAATTACAACAACATCATCAACAGCGACACCAACAGCAATGACAAATAAAAAAAAACAAGAACAACAACATAACCACGGTGCCGATTGCAGTGACAAATGTTGTGTTGGTTGCGGTTTATTAACGCAACCGGCCCTCAGGTAATTACCATAAAATCGCTATACGTTGGTGGGTGAAATTGTGCGCGAAAATGTGCGAAATTTTTGTCATTTAACCGATAAGGATTTAGAATTTATTTGCTGCAGTTGACCCGTGCATTTAGAGAAACGTGCTCTGCGCAAAAAACATGCGAAAGAAAAACAAATGAAAATACGAAAGCTGCAAATGCTTTTTGCCCCCAGCCATACCAGGACTTTGTATGATTTGCCACCGAGAGACGAGAGAACTTAATTAAACTGGCACATGTTACGCAATCATGAAACTGAGCAACTTCTGCCAGGAAATTTACTAATCATATTTATATAATTTTACGCAGTAGTGCCTGAGAAGCTGAAGAGGGCTTACACGGAATTATGACAATTTTGTACTGCCTTCAAGATTAAAGCGCTAGTTTGGAATAAATGGCCTAATCCCTAAGGTCGCAAATATTTAGATATGCCAGCTACGTGTGAGTTGTAAGGATACTACAGTCTAGCACATCATGATTCCCGATTGCGTCAAGCACAAAGCACAAACCAAGAAACAAAATACTCGTACGTTTCTGCGCTGATAACGAAGACTAATCTTAATAAAAATAATTAAGGAAACGACAAAAGGATGCTTGAGGATTCAGCGACAGTTTTAAATGCTCATACAGTTTGAAGATGACTCGCTTGTAGAATAGAGAATATATATATAGGAATATATAAGGCCAAAAATTCATATTGCTTAATCACTCATCATAAAGGAAACTTACAAATCCATGTGGAATACGCCTATGTTGATACTAAGACCAGTAAAATATATGCCTGGATCTCAAAAGTATAACATATTTGGGTCAAAACATTCTTTGATACTCCAGATGCAAGTCTGTTAACTGCTTGAAAAAGTGTTTTCAATTTCTGCCGTCATTAAATCTTTGGACCAATCGAAGTTTACATTAATTAGAAACATGCCAATATCTTCATGCAGGCAATGAAACTGTTTACTTTTGGAATGTACTACCCTCAGTTTGTTGCATGAAGAAATCAAAGATAAAATGGATGCCCATTTCTACAAAGTTATGGATCTCAAAGATAATTATTAAAAATATAACTCTTAACATGAGTTGATACATAATTGAGCTACGCCTCAGGAAATCTGTGGTAAATCTGACAGAATCCATGTAGTGATTCCGCAATCTTTCTATTTGTTTAAGAAGGACTTGGCATATTGCATGATTAAGGGAACACACTCACAAGAAAAATGCTCGGTAAAAATTATAATAATGCATGAAGACGATTACTGGGAATCTCCTTACTGCAGAGAAGACACATTCTTGTAAAGGATAGACAGAATCTGCATTTTTATAATCTGTTTAGGTGGTGAAAATTATAATTTTTGTAATTATCGATTGT
This sequence comes from Clusia tigrina, assembly GCA_920105625.2. NCBI lineage: Eukaryota > Metazoa > Arthropoda > Insecta > Diptera > Clusiidae > Clusia > Clusia tigrina. The sequence continues at coordinate 405,125,569 of OV050030.1, forward strand.
TTAAGTCGAATTTTTGCAGACTTCCTTCTGAAGAGAAGACACAATCGATTAAGGAATGGACAAACTCTGAATTCCTGCAATGTTCGTATTGTAATTGTTACTGAAAGAGCTCAAAAGACGGAAAGTTTTGCACCTAGTGCAACAGCGCTATTTTAATACTATTCTTCAATGTGAACATGTTCTTCATAGCTATGAAAGCCAGGAATTTCTTAATCAAAATCTTTGCCGCAATAATTAAAATCTTGAATAAAACTATTTTAAAGCTTTTTATAGTACTGTGTTCCTCGGTCTACCCAGAGGCTCTCTTTGTACTGCATATTGCCATGACATTTGGTGACGCTTGCTGCAAATATTAATTTGATTGTGAACTGCAAAATTCCTCCATAGTCAAAGGAAAGTTTGCTAATTTAGTGAAAAGTGCTCTTGATCCATTTCAACTCTACAAATATTTCGCCCTGAGCACATGCAATTTCTATATTTAAAGAGCATTGTGTATGGAAAATTTTATTATTCTTGTTGTTGTTTTGTTGTTTCATTTTTCTATTTGTATTATTATGCAAAGCTGCTCAAAGACAAACTTTCCATGCTGGGTGCCGCCAACGAACAACTTGGAAACTCACAACTCTGAGAATACAACACACAGCAAAATTATCGAAACTTCTTATCGTGTTTATGCACTTGAGGCGCACTCAAAGGCATTTAAAGTTGTTCGCTCGAGTGCAATGCCACCGCATAACCAACCGACGATATATCAATCGCCATGAAAGTACTGTATTGAAAACTGCAGCAAATAATACTTCAATTGTGGTTCTTGGTAGGATTTTTTGTAGGAATATTCTCGTACGTGTTTTTCAGTATCGTTCTTGCTGTTCTTGTTGTGGGTAAGTTTACAAAAGGAACTAATGACATAAGAGACACAACCAGACGCTGCCATGAAGGCCCTTACACAAAGCTCTGCTATTTCTGCATAAACTTCTTTGTACGATTTTTCTTCTATGTCGCTCAGATTCGTTGGTTGCGCTCTTTTGCCAATACTTACATCTAATTTCGTATGGCAGCCGCCTTTGTTAGTACTCGTACTCGTACTCGTAGATTAATACATTTGAGTTGCTTTCTGCCAGTTCGCAGAACCGCATTTATTCATTGCCTATCTCCGAGAAGAGGATGGCAGAGCCTGAGCTCCTTTTCACAAAGAGTCAGAGAGGAGGGCCCGCCACTCGTTTCGGTTTTGCAAATGCAAAACGAGAATTATCATCACATCATGCTCGCATTAAACAGGATAACGTGAATTTTTTTCTGCCTGCTTTGGTTTTAGTTTTCTGCAAAAATAATACGAGTACCAAATATGCTTATTCGCCATGGGAAGCGTGCTGGGCATAATTCATGTGAATGGGTGTGCAATTGTGTGCGTCTAAACATACACACACTTACACACACACACTCATACTCCTCTCTGTGTGTGTAAAGCCGTAAGTTGAGTGATATCATCGTCTGTTTGGATGCATTCCAAAATGAAAATTAAATTCTTTGCTGCGGTTGTTGTTTTCCTCGTTGGCTGATCCTTATTTTATCCTTACCATTCAAGCTACAAACAGAATTAAATTTATTTTTGGCTGCTCTTGTTGTTGTTGTTATTGTTGTTGTGGTGTTGGTTGTTGTTTCTGTTTCTGTTTCTGTTGCTGATGCTGATGCTGTTCCGATTGTTGTTGAGTGGATGTGCGGAAATGTGCAGTTTTCCATTTTCAGATTGTTTTTGAAATGTTCCTGCGAAAAGTTAAGTGAAAGTTTTTATTATGTAGATTTTTTTTGCTTTCCTCTTTCGATGTTCACTTGGCCATTGTGACAGCTCCGAATGAGTTTCAAATTAAATGGTTTTGTTGCCAACACTTGCCAAAATTAATTGAGTGAAAATTTAAATTGTTTCCAAAAAAAAGGATACAAATATATTTAAACTAAAAAAAAAATAAAAAAATGGAATTAAAAATAGAAAAAGCGGAAGCAGAGAGAAAGCAAATGAATTGCCGAATTCGCTTCAGCAGGTACGAGGATTTCATAGGAATTTTTTAATTGCTGGTTTATGTTTCATCTCCTCTTTCACTATTTCCTCACAGATAATTTATTTCAATAGAGCTCAGTTGGTTTATTGTTCTAGAATGCTCAGTCCAGTAGGTGTATAGTTATTTTGCTTAGCTTAGAAAAGGCGGATGTTATATTACTTAATTGTTTATTCAGATTCCTAGTGTCCCCATCTTGGAATAGTTTGGAATAATCTTCGAAGTATGAGAAATATTATAAACTCGCAAATTAGTTGCATCTGTGGTGATGCTAATCCCTAATAGATTCTGGAACTGAATCAACGTCCAAACAAATTTACCATTTGACGAGAGTTCGGAAATACGTCTTCCGAAATGAATGGGCCGAAGATATGACTATCAACAACAAAAGGTGTTGGAAGCCTGGGAAATGAAGTGGTTCCTGCATGTATGTGTTACGTGGCTCACACCAAGCAATTGAATGGTGTTCTTCAGGGAAACTTTTCTACGAAGATTTGTTAATATGTATATTATATAATTATATAATATATATTAATATTAAATTATATAATATATATATATAATATATATTAATATATAACATATTTAGTGTTTATTTCTTTTTTGCAATTTTTAGAATCGTTCTCTAAATTTGCTTTTCTAACAAAACCAGAATATCCTAAAAAATTATTTATAATTTCAGTCTTCAACGATGAAAAAGCGGACTTCTTGTTTATTGGCTGAAAACTGACTTTCCATAGTTTTTGTGAATTTTAAAGTTTTGACGTTTTATACTCGTAATACGGACTTACTAAAACTGGACTGTTTTTTTATATACATTTAGTGCACTTTGTATATTTTCTACTTCTATTCCACCATTTATTGTAAATAATATATTTTCGAGATTATTTTCACTCAGCCTTTCTCTTCTCTCTATTTACTTTTTATTGTTTTCTTTTTCACCTTCGTTCTCCGGGTCTTGCACATCCATGACATTTTAATTAAATCTCTTTGATCATTTCATCGTTCATTTATTCACTGAGAGCATTCCAAACCATTTTCACGGGTGTTTGAGTATTTTTTATTGATTGTCTCTGGTTTTATTACTGAGTTCACATATCGGTGTATTGTTTTCGCTACTTGTAGATATCTCTGTAGTTAAATGAATGATATTTGTTTTAAGTTACTTTATACCTTCAATCCCATGTAAGGGATATTTCCTGTTTAACCGGAATCAAATATATATGAAAATCTATTCATATTCTATCTATTCATATTCTATTCTATTCTATTCAATCTATGATGATTGAAAATCTATTCATACTGATATGGAAGAATTAATACAATATTATCTTGGAGCCTTTTTCAATTCCCCTTTTCGTATAATGTTGTAACGACTCAAATTTCTGCCGGGGTAAGCTCGCCGGATCTCCAGGTGTCGTATGCAGAACTTCTTCACATTGTTCCTTTCGTCTAATAGATTAGGCTTCGTTTAAAATAGTAACTTTTCTTATTTATTTAATTATCCTTGACAAATTCTGCATAAAAATATGTTTAGTATTCCTCCGATGATTCAAGACAAATTGGACTATTTGAACTTTCAAGCAAATTGTAGCCCGTTTGATGGTTCTTATGATGCCTCTGCCTGTCAGTTGATCCTCTAGTCGCTGATGTAGTCCAAGTTGCTTAAAACGAACTTCAAATACTTGTTTTCGACTTGGAACGTTTGTTTCTCCACTTCGAATACTTGTTTTTTCACTTCGAATACTTGTTTTTTCACTTCGAATACTTGTTTTTTCACTTCGAATACTTGTTCTTCCACACGAACACATGATTTTTTCCACCTCGAACGCTTGTTATTCCACACCTTTGAAAGTTTCTCAATCAATATTTAACCTACTAAAAGTTAATCGTGATTGAGAATCCGTTTCATACAAAAAGAACGAAACATACGAACTCAAAAGCTGACTCGCCTGTTTTGAGTTTTTTATATTTTAAACAAAAAGATTTTGTGTGGGTGATATTTGCCAGTTGACAAAATTTATCTTCACACTATTCATAGGCTGTTGTATTCTAAGGAACAAAGACACATTCTTCGCTTGCCACATTGAACATATTGATATTTTTGACTTATTTTTATCTTTTTTTCGAACTTTTTTCTGCCATTCTGTGTTTCAGGAAGTAGAATTTTGTCCGCAATTGGGAAAGTTAGCGACTTCTTCGTGGGGTGACAGTCCTCGCAATGCATTCTCTCCTAGGTTTAAATGTTCAGCCAGAAGATAACCTTCGGCCACGTAAAACGCTTACTGTGACGAATATCCATTCCCTCCTATGATATAAAATATATTGTAATATCTTGAACGTTATTCATAAACTGAGTTCGGGAAAAAACTGTACCGATAGTCAGAAATTCTTAAAAAACAACTGTTACAATCAGCATCAGGCGATTTGCTTACATTCCTTTCATTTCATACTCCTAAAGAAGAGCGTAAATGTACTTTTTGATAAGAGGATAAATATATATTTTTGTTTAGAAGATAAGAACGTTGATAGGACTGGTGTTCTGTATATTGCGGTTGCTTTTTTTTTGCCAAGTTACGCATCCACATGTGGATCAGATGAATTTGCCCCAGCTAAAAGTCAGTACTTGGAGCCGCTGCTTACCAGTATTGATCTAACGTCGACCTAAATATGGGGTACCAGGAAGTACTTGCGATCCTTAATTTTTCTTTTAAATTTTGTTCTGTCATTCCTTGCAAGTCCAATATCAAGGTGATGTTGAAGTAATGTAAACACGGCATTTGCTTGAGCCAACAATAGGCATTCCGATCTCTCTTTCATTATCCAGCGTTGATCGTGCGGATGAATGTAGCTGAAGATATCATTCCTCGCTTAACATAGGCCTGGATCGGTACTGAATGTCAGCCTTGGCCCAGTATAAAGCAGCAAGGTAGGTGTGAATATCGAGAGTCGCTACCTAATTATCGCGACTAGTTGTATAACCTTAGTGTGGAAATTGTAGTGATTTACTGAAGTGCTGAACAGAGCCTGACGAATTTCAGATTCACAAATCCTTTCTGGTTTAAGTGTCAGGATATCTTTTTCTTAGGGATTCTTATTACACACCTACGCACAAAATTTGCAAACACTTTTTTTTGTGGATTCTCTTCTTTATTCACTTTATTGCATACTTTTAGTTTATAACGGCTTTCAATTTTTTTAACAACTTTTTTCAATATTTTGTTATAAGTTCAGTCAACAGCAAAGAACTTTTAAAGCCGCAAACTTTTAAGTCACATGTGCCAAAAAATCCTGCACAAGCAACTAAGCAAAAAAGTGCCAAAGTGCAAGTGGCAAGTGGCGCGGGTGTTAAAAATGTACAAAACAGACAAAAATGTTAACTCAAAAACACAAAAAAAGAACAAAATATATGAACAAAAAAAAGAATACTAAACTACACTCACACAGACACACACAACAATTGCGCAACACACATGCGAGACATTTTGAGGATTTATGTTGGAGACGTGCAAAATAGACACACTAAACAAAAAGAGAACCAAAAAAAAATATAAAAAAATAATACAAGAACAATGGAAAAAATAGCAGCGAAAATAGTGGAAACTGGAAAAATGGGAAAAAAAATAAGACATACTTCATATTTATTTATGTCTTGGGCAACGAAGGAGGACACATGCATGCGATTTTTGAGAGGATCTGTGAAAATACGGCAAACTAACATTTGTTTATGTGGCTACGTGTGTGTGAGTCTGAGAGAGTGTGTGTAGAGCATTAGTTTCACTCAACAATAAAAAAAGGTGACTAAGTGTGGGCAAAAGGACTTGATTTATTTCTTGTTTTGCTTTATTTTGTTTAGTTTTGCGTGGGGCGCAGCAAATGCTGAAAAGTGTTCTTCTTCTCGCATTCATCTTCAGGCGACAGTGTCAGGGTTGCCAGGCAATAAACTATCGTCCCGCTTGTCCTCCGCAAAATAAACAAAACCTGCTTTTAATCCTGATTATGGTCGTTTTTTTGCTGCACCTCCTTTCTTTTCCTATACTTTTCTTTCCTTTCCAGTCTGGTTAGGGGGGTTTCTCTCTAAATTACCACCTTTGACACCACAACTCAATCATTCCATCAACAAAACGGCTCAGTGCTTTTCCTTTCCTTTCAACAATTTGCGCTCATTTTTCACAGAGTAATCAAATTTGTGTGCGCATATTTTACGTTTACACCAGGAAACACACTCAGCCCGGCCTCCTTTTTGTTATGCTTTTCATGCTGCTACTTCCGTTTTTGGGTGGGCAGTGTTTGCCTTCTTGTTTTTGCCGCGTACATGTACTCGTATAGCTACAGCATTTTGTTCCGGTGCTGTTTTTTCACTTGTTCGTTTTTTATGGCAATCGATCAATTTAATAATTCGTGTCGTCCATCAGGCGCAGTGGCGCGTCATCAACGACAGCCGTGCCATCGTGTGCGCTTTGGAACTGCTCGCCGCTCGCCACAGGATATGCAGGAGCACACACACACAGTCTCATAGGTGGATACATGTGCGCCGGAGTCACCAGCTGCGCGCGTCAATTTCCTTTGCCATCGCATGGGAAGGGCGGCAAGTTCACTCTCAATCGTGTTGAGTGCCGTGTGCAAATTATTAAAAGCGATTTGTTAAAAAATTAAGCATAAAAATTGTCAATAACTGTGAATAGAGTGCCTGCTGGGATATGATGTCCGTGGGTGCGTAGGCGTTTCTGGCTGCTTTTAAATGGGGGGGGGGGGGGTCACAGCAAAGCTCCCTGAAATTTGTAGTGCATAATAAATTTCAATTAAAATTATTACGTATGCCATATTTTGATATGCGCATTTTCCCTTATTTCAATTTGTGTGTTTGTTTTTGTCCCCCATTTCGTTTCTCCATATTGCAAATCGTTTTTATTTATTTTCATTTAAATTGAATTTTTATATGTTCAATTCAATACCGAAGCTCAGAAAGGAATGCACTTCACAAAGGCGTGTAAATATAGCCCACAAAAAACTGCCACTGATAAAATAACAAATGGAAAATATGTGAAGTTTTAATTGAGTTCGCTTTGAATACGAATTTGATCAATATTCGTGCAAATAATATTTTTTAAGCTTTGTACATTGGAATCCTTCGACACAGATATTGTAACCCTTGACAACATTTCAATATGGCACCAAAGACTTTAAAATGTATTTTACCGTTGCAGAATTTAATACACAAATTTCCTCTCATCCATTTCTTTAATATAAGCTCTTTATAACTTTAAAGTGAATCCTAACAGCTCATTGTGTAAGGAAGCTCGTATTCTAAAGCAGACCAAGTTCTAAAGCAGACCAGGTTCTAAAGCAGACCAAGTTCTAAAGCAGACCAAGTTCTAAAGCAGACCAAGTTCTAAAGCAGACCAAGTTCTAAAGCAGACCTAGTTCTAAAGCAGACCAAGTTCTAAAGCAGACCAAGTTCTAAAGCAGACCAAGTTCTAAAGCGGCTGAAGTTCCAACAGCTCAGAATTCTATAGGAGATTACATTCTTGCAGCTCTTTCGTACACCAGTGTGGGTGGTTTCTTACTTTATATTCAATATACTCGTTATATACACCTGCTTATCCGTACTCGATATTTATTCCGTTTATTCTCGCTTTAGCATTTTCTTTCCTTGAGCATCCTTGTTCCAGAGTCATGCTTCTATAAAAGCATTGTGAACACAAATGGAGTAACTACCTGATGGGAAAAGATAATGAAGGAACATCACTTTCAGCTACTTCCTTTCTCTAGAGAAGGAACATATAGGTAGAAAAGAACCTGAATTAATTATTGTGACGATTTGACATCACCAAACGGACGAAATGCTATGGCATTACGGACGAAACGCCGGTACTAAACCTATAGGGCATAGTAGATCGGACAATTGTGATCACATGGATCATTGATGACAAATGTAGTATGACACAAAAGATCTTTTAGGTCGCAGTGTCGGCCATTGGGCAAACAACTAAAGCTAAATTACTATTATTATTAACTACCTGCTGGCTATAATCAACTTTTTTATTTCACAGAAAAGAAGTCGATTAATTTCTCAGTTAGAAAGAAGAAATCGAAATTGGTGTTGATATATTCTGTAATTCCATTCCAAGAAATTTTTAACACAAATCCTCAGAAGAATTGAAATACTATTCAACAGCTTTTCATTCTTATTATGCAAATTTTTGTTCACAAATTGTGGTCCCGGGCAGCTCTTAGAGCTTAATGCGTTCCCTACAATGTTTATTCTTCGCGAAGCGGAGAGATGGATTATAAATTAAATTTTCTTGCAAAGTAAATGAATGAATATATCATGGAATAGAATTATAGCATATATATATATATATATAAATATATATATATATATATATATATATATATATATATATATATATATATATATATATATATATATATATATATATATATATATGGAATTTGTATTTCAATCAAATCCATTATTTATAAATTTAGGTGAATTTGATAAATAAAACGGCGGCCTGCAGCTTCTGCTCCATTATAACCTTCACTATATCAACCCCTTATTTTTTCTGGATAAACTCACCTTATTAGTTTCCCTACTTTTTTATGTAAGCTGGGAGTATTTGAAAGAACACATTTAATATATATGTACATCTAAATTAACTATTATTTGATCGATTCTTAACGGTTAAATTAGCGTGATATTTATTTGGTTGATCTTCGCGTTTAGTTATTCTATCACTTCATTTTACTATCTCATCCCCCTTCTATCTCTTCATTTTACTATCTCATCCCTCTTCTATCTCTTCATTTTACTATCTCATCCCTCTTCTATCTCATCCTACTATCTCATAATTCTACTATCTCATCCTTCTCCTATCTCAACATTCTCCTATCTCATCCTTCTCTTATCTCATCCTTCTCCTATCTCATCCTTCTTCTATCGTATCATTCTAATATGCTCAAATTCAGGCTATTTAACTGTGCTTTCCAAATTAGAAGTTTGACTCATTGTTCGGCAGCTTAAGATACATATGACTAATCCTATGTAGAAATGGCTTGAAATATGACCTCATATCTTTGTAGATTCTTAGTAGTAATTTTAATTGCTGATGCGATTAATCCTTGCAGTTCAGGTTGATATCATCTTACCATAAGTTTTAGTGATATTTTTATTTTATGCGAAAATACGGATATATTAAAATCATCATAAATTTGTGTTGTTGAAACTTGGAAGTGTCGTTTACAGGTGCCTTTGTGATATTCTGTTTTCTCACTTTCATTTTTATCTCTCTTTCTCTTTGGACTTCTGTAACTGCCTTTTCCTCTATCTGTTTGCCTTTCTGATACTGTTTTTCGCTCACTATCTCTCTATTTCTCTCGCTTTCTCTGCCTCCTTTTTTCTCTAGCTTGCTCTGTCTCTCTTTTTTCTCTCGCTCTATCTGTATTTTATCAGTCTTGTTATCCCTTTCTCTGTGTCTCTGTTTGTCTCTGGGATTCTCTTTTGGTCCTATTTTTGTCTCGGTTTCCTTTTTGTTTTTCTCTCCCTCTTTCTATCTTTGTGTGTCTCTCTCTCTATCTGTCTGTCTCTTTGTGTCGCTGATATTTTGTTTCTCTCACTGTCTCTCTCTCTGTCTCCACTCAGTCTCGTTATCTCTTCCTCTGTCTCTGTATATCTCAGGGACTCTCCCTGGGTGCTGTTTTTTTCTCGGTCTCCGGTTTTTTCAGTCTTTATCTATCTTTGACTCTCTCTCTATTTCTATTTTTGTATCTCTCTTTCCCTGTCTCTCTGTCTGCCTCTCTCTCTCTGTCTCCCTCTTTGTGCTGCTGATGTTGTATTTCTCTCAGTGTCTCTCCATCTCTCTCTCCCCCTGTCTTGTTATCTCTTCCTCTGTCTTTCTGTATATCTCTGTCGCTCTCCCTTGCTCCAGTTTTTCTTTCGGTTTCCTCTTTGTTTCTCTCTCTCTTCTATCTTTGTTTCGCTCTCTTTCTATCTTTGTTTCTCTCTCTTTCTATCTTTGTTTCTCTCTCTTTCTATCTTTGTTTCTCTCTCTTTCTATCTTTGTTTCTCTCTTGTATTTCTCTCATAGTCTCCCTCTTTCTGTCTCCTCTTAGTATCGTTCTCTCGTATCGTTCTCTCGTCCTCTGTATTTCTCATTCTTTCATTTGAAGACTCCAGTTTGCTCCCAGTGGCCAAGCAATTTAAATTTTCGTTCAGCCCTTTGTGCGAATCACATAAGTTTTAATGCCTACACAGCCGTTGACTTTTCATGTAGAACTGCGTATGCATCCAGACTGCGAAGGATGAGTGAAAGAAGGCTTTTTTTATAATTTAACAATACTATGTTAATTTAACTTTGTCACTAATAAACATAAAACTTTTTCTTAATTTCAATGTAAATCACTCCACAAAGTGCGGGTCGCATAAAGAGCTGTAAAAGAAGTAGTCAACCTCATTAACAATTATAAAGAACGGTTTCTACCCAACAATTTCACAAAAAAATTTTCTGGTAGCCAAACACACACACACACACGTTTCAACCACACTCATACTCTCTCCCAATGTCCGCAGATGATAACCTAATTAGAAATAGCTGCGCACCTTTGGGGAATTTCTTTCTGCTCTATGCGCTGCCCTCCGATGCCGTCGGAGCCGCGCTACTTTAACTTACAAGCGAATTACTAGAAAATGTCGCCCATTTCGCTTGGGCTCATCAAATTTCCTTTCCTTTTGGTGTTGTTAGGACTCGCCTAAACCCCCGCCTGCGACCTCGTGACTGCCGCAGGAAAAAGGGATTTTGTATGTTTTCACAGTTTTTCGCTGCTGGTTTTTTTTGTTGCTTTTTTAGGGTACTCGTCTGAAAGGTAATAAAATTGAAGCGTGTGCCTTGAATAATGCGTCCAAAAAAATGCGACAAAAAAAAACAAAAAAATCCCGAGTTTACAATAACAACAAAAAAAGGACCCGAAGAAGGCAAAGCAAAAACTTGGGCGAAAATCTGCATAGCATGTTTAATGCTTGTTTCAGTGTTGTCCTTTCGCTATCAATTCAATGAAGGGAAAACTCGGGTTGACAAAACAGCATAAAAACGAAAAGTTGGAAACAAGATGGCGTAAAAAAGTCACAAAAGTCAATGAGTCACAATTCATCAGTAAAGTGCGGATGAATGGACAGCTGGACGTTCGCGTTGAGGAGGAATGGTCAAAGGGTCGGACGAGCAGCGTGACGTTAGCCAAGCTAATATAACGAACAACGGAGCCGGGTAATGGCAAAGGAGCAGCACGGTGATACGCTACTGTTTCGCAACAGTCAGTGCAAAAAATTAATGGACGCATTTAATTTGGAAGACATTGTGGAGGAGGTGAATAGGGTCAGAGCTGGTTGAGGAATTGCAGTTAAACTTAAGTGAGAAATGGCACGCAAAATGAAGGGTGCTAGTAAAGAGAATTCGTTTATTTAATTGAAATGATTGCATGTGAGAAATGCGGAGCTGCTCAAAATGTTAAACGTATTTTTCTGAAAAAGTGAAAAATTTCGTCCACGAGGACATTCTCTAACCTCCCATGCTGGGAGCAGATGCATATGACAATTTAAATAGCATTTTGTTGACAGGTCCTGTGATAAAGTTCCTTATCCCCCTCTGTTCAGCGCTTCGTTCTCAAGTACTCGAAGTGCTGGCCACCAAACTCACTTCAATGGTTCACTATAAACGATTCAAAGCAAAACCCGGTACTTATCTTGCTTGATTCTTTTCATCTTCACACTTTCCTCCCAAGTTGCAAATTCCATTAAGCCGAGCATCTCTTCTTATTACATTTTATCTTTATCTGCCTTTCATGATTGGACTTCACGTTTTCTCTTTTTAATACATATTCACGGTGTTTTTTTTATTCCACTCTGCTTGTCGCCGCTTGCTTCTCTGGCTGCTGCTCGTCCTGCTTGTGTTAATTAACAATTGAGTCCCTTTCATTCCTCTGCTGTTACTTCCTTTTGCTCGTAATTCGACGTTATTTCGTTATTTCCATTTCATTGGCTTTTGTGGCTTTTAATTGCAAATATCCGCTTTTAATTAAGAAACTTCCTTTAAATTTTTTTTGGTGTTGTTGTATTTTATATGAATACACCCCGGCTCACAGGATTTGCAAATGGAACAAGAGGGAGTTTTTCACTGGGTTTATATTAGGACTATATTAAGACCCAATTTTTGTGGTTGTGTGTTTTTTGTTGATCTCAAATTGTGTTTTGAAAATTAACATAAAAATTGATTTTTAATGCGGTGCTATTCACACGCATTCATTGGCGAATTGTTTGGAGAGATTCTGATAATTTAATAAATTAGGAAAATTACAGTTATTTGTGATGTTTAAAATTTCATTAGTCCCATTGTATTGTAAATCGAAACAGTCGTTCAAGATTTTTAATGGAGAAGCATTGAAATTCGTGTTATTTAGAGTGAACATTCGAGTAATATCGCTGATATCTGAATATTATACCATACTATATAATATTCTGTATAATACATAAAGTAAACAAATAATCTGTTTTCGCAATTCAGTGATTCGAACTTAAAACAAATTTTTCGCAACAATATCGAAGGAAATTGAATGTTGATACAATTTAATGAGCACATTGTTCAAGTTCCCTTAACAAATTTATGTCCAGGTAGAGGACTAATACAAACACCTGAGGCAGGAATTGCTCGATTCGCAGAGATTTGTCTGTCTGTTCAGCGCTTCATTCTTACATACTCTCAAATTGTCTTCAATTTCAAATTTGTCAGGAAATGGCTCTTGAACACTTAGTCATGCTTTATAGGAATCAGTTAAATGAAAAAAGGGAGGCTGTTTTACACATATTAAGGATAAATGGGATACTAAATATCTACGCAGAAACACAGACTACTCGCTGAATAACGATGTTATACGAGAGTCTGGGCCAGTCTCTAAAAAAGCTCTATCTATGTTGCTTAAAGGCTTCACAATCTCTGATAACAGCGAATCGCATCCTCATTTCGGATGTCAATGTAGACACTGTAGTCAAATATATTAGAAGGGTTGTTCATCTATTGAAATAACGTGCTTAGCTTGCTTTGCATTGAGAGAGACAAACAACTTTGCATTGAGTGAGGCACATTTTCTTCACAAAACTTCAGTCGTCGATCCTAATTTGAATTGATAATTGAAATAAAGATAACATTTTCAAATCTGTTTATACAATGTTCGCTTCTTACGCATCCACATCAATGCCAGAGGCTTAGTACTTATTGTTTACATTCCACTCAAAATCAGGATCATATCATCTCTTCTGCATACCATAATTGGATCTTTTATTGGACCTACTCGGAATTTTCCCATTCATTCAATTGTTGTTTAAACCAACTAATCTCTTCCTTATGTTCATTTGATTATTTCTCCGTATGATGTTTCACTTTCGTATGCCGCTCTACAGTTACATATGTAAATTTCCGCACTCAGCTGCTTACACAACCTAAAAGTATGCTGCATATTTAGTTACTTGGCCACACACACACACACAAGCATATATTCACAAGCTCAATTGCTTTTACGCCAGCTGCTCCACATTTGTCAGCCCCAATGGCGCAATATTTGCGGTACAGTTTGAGGTCAAATCAACATGGCGCAGTGTAGTGTGCTCTCCTTTTAGCTTTGCCACCGAGTGTGCCACTACGTTTCCGTATTGTGCCCAACGAACGCACAGAGCCGACCTGCCATATCCATTGCATCAGCATACAATATGCCGGCTAACGAAGCATTCGAACATTTGCGGTTTAAAATTGACCGATTTGGTCAGCCGTGCTCTACCGTGCCGTGCCGTGCCGTACCGTTCACCGTACATTGGACCATGGCCTGCCCTGTCGTAGTTTACCCATTCAGGTGCATGGTGGGAAAATGGGAAACTGTGCAAAACCTGATGAAGTTCACAAGTGTGTAAACCAGTTAACATACGCTGGAATTTTTGTCATCTTGTTGTTGTTGCAACGGTGAAAGTACGAGTAGGCACGGGCACGGCAAAAAAAATGGAACTAGGCGGAAAACAGAGATGTCGCCATGGTGGGAGTGCGGCACTTAAACGGCGCTGCTCTATGCGCTGCACACAGCTGCAAAGTGATGCGGAATAACAGCGTTGGGCAAGCACTCAACAAAAGCTGGTGCGTTGTTGTTGTTGCTTGTTTGATTTTTCCAATTTTCAGCGCCGTTGACACATGCATGGAAAAAAGGCGGCACATTGTTTGATGTCAGCCATGTGGATTGATTTTCACATTAAATATTTGACTTCACATCAAATGCCGTAAAATGCATGAAATGGGAGATACACACACACACAACAGGGGTGGCGAGCGAGCGCTCATGCAGTTGCGTTAATTTTTAATGATTTGCCATATTGTGAGTAAAAACTGGAATCGCATGGCGCAGTAGTGTCCCATTAAAATGCAAATGCCTTTTGTGCCTTGCAACCTGTGATTTGACACTTAGACCTACAAACATTGTTTGCTGTGCAAATCACTCGCAGGCTACCGTTGCTGCATTCCTCCAGCGGCTGCTGTCAGTGTTGGCACAGTAGCCTAAGCGGCTTAGGGAAGTTGCAATGAAAATGTATGTAAATCTGCGCTGCAAGTGCAACGGCAGCAGTAATACTCGTCTATACGAGTATTTGCTTTGAGAGCTTGTTGTGGCAACAGTGTTGAGGCCGAGCAGGGTTACACCATTTGCTCAGGGTATTAGCGTTAGGTGTTTGCACACAGAAGCGAGTGAGTACTTGCATTTTCCAGCTTCTCCTTTAAATTTCAGCACTTTTATGCGTATTGCTTTAAGTTTGACTTTCGCTTTCTCGCTTGCTTTGCTCAGCGTAGATTTACAATGACTGAAAAATTCACTCAGCAATTGACTCCGGGTTGTTTGTGCTCATGTTCGTATACTGAGTCGTACTTGTGTAGCCTATTTTCAGGCTAATATGCAAATTATGCAATTCTCGCATTTGCAGCAAGTGCCTCCATCGTGATACACAAGACGAGCTCCGAGGAATGCGTGTGCCCTGCGCTCTATATGTGACAGAAGTGCAATGACATTTAATTTTCTACTCCACTTTTGCTTGTTACGTTGTTACTTCATGTCTCTCAGTTCAGTTCAGTTCAGCTTTTGTTTCTGTTTTTCTCGCTGCTGTTGTTGTTGCCATTATTGTTTGCCATTGTTGCTATTGTCGTGCAAGCAAAAAATGTCACAATAAGAACAAAAAAACCAGCAACAAAAAAAAGAAAAAACAAATACGTAGAGAAATCACACGCATTTGTATGGTTTCATTGCTGCATGCGAGACAATTGCGAGATTAAAAGTAATCAAATCTGTGTGCGCTCATATGTAAATTGAAAGGGGGGAAATATAAGACACAATCACGTTGTCAACACTTTTATAAAAGTGGATTAAGAATGCAATACACTCTCCTCCATATGCGGAGTTTCGAATGAGGAAGTGTTTTTTAAATTAACCAAGCAACAACTTTAAATCTAAATGAAGGCACAACGCAGAAAGAAACAAAGCTACAGTCAGAGGTCAATGTAGTATTTAAGTATGGAATGTTGTCAATTTGAACTGAAATCAGGCTGCGGTGGTGAGTGAACAAGTGAGGAGGCACGGTTGTTTTTGTGGAGTATTATTAATTTTATGTAATTTATTGGAGAATTCACTTAAAGTGGTTACAGGTTTAATTAGAAAAAGTGGTCACATTTTTAATTAGAAAACATTTCCTAACTTTAAACGTTATTTTTTAACTCTTCTGTATATGAGAGAATAGTGCATAGTTCAGAGTTTGGTAGCCTTCTTGGGGAAAAAACCTAAACAGTGGGAGGAAGAAAATTTTTTTAAATATTCACTGAACTCCTTTCAAGTAGGATCAATATTCGAAGTGTCAGTGAGTTTTTTATTAGTAGTGCCCTCGTTCGAGAGTGATCACAATACTTCGAATAAAATAGGATTTAACTAAAATTAGAATTATATTTTTCATTTCGACCGACCTCCTTGGTTTAGTGGTAAGAATGCTAGTCTCAGTGTTGCGGGTTGTAATTCTGCCCAGAGCCTGGTTCCTAAATGCTACTTTCTAAATATGTTTCCTTTCGAATTGAAGGCTTTAATTGATGGTTCTCAATTCTCTAAAGACTTAATTAATTTTGGTATAAAATATAATAATAACAATAATAATTTATTTATTTTTAATTTTTTATTAATTTTTTTTGGTAGAGAGGGTAAAAATGCCTGCCGCATCATCAAAACTGTCGTCACAGATTTGGTATGTGAGAATTGCACCCACTAAAACATCCCCTGAGAACGTCTCCCCACCTTGGAACCCTTTTTATACTTCCTTCAAGGTGGCGATTCTCACTTCGTCCCTATTGGACTCTCAACATTATTCCTGCGTCCAGGTCCCGCTTTTTCCGCCGGAGCACATTTTCCACATATTTATCTACGTGGTCCCAGTTTTCTTTGCTGCTTAGCATAACCTCCACAATGTTCTCGGTGGCTAAGGTTTCCTCGGTTTCCATTTCAAGCGTGGTGCGCTCTGTTTGCCACCTTGTGCATTTGAAAAAGGTGTGCTCTGCATCATCCACATTGCTGTCGCCGTATATGCACTCAGGCCCTCCAATTTTCCCCATTCGGTGTAGATACTTGCAGAAGTATACGTGACCAGACAGTAACTGCATGAGGTAGAAATTGACGGTTCCGGCTGTTCCTCCTATCCAGCTCGCTATGTCGGGTATGAGTCTCGCTGTCCATCTTCCGCGACCCTCGGCGGCCCATCGTTCCTGCCAATGTTGCACGATTTGTTGCTTTATATGCTGCGCGGTTCCTCTGGTATTCTTACCCATCTTGGCTTCTCGTAGTTGTTTTCGTTCGAGGGCTAAGAGATCGATAGGGATTAAGCAGCTAATTACCAGAATTGCCGGCTCCAATACAGTACGGTACGCTGAAGCTACTCGCAGAGCTGCGGTTCGTCAAATAACAATAATAATAATAATTATAATAATAATAATAATTATTATTATTATTATTATTATTATTATTATATTTTTTCAAACAATATACACAGTTTGCTGGAAGAGAACTGACTGTACAGGAAGAAGCTTTTATCAAAGTGTCCTTTCCTTAATTGAAAACTAATTTACTCAGTTTTATAAATACAACTTGGTGATCGGAAGGAGAGGGCCAGATTTTATTTAAATCTGTATGTATCCACTGCTCTCGCTTCCTTTCTGCCTTCTTGTTCTAATAAGGTAGAAAACAACTCGAATAGTAAATTCAAACCGCATCTTTGCTTTATAAAAATGTCTCGTAATCTTTTTGAAAATATATCTTCTACACTTTAAAATATTGAATTCTGTTCTAATTGGGTCTCGTTTTCTTGTCTTTTCAGGTAAACCTAACTGCAGTGGTAGCTGAAGAGCAAACTCAACCACCTGTTAACGATTGCACCACCTTTCAACACATTAGTCAAATTTACGATTCATTAAATTTAAATGTGACAATCACAGAAAAAGGGAATTTATTACCCAGCTATGTATACAACCCAGTGGAAAGGGGAGCACCCTATAGATATACGTATACCTTTTTCTTTTATAGCAAACGTTCCTAAAGCTGCCATTTACGGGCACGCTGTTTTGTAAAGACATAAATCCCTGATTTATAAAAACGAACAGAAAGCGTTGCCTACAATCCGGCACTGCGACTTGCCCTAAGAAATTGAAATATATGCGTGTGTGTAAATCTCCGGTTAATTATTGTACCCACTATGGTATTATACGGGATGGAGTGTAAGGAAAGCGCAGGGTATTTGAACCATAAATAAAATTCCATAGTCTGCATTTAGGCGTTACGCTAAAGAATATATGGCTACAAGCAGTTCGTACGCATTGTAGTGGGTTTTTAATTTACTAGCGACTTTAAGAAAGCAATAAACAAAATAAGAATTTATGAGAAATTTTAAAGGAGTCTTCTTACGTATTTTGTGGCACATTTTCAATTCGCGTTTCATGTGGCATACTCTTTGGCGATATCAACCTAATTGAGCACAATAAATTAACACACAACTAACGCATTCTTCGGAAAATTAACACTTTTACTGTAAATGAGTATGCAACGAGCCAACATACCAATTTACGGGCAAAGACCCTTGAGCCGACAGACCCATTGCGTTGCGGGAAAAGCGATAAAATACTACTTTCCCGCATAAATATTTGCCAATTTACAGAACATTTTGCACGCTGACTCCTGTGGGCACCAGCAGTGCCATAGCCCTATACTCAACCCGGCACGGCCCGGACCAGCTCCGACCAGTGGAGCCCAGCCTGGCCTGGCCCGGCCATTGTCATCATCATCATTGCTGGCTGGGGGCTGCCATTGCCAGTGTCACTGCGCATAAATTGTAGTTTTTGTGTAAGTCTTTTGAGACTGAATTGCATGGGAACTGCAACAGACACAGCCACAGCCATAGCCACCATTGCAGCTATAACTGCAAGAGCATCAGCCGCAGTACAACAATGGTCGAACGCTACTAAAAAGACGCACTTTTCAATGCTTTTAACTAAAATAGGGGAAAATCCTTTTTTACTAAACGACCATGACTGGAGGAAGGCTGGAGCCGTTGTACATATTGCAATAAACCAGCCGAACTATAAAATGTCCTCTCAATGCCCTCGACGACTGCGAAAACGGCAACGGCAACGGCATCGGCAGCAGCAACAGAGCCTCTGTGACATCTTTTATGCCCATTGGGTATGATTTTGCTGTTGTTGTTGTAGTTGTTGCTGGTGGTGTTATTGCAGCGTAACGTAAAATGTTGCGTAAATTTGCATTTTCATTTGTAGTGTGGCAGCTGCGGCTGGTGCGGTGCATTTGTTGCTTCCTTGCTGTTCTATACAGCTAAATATATACTCGTATAATTATTTTCTTTCCACTTTTAAATGCAATTTTCAAAGTACGAGTATTAAGGGAGTCATTAAATAGCCGTGCTTTGGTTGCTTTTATGTTTTATTTATAGCTGCTTACACTGATTAATCGGTTTATAAACGAAATTTTGCTAAAGTGCACATTGAAAGTTGCGAGAGGTACGCAAGTTTCTTAATTGAAACTTTATTTAGTTGAAAAGTTTCAAGTTGTTGGCATACGATACTTCAATAATAGGGAAATATTGCATACTTTTTGGAACTTTAGCATTACACTAATCACTTTTAGCGTCAAATGAGAGTGATATAAAGTCCATTTTCGGTAGTTACTTTAATGATTTTGTAAACAATTGGTGTATAGTTATATAGAAACACTATAGCCTTACAACCCGATCATATACATACACAGCGACTATATATTTGCCGATATACTCGTATATACTAGTAGCTTTTTATATATTTCTGATAATTGATGATTCAATCATACAATAACTGAACAATGATTATTCAATATTCTGTATTCATTATTTTTAGTAAATGCAGTTCGTTCCTTATCCTTTCAAATTTTGCATTTGATGATGCTTTATCTGTTCATTTGACATGCAAGTCACGGTCTCCTTTCACTGCATCAGTAGTAAATAACATTTAGAAGTTTAGAAGCGTTAGAATCGATCAGCACCAAGTGCCTTCATCATTTCAACTGTTCGAGTTGAATCCTTGGTATAATTACAGGGTCAAATAGTGTAGCTTGTGGAACTCACCATTACAGCTTTGTCTCAAAATACCACTTATGAAGACATCAGTGAATTCTAGCCGCAAAATTATTCTTTCATAGCTTCCCAGAATTGATTTGAAAGTACATAAAACTCTGATCGTGATCTCAGTCGTTGGTACTCGCAATTTAGCAGCGTTTCTATCATAGCTTCTACTTTGTTCAATGATGAGGATACATGAAATATATACGAGGTTTGATCAAAAAATAAACGTTATTTTAAATTTTTTCAAAAAGTATTTATTTATTCATCAACAACTATCTTATCCCCTTCAAAGTAATTCCCTTCAGATATAATACACTTATGCCAGCTTTTTTTCCAATCCTCGAAACACTTCTGAAACGCTTTTTTTGGTATCGCCTACAGCTCCTGTTTCGATTTTTCTTTTATCTCCTCAATCGTAGCAAAACGCTTTCCTTTCATCGGTGTCTTCAGTTTTGGAAAGAGGAAAAAGTCTGCGGGGGCCAAGTCCGGTGAATACGGTGGTTGAGGCATGATAACGGTTTTGTTTTTGGCCAAAAACAGCTCCTGAGCGATGTCCATGCGACGTTGCTTTTGCTCAAAATTTAGCAATTTTGGAACAATCTTCGCTGCCGCACGTTTCATACCTAAAACATCCGTAAAAATTGCTTGGCATGAGCCGAACGATATGCCAACATCATCAGCAACCTCTCTGATAGTGATTCGACGATTATCCAAAATCATTTTCTTCACTGCGTCAATGTTTTCATCGGTTGTTGACGTGCTCGGGCGACCAGGACGAGCATCGTCATTGACATCTTCTCGGCCTTCCTTAAACCGGTTATACCACAATTGAACTTGTACTCAGCTCATAGTAGACTCGCCAAAGGCCACAGTCAACATTTCAAATGTCCTTGCGCATTTAATTTCATTTTTTACACAAAACTGAATACAGTTTCTTTGATCCATTTTTTCGAATAGTACAAACTCGAAGAGCACACCAAAACACGACTACCCTTTTTTTCTGTCAAAAACAAACTGACAATCCAAAATGGTTGGTATTGCCAACATATATAACAGACATGTGTACCAACATAAAAAAAAAAAAATGCGAACATCGAACATACGTAACTCACGAAAAGATGAAAATAACGGTTATTTTTTGATCACACCTCGTACGTCTATATATAATGTTGGAATATGATCGGCAAAAATACAGCATAACAAAAAATTGTGCCATTTCAAATAATCCTTTTAGATTTTTCCTCACACAATCGCTTCCTCATAATTTCAACTATGAATAATTAAATGTTAAGTAGCAATACGATATCCTTATGGGCCCTTAGGGTTGTCCTTAAGTGAGATTTTAGCCCCAAGTCTTCAGTTAAAGTCTGGAATGAGGTTATCTGTCCATGATGATACAGTATATACAGTATACTGTCCATGATACAGTCCTGAACCCAAATGCTAAACACAGCCCACCTTTAATTCTTAATGAACTTGCTGAGTGTCTTTAAGGACAATTTGCATATACAGCGAAATTTCATAAAAAATCCCATTTTGAAGCAATAGTAACAACCGCTTAAGTTTTCATTGAACGCTTTTTGAATCAAGGATAATCAGATTCCTGTTTCTGCTTATGATTCCTCTTTATATGAAGAATATATCCACTGTTTTAGGTAATAAACTTGTTTAAATCTTCAACTAGCCTGACTAAGACAAACATTACCGTATCACCATACTTCAACATACGTAAATTTGCTTTTGTAAATTTGTAAGTTATCAGCTTCCAAGCATCCTGATTAAAACACTACATATTCATTTAATTTTCCATTGTAGTTAAAGCGTATATTTCATCTCCAGTTATAAGCACCCCAAGAAGGAACTTTCTTTGCTGCCTTTGTGTCCCGTCTGTTAAGTTGTGCTGAGCTGTCATAATTGCCTAACAATACGTTCGTAGAAAATGTCACTAATGCCTGTCAAATGCCACTTTATTAGAGACCACACTGATACAGTATTGCTGTGCCCTTATATAAGCTACCACTTTATTATTATCTTTGCTGTTAAAGCTTCACACATCAAAATGCCCACATATCAAGCTGGACGCTAAACCAGCGCCATAAACTCGCTATCCTGTCCACTACACTCTGTCAATGTTGCCCAGTTAACTCTCCTAATGCAGTGAAATTACTAATAACTAAAATTTTCGATCATATCAAACACTTAATCCTCGGCCACAAAAATTACTTAGCATTAAACCTCAAAAACCACAAAAGGACACTAACTCCACGATAAATATCACATAGACAGAGCTTATCCTTCACGCACACAAAGGCACAGACACCCAGGCCCGCAGACATTTTGAAAAATACAGAGACAAAAGCCTAATAAGTAAAATAGAATGAGACAAAGTGACAATAAAAACTAATTTTTGGGTCGCATTAAAAGGATTCCCGTAAATGACAAAGTAAGGATGCCCACCACAATGAAGGGCCGATGGGGCGAAAATGCAATTTTTGTGGTTTTCATTTTTATAGCTCGACGTTAGTTCAAAATTTCTGCACACCAAACGTAAGCTCGGGCTATGGGAATGAGTTAGTGGGTGTGCATGTGTGTGTGGGCGTATGTGTGTGTGTGAGTATGTCATGATTGTGCTTGCGTTGGTGTTTGTATATGCATGTGTATCATTTTGTGGTTTACAACTATCATGGCTTATGATATTGACCCACAACTGCTTACAAGCATGGCTGGCTACGTATGAGGAGGCACTTAACTGTTCGGGTTATCATATCGATTGTCATCGGCACAACAAAAACAGGATATTTGTAAACAGGCCATGTATGTGGGTTGACATTTCGGCATAGATAT
Source organism: Clusia tigrina (assembly GCA_920105625.2). Classification (NCBI taxonomy): domain Eukaryota; kingdom Metazoa; phylum Arthropoda; class Insecta; order Diptera; family Clusiidae; genus Clusia; species Clusia tigrina. The sequence continues at coordinate 405,148,177 of OV050030.1, forward strand.
ACTTATGTCTACCGGGATGTGTGTGATCCACTGGGTGTTTGCGTGCGTTTGTGTGGCAATGAACACATTAAATGAAAATCCTCCTACACCAAAACTAAAAAAAAAAACAATATAAAGGATATGATTCCTGGTATAATAAGACTCAATATAACAATGCTTAGGGAGGCAGAAATGCGTATTGTCAGAAAGTGTCAATAAGGTGTAGCAAATGGAATACTTGTAGTATCCGGTCGGGTACCTTTAATCGTTATGGCAACAATATCCTGATTGTGTGTCACAAATACCAAGCAATACGATGAGGAGCACTTTTTAAGAGTAAAGGGGGAATTGAACATAAATATTGTATCTGTTTCCCCACACGAAACGTGCATCGAAATATTGCAGACGGAACGGAGTTGTTTTCATTGTATTTCTAATATTGTGTTCTTTGCTGGAGGCGGCTAGAATATACAAGTACTACCAGTAATAATGAAGCTGAATTTATATGTATGAGAGGCTTAGCAAATAATACGAATGCTGTTGTCTAGCAAGCCTAAAAATAGGCTACGTTTCTCATTTTAAATCCTGTTTAATATGCATTTGATTTCAATTCCGGTGAATTTTATTACTAATACGGGCTTAGATACACAATCATCACTTTCAGTGAGGAAATTTCTTCACAAGAATGCTGAGTAAAATGAAACGAACGTTTAAAGTTTTTTTAAGAGACGCAAACTGAAGATTTGGAAATAATATTAAAATAAATAATAAATTGACGTGAATTTTAGAGATAAGCTTCGATTTAAAGTTAACATTTAGTTTTTTGATTTCATTTACTTTCGGAATGATTTTTTTCAAAAGGAGGATGATATATGTAGAAGTCATTTGTACGTTGTTATTACCTGTTGAAAATATGAACTGAAATTACGAAGGAATTGAAGGACGTTCTTTTTCAGAAAAGCCAGTTAATGTCCGATATAATTTGGTCTGAGAGGCTTTGGAAGAATGGCGTGGAACGTCGTCGTCAAAAAGAATGTGTAGAGTATTAGTAAAACAGCATTGTAGAGAGAGATGTATAAAAGTTAACCAGGCTACAACTAAATTAATTACACGCGATAAAGCAGTTAAGGATAGGTTGAAAATCATTGTTATTCTCTTGCAATCACATACAGCGGATCCTTTGAAAACTGATTGTTCGAACTTAACGTGGAGATTTGATATCTATGTTTTTCTCGAAGATACGCTTTCATTTCTGTTCTCAAACTACGGGCTTTCACGCTTCCTTCTCTTTGTCTTCAGTTTCGACTCGAAGACCCTGATATTGAGTATCCCCAGCTGTCAATCCTTTATTCACAAGCATTGCTTAATTCTTTGTGCCAAGTTAAAAATTAACTAATCTACACCATCACAGACATTAGCTGGAAGTGTTACAAATTGATAATGGTAGTTGCCTGAAAGTGTGCTTTAAAAAATTATTGATACTATGAATTGGCTTTCTTAGCAGGTACAACGCACTCATTGTGAGTGTTTGTGATAGTTTTTGCACATACTTAACAGCTTACGAGTATACTGGCAATAAAAGCAGCAGCAGCAGCAGCAGCAGACAAAAATTGTTTGCATATTGAAAGCCGAAATGCAAACAAAAGTAAACTATGCAAGCTTCGTTAGCTGTGTGCGCGTGTGTTTGCGAGTGTTGGAGTGAAAAGTTTTACTATTACACCATATCTACTCATCATATTGAACTTTGCACAAGCACAACAACTCGTACTATGTCGATACGTAGCAATTGGAATAATCAATCCGTTTTGCATATCTCGAATGAAGAGTAAAATTTACATAGAGTCGGTTTTGCCTCAAACTGCTGCCACTGCTACTGCTGTGGATGGAATTGCAAGGATGCGAAGTAATTGGGTCGATTGGAAAGCAAATGCACTTGCTGCATATACTCGCCCATAGAAAAGGAATCCATTCGGCTGGCAATGCGATAGTGTGTATTTGCGAAGCTTTTGCAATACTACGTTTGGTATTTGCTACAAAAAGTAAACTTCAACTGCTGTGATGCTTGTAAGTCTTGCCTGTTACTACTCGTACATCGAAGCAAGCAGTGCCATGCAAGCACTTTCCTTTTTCTGTTTCTGTTACAGCTGCGTTCTAATCATGCTCCTGCTGCTTCAGTGCTGTGCCCGCATATCTGTCTCTAACCGAGCATAGTTTTATATAAATTGCAAGTTTCGGCATCTCCGTTGCGGAAGCATTCAACATCACTGCTACACTGCTACACTGCTACCCTACTACTGCACACTCGTTCATCTAAGAGTGCTTCCCGTTTAGAGCGGAGCACGTCAAAGTGTCGGCATGTTATGTCAGATAACAGAGCTACAAATTTATTGAGACCATTTTTCGTTGCGAGCATGCCAGGAAGTGTAATAAATACAGTCTAAATATTGGATTGATAAGGATAACGATATTTCTAGCTCTGCAGATTTGTTATTTTGGAATTTACAAATTTCAGTTTACTCAGGAGTCGACGGAAGTCGTCTGCTCATTCATGTGCACGAGCACAAGAGTACATTACAAATCAGATAAATAAGCGTTGGTGTGGTGTGGTATGGTATGATGTGTACTTTGGGTGTGCTGCAGGAAGTGTGGCATACATTTTAGCAAGTCTAATGATATCTAATGGAGCAAAGGATTTCTAAGCTTGAAGTGCTTACATGGTAATGAATGCGAGCAGAGATAATACCAGTTCTCTCAAATTTATGCAATGAAAAGCAATTATTTTGTACTTATTTATTACTAATGAATGAAAGCAGTCGAAAATCACATTTAAGCACCTAAAACTCTACTATGAAATCATTTCCTCTGAACTTGTTTTATGTGAACTACGGAAATGGTTGGTTGTAAGTCTCAAAAGTTGTTGATTTTCCTCTCTGAACTCACTCAAATTTTTCAATTAAAAACCAAGCTTTAATTTGGCCCAGCATCGCTGACCATTGGTGGTGGTTGGTTCATCAATTTGGTCATTTTTTCCAGCTCATTCAAACAACCAGCAAGGTCACTCGCTCGCTCGTTCTCTGTACAAAGCGTTGATTAACAAAAGCAAAATGTTGGTTAACTTGTTTTCGAAAATCCAGCTTAAATTGGGTTAATTGTGCCGTAAGCAGTGAAAATGCCTGGTTAGTGGTGCCGAAAAGTAGGCCATGTTTCAGAGGCAGCTGCAACTTATTTATATATTTAATACTTAATTTACTATGATGTTTGGTGGCTGATGGGAGGAGAGGACATCGCAAAAACGCGGTTGAAGTGCAGCACACGTTCTCTTTAATAAAATTTGATACTAGCAAAGCATAATTTTATTTCTTAATAAAAACTAATTGAAGCATAATTTTCCGTACTCTATGGTTTCCATTCAACATCAGTAAGCGAACTTTAAATTAGAAACAACAACAACAACAATACAAAATAAATTTGAAACGGAAAATAAATGGAATTTAACAACACCCGCACGGCTCATAAATTCCGTGAACACCATGCCAAGCGACGGCAAACAAGCAATAAGAATAAGAAAATTTGGAGAATTTGCCACACTCTGTCCAGTCCAGTCGGACGCGTTGACATCCTTGCATACACAAAGAGCTGTCAACGCCGTATCCTTAAGCAAAGGGCAGACAAAAAACAGTTTGATTTGGTTTCTGAATATTTCCTTTAAATGGAAATTACTTTCGCCGCACGACAGACTCACCAACAGCAACAACAACAACAACAACGTGCACCCTAAAATTCGTGACGTTGTTAAAGTAGAGTGAAGTAAAGTAAAGTAAAGTAAACGACCCTTACTCCGAGCATGTGCCATCAACGCCTTGAAGTGGGCTAAATTTATTTATTATTATCACAGCGCGATTTCGTTAGCGCATGAATGTCGTCTCCCTGGTCCACACAGATGACGTAGTATGATATGAAACGAGGCGTAAAGTACAAATACAGTTCAGCTGTGTAGTGTTGCGGCAAAATGGAGCGCCTCCCCCCACTGAGGCTAATATTATTATGCCAAGTGTTGATGGTGGTTGTACCTAAGAGTAAAGTAAAGTATCGAACAACTGACACAGAACAAAAAGACACAGAGAAAAAAGCGAAGCAAAACAAAAAAAAAAAAAATAACCGAGAACCGAAATGATGAAAAGTAAACCAAAGTAAATGTAATGTTCGCATTAATTCCTCATTTAAATTCAGCAACGCGTACAGCGCATTAGTTTATGTTGGCAACAATTTTTACGCTTTCTTGCTTAGTTTTTATAGCATACTTTTAGACGTTGCTGCAAAGTGTCTTTCAGCTATCAGAAGCCGAGAGCAGAAGGAAGATACCACTTCAATTTGAAGTGTTTTTCGATTACTTAAAAGCAAATTTAGTGTGAGGAGAAAGTGACAATTTTGCGATGCTGCTACTGCTGCCTCCATCTGTGTGCGTGTCCTCTCCCAGCGTCTGCTCTCTGTGCGTATGTGTGTGCGTGTCGCTGAGTGTGTTTTTCTGATTTAACTTGAAGTAAGCGTTTCTCTACGCTTAAAATTATGCAAAGCTATTTGCAAATTTAGGGAAATTCAAGCAGCAATTGGTGTAAGTGAAGCTCTTTAATGTGCACTGCTGACATTTAGGAAAGTTTTTCATCTCATTTGCTGCTGCTTTCACAAAAAAGCACACATAAATTTAGGCTATAAAACAATTTGTTTTCTATTTGCACTGAGAATTTATTTTTGTATTGTGAGTAGACGCCGAACATTTTTTTAATCAATAAATATGAATTTTTCACAGAAGTAAATTTATGTTTAAGGGATTCTGAGGGAGATGAGGACAAACTATGTGATTCAGCTGTTCAGTATACATTGGTACGAAAACAAGTTAAAGCTAATAATTGAGACTACTGGATTGTGACAATTAATAGACAAATGTTGTTTAATAAGTAGTTTCATTCAGATTGAGTAATATAATTCATCAGTAGTAAATTGATTTGGTACTCAACTTTAACAAAGTTTCACTTTACTTCTAAGTTATTAGTTTCATTTTTGCTTTCATTTCACAACTCTTCCAAAGTTATATTCTAAAGTTCATTTGCTCTTATTGTTAACTGAGCCCTCATATCTCCTCTTTGGTGTTTCCTCTGGTCTGCTCTTATTCGTATATTAATTACGCAGTACCCGGCTTTCATGTTGTTATAGTATCAAATTAAACCTATCTTTTTAGTTAATTAATTATTATATATCAAAAATTAACTCTATCCTCACAACACTAATATTGTTTGCAGTGTTAAATACCACTTTAATATAAATTAAACACAGCTGCTTACTTCGCTATTAACACTTCATATTTTTACACTTTAAATACACTTTTATATAAAATTACGTGCTCAACACTCGTTTATTAGTATTCTAGTTATTAAATTGATATTTTGTCCAAATTGAAAATGACCTCACAGTTTGGAATATAACATAAACTGCTGTGGTGCTGTGGTTTGAGTTTACGCAATTAATTCTATTGTGCCTTTTGCAGTACGTGCTTGAAATTTGAACATAATTTCAAAAACTGCGCTGACGCATTTCCATACCTCTCAATTGAAAAGGCAAGGCGGCAACATTTCTTGGCTAGGAAATTCCTAAATTATTGCATAGTATCCTGGTATTGAAAGGCAATTCCCATATTGTAATACTTCGTCTCTGTTGATATGAATTGCACAGGTGTATAGAATATTTGCTCGATTGCAGTATTCCCTTTACAACTTTAACTTGATTACAAAAAGTTCAATGCTCTGGGAAAGAAATTATTAACTCCTGAGTATTGTTTGGATACTAAAAAAATTGTATTCTGTGGTCCTTTTTCCAGGTAATTCTTTTATGAATTTATATTCATAATTTGGTAAAAACAGCTTCCATTTTTCAGGCGGAGGTCCACGCTTTAGAGTTATGTGCTAGAGAATGTCTACGCAGGGGTAAATGCAACACCAAAATATGCATACTCTCAGATACCCAGGCAGCTCTGGAATCATTAATAAACTTCTCATTCCAATCAAAGCTGGTCTGGGAATGCTGTAAACTTCTCAATACCCTAGCACCGAGAAATTCTGTTACGCTGATGTGCGTACCGGGACATGAGGGACATGACGGCAACGAATTGGCAGATTCTTTAGCAAAAAGGGATGCAGACACTGCCTTTATAGGACCAGAACCCTTCTGTGGAGTAAACAGTAGCTTCACAAACAACTTGTTGTGCGAACAGGAAAAACGAGGTCTGCTAAACTATTGGAGAGCCCAAAAAGGCATGCGACAGTCGAGACTACTCATTGATCCTGAACACTTCAGGGTAGATGCTTCTTTAAACCTCAGCAGAAATGACATCAAACTCTACACTGAACTTTTAACAGGACACTGTAGACTAAATTACCATCTGAAAAAAATAGGCGTGGTAGAAGACGATTCCTATCGACTCTGTCAAGAGGAGCAGGAAACGGCAGAACATATTCTATGCACTTGCCCAGCGGTGGCAAGACGCAGGCATAATTACCTAGGCAATGGGTTCATATCTCCAAATCACCTAGTTAAAATTAAGCCCACAGCAGTCACGAGATTTATAAACAGTCTAGGACTGTTTTAGTTGGGTACGAGGCTGCACAATAGATCTTTTAGGTCGCGGTGTTCTTTTAGCCTGTTAATAATAATAATAATATTCATAATTCCTTGCTAATTATGTATCAAGAAAGATGCTGTATTTAATAAATAAATGTTTGAAATTGTCGATACGTGGTTTATCAGTTGTATCAATTAATAAATAAATGTTTGAAATTGTCGATACGTGGTTTATCAGTTGTATCAACGATTTCCTGATACTTGGTACTTGAATCTTCCAAACAAAGCGAAGACTGTAGTCAAAAAAAATATATATATATCTAAAAAAACTACAAAAATTTGGTTCTTAAAATTAAAGACAAAGGGATGCGGTGTTCTGCTCTCAGTTGAAAATGTCCATTATGGGGTAATATCCATTTTTCCCTATCATTAAACTTCAAAGCAATGAAAATAGTTTTTATTTTTATTTGTTGTGTTTTTATTGTGATTGGTTTTTTCAACATTATGCAATAAAAGTAAATTAAATTGAGTGAAATTTGCAATTGAGGGGTCAGCGCTCTAACTATTATTCTCTATACAATTACTGCAGTACACGCTTTGAGGATGGTATGAACTGAAATTGAAATTAGTTGACCTCTGCAGCTTCCAAGTGGTATTTTTCAGATTAGGAGGGTACACAAGCAGAACAAGTTGCATGTGTGATAACTGGGACACTTATAAACGCAGATCTGGCTTCGACGGATAGCTCCAAAATAATTAAAAGAACTGTAGTTGATGTTTTTTGTTGAGCCACAATGGCAATTGTATTGGCAATTAAACATCCATTTTCTAAACAGAACTGTTTACAATCTATTTCCGGCGTAGAAATGTTCAAAATAGAACTCCTCATTTATTTCAGTTATAACTCTAGTCATACACCGGTGAAATCCTGATCAATAAAATTTATATTATTCCTTGAAACTCTAAAAGTCCTTCAAGAAAGATTATCCAACAATTTACAGGTTTGAGAGTAAAGGCAGTGATGAGTAATCATTACAGCACAGGACTGAATTAATCGCTGAACTAGACTGTGGAGACAGGAACTCTACTTGTGAAAACTTTGGAAAATCCAATGCAAACAGACTTTGGTTGAAATCAAAAGGAGTATCTTGCTTTAAGACACTAGAGCCTAAGCTCTCCTAGGCATCAACAACCGTTATAAGCGTATATACTAGAATTGTGAGAATTTTGACAAGAAGTTTTATAGGAAATTCTCTTCTCAGGCAACATACCAGTAACACGAAACTCTGCTAAGCTGTCTTGTTTTGAAAGGTAAAAGGTTCAAAAACTTTGGTGTTGAGCTATTCTCATTGCAAATATTACCCACAGGACACATTTTTTAATTCCTGAACGCCTCTATGAATACAGCGCTTCTCTAAATTGTGATGGTATATCCGCAGTGCCTGATCTATGGGGCTCTAATTACTTATCTACTTACTACTACACCAGTCCAAACCACCAAATTGGAAAACCTTCTCAGAATTCCTAATCAGCACAGAATAAATCGTTTCTTCGTATCCTTTACTTTATTCCGAAACCGAAAATTTTTCTGATTTGAGGCCTCATAGCTAGTGCAAAGCCAAATATTGAAGAAGACATTTCTAATTTGAATCCTCCTTCACCATTCACAGCCTCATGTAATCCTTTACATAAACCCCCCCATAGCAGTATATCTGATTTCCATAGTTTTGTATTTTGACTCACACATAAACTTTAATTTAAAGCATGTCCAATTAAATTGGACTGCATTGCAATACAATTTGATATCCTTAAAGCAGCAAATTCAGCTTTGCGCATATAGCTACGAGTACTTCGCTTTTCCTGCCGTCCTCCTCGCATGCAGCTTAGCCACTTTTGCACCCGCTGATAATACCAATAACTTTATTAACCTGCTGAGTGCTGGATATGCTTTTGTGAACTCAAGACACAAACTGACTAGCATTGTTATTGTTATCTGTGCAGTATTACTATACACAGACACACACATATATTTATAACAAAATCTCTTGGAAGACACCCGACAATAGCAAAACAATAGTTCCCTGTGTGCAGATGCAGGGACACAGAGGGACACCGGCAGAGGCACATGGAGAGAGTGAAACGAGCATACTCGTAAATCGATGTAAGCAGCGATTTTGTTACGATAAATGTGTGTAAACAAGCAAAGTCCTTTGTTAAGCAAAATCAAAAAGTTCAATCTCGAAAACTTGTACAAACTGTTAAGTGGCATTTAAAGCTGGTGATGTTGGCAAAGTGAAAAGAAGCAATTTTCCATAAAGATTAAGATTAGCATGAGCAAAAGCATTAAATGCAGTTTGAAGTGTGAAAATCAATTTCAACTTAATTTCGAGTTATTGTCATATTTGGAGGTGGGATTTCTTTTCAACTTTCGTAATTTCGGCAAGGATCGCAGGAAAATGTGCTCCTGGCGAAAGGGACAATGAACAATTTATGTCAAGCATTCAACAATTCATCTACAGCTAAATGCAATTAGTTTAATGGGTTTTCATGTAAAAATTTATAAATAATAAAAAATTAAAAATCACTCACACTTCCACAAAACACACAGATTCATATATACACATTCCCATACACATACACATACTTCTACAGTCCCCCCCACGCAGGAATATTACAAAATGTTGCTCATTAAACGCCCATACAAAAGAAGTAAATTAGATTATATTACCACATGCAGGCAATTCGCTTTGTTACAAGTATCTACATTTCTTTGCATACTTGTCGGCGCTTCTACAACATAATCCGCTTTTACATTTCGCATTATTAAAAGCTTATTACACAAGTCGTTGCTGTGACGCGCGCCACTCATTCCCATTAATAACATTTTAATGTAATGTGCCGCCGCACACGCCCTACGGGTATAAAAAAAATTTTCATTGCATACAATAAGGCGTAAATTTTGCTTTCTTTACAATTATAGACTAAATTAAGTATTTCTTTGCTTATTCCTATTTTCTATTTGTACGAGTACATCTGCTGTCGTATCTGTTTTGTTGTCTATCTAAATCTCTCCCACTTGGGCCGTTTTGCTTTCCTTCCATTCACATTCACAATCGCACATTTAATAAGCTTGCAAATAATTAAATTAAATCGCATGCGTTTACTCGCATTAAATGTTAGCATACTTTTGGGCTCACATGCCACATTCAATAAATGCTAATTTATTTTCAACTAGATATTTTTCTTGCCACTGTTGCCATTGCTGTTGTTGCTGTTGGTGGCTGTGTTGGGAATACGGTTGTGTTGCGGTATCAGCTTTTCCTGGGTTCACTGAAATTAAATTTCATGCACTGTGAGGCGAATTTGCTCGCTAAAAATAAAAACTAAATTAAGTTAGCACAGCGTTGGCATACTTTTAGCAGCTAAATGTTACTATTGTGTGTACTAGGAAATATAGCAAATAAATGCTGGCTGCTAATGATTGTATTACTTTTATACATATTCGGTAGGATTAAACCACGTGAATTGCAGAAATTCATCTAAAAGGTGATATTAGTTCAAACATTAAAGAATTCAAGTTTAGGGATTAGGAAGCTGTTGTTAAGCTTCTCAAAGTTTTATGCGACTTTCTGCTTTATTTTATTCACAAACAGAAAGAGATTTGTATATTATCGACACCTTCAGCTGGATTCAGATAAGGGTGTGTAGGCTTCGAGAGGTGGACGCAAAAGACCTACATTAGTTTCATTATTTTTAATAGCAGCAGAATTGATTTTGTGTGCAACTCTTACAAATCGTCCCTGGAATTCGAACTCGCGAAGCAACACTCCTTAAAAATATGAATATGAAAAGGTAATCAAAATAATATTAAAATTAGAATAATTTGAATATTTATAATTGAATCTCCATAGAAAATTGTATTCTGACATGACCCATTAACATTAACTGCGAATATCTCAGTCGAAGCTACTCTATTAGTCGAGTACTCTGTAATTTTTGGTGTGTGGACGACTTAGGTCCAACGAACCCTAGCAATGAAGGACTTCGACTCGAAAGAGAAAAAAGCAACTTTCGCTGCTTCGAACTCTATTTATCTGGAATATTATCTCCTGGAATATTATCTGATTCATTCATTACCCTGGACGTGACCATTAATTAGCTTGAGCTGTCATGACATACTGGGAAGTACCGTTAGGGGTCCAACGAATCCTAGCAATGGCGGACTTCTACTCGAAAAAGAAGAAAGCAACTTTCACTGAATCGAACTCTATTTATCTGGAATATTATCTCCTGGAATATTATCTGCTTCATTCATTACCCTGGACGTGACCATTAATTAGCTTGAGCTGTCATACTGGGAAGTACCTTTAGGGGTGCTGTGAATAACCCTGAATTATAGTGATTCTCCTTGACTAACCGTGAATTTGCTTGAGTAACCGTGAGTAATTAAGTAGGGCATATAATCGTGGGTTATCATAAGCAATCGTGAACAGTCTCCAACTTTGTTTGAATATCCTTCCACTTAACTCAGAACTTGATCTCTAAAAATTTCATTGGTGAGGTTTGCTTTTCGCACAATGAGTGCGTTCACTTCTCACCTCCTTAAAATATGGCTCAGGCTGTCTGTCATAAGCGCCCCTCATAAACTCGTAAACCTACTTACATTTGTAATTTGTACGAGTGTACGGAAAAGTGCTGTTTCTGCCTTAACCGCCAAATTTTCACAAACTGACATCGTAAACTTGTGCTGTCTGCAGTTAGTGCGAGTGCGGTGGGGCTGCGAACATGTTTGCCTTCATATTTTGTGTTATTAAAAGCGCAAAAGTTGCTTGCCACTTTTACTCACGGATACCACGCATTGTCACACAAATGTATGCTGCAACCAGTGCTGCTGCTGCTGTTGCTGCTTTTTAACGCATTCAATGGGGAATTAACGCATTTGTATGCTGCCACACATAACGACGCCATGCATGTGAATGTGGCTGTGACTGTGGTTGGCTTTATGAGCGGCTTTACATGGCAAACTGCGACACACTTCTCCGCATGGCAATGCAGTGGTGTATTATCGTAAATCTGTGCTGTTTCGTTGTTTTTTTTCTCTCTGTAGTTTTTGCCTCAACTCTCCCACAATGCAAGCACGAATATTTATGCTACTCCGCCACATACGCACAGAGAAAAAAAAAAAAAACAACTGGGCGAGAGTGAATCGTAAAATGGTTGGTAGTGGTGTCGCACAAAAATAATAATCATAATGTTGGTGGACTAAAATGAATGAAAATGTATGCAGTGCAGTAGTGAGTTATGAGCGAGTATAGGATTGGGGAGCAGAGACGCCGCGCACATAATGCGGAGCGAGCGGCTCCTAAAAAGGGCATAAGGAATGTGCAAAATTGTGTACCGGACATGTACAGGATAATGGTTTTATTACGTTTTTCCATTTGAGGATTTACTGCAAATGTCGCAGTAAAATGCCATTTAAATTGTGCAAAGAAGAGAGCCGCGCGGCAAAAAGCATACTAAAATGTGCAGAAAAATGCTTAAGTGCAGAAAAGAAGGGAAGAAGTAAAACGAACTAAAACTAAAAATTATGGCAATACAATTTCAGTGGTTAAGCAGGATAATTGTGCGCACTGACAGCACTCAAGGAGTAGAGTATAGAGTGTAGAGTGCAAAGCGTACTTTTTAAAGGAATTATTGTTAAGTATACGCTCAGTTTGCTTTTCAGCACAATTTACTGCAGTGTCCATGCAGCTTTAGTCGTATGAAACATGAGGCCAAACTGTCTTCCGCTAGAGTAAATTAGTATTTTATTGTAGCAACACCAGATCCGAGAGAATAGACCGGTGGTAGATGTTAATAGCAGAGTTTACAAGAAGACAACTTACTTTGTAAAAGGAAATGTATTCAAATCCAAAAATAAATTAAATTTGGTGTATTGGAAAAATCCGTTCTTAAGACCGAAGCTGCTTTTTGTACGAATCCATCGAAAGGAAACTTTTAAATCAGTTTAGCATCATTTTAAATTGGTGGCTGAAAGCATAATTGAAGTTGCTTTTATTTGTATTTCGGGTACGAAATTCGTGTAGATAAAAGCAGCATTTAGGATAGCATTTAGTGGCATTAGAGGTGAATGCAACTAAAGCAGCTTTAACGCTTAGCCTGGGACACTATTTAACTGTGTTTTCTCTTAATATACCTTTTTGTTATAATTCCAAGTCCAAATATTAAAACAAGGAGAGTACTACTAAACTCTTTTCTAATATTTTCTGTATATTTAATGGAACCGGATATAAGCGCTGACCACTGCTCGCTTGAACAATGTTCGTTACCGACTTTTTCATGATATTTGATTTGAATATATAAAATATGTAAATTATTTTTTGATAAACTTTGAGACTCACACGTTTGAGACTTCAATGTCAACTGTTTTATTAAAAGTATTAAAGCTTATTCCATAACAGAGTTACATAAAAATAGTAATTAAAAGTAATAGAATGAAGGGTTGCATTTAAGAGTATTAAGTATAATATAGGATATCAGGGATGGATATTTATTTGATAGTTGGATATTACATTTTGCATTCGAACAAAGCTTATAAAACAAATAACTTAAGGATCTATTTGTAAATTCTTAAGTCATTTGTCATGTAATCCTTTAAAAGGGTTTTAGATAATTGATGATAATTAAACTATGACCATAACTGATCTTAACGGGACCTGGGTACTCACGATAGACAGCTGAGAATTCCCTCAAATGACTTTTTCAGGAGTTGCATGAAAGAGGAGGATCAAGGGTCCATCGAACACCTGTTATGTACATGTCCAGCGCTGTCCCTAAGAAAGTGGACACGCAATTTTCTGAGTGACTGCTTTATGTACTCCCTGGGAACATTCCAAACATAAAAAGAAACTCCTTAACTGCTTCATTAGAAGCTCCAAATGGCTGGACTTTTGAAAGGGAATGGGAATGAAAGGTAAGGGGAATTGTGTCTCATGCGGTATCACAAAGGGTCAATCATGGATTAAGTGTGAATTTTAGGTAACTACTTACCTACCTGGCCATAAATGCCAGAAAAGCAGATGCTTTCATTATGAATTATTCTGCACTGAACTTTTTTTGTACAGCAAGTGTTTTCTCTGAAGTTATATCTTGCTTTTATTTGAAAATCAATTGCTTCTCTAGAATAAAAGTGGGGAAAGACCAGCTTTCAAAGAGGGTAACACTAATCGACCAGAAATCATATGCTTCATCTGAATACTATGTCCTTAGATAGAAGGGAGGAAGGCCGGAAAGCCGCCGAAGAAGGAGATCTTAAAGTACTCAGGCATTGATGCCCATTGTACTGTACTACACTATGTACTCAAAATTGTGTATAGTCAGGAAGTATTTTATCATTTCCTCATTAATATTCATATTTTTAGTGGCTTTACTGCCCCAACAACCATATGTCAAGTCATCTTCGGTAGTAAAGCTTGGGTTCGAAATTATTAAATCGAGGATAGTCTCAATTGGCATGCTTAATGTTGCGGCTTAAGAGACTGCAATGAAACAACGCAAAATTTGCAAATATAATCAGTACTGGAAGCAGAATCTACCTGGAACATTGCTAGCCAATGTTTACTAGAGAGAGTTGCAAATTTGAAGCTCTAGATGAACCAATAAATATCTCCGCTACTTCAGTATACAAAATTAATGATAAAGGTGTCGTCTTCAAGAATTTAGTCTTTTCAGAAGTTTGTTTAAGATATCAATTGAACCCATAAAGAGATGCTGAGTATGAGTGAGAATGAGATGCTGAGTATAATTTTCTTATATATACACAGATTTTTTTATGTAAAAAAGAAGCTGTTGAATGTGTAATTGTGTAAAATGGCCCTACGAACGTCAGCAACTAGTTCAAATAGAAAAGTTTTAGAGCCGTAATGCAAGAGAACTCATGGAACCATGATCGCCATGAAAAATTCGACAACTTGACTTCAAAATATATGACTTTGATTTTGAAAATTATTTTTATACAACTCAAATATCTGGGGTTTTCCCAGTTACATCGCTAATTTGTTCCACTGTGCTCTTTGCAGAGGGTGAAGTGAAAGTCAACGATAGTCACAACGTATTGAGTATTTTTTCTGGATATGCGAACTTTTATTCTTTCAAAGTCTTTTGTCCGAAATTTTTCCCAATTCACTTTGGATTTATTTAATTTAATTATTCTTCCCATCATCTATTATGAGTATAAAATATTTGTTCCAAGTCTTCTGTACAAGTTTTTTACAAATCATATTTGGAGAGTTATTAGACAATTTCTATAGACGAAAGCCCTGGCAGCTAACGGCTATTTTTTTACTTAGTTTTAATAATTTATTATTTTTAATTTAATATAGAAATATATTAAATAAATATTTCTATAAACAAATTATTCTTATTATTCTTCCCATTATAAACTTCAGAAAGAATGTTCACAATTAAATTGCAACAAAAACAACAAATTGCGATTGTTAAGTTATTTTATTTCCATAAAAGTCAATCTGCACATTCCATTTTTTTTTAATTTATTTTTAATTTTGTTGTTTGTTGTTGTTGTTGTTGTTGTTTCTGTTGCATTTAAATGCATTTTTAAATGGCAGCAATCTCAGAAGCAGCAATTTAAGTGCAGCTAACACAACAAGACAACGTGCAGCTATGCGCCAAACAAGAACAACAACCACGCAAAGGAGAACTGCCGTGAGTCGTTCAAGGCAAACAACATCAAATTCAGTGTTGCCAATACAAAAGCAATTTACGCTTATTTGTCGTTGTTTACGACGCTTTTTCTCATTCATTTTTCCTTTTTTGCTGTATTTTGTTTGTTGTTCTTTTTTGCTTCATTATTTTTATTTATATCTGGCAAAATGTCATTTTGACAAGTGTGTTTCCCATCTCAACTGCAGCTGCTGCTGTGTTAGAACACGAAACAGGCTGTTCTTTGGTTGGGCTCGTTCGATACTGCATTCCGATCACATGCGCGTTCTACTGCGATTATGTGCTAAGTAGCGGGGCATATTCGCTTAATGAGTGTTTACAGTTTAGAATTTTTATAACCAAAATAGAATTTTTAAAGACTCATATGGTAATTGGTACTCGCAACTGGCTTGGAATTTTCTTTCGCTATTCCGACTCTGCTACTGCTAATGCCAGATTTGTTCATATACGAGTACTATGTGTTCTAAGTGTTTGGACATATTCGTAAACATCAATTTTGTTACCTCCATGCATAATTGTTTAGTTCCACTTAGAACTTTTATAACTTTTATAACTCGTCCATAACATTATTCTATAAACAAATTTCTAAAGTTCTTCCAAGATTTTGTTCATTACTTGTATTTCATCCCATTCTGCTCAGAGACTTCTGCTACTCTACTTCTCCTCTTCTACTACTCTACTTCTCCTCTTCTACTACTCTACTTCTCCTCTTCTACTACACTACTTCTCCTCTTCTTAAATTTTGTTTCTGAAAAAGAAAATGGAATAACTGCAATTTTATATTAGTGCATGGTCTCAAAAATATTTCTTTCTAAAAAATAGCTTTCCTTAGCTGCTGGTACTCGTTCCCCCAACCCCTTGCAGACATAATTAATTATGGTGGAAGGTATAAGAATAATATTGTTTTAAACAGCTTGTCTATGCATTTTTTATTATTTCTTATCTAGTTGAAAGCGTTGCTGGCGAATACTCATTCTCGGATAATGCTTTCATTCGAATTGGTTTAGGAAATTAATAATAATAATAAATTCTATACTCAGCCTCGCAGTTTGGTAAATTCCTATCCCCTAACGACGATATTGTACATTGTTCTAGCAGAACTATTTTATATATTTGTCTCTTTGTTCATTTAAATTGTAAGACTTCAGTGCCAAATTTGCTCATAAATTCATCGATGATTTCAAATGGCACAGGAGTGCCATATTTTTACTTGTAAAAGAAGCTCTACATCAATCGTCATTTGTATATATAGATATACTCAGAGAATCGCAAGCTCAAATCCTATCCCGGGCTACTTCTTAAAAGTAATTCTTTCTAAAAAATCGTTTTCTCTTCAAGTCGATAGCTCTCAGTAGCTAGTACTGATTCCTCAATCCCATGCAATTATAATTAATTATGGTGTAATATATAAAAATAATAATAATAATAATAATAATAATAATAATAATAATATATAAATATATTATAATAAAACCCAATCCAAAGTATGATAGTTTTTCCAATGGATGGATTTTGGATAAAACATCTTTGTAGACTTTCTATATAATAAGATCACAAGACACATCATTGATGATTTGCAACAGTGATTTTAATATTCATTATATATCTAAGTTGATATTATATTATATATATCTAGTATTCCACTTAAACACAATGAAAAATGTCTTAAATCCTCCAAAAGAAGTAAATTAAAGCTTCAATCCATTAAGAAAGAACGATAAGAATAATACAAAATTTTGGTAAATGGGAGCGAAGAGTCCCCGGCTATTATTCAGTTATCTTTGAAAGTGCGAAAGGGCAGCAAAAATATGTAAATTCAGAAAGTTCGGCTCTTAACTCTTTCGAGTCTTATAACTCATGATTTTCCATAACACAATTTTTTAGAAAATATGCTTGTTTTTTACACTGGTTGTTTTCTGTATTTGTATAGAACTGCTCCATCTCTATATTCTTGCATAGATTTATAGCTTTCAGTTCTCCAGCTCTCCAGCTCTCGATTTCGTATATATCTTTAGCGATTATGATCCAATAGTATATCTGAATATTTGATCTTTTTTAGATTCCTCAAATCGTGTTAAGCAAAAATAAATGTGAAATTTGTTTGTTAAAAATGCTCACAAGTTCATTTTGACACAGTTCCAATATGTCCTCAGAATGAGACACCAGAGTGTAAGGGAACACTGAGAAGCCATAAAGTTCGGGAAATATATTTTGAAAAGTAAATTTAGTTACTTTTTGAATAATGGTTCAACATAAGTCCAAGAACGACCCAAAACAAGCACATCTGCTTAGCAAACTTATTAACGAGTAAGCCTGAAAAGAGATTTTAGTGTGTCAAGGAAGGAATCCGCAGATATGCAATTCACATCCAATTGTTCTTTCTCTTTGAGATCCGCTTGCCACTAATCTACCTAAGATTTAATTAGTTGGTAAAATTGGCGCACTTATTATTAAGTCTATTGTTAGAAGATACAATAAATAAACACATGGAAATAAAAAAAAATATTTATTTTGCTGTGGACTCCCCAAAACAATTTAAAAGAGGTGGCAATTTTTAGTATTGTCGCTTTCCTGTATTCTCCAAGAAGGACTTAATGAAAATCCAATTTTTATAATTCTAGAGATACTGTAAAAATATTTATCTGTCACACTGATTCCATGCGAGCCACAATTCTGGGTATCATTGTCCTCTTTTATCGATATTTTGTGGCTATCTTGCGAAATGCGAATAATATATCATCAAAAATTTCATAAATAATTATTTTATAATTGGGATCACAGTTGAAAACATATCAATATGAAGTGTTAAAATAGAAAACGTATTATTTTGAAAGCAAATGTACTCATTTTTAGGAAAGTGAGAATCAATTAGTACCATACCCACAGGAAAAAATTGAATATCCAAAAATATGTTAGGCCTGGGGCGCTATAGCTCGTATAGACGCAGTCTCAGTACACATGAACACATTTACAGCTTCCTTTAAAACTGAATTTTATGTATTTATGCAGACTTCACTGAATGTGCGAACCGTCTGCAATGAGCTAAAGCAAATCTTAGGAGGTATACAGCTCAAGTGGTCCGTAAAAATAAGACACAAACAGTGATTGTTCATGGTGGACTTTGCTGCAGAGGCCACAGCAACAATTTTAATTGCTTATATGAGCATAAAACTGCTCCTCCGGTGCTGCCTGCCAGCCACTGATCTGCAACTGGTCAATGTCCAGCAATTACATAGTGTCTCACAGACAGGTTGGCCACGTAATCGTGAGAGATTTTAGTGCCTTTGTCTTGCGAGCAACTTTAGTTATGAGACGGGCTTAAATTTCAGTGCTGAATTAGCAAGCAATAAGAGTTGTTGCTTGCCTGCTGGCGTTCATTCCAGATTAGCAACTGTGCAGATTCCTTTCCCCATCTCACATGAAATATGCATTCATGGCGGCTACAATTTTAAAAACTGCTCCGCGATGCCAGTTGCATGCAAATATAGTTAATTTGATCAGCACAGTGACGCACTGACAGGTGGCACAGAGGTGCGCTAAGCATATTTCCACAGAGTCGTGTTTAATGAGATTTTAGTGCGATTGTCTGCTCCGTGGCCAATGACCGCAGCGCTTGGCTTTGACATTTCGCAGAGCATTTGACCTTAATACACGTAAGTGAGGCAAGAAGCACGTGAGACGACTCTGGCTGCCACTTAAAAAATGCAATTATTTTCGCTGTTGGCAGCATTTAAACAATTTTATTTCTTCGTGCATGCATAGCGCTGCTTGCCAACTGCACTTCACTGTGCACTGTTCGGCACAATTTTTGCGGTAAATGTCCAAACCGAAACACGAAAAGAAACTCCGCCATTGCAGAAAATTGAGCAATTTCCGTTCTCAAACAAAATGTGTACGAAAATAAAAACCAAATACTCCGAAACAACAACAACAACAACAACAGCAACAACAAACAACGAAAATATATAAAATAATGAAATGAAGGAAGAAATGTAACAAACGAAATTTTTAGTGGTAAGAAACTGGAAGCTTTCCTTGTTCTGCGCTTCCTCCGTCATTGTTGTAAATAACGATTACTAAGGTCAGCGCTTAGCCCGGAAAGTGCGGAGGAATAGCGCGCTTATAGTAGCAGCAATAACAGCAACAGCAGCAGTAGCACCAGCATCAACACAGGCGGTAAACACAATTTAGTAAAAATGGACGAAGAAGGAGCCACAAACACAAAACACCGAAAACAAAGCAAAAGAAATAAATTTTCAATAAAAAAAACTTTCAAGAAAATTAAGTAAAAAGAAAGTTTTATGCGAAAAAACGGAAATGAAAACCACAATTTAATATCGAGGAAACTGTGGCCAGAGAGTGGCAGCAGACTTAGTGCACGAGTCTTCGCCCCCGTATAAGACCGGAAAAGAAGATTTTGTGGGGAGTTTAAAAAGTTTGTGGCAAGAAACGTGTTTCCACATAAATACCGTTAAACGGCAACCACAATACTAGCAGCGAAAAACCAAATCCCGAAGCTTAGCTCAATCCGTGTTTCTCGGAGCAGCCCTGAATACTCGTACAATGCGGCTATAAATTAATAGCCAGGCAAGTGGCGCGCTGCGTCCCAGGGAGAAAAGTTGCTAATGCACAAATTATTGGCAGTGTGTGTGTGGCAAGGCTAACTTCTGCCATAACAACAATGACAACACATGAAAGTGGATGTGGCAGAATTATTGCACGCATCGCACCGGCACTACCACTGGCATCGCAAATTCTTGTTAAACATTTACGAGTATGTGCGTTGAAGTGGCGTGAAAAAAGTTTACGTAATGCATTTACCGCTCGTAAGCAAAGCACATAAAATACGGTAAATTATTACAATATTTTTTGCCAAGTTTTATTTGTTTGTCTAAAAGAGTAAGTTCGCACGAGGGAAGTGAAACCCGTAAACAAAATGACACACAAAACTTGCCTTTCGCTTCGGAGGACTACCAACTGTAAAATATGTACCCGTACATATGCCCCTATATGAATATGTACAAACTTATTTCAGCATTCTTCGAAGATTGATTACATACCCAGTGGAGACATAAGTAGAAGAAAGATGTATTTGATGCCATATGTCCAGACCTTCAATTAGAAAACTGAGTGCTAGCTATAGTTCTCTTATCGCTCTGATCGTACAATGAAACAAACACCGGTTACAATTGTATCTCAAGCTAATGACTGACAGAGAGTTGGATATAACGAAGCCTACGTTTGTCCTAAACCTTACTGTGAGTTATCCAAAGGCAAGAAGAAATCGCCAATGATTTAAGGAAATGCCGTCCAATATGAAGAATACTAAAGATACGGAAAAGCGAATTTGAAACCTCACTCCAGCGAGTGCTTTGCCATCATAGCTCGGCATCTGAATTAAGTGGAGCTTAGCATGCTTACGGGCTACCTTACAAGACACTACGGCAGGTGCACTCTCAAGAGGTCATATTGGGGATTGTAGCCACACCTTGAGAATTTATTTACATTACATCATACATCCCAACTTTTTGAACGCTGTGAAGCATCTTTTTTGCAGCATATACTTTTCACGTTCATGTAGATGAAGTTTCGTCTTTAAAATAGACATTTACTTGGGGTTTGAAGTTTTGGTCAGGATGCTTAAATGCACCTCTATCTGAAAACTCTCTAACGAATGTGTGTATTCATAATACCGAAAAAAACTAGTACATAAATCCCTTCAAAATTTAGATAAATACTCCGATTGAGTAATTAAATTTGTTGCAAAAATATTTTTCCACTCTACTGCGAGAAAAATTGGTTTTATTTGTTTTTAATTTCATAAAATTCAATTATAAATTTGCTGCTCATACTCAGTTCAGAGGGAATATGTTTACATACAATCATTGAAATTTATCACATGGAATTACATCAGAAAAATTCTCATCAAATAACAATTAACACAATTAGCAAAACATAAGTTGAGCCATGGAGCTGCAGCAAACAATCAAAACACCAACATTAGTCAGAACAATTAACAACGCATAATTCTACAGCATAGTTAGAGGCTCTTAACCACACTCACACACATACACGACGAACGCATACACTCCCCAATCAAAGCGCAAGCAGTATTTTGAACTCACCTACATGAAGCAAATTACAAATAATTAACATTTGTAAATGAAAATCATGCAAAATTATGCCAGGAGCGATTAAAAACAGAACACGTTGTTCGTTTGTTAGGTCGACAGCCGCAAAGTATGCAATGTCATTATTTTAATGCTTGGCACTAAGCAGCCTCGATATGGATGGATGGCTTGTGGAATTTATTTTCACCTGAAATGTGATATGTGAAATGAATCCACATACGCCGACACATTCGCAACAATAACCAAATTTAATCAACGCAATAAAACACAATTTACTAAAACAACAAATAAACACTTGTAACAATCAGAATTAAGCGCCCAGAGTAATACTTGTAATTTGATTCCATAACGCCGCAGCGTTCGTTCGATCGTTCGGTCATTTGAATTCGTGTTTTCTCGCCCAGTGAGCCATGCCTTTCTAACGCAATCCAATGCTATTCAAATACAATTTTCACACAACAATAACTCAGGCGATATGTTGTGAATATACTAAATTACACACGCCTAAAAGATTTCATATATATTCCTCCTTTCTACCCCTGCCATAATCGCTATTTTAGTAGATAATTTCAAAAATTGATAACAGCTAATTTCCATATTTTTGCCTATTTAATCGGCTGGAAAAGTTTAATGACACGATGATTTATTCCAGGCGGGGCACATATTTTAAACCTTTAATCAATCATAAGCATTTGGCAAGCCACCTAAAAGCATGCATCACAACTCGCATTAGATGAGGGGGTTGGCAAGTTTATCCACACTCCATTCCACTGACACACACACACAGACACGTACGTACACAAAGTATCAAATTTATACGCGTTTACATCAAAGTCAAAAGTAATCTGCTTGCCTTGCTGCTGCTCCTCCCTTTGCGGTTCCCGTCTCCCGTCGCCATTGCCGCTGCAACACAACAATCAAGCATAAATCAAACTTTTCTTTGGCAATTTTTATTGCATATTTGCAGGGAGCATCCCTGGAAACAACAGTTTTTTAAACAATAATTCATATGCTCCCTCTTCCTATTCTATATTTCCAAAAGGAAATGCATCCGATCCGAACAAGGAAAAAAACAAACTAATCGCTCGCAACATTTTTTACAATTTTTCATTTATTTGCTCAATTTTCAGGGCAACTTTTTTGAATTCAACTTTTGTCCGTCTCCTTCTTTTGTTGTTTTTGGTATTATTTTGCATATTTTTATGTGCGCCAAAAATGCTACCACACATTAATCATCACACATGAATGAAATTGCTTTGCTGATTCATATCCCATTATAGTTTTGTCTGTTTTAAGCAATAAATCCCAAGTAAGTTGTTTTCGGACCTTATGCAGATGACTTGCAGAGGCAACACTTTTATGCTTCCTCATTGGTGTTGTTGTTGTGGTTGTTGTAGCTGTTGTTGTAGTGTGGTAAAAATTTATGTTTGAGCAATTATTATTTTTCGAAATACCGATTAAGGTGATTTAGTACCATATGCAGAAAGATTATTGAAGTTTGTACTTGAAAGCTATGCAAAAGAATAGTAAAACAATTTTCAACGAATAGTTTTAGGGGAACAGCAGTTATTTGTGGTTCTAAATTAATTACAGGAGAGCAATTTCAATAATTTTACTAGTTAAGAGCGAACTACACACATCTCAGCTTTTCAAGCACAATAGTTTTATGTGTCTGAACTAAACATTTATTTACGACTCTTTCTTGCACTTCGTAGCAGTGTCATAAAGACTTGGTTACTATGCTTCTCTTGTCTCAGATATGTTGGTAAAAATGCCGAAGCATTGGTCAGCCAAGAAGCCCACCTCGATATCTCTCTCCCCAACGCAGTGTTTCTGGAGAAGACATTTCAGTGCAGATAACAGCTGAAGAGTTTGCTCCTCGCTGGGCCCCTGAAAATATGTTACACCTTGAAGAATCGGTGATATGTGTGCCACTTAATTCAAAAGTACGTTTACTTGGTATGCAACCATACTTTTCGGTGACTATTTTCGCAAGATAATATACTCATTTCAATATAGGTACATTACACTAAACTTTGCTTATGAGACCAAAAACCTTCCGCTTTTATACAAATCCACTTTTTGAGCGGCTTTTCTGGTCACTCGATGGATTTTTATAAAGTTACCCGTGCTCTTTTCTGTTGGCGTGAACATTTTTGAGTAATGGTTATAAGAATGTCTAGCTCCCAAACATGGTCTGCCAAAATCTCTGGAGATCATGACTGATATAACGATATATTCCATATAAATATTTCGGTACACTTAATGTAGTCATATGAAACTGAACAGTTCTACGTGAGCGTATTTTTGGGCTCGATCGATTTTTCTATTTTTATATTGCGATACATAAACTTTCAATCGAAGCACTCCATTTATTTTTCCAAACTTTCGTCCTCTTTTCATGCATGTAGACACATTATGAGCCGCCACTTAGAGCTATTTTATTGTTCTGTCGCGTCTGCCTTCACCCCTATCACCCTCTGCCATTTTAGCATACGAGTATTTATATACATTTGTGTATCAAAAATGATTGCCTATTGTTTGGCGTTATACTCGAAAAAACATAATTTGCCCTTTTGTTGCGCCCTGCGCTACAGCGTAATATTATTTACTCTATAACTTATTTAGGTGTATAGAATACTTTAAGGCACTTAGCGACAACTTATTCCAATTTACCCTCTATCGAATAACAAATTTGTCTCGCCTTTTTGTTTACCTTCAATTTCATTGTGTTTCAATATATCACCTTTCAACAACACCTTTCGCTGTGTTGGTGCCACACAATCCGACTACAATGGCAACACGAATGTGTGCGAAAAAATCACCGCAACGAACACGACAATAAACTTTTTTGATTTTGGCGTTAAAAAGTATTGCTTTGAGCTTCAATTGACCAAAAAACAATGTCTTTGTTTACAGTCCTTTTAACGTTGCTTTATTACAGCTTCTGGCCACACACATATACAGCACAACAAGTGAGATTGCGTAGGTATGTGTGTAATATGCACTCGGCAGCTCTTCAGCCCAACACACCCACACATGCACGTACCCTAATGCATAGTGATGTGTAGCAATATGAACTGTCAGGAATGGCATGTTGCAGACATTTGTCAAAAGAAAATTACTTAATCGCTTCAGCTGAAATGAAAAACAAGTTGCGTAATAAAAACTTTCTTTCTGCTTTTGTGTTTGTTGAGCTGAGATGCGTACTACCGCATGTGTATATTTCCCTCAGTGTAGGAGTATGTGTGTGTGTATGAGTGTGTGTGTGTATTAGGGTGTGTGTGTGTGTGGGAGTGTGGAACAAACTTTTGTAAGCTTCAACACTTATACACAGGATATATGTGTGCATTTAAGCTGATTACGTGATTTCGTTTATTTCAGCACTCATCGTGCTCATTTAAAGCTGGAGTTTGAGTTGTCTGCAGTCATTATGTGAAAATTCGGGTAACTGAAGCACAGTTTCAGGCACACAGAAACACTTAAAATTAATTTGAGCATTTTATTTTTGTTAATTTTCCCCGGCATACTTTCCTTGGTTGAAAATCAGGTTTTGTGCGCAGCCAAGTATTCTGTTGATTTTTGTTTGTCAGGTTTTAATTTGATTTGCTGTAGCATTCTTTGAGGCTTGCAACCTTACTTGAAATAAATTTCAGCATATTATTTATTATTATATTTGTTTCTTTGCATACTTAAGTTAATGCTCCCAAGCATACTTTTCGCATATTAAAATTATATTTTTTCTATAGACCAGCTTAGAAGCAATCAAAGTCAAGGCCATTAATCTAATCAGGCATTTTATTCAGGGCCTTACACACACACACACACTCGCCTCGACATGTGCCACTACCTCGATTGTATATGGTAGCAGGCCTTAAGGATTTGTGTCAAATTATGTTGTGTATATTTCGAAATAATTTATTATGAAGGATTTAGTCAGGCATAAACAACATGCTTGCTCTGCTATACACGAGTACGCTGTGTATGGGAAGAAGCTTTGAAATATAAAATTTCAGAATTATTTCATTGTCAAAAAATGCGCCTAAAAGTGTGCCTGTGTCACTTGTGAAAGTCGGTAAAATTTCCATTATTAACCCAGGACTTCAGAGTTAATAATATATATATATATATATATATATATATATATATATATATATATATATATATATATACTATATATATATATATATATATATATATATATATATATATATATATATATATATATATTTATTTGTTTCGTTAGGTCGAAAACAGGCATTGGCTCTGTTCCTGACTTAGTAATTTAAGGTCTACGGATCCATCCTCCATTTCTTCAGGGGTAATGGAACAAAATTCTTCCTTAACGACTTCTCCAAATATTTTATTGAATTTTTTCAGTTCAGCGCACCTCTTATATCAAAAGTTTTGCCTTCTCCAGTTGTGTTCCTATTGTACTATATTGTTGTGTTAGCTAGGAGTGATTCCTCTTGTTCAATATGAAATCATTCCAAGAATGCGTGTTCAACATCTTTCTTGTGTCCAACTTAGCAAAATTCCCAAACCACACCTTCTTATTACTTCCATCTTCGATAAGCGTACCTTAAATAAGACCCACAAGAGAAACCCATTGAAACCCATTGAATTACTTTGGCAACACCCATTGCAGTACTTTGGCAAAACCAGGAAGAATATATTTGGGTTATTCTTAAACAAAAGTTCATTTTATAACCAATACGAAATTTTCTGTGTCGCGTACTTTTCTTGACTATGTTATTATCACGCTGAAAGGGCAGCAGATAATTCAGATATTCACAAGAAAGGAATACAGGATTTCGTCCTCCTCTGTTTAAAATTGTAATTTCATGCATTTGTACGTCACAAGAGAATACTTTGAATGTAAATTTTCAAATTTTAATAGGAAAATGCCTCACAGGAACATGAGAAGAGTGCCGAAGAAAGCAATTTTAAATAGCGAACGTATAAAAAGTATTTTATTCGGTAATTTTTGAGGCATGTCTAACATTGCTCTAGTTAGTTTATGTATTGCTCATTTCAATATATGCTGTTTTGTTTTTGTATTGCCCCTTAGTCGTAAACTAAAAAATCGTGGAAGTCTCTCTTTGCCCACTGAGATTTGTTCATTTAAATAGACTCTGAGTGAAATTGGACCTGCCCTACTTTCTTTGCTATATATAAAAGCTGTGTTTATTATACGGACTTTCATATTTACCTTGTATATTAATTCTTTATTTTACAATCCTTATCAAGCCTGTTATTCGCGAGATGGCAAACTGATGACTAGACCCTGGACTAAGTCATTGGCCCTCCAATAGATGCGTATATTTCCTGGTTCTTTCTCACGATACTTATTCATGATCACTTCTGCCACAAAACAAACAACCGAATTTTTCTATCCTCCGCTTTCAAGTTTTTGTCTTAAAGAGACATGCTTTCAGGCCTTTTTCACTCTGTTCCAACTTACTTACTTTTCATGAATTCACCATTTTCTCTACAATTTGTCTAGACAGACTCAGCTTAAAGAAGTAAAGTACGAACAACCAATAAAACGTAATTATTTCCATTGTGCCTAAATGTATGCAACAATTTTGAAGCCATTATATTTTAAATTACAAAATTTCACAGAATGAGAAGCAGCACAATTAAATTAATTTTGTGTCCCCATTTGTGTGTGTGTGTGTGTGTGTGCTCGTTCATTCCACAACAAGTCCTTAAAAATGTTCGTATATACAAAGTCTCTTTTTTCTCTGGGCATATTTAACAATGTCTTTGTGTATGTTTGTGTGTTTGTGTTTTGTGTGTCTGTGTACTGAACGCAAAAGAAATAAAGTGAATTTTTAATTGTTTACAATACCCACTTCGCCATTTATTGCTATTGTTTTGTTAGCTGAAGTGGAAGGTACGAGTGTGTACGGCCATACTCTCACTCACTCACTTAGAGGCCCATAGACGAAACCTTTTTGTTCTGTGCAAATATTAGCATAAAGGCAGTAATAATAACGGCGCTGTGAAGAGAACACAAAAATGTCGGTACACTACGAGCATTTATAGGCATTTGTTTTTGTTGTGTGCTGCTTAAACTTGATTAAAACACATTTGCCAGAACTGCCTGGGCTATTCCTGCTTTTCCTGTTGTTCGGCTGCTGCTCCTGTTGCCATTATTGCCATTATTCTGCCTGCCTACCGTAATATAAAAAGTCCCCAAACCACATAAAGGACAATTAACTTTGATCTTTGCTGCGAAAAGTTCAGACAAAATGTGTTGTTATGCAACTCATTTGCACAGCACACTGTTAGGCGCGTAGCCTTTTGCAGATGCTGCACATTATCATTGTCGCCATGTTAAGCAAACAACAGCAGCACAATGACAGACGCTAATTTTAATATATTGCAACAACTGCAAAAACAACAGCAGCAACAAATTTTGCTTACCATATTTTACATGCAACGCACACATGAATACTCCGACACAGACGCAATCAGAGGGCAGCAGCAGCAGCAGCGACAGCATCGACACAAACGTCAACAAACACACCAAAGTTCTGTTTTTGGTTTTATGACAAAATGCTGCATCGCACGACAACAGCACCGGCAACAACAACGAAATACGGCAACATCACTTATTTACACACGCACCCACACAATTTCACTGTATATATCCGCTTGTACATGCATTCATATACACGAATATACAATAATGTACGCCACTTACGCAAACTTACGCCCTTTTGACGTTGTTGCATTGTCAGGGGAAATCAATTTAATAAACAAATATGCCTGGCAAAAGGGTTCGAGCACTGGGAGACTGTACACAAATATTGTTCCCTCTGTCCTCTGTGTGAACGCGCGGAGTGTATGGTGTGTGTGCATCCCTGAGTTGTGGGAGATGTGTAAAGTGCGCATTGGCTTGCAGCATTTTAGGTGCTCAAATCGTTTCGCTTTAAAACCTATGCCATAAGTGTTATAATTTGGTCACGATTCTGGCAAATATACATAAATTGTGCTCAAAGGCATAAATTCGCGATTAGCGTTTGTTGTACGCTTTTAGGCGCAAACATTCGTACAAATTTATTATTATACTCCAATTTAGTTTTATTTCGAATGGCCCTTCGATATGCGTGAGTTTGCAGAGTCAAATCATAAGTTAAAACAAAAAAATGTTCAATCCTTACTTGAACCCTGATGTGCACTCAAATTAAAGGCATATTTTATGGCGCTTTATAACTCCAATTAAAGTCCAGAATTTTAGGGTAAAAATGGCAAATGATTTCATTTGGAATTACATTGAGGAACTGTAGTTCAATGCAAACAAGCTCACTTGTGGGAACGGTTTGACTCACAATCGAACACGACTTAGTTTCTGTTATTTCAGGTAGTTTGAGACTGTCTTCGAATCCTAGAAGTATGTAATAATAAAATAAAAGTACCCTCTATTTAATATTTGACCCTTCATTCAAACGATTGCTTTATTTGCCATGTGAAATATTTTATTCATCGATCTTTGGGGGTCTTATTTTCACATAAATTATATTTCAGAGATCTTAGCCAATCAATTTCTTCAGCTGAAGAGCTCTAAAAAATCGTCCTTCGTCCTTTCAATTGAAAGGTTTCAATATTTTATTGATGGAGTCGTTGCATTTCCTATTTTGATGGGATACTTTATTCCTGTTACCACTCCTCGCCATTGACGTTTCCCTGCAGTTTTTCATTTGCATTGGTGAATCTAATTTTGTGCTTCCATAAGCTGCACTATCAATGGTCCTTTACTCGTCAAACTGACTGCTCTGCAGTGGCAGCATGTACCACGTTGACTTATTCCAATTGCTCTCATAAATGTGAAGCATCTTTACATGCACTTCGATGCTTTTCATCTTCCAAATGACTTTTCAGTGGATTTTCAGGCAAATGTGAAACAGTTTTGAATTTATGATTATTCATAATGTATGCGGTCCATTAATTTCGCCATCTCGTTATCGAGCACTACTTGGGAGCAGTGAGCATACACGTTCGCTGCCCACGACTCCTCCGTGCAGTAAATTATCTTTCTAATGTGCTGTTAAATTCCGTAGGTAAATAAATATTTGAAGATATTTATTGTGAGCCTTTCATACAAATTGAATTTCACTGCTGGCCATGGGTGTATGAGTGTGTGTGTGTCTATGTTTGTTTAGAGATGGTCTCTCTCTGCGTGTGAGTGTATATGGTCGGGGCTTGTTCGTGCTTTTATGGCCTCCTTGAAAGCAATGTGGATGCCAGCCAGCGTGCAAAAACAGGAAGTGTCCATTAAAAGTCAACGACAATAATTTTAATGTTATTAAGTTGGCAATGGCAATGGCCGAAAGTTGCTGTGGGCTTTGGTGGAGCGTTAGTCTGAGGCCGGCACCGAGGGACTGATAGAGTGGGGAGGCCATTAAAAATTACACGAAAGTGGAACATGGCAGAATGTTTAAAAATTTTTGAATTGAACGAAAAGCGAACCCAAGCACTTAATTCAAATTAAAAACTTTCAAATGCGCTGGCTTTGCTGCCGATGCTGGCAATGTTTATTGCTCTTAATCGAAACGATGAAAGCATTGATTTGGGGTGAATTATTGTGCCATTATTTTAGAATTTCGTAGCTTAAGTTTTCAGGACTCATTTTAATTGCATTTTAATGAATTTGATTTTTTTTCATTTTTCAGACCTGTTACGAATTGGAACGCTACCTCCGCGATGAGCCGAAATTGCAGTCCTACAAGAAAATCCACACCGAACTGGACTCTGCTTGGGAAATCTTTTCGGCACCTGCGCGCATTCTCGAAGAGCTGAAGATCAAAGAGCAAAATTTAGATTCAATATCGACGACTAGCTCGGTTTCGTCAACATGCTCGGGCGTATCCTGGGACAGCACAGCCTCACAGTCGCTCAGTTGTTCGGTGGTGGTGAAGCAGGAGCGCATCGATGAGGACGAGGAAGAGTTCCTGGCGCTCAGTGTCGAAGAGAAACTGGCTCAGTTGTCCGCACTGACCAGCACACACTCCGCCACATTTTCACCTGCATCAACAATAGGAAACCCTACCAACACCACCACAACTGCAGCACAGCAATGCCCCATATCGGAAAATGCCATCAAGCTGCGTGTCGTGGCGGCCAAAGCCCACAACAGCAACAATATCAACAACCTTAGCAGTACTAGCAGCAGCAACAACAGTCCGAACGACTATATGCTGCCGACGCTGACTCCGCCATCATCACCAGAATCGATACGCACAAGCAATACAGCGAGCAATAATCAGCAACCGCACCAGCACCAGCAGCAAATCGATGCCAGCGCCCTGAATGCCAACGATTTGGCGACACTTATCCAACAGCAGCAGCAGCAGCACCAACGCCTGAATCAATCACATGCGCAGCACTCACCCCAAACGAATGCCATCTTGCGTTTCGCACACAGCCCGGGCACACCGGCCGGAGCAGCAGCGGGAACCGCCACATCAACACTGGTCAATAGCAACAAAAATCCCACATTGTCTTCAACAACAGTTCCTCTACAGCAACAGCATCAGTCACATGTTGCCGCCGTACAGCATCTCAGCATACAGACTGCCAGCGCCGGCACCAACACAGAGACACAATCACACCAGCCGCACCACAGCAACATTCCGCGCAACACCATTGTCCGCCTGACTTCGGCCGGCAAGCAGAGTGGCGGGATCAGTTTGGCGCGCGTCATTCAAATGCAAAACAATGCCAGCGGGAACGTCGCCTCTGCTGTGCTGAATGGCGGAGGAGTGTCTGCCCAGCAGCAGCAGCAGCAACATGTGGTCAACGGTGTGACAGCCACACAAATCGCTCAGCGTGGCACACAGTTGCAGAATCCGCAAGTGACAACACGTAAGTAGGCACTGTTTTCTGAACCGAAGGATCATAATTAAGGACCACGTCTTTTACGTTAATCTGTTGGCGTCGAAAATTGATTTTAATGATGTGGTAGTGAATTATATCGAAGTAGCTAGTAATTTAGCACCTGTTCGCCAATTGAATGTTAGGGAAGTGAGACTGTGGTGCACCGCAATGCCGCGCAGCTTCGAAGTATGTTGAACATAATTTAAGCAGAGTGTGATTTCACTAATTCCATAAAGGCTTGGCTCACATGTGAGACTTCTTCGTGACAGCTTCTACGCTACAATATGATTTTGCTCAGTGACTCTTCATGTCGTCACTCAGCCAGACGAAGACCATACTTTGTAATTTAAAGCATTAATTCATGTCGATTAGAGAGAGAGAGTTGAATAAAGCCATGTTATTTGCAATATTTTGTAGAATAATCAGAAAATGCATGTTTAGAAGACATGTGCTGTATAAACTGGCAGTTATACTGTGAGTCCTCCAAATGACACAAACCAACTATGTTTGTATATTTAAAGATCAATTTTGGGGTAAACTATGGTTGCATTTTCAATAAAATGAACACTTGCTTCCTGTGGCAGAATACTGCCATTTGATTTATTTAAGGGTGTTTTTACACCGCGACCTGGAAGATACATTGTGATGCCCCTATTTCTTTAAAAAAATCAGGATAGTCACATCTATAGATCTGCTGCCAGGTTTATTTCCGACAGGAATTCATGTAATTTGGGGGAATCCAGTTGAGGGATCTTGCTCATATCTGAGATATATTCTCCAAATCACCCGTGCCAAAGATCAGCTGTCTGTGATCAGGTGCAGTGAGGTTTCGTCACTTTCCCCACAGAATCTACAGATGACATCTGAAAATAGACCCAACTTATTCATGATAGATAAAAGTGGGGTAGGCCGGAGAGCCGCCGAAGAAGGAAACCTCCAAGCAGTCAGGCATTGAGTGCTTAGAGACCTCCTTCTTACCTATTCATATGATAGTGTCCGATTAAACCGCCTGTGATGATTCTTGACTTACTCCGAGGAATGTTTATTAACTCTTTAGCTATTTTAGGATTAAAGTCCCCCATAATGGAATGTGTGAATCCCAGAAGATTTTTTCAGGTTTGATTTCATTTTGCATCTATGCTCTTCTTCAGTAGACCTCCAATGGTGTTGAATGATAGTCCACATAAGGGTTCAAGGCCGTTGAAAGCAATCTTCCTTGCAAAGCATGCCCTTATAGAAAGTGGGAGAATTTAAGACGTACAATTTATGTAAAAAACTAAGTCATTTCATTAAGTTACCTCAGAGTACCTTTCTAACAGTAACGGAACTCCGGAACCCACATTTGCAGAAGATCAGAAAAAACAATTTACTGGGAAACAATTTATATGACCTAGCAGCATATTTCCTAGAATAGGAACCAGAACATATTTTTTAGTCATATATTTATAATTATCTTAATTCAAAAATAACAATTCGCGATATAACGCGGATCAAACACTGAGTGCATCTTTGCACATGATTCTTAATTTAAGGCATGAGCCCGATATTACACCTCCCATCTATATGCTGAAACAAGTCTAAGGACATTGTATAAGTACCACAGAAGTCCACTAAATTTCTCTCTAAAAAATTTTAATATGATAATTGTACTCTTATGGTGCTAAAATATAAACCATAATGCTAACTTCTTATCAAAAGTTACTCGTAAATCCATTTTAAGTCTGTATGAAAAATGTATATCTTCACTTACGCCCCAGAATCTATACTCTAGAATAAAGAACAGAATCTATACCTCTAGAATAAAGAACAGAACAGAACAGATCCAAAGAAGTTGCAGAGCACAAATCAGATACACACAATTTTGCACACACCCATTATGTATTCTATAATACACAAAGAAGTTATTTACCATGGCTTCAAAGTTATCAGGTATAAGTAAAGTTTGTAATATTGGACGGTAATTAAAGATTTTTTGCAACTCTATTTAAAGGAGAGTTATATACAGATACATCCACTCTATTAAAATCACTCCCTTAACTAAAGAGAAATTACTTATGTCAGACAATGGTCCAGATTCCTCATTTAGTCGCTAATTGAAATTGGTGATACTCGTGTATAATCCAGTTGGATCAACTTGTTGACATACATTTTCAGTGCACCTCTTTGCACATATTTCTCCAATGAACTAACCCAGCCTGGCGATGACTGGTCCCTGTGGATTGTGGTCAGATTTCAGGTCGCCAAGTAAATTGTATTGGAAATATCAAACATTCCATTCACATATATGAAAACACATTCTGTATTATAAAATCCGTTCCACTGTTTCTTGATGAACTCGAATTTACTCTTAAGAAACTGCTTAAGCTAAAATTTCTCTACACTGCGACTCTGTTGAAGTTCATTCATACACAAGTTGATATCAAATCAGACACACCACTCTGCAGTTGATACGTT
The DNA here is from genome assembly GCA_920105625.2 of Clusia tigrina. Classification (NCBI taxonomy): domain Eukaryota; kingdom Metazoa; phylum Arthropoda; class Insecta; order Diptera; family Clusiidae; genus Clusia; species Clusia tigrina. Next base: position 405,181,977 of record OV050030.1, read on the forward strand.
AAATTACAATTGTTGTTGTGCCAAAGTAGCATTAATTACTGTAATGGAATGGCTCGAATAAAGCACTTCAATATGCGTGGTATTACCAAACCATAGCTACCTCTAGAGGCAATTTTTACTAGTAGATAAATTATATGGTAGTTCTTCTCTATTCTGAAGAACATTCTGGTCACACTCCTTTTGGTCATTGGGGACTTTCTTTGAGACAACAGTGTGGGCCATGTATACTAAACTGCGCAAGGATTGAGAATTATAATGCACAACATTAAGTTTAATTATATTTAACTGCTTACTACGCACCTTCACCATAGTAAAATATGTATGCAAGGGTTTTCGAGAAGCAAATCTAGCAACTAAGGCCTGTGACTTCAAGCGCACAAAGATTTATAAAGATGCATTTTCCAAAATTATACTTTTGTGTGGTATCGAACACTCAACTCAACTCCATGACTCCTACACATCATTAATTATAATCATTTTGTTGTACTCGTATGCCAGTATTCAGTATATCAGTATTCAGTATATCAGCATTCAGTATATCAGTATTCAGTATATCAGTATTCAGTATATCAGTATTGATCTTTCCAAGTGCAGTCACGGAAGTTTATACAAACATATTTAATTAGGTCTATACGAATTTATACCAGGCATACATTTCATTTCCTACATTAATCCCACCAATCTAACCGCATATCCTTTGATATACTTGCAGTGACTACCAAAAATCACCAGCGACAACATGATCACAGTCCCGATGCTAAACGCCGGATACACAAGTGCCAATTTTTGGGCTGCAAAAAAGTCTACACCAAAAGCTCACATTTGAAGGCGCACCAAAGGACGCACACCGGTAAGTTTGCGAAGCCACCGGCCCCGCATTATGCATACAAGACACTTGTGCCACTCAGGCGACTTTTACTCTATCCACTGTTTCACACTATCACACCTGAAATTAATTTTACAGTCATCAACAGCATAATCAGGCCATTCTTAAGGACGCACTCAATCACAATAAACTGCATTTGACAGTTGGGGTGTTATAAAAATCAGATTATCTACACCCCACACACACGCGCCCAGCCACAGGCATCGGTGTGGAAAAATATGGAATTACAGATATATATGCACAAATGTCAGAAATCACTTCGGCATATGAGGAGAATGTGATTTTATTAATTCATAAATCACGGACGCACATGCACACATATAAATCCACAGCACACACACACACACACATGCAAGCAGACAAACGGCAACCGAAATCATGCACACGCATCAACAATCACTAAGCTGTCATTTTCAATTGTCTGACATTTGAAATGTCAAGTGTGGATACGTATGTGTGAGTTGGAAAGAGTGTGTGACTGTGCGGTTGTGTGGGAATTTTAAAGCGGGGTGTAAGAGCGAGAAGACGCATTAAGGTTAAAAATTTCAATGAAAAATTAAAAGTGAAAAAATCATAAAAAAACGCTCACCCAAACGCTCGAACCCAGAAGCCGGAACCCGCCGTAAATGCGGTGCTAAGGCAGAGATTCATTTTGTAAATGGCACACAGTTTGTCAGAGCACGCACGCAGTCATATTTAGAAGGGATTTGTGTGCTGAGCCTATAAATATACTTAACCTAAAACGTATATCAGAAATTTGTGTTGTTGGTGTGTGGCTGCTTATCTGTCGCCCTTTCACCCCCTTCAATGAAGCCCAACATCAAAATGCAGATGAAATATGAAATATGAGCTTTTTTCAACACAAAAATCAGTCATTTCGTCAAAATTGTGAATGAGCCTGCTGCATGTAAGAATGGACGAGTATGGGTGAGTGTGCTGGCGTCCGTGTGCGTGTACGTGTGAGTGTATTTTATTGTGCTGTGTTTATGATAAGATATTACATTTAAAGGGTATCCCCTACAAAAGGCCCAAAAATATTGTTCAACAGCTCCCCCACTCTGTGCCCCTTTTCCGTCCGTCCTGCTCTAAGAGGACTTTGTCTATGCTCGTAACACAAATGGCTGCAGTTGTATGTGCGCATACGAGCTGCTAAGGGTGCCATATGTGTTGGTGTTCTTGTGTGCGTGCAGCATCTTGTGTGGGTATTAGTTAGGATTTCAAGTTCTTTTTGCTGCTCTTTGTAAATCCCTTTTCTAAATGGATTTCTCTGCCGAACTGCAAAGTTACGAGCTAGAGAATGTGTACTCGTCTACATCGGTAGTGAGAGGGTTAAATGCTTTCTATTGCTGTGGTTGCAGTAAAACATTTGTAAAAGGATTTGGAGCTCGTGTTCCTTTAATTTGAATAAATTCTTGCCTCATTCCCTCCAAATTGTCTGTGTTAGGAGTTTTGGTTTAGCAAACCAGATTTTGTGTTTAATTCTTTCGTAATAAAATGATAATTTTCTTTTTTTATACTCTTTTACACTCACGCCTTTATCTAATTCCACTTAATGTTCTTATTAATATACTAATGGATTGTTGAACAATCTTCACTGATGAATTTCACATTGCTATATATTCGTTTAAATTGTTCGAAGTAGCCTGCGGTGGCCGGCAGCCTTGGGGCATTTGTAATTCGCACTCACTTTATTTTAATAGTGCAGCAATATGTTTAATCGCGTTGGTGAATTTTCTGGGAGCAGCTGCAGGCCTCATGCCTTTTAGCAGACTGAAAAGTTTCTTTAGAAGACTATTTTGCTTGCTGTCTTATAATATTATATGCTAATGGCATCTAAAAAGGTTTCTATTCTGCGCATACGTCTTCGTCGTGCTTTGAAACGCTTTGGATACTACAAAGAGCAACATGTTTTTTGATGACTTCTTCGCTGTTGTCCAGTAATAGTTCCTTTTTGAAGCAGTTTATTCTATACACGGTTATGTCACTAGTCTCTGTTTCGACACCGAAAACTGCACATGTTAGCACGTCTGATGGTTCTCTATCTTTACTGACTCCAATCTTTCCACTGACAATCCAGCCAAGTATTGTAATTTGCAAGACTGGAAGGTCATTGGAGAGCTTAATTTGCCCGGTTGTCATAAGACTGAAATATAATTCGACACCAAATAGGACATCAATTTTTCCTTCCCGGTGAAACTCTGGTTCAGTCAATTGAATGTTGAAAGGAATCCGCCATGTGGATACGTCAAGGTGATGATTTGGTTGGGCGGGAATGATGGTTGGAAGTACAAACGCTTCCAAATTGGTTAATAGGCTATTGTTCATGGATTGTAGCTTCACATTTACCCGTTACATCGTCTTCTTCTGTGCCTTTCCGATGTCTTCAATGCATAGCGAGGTTTCGGTTGGAGAGATGGCCAGTCTTTTAATAAGACGTGCGGAAACTATGTTTATATGCGAACCCGAATCTAATATTGCTCTGAATTCACCTGAAATCGGTTCGTTTTTGTCCATTTCGAACATGTTCTCACACAAACGTCCCGAGGGGGTAAGGATAAGTAAATGAAATCCTTTTCATAGGTAACTTGAAAATCCCTCTTCATGCATCTAGGCAGGCTTAGTAGAGGTGGTTGACACCCGAAAAAATAAGTATCCTATCTGTGATCATATTCAACAACTCATTTCCCAATCATTTTGTTTCACAACGATTTATTATTTTTACTATTACAGTATGTACTGCTTCTATGATTTACATGGAGAGTTAATATAACATGAAGTCAGGAACGGAGTGTATCAATATCGGTACACTACCGTGTTTAATTTATATAATGTTCCTGGTGTGATCTTTGATCTAGAAATCTGCCATTACTCATGTATTCCTTGTAGTTTAATTGAAGACGTGATTTGCCTTATTGCATGAGAAGATAAAATATTTGAGTTTAACCAAAGATGAGTGTTAGTAGTAAACCGTATAAAAGAAGATTATAGAATTATATGCCTTATTCCAAAAAATGGTTTGTTTAGAAGCCAGATTCAATATTGTATTGGACTGATGTTTCGATTTATGTGTTAATTAATACCTGAGCCAATGCAGCTTCGTTGGAGATTTTTAAAGCTGTGGAATATTCAAGATTGAAATAAACATTTGTTTTCGTTTCCAGTTTCTTTCTGGTGTTCATAGTATAAATAAGTGTATGGGTAATCACTGTAACCATTTCCGCTAAGAATTTAATCTTAAATGATCTCTTATCTATGACATAATAAGTATTTCTTCTGCTGCTTCCTATTCTTCACCGCAGATCCTTCACATGCTTAAGGCCAGATAGTATACGAGTGCATTACTAAATCTGTGAAATATTTATTCATATACTCCGTATCATAAACATAAAAAGCATTTTTTCTTGTAAATTGGCACCAGTCTCACGGATAGTTATGGCACAATGCGTTAACACTGCTGGTAAAGTTCATTGATCTCAAGAGTCCTCTGCAGCTTTTATTATAAAATAAATAGCAATAACAAAAAAATCGAATGGATGGTTAACATACTGAAAAATGGATACCACAGGTCAGTCTAAATGAGAACGCGAGTATTCAAATAGAGCAAAGGATTTAAAGAAAGCCCAGAAGTGGTGGAAAACAACTTCGCTTAATTCATTAGACCTTCTACATCTTCAACTAACGACGTAATTATGGGAAATGATTATGACAAATCATCATTCCAGCTTAAAATAGATTATGGTGGATCTGGTCAATCCTCATGAATCTATTCGACCCAGTTTACGCAACTTATTGACTATCAAAGGAGCTCCATTTTCTCCAATTATCATTTTCAACACAGACAATTCCAGCCTTCATTACGTCGACAGATATGACAGATTGTATGGGTTGATGTGATAAGTACTCAGACCTATTGGGGTGCAAAGTTCTTAAAGAATCCACTTTGCTTATACAGCCTTAAAGATAAATCCATGAACATCTATGACAACTTTTCTGTTTGCTGACTCACTCGAGCTGGTTTCAGAAAATTTTTTCTTACTATGCTCACTTGTCTCCATTTGGAATTATCTGTAAAAGTGCTTAAATTGTATTTCCATTACCAGTTGTAGTCGTCAAAGGTCACCCAAGAGAGCGGCTGCCGAGTGACACTCCACTTTAAAAAGAACACCTTGAAATTAATGAATGAAATCTTAAAAACAAATAAATAACTAAAATGTTAGTCATGCAAAATGAAGTCTTTGACAAGGCATAAAAGCAACGCTACTGCTACCAACACCGATGCAAGTGCCACCAACACAACTACACAGTAACGCACAGACCACAGACTCGTGTGTTACTTTTGCAACCTGTTAAGTGGGATTCAACCGAAATATATATGAATATATATATATATGTGTGTGTGTGTGTGCATGTGTGTGTGTGCTGGTTATGTGTTGGTGTGCAATGTAATTTAGCTCAATTTATGAATGAAATGCAGAATTACTATACTCGTTACGAATTTCAGTTTCGCTTTCAATTCTTTCAATTCCTGTGAATGAAAAAGTACGCTTTTTCTTTGTTTTTGTTTTTTTCTCCCCAAATATTTTGTTTCACTACACCGTGTGCTGTTATTATTTTCTTTTTGCTGTTTACTTTTTTTAGTTTGTTGGTAAATTAAATAACATGACTGACTCATTTGTCTGTTTGAACTTGAATGATGTGAAATTTATTTCTAGTTTTTTTCCTGTTTATTTATTTTTTTTATTTATTAATGGGGAGATAATTTTATAATTTTTTTATTTTCTGTTCCGTTATCAACCTCATAGTTGTCTTAGCGATTGTGGCCACAAGCTGTTCGCATGTCAGCAACGATTATATTAATAAGCTCAAGCCAAACATTGTTATTAATCGTATTTAATGCTGAAGTGTTTCCGATTCACGGCTTGTTTTGAGTTTAAAACGATTTCGGTTTCATGCTTGATTCAACGCAATCTTTAATTATGTCAAGTCGTTCCGCGATTTCAATTAGTTGACAGGTGCGCCTCCGAATAGTTTAACCTCACTTCGAATTTAGCTTCAGTAGGAATGTGCGTCGATGCTTCCGGTTTGATGCTGACAGACTGAGCTGCGGATACTTCCTAACCAGCTATAGCGCCATTTTAATATAACAATTCGGCTTGACCGTAGTTGTTCGTTATTTTGCTGTGGTTTTAGTTATCGCCTACGTAAGCAGTAGACTACATAATTAATATTGACCTAGTTGTGTACAAAACAAAATTCATACTTTTATAGAGTTTGTTACTGGCAGCTTCCGTTTCGCCACAGTGAACACCACAGTGAACGCCACAGTGAACGCCACAGTGAACGCCACAGTGAACCCCACAATGGATTAATAAGCTTTACTATAGTCGTAGTAGTATAGTTATATTACCATAGTCATATCTTGGTGAAATCACAGACTTCCTTTTAGACTAAAGATATGAATGATATGTCTGCCTACAAATGTGGCTGAACATCATAATTTTGTATTGGAAGAAATTACTATTCACTAGAAAAAAATGTATCTAGAAGCATTTGATGGGATCGATTCTTGATATCCCAATTGATAGTCACTAAATCAGATATTTTTATATAGGAACTTCCCCATTTTTATATATTGCTGAAACGCACTGCTACTGTTACCAGAATAGGTCTGTTATATTCTGCACAATGAGTGAATACAATTAAGTAAGAGTGCTGACTGCTCGCATCTTCTATTAGAAGAAACAAAATAATAGCAAGACCTGTAGCCTATTTTGCTACTGGGATTATATCGCAGGTCGCACTCATCACTGGGCAACCAGAGCCTATATACTTGTAAATATCTAAATATTCGAGTATTGCGCATCTATTTCGTTATAGGAATAATTTATTGCGATGATAAGTAAGAACACTATAGATTTTACAGCTCGAATTCCATCGCTCTATCCAATCCGGGAAGACTGGGAGTCATTCTCTGTAGCGGGTAATTCCGACGTTATCATCTACACTGACGGCTCAAAGATGGAGAGTGGAACGGGGGCGGCTGTCTTCTCGGAAGGCTTGCAGGCAAGACAGTCATATCGGCTGCCTGACGCTTGCAGCGTCTTTCAGGCCGAAGTCTATGCAATTGAGAAAGTGGCCGGACTGATACATAGTCGACCTTCGAATATCTCTATCTTTGTGGATAATCAGGCGGCGCTTAAGGCAATAGAATACAACACAGTTAAATCGAAGTTGGTCATGAAATGTCATACCTCACTACTAAACATTGGACCCCACAAGATCTCACTTTGCTGGGTTCCGGGACAGAGCAATATAGAAGGGTATAAATTAGCGGACGAGATGGCCAGAAGGGGCTCTGAAATGGACATTAACGAAGCAGATACCTCAATACAAATCCCGATATGTGAACTGTTTAGGAACATAGACTATTGAAGTTACAAATAACTTATGGACTAATCGTGACGACTGTGAAGTCTCAAGGGCCTTATGGCCTAGGTTAGACATGAAGAGAACGAAGGTTCTCTTAGGGCTCAACAAACCTGCAGTAAGGGTGCTTACGGGGGTCATTATAGGGCATTGTGCTTTCGCACCAATGCTTTAACGTTGGCGTATTCCGTCGAGCAGGCTATGCAGGAGTTGCCATGATGAAGAAGAGATAGAATCGATTCATCACTTTTTATGTCAATGTCCAAGGCTACAGTTGAAACGACTTCAATGTTTGGGATCGCGCTTCTTCACAAGCTTGACAGAGATAACGAAGGTGGACTTATCTGATCTTCTCACTTTCAGCTGGAAAACCAAATGGTTTAATATGGATGGTACTTCCAATGTGTACGGAAATCGAGGGTAAGGATGAGTATGCCTCGTCTTGGCATTTTTGAAGGCAGTCACAATGGACATAGATGCCTCCGAGTGGAAGTGCGGATACTTCTTGTCCGCACACGCTTTCACAACCTAACCTAATCTAAAAACACTGGGCACTCTAAAAATTGTTATCCATACATATCAATCCATTGAATTGTGGATTTCTCCTACAGAAGGCGGAGGTGATAATCAATGACTGACATTTGCATGCTCTTTATTAAATGCGCTTTTTGAGGAGTTGCGAAATTGCGAAAAATTTTGAAGTTCCTAAATATCGGTATATAATACATGAGTTAATTTCACCTGTCCTGCTATTGTTGATCAGGACCATATGCGATCCTTATTTGGTAACATAATAAAAACATTAAAATCATAACGAAATAAGCTTTATGACATAATAAAAACGACAGTTTAGCGCCTAAAAGAATGCCTTTATAAAAAAACCATGCTGAGAATTGTGACAAATTCCTCCAATTATTCTGATGTACAAATTCTGTAATTAAATCGTGTGAAAACCTCACGGAAATTGGTATGTTCGGTAAGCCTGCAATTATTGTAGGGTGTATAAATACGGTTAATACCGTTTGCCTGTGCAACATGTTGTGAAGGTGAAAAATGCATTTTAATATTTAATTTTTATTTTATTCATTTTGCTTTTCCGGTTTTTGTGCACCTATTTTAATATTAATTGCTGCACAGCTCTTTGCACATTGTTGCTTTATAGTTTCCATGTGAATCTTTCATGCTGCACTTTGTGGTTGGCATATTTACTTTGCAGTTAATTGTCCATTGCCATACCATAGTGCACTTTAGAGTATAAATTTATTGTAATGCTGCGCAACGAGTATGGCGTGGTGGTGCTTGTGCTGTATGTGCGCGCCGCTCGCACACTCATGCAACATGTTCTGCAGGAGTTACGTGAAGATTCTTATCGGGAATGGGTTCAAGATTAATTAAATTTTTACTGATAACTTTTGTATGTGTAATTGCATTTATAGCGGAGTGGGAATATGTCAGTTAAGTTGAGTTATTAATAAGGTCATCATGGGAGTAGCAACCGAGGACGGAAGTGGCATAATTGCATGACTTTTTTCATCACGCAGTGGGATGCTTTCAAATTGCGGGAAGTTTATATATTCGCAGAGTGAGCAGAAATTGAAAATTTAATTTTGGAGCCATTTCCCTTTTTGGCTGCTGCCACTTACCATAAAAATCCTCTAAGTGCCTACTATTATAAATTAAAATTTATTGACTCAGTTGGCTACTTGGCTCTATACCCCTTTGTTATGCGATACACAAAAGCTGTGTGCCAAACTTTCCTTAGCCACATAAGCTACCCTGGCAAAACTTTTCACACTTCCTTTGAACGAAAATCAAAGTCGAAATAAAAAAAGAATCAGCAACAAAAAGAAAAGCAAAGCAAACCCCTCAAAGTTCATTAGTTTGAGGGTGTGCAGATTTTGCATTGTAAAGAGGGAAATTTAATACTTGCTTAAATAACCTTTTAACACTCTACACACTCACAACAAAAACTTCTCACTGAGCCAGTGAACGAGAGAGTGGGTGAACGAACGAACGGCAAACAAATGCGTAGGGATCTTATTAAATGTAGTAAATTTACTACACAAAAGTATTTTTGTGTGTGGGACAGGAGAGCCGGGCTCAGAGACTTCCACAACTGGCGCAAGTTTGCAGCAAATTAACACCTTTCGCTTAAGCGATTTTCTGTTACTAACCTGCCCAGCACCCACCCCGCGCCGATAAGCGTCACAACAAGCCCGTTAATCGCAGCCGTGAGGGTTTGTTTTCCAAAAGATAAACTTCGAATTTTAGACTTTTGTTAAATTTCTTCAAATTTTCGATACGAGCTGGGATACACATACATAAATAAACACGGCGTCGCACTAAGGCCAATGACGGAAGTATGAAGCGTATTCAAGTCAGTGCTTGTTTTGTTATTATCCTAAAGCAGCAACGTTTTAGAAAATTTAATAAGCTTCAACTGTGTTGATGATGTTTGCTTACAGAGAGACCAAAAGTCATGCTCAAAGAATTCTTAAAATATCAAATTTATTGATTCATCGGATGATTCATTCACGTACGGCATCTTTATTTTGTTTACGTGTAGACAAAAGATTCAATTAACGTTGGCTTCGGTTTTTGTTTTTATTTACGTGCAAGTTTTTGCAATGTAAAAATTACTTGAAAGTTTTAAAATATTTTATAAGGATTTCCCCGAGTGTGTTTCTATCGTTTCACTAATTAATAGAATGTTTTGGTTCAGGATCATAGCATGTGCATCTATAAAATTTGCTCCGACTTTTCTGCTACTTTATCTTCTAGTATAAATTTACATTATACATCATACATAATTATTAATTCCATGACATTTGACACAATAAAACTAGCATAAGTATAGTTTTATTGTGTCAAATGTCATGGAATTAATAATAATAATAAATTTACATAGTTCTATAGTTGTTTACATTTCTCAACATGTTTTCTGCATTTTATCAATATGGGATCCAGTTTCGAAATACTTTTTAATCGACTTTTGAAAGGCCTGTGAATTTACTTCCTTCCGTTAACTCTAGTAATTTATATACGTACACATCCAGAACTATCTCGAGTATTATATGGATATGTAGGGCCTCTATGGTCTAGTGATAACCATGCTAATCTCAAAGTACTGAGATATCAAAGCCCTATTTTGCACAGATCATGGTTTAGAACTGCTTCTTTCTAAAATCCTTTAACGCTTCGAGTCGAAGGCTTTAGCTGTTAAAACTCTTTCTCTCAAGTCCTTGCACACATGTTTCATTATTGTGTCATTAATAAAACAAATTGTTCACACATTAAACATGAGAAACTGAATTTTAGTAATGTCTCTGTAAGTAACTGGATAGGTTTATTATCTATTTATTTATATAGTTCTTTTTTTCCTTAATTGCAACCCAATTGAACCGCCTCCCGAAAACATTCTATTCTTTCCACTTCTAAACTAACTAAGTACAATCGCCACACCCCAAACGTTGGTACTACGTTAAAAGAATCTAGTACTCATACCTGCCGAATACCTCAAAATTAAACGTCAATATGAGCAGCAAACATAAGGATATCCTTTTGACAGCTCTCATCCTGCAAATAATCAGTTGTCATATTTTAATAAAGTGCTTGCTTCGACACAAAGACCCTAAGTAAGTAATTCCAGTATATATAAATGTCCCATGAGTCAAATGGGGTGGTGGAAAACCACATCCCCCTTACAAGCACAAATTGGACAACTTGACAAGTGAAATGAAAACGAAAGTGATGGCAGCAACAGACCAGACACTACGCAGTGCTTGAGTCGAAGCAACAACAATTCTGATAGAAAGGCGTTTCAGCAGAGATAGCGTCACTACTCAACTGTAATGAATTGGTTGCTTTAAAAATTATTAAAAATGTTATCGACCAAATCTGGAAATGGAGGAGGGAATCTTAGGCAATGCCACTTAACATGGTCGGAGCAGCCCACGCAATCAATTTGGTTAAATTGTGTAAGATGTGAATGATGTGTACACGGTGTGGGAGTGTGCTGTTGTGTGTCTATCTGTCTGTCTGTCTGTCTGTCTGTCTGTCTGTCTGTATTTAGAGGGATCACACAATTAAGTCACAATTTCAGTCCACCGCTTATTAAGTGTTTTTGGGGTGAGCGAGGTCTGCAGCAGTATTGATGTGGTAGCAGAAATGCTGCCTTTGTTTGCTGTGTAAACTGCGTAGCGATACTTTTGAGTAGCACGTGGCTGACTTAAGCCCATTGTCTTAACATGGCAATATACAAGCTGTCAAAATTTTAATGTTCTTCTGTATAAAACACGGCATTGATACAAGAATTGGTTACATGTTGAAGTCCCAGTCGAAGTGTAGCTTAGTGTGAGTGACAATTTACTCGATCTCGTGAAGCATTTCCAAATATAGGCTCGTGTCAGGGAATAACTTCGGTTTAGATAGATAGATAGATATATTTAAGGGTGTTATACACTGCGACCTGAAAGATCTATTGTGATGCCCCTATTTATTAGAAAGATGAGGATAGTCTCATCTATAAATCTTCTGTCAGGTTAATTTCCGACAGGAATTCATATATTTTGGAGGAATCAAGTTGAGGGATCTTGCTCATATCTAAGATATATTCTTCAAAATACTTGAGTCTTTTGTATGCCAATGGTCCGCAGTCCGTGATCAGGTGCAGTGAAGTTTCGTCACTTTCTCCACAGAATCGACAGATGGCATCTGAAGATATACCCAACTTGTTCATATGGTTGTTGAGTCTACAGTGCCCGCTTAAAATGCCTGTGATGATTCTTTACTCCGAGGCATATTTATTAACTCCTTAGCTCTTTTAGGATTAAAATCTCCCAGAAGAGATTTGGACTGTCTTAATCCCGGAAGAGTTTTCCAGGTTTGACTTCGTTTTGCATCTGTACACTTCTTCAGCAGACCTCCAATGGTATTGGATGATAGTCCACAGAAGGGTTCAGGGCCGTTGAAGTGAGAGGCCGCAGCCTCTCTAGCTAAGCTGTCAGCCTTCTCACTTCCCTCCACTCCTATATGGCCTGGTACCCACATTAGAGATAACTTGTTCATACTGCCTAGGGAGTTTAGCTTCCCAATACAGTGCCACACAAGTTTAGATCTCACTAAGGGTGAGCTCAGACTCTTGAGTGCTGCTTGACTATCAGATAGTCTCACGATGTTTTTCCCTCCTTTAAATAGAGTGAATTTCCGCTTGAAAAATGCTTGGAAAAGAACCCAGTGGTTCCCAGTAGTTGGTTCTAGGCCCAAATACTCCTGCCCCAGTTTCGTCCATTGTCTTTGAAGCGTCAGTATACCATAAGAGGGAATTTTCTCTAATTTTATACGTCTCAGTTAGACCTTTCCATTTTTTTTTTGCAACTCACCATTGTACAGTATTTGTGTGCAAAATTGAATTTTCTTGGCATAAAATCCTTGTGAGATTTTAGTATACCGTATTCTTAAGTAGAATTTTTACCCCATATATTTTGGGTGTAATTTGATTCTCTCGAAATAATTTCTTGTATTCTTGTAAGAGATTTCCTAGCACAGTCTTGAATTACTAGATGTAAGGGTGTTAGATCTAGTATAACTTCCATTGCTGCAGGTGCGCATAGCTCCAGTGATAACAAGGCAGGCAAGGCGTTGTACTTTCAAAAGTTGCCAGTGGCTGAAAGGAATAAATTTGTTGCCTTGAATCCGTCATTACAGCAGGACGAATTATTTGGCCAGTTATTATGACGATTTACACGTAAAGTAAACTAAAAAATGGAATGTCCAAAGTTACCTTTAAAATTCAAATAATTTTCCAATATTAGTTCCATTATCTTTTGTGAATTGCTTTTTATTTTCTGCAAAAATTCTTCCTGCATTCTTTTCGGTAACTTTTCCTCCCCTCTAATTTCGCAAGACAATATTTACCTTCAATTTCGCGCACAATCTAAACTGTTGAAATATGCGTTTTTATTTTGCTTAATTCCGATGTAAAAACATTGTCTGGGATAAACTTTTTTTAAAATTTATCGAACTTGACATGAATGAAGAGATTTTGTTGTAAGGGATTGTGAATGTAAGTAAAAAGTGAAACAAAAGCAGCTAAAAAGAATAACCACAAAAATAAATATTTTGCAGATATGGTAGCAACTGCGAAATCTGCTAAGCTCTGCAATGCAAATGGCAGAAGCTAAACGCAGAGAGAGATGAGATGTGAAATGACTTGAGCGTTATTGAACCGAAATGTCATAAATTTGGCGCTTTGTCTTAAAATATTCGATTCAAAACATTCAAATGAGTTGGCATACACAATGAAATGTTGTTTGAAATATTTTACAATTTTAATTCATTTCAAAAATGGCGTTTTTTTCTGCTTGTAACAATTTCGTTTGTCTTTTGGGAACTGGGCACAACAATAATGATTAATTACAGCCTAAGAAGTTAACAGAAATGTCGTTTTCAATGGCATATTTTTGGCGAGCGTCTGGAGCGTCGTCTTACCCACAAAAGTGCTAGTGTTTTGTTCTTTTATTTCACCACAAATTCCACCGGCACCCGCAAAGCTGTGTTAGCACAAAAATGTCAAACAAATTTCCCGGCATAATTCCACAAACAAACAATTCCCGATTTAAGGGAATTATGCTTAAAGAAGAAAATATGTCGGAGAAAGGAAAGTTGAAATAATTTATGACTGTTCATTATTCAGTTTTATGAGAACAAATGCAAATCCAGCAAGAATACCGTTATGGGGAAAATGGGGTCTTCTACTCACTACCTTGCTTAAAACACTGAGTATGAGTGCTGCTGCAAGCACGCGGTAGCCAGATATGGAAAAGCCTACAAATAAATTACTATAGCTGAGCCGCAGGATCTACTCGTTTAACATGAACTCAATGGAGCAGAGCAGGTGTTCAAATGTACACTGCAGAGATTTGCAGGAGAAAATTCAAGTCTTGAATAATTCCAATCATAACAGAGCTTTTTGGGAAGGTCTCCCATACTATTCCATATACTACCATAGTATTCTAAACTACACTGTGTTCCTTGAGACACATATAGTCATTTTGGAGGAAAGCAGATTCAAGCTAAGAGTATTTCTGGTTAGATCTCAACTGAAGATATGCACATCCTATACTAATATATTAGAAATGGCATTGGGTAACTTGCGTTGCATGTCGTCTATGATCACGCTTAACCTACACGCGCTCCAATAAGTAATTATTGAACTTAGTTGTTGTAACAATTCAACAAAATACTAAAATAAACAGCAGACCACAGAGTGTTTACGCCGATTTGTGACTCCTTGGACTTGGGTCCACCACTATGCACTAGAATCTATATGGCACTCAAAATAATGGATACATCGCCAAGGGTCGGTTCGGAAGTATATGAAAAAGGTTGTGTCACATAAGAAAGGGATGCACACAGATTTATTTTTCTGCGTTCAGACTTTTATTAAAATTTTTGCCAATTAATATTCGAATGTTTGAAGGATATACTCCATTCTTCCACAAATGTCCACATAACCTCACCTGGCGTATCATTTTTCTTTTTTTTTTCTTCGTCCTTCATCATTTCAGCCCATATTTTCGCGGTGTGTACTCTTCAGCGTACCTATATCAATTGCGTGCCTTTCTCTACCTCTTTTCAGCCTGTCCCCTTAGTGTACATTTCGCAGCTTGTAAACAACTCCAATGGAGTGTTTACATATAATCAATTCGAAATTACTTTTAAATCCTTTTGTAAGTCCAACTAAATTAAAATTTAGTTAGTGTGCAATTTACTTTTTTAAATTTCTGCGCCGAAAAATGGCTCACTGTAGAACGTGACGCCTGGGGTGGCACTTGAAAATGGTGCCTTCCCCGTTGTGCGGCTGGTTTTAACAACTAATCCCATTTAAATTTGAAATGTACTCGTACAAATCTTGTGCGCTCGTCCTAATTTGTATGCCGCATCTTGTGCGTAAACAGCTGCTGCTGCTGCTGCGCTGCTACCACTGCTGTGCTGCTGTTGCTGCTTTTTATCTCTTCCCATGCCTTTACAAGTGAGCCTACTCCGCTTTGCTTACGTTTTAAATTGACTTGAACGTGACTTAAAGTTGAGTGACATTTGCGTAATTTTTAAGAATCTTTTTTTTATTTGGTAGAATTTGCTTCTCTTTTCACAACTTTCTCCTCTCCTTCGCTTTCTATTTCCTTGCCACTCTTGGTAACGTTTATTTCCGTTTTCGGCGCTCTTTTGTGCACATTCTGTTTGGCACATGAAACGAGAAAAATATGAAAAATTGGAGCATATCATTTTTATTTAGATGACAGATAAAGGCGAAAAATAGCACAGAATACGGAAAACGAAAGCAAAAGAAAGGAAGTCATAAATAAACCCAAAATATCAGAATCAGAGAAATTGCACACAATCAGTTGACAGTTCATGCTATCAAGTGGTGCCGTCGTCTAGGCAAGGAAACAGGATTTCTTCTTTATGCCAACGCCAGCGCCCCCGCCAATGCCAACGCTAACGGCTTTATTAATAATAAGCTTTTTATAAGCCCAACAACGTTGACAACTCGCAAAGCTTATGCAGGTCAACGCTTAGGCATAAATTAGTCAAGGTGATGCGTGTCAGTCTGTTTGACTGGCGAAACTTTCGACGAATTTTTTCAGTAATCAGCTCAAACTTAGCACTGTTTAAAAACTTAACTAGTACAAAAGGGTGTAGAAGAGTAGAAAGGTACGAAGATGGTATGGCAACACACCTGTTTACATTAAGGCCAGATAAATGTCTGGCTGCCATGCTCCCGCCACAATTTATTAACAGTTACAGTTCGCCCTGCTCTTCTATAAAGTTAAGAACTAGCTTTTGAATTCACAAGATTGATATAAATATTTAACTTCCTGTATGGCCGTTTGGTGGATTGAACTAGTCTCTGCTGCCCTAAGGTTATAATATCTGTCTCACTATTTAGTACAGTAACCAAGAGTCCCAAGCAAAACTCGGAATAGAATACTTCACTTACTGCTTTTGAAATTATTTGATATCCTGTGAAATAAACTGTGGTATGCATTCAGATATATTTTAGAAAGGTTCATCAATTCTCAAGAACAATAATTATTGATGGACTTAATATCTTGCTGTAAAAAGTAAACCTTCAATATTCTTTTTGTGCGAAACTGATCCAATTCACGCCTCTGAGTTTGAGAGATGAGCTGAATCATTAACAACATAATTATGAACTCGTTCCACAATTTTTGTAATAATTTGTAACTGGATGAGTAGTAGGAGAACTTTATATTGTAATCGAGAGATTTGCTCTTTTTTCCAACAAACCGAAAATTGGCTAAGAACACCGCTGCCTGTGAATTAAATTGAAGATTTGGAGGAAGTGTTCTTCGGATGGTACGATAAAATTTCAGGAAGCAATTTATTAGATGGCCTGGCGTAAGAACAATGACTTATAAAATCGAAGTGATTGATTGGTGTATATTCTAACAAAAGAAACCAATAAAATACTGAGGAATATCTTAAAGCTAGAAAATGCTGTTATAACTCCTTAGTATAATGGGCATTGGTGCCTGAGTGCTTGGAGGCCTCCTTCTTCGGCGGCTGTCCGGCCTACTCCACTTCACTTCTTAGTATATGATATTTCAAGTTAACGTAGAATAATATGTTTCAAGCTATATTAGAACGAGATTTTTGAGGATATCTTAGTAGTGGAGAAAGCTGTTGTTCTACCTTTCGAGATATCCTTCGACCGCAACATCTTTGAATTATCAACATAACAAATTCGTATTTATTTACTATGAATGTTACTATGTTAAACACCTTAACTCCTTGATCACTTATCTTCAAAATGTAGTTGTAAGAGTTATTTATAGATTTATTAGGAGTTCATCATAGTTCCGGAAAAGCATCATGTGGTATAACACTGTTATCTTTAAGACTGCTGAAAGAACTGGCTGCGGCTGCCAACCACACTTGCAATCGAAGTTAAACTATAGTTGGGTGCAACATCAAATTAAACCAATTATAAGTAACGTTCCCTTTATATTAATTACAGTGAGCAGCCTTCTTCAACTAATAACTGCGCATTTCCCTCGTATTCATATTTAATTAAAGTGTCCTCTCCACATCGATTATGATAATGATTTTCCTGCCAACTTGTTTGCATTCGTGTCTGTGTACGGCCTGCAAAAGGCAATTTTCCGTCAATGCAAGTTAAAATCTCTTCCGAAGCGTTCAAATTTAAAATCAAAATGAATATCGTTAACCTGCCAAAGCATAAATCTTTCAGCTTGACTTGATATTGATACCAACGCATCCATACATTCCATTAAGGAGCATAGCACAGCACAGCATACTCGTAGCATAGCTTATAATTTCAATTAGTTAAGCACCAAAGCATCGGCTATAAAACTGCCAAAGGAGAACCGTTAAGAAAAGATTACGAATGCAGTCGAGTGAAAAGACACAGCAAGACCATAAAAATGAGAAAATGCTGCTGAAACGCTCGAAAGAAGGAAATAAAATATTGCAAAATCCCACAGAAAGAAAATTAAAAAATTTTCCAAAACCAAAACGGGACATTCATAAAATATTGGCTACTATAACCACCGCTACAAAACAAAACACCAAAAGAACAAAATATAATAAAACAAACAAAAAAGTAGCAGAACAAAATAAGTTAATAAAAGAAAAGTCATTTTACGGTTTACAAGAACGAACGATATGGTTTGTGTCTCGGCCTCTTAATGTGCATGCCAAGCATGGAAATGAACCGTGACGGTAGTCTTAGCCTCAGCCTCAACCTCAGCCACACCGACAACAACAATGGTAGCGGCAGCAGCGCCAACAACACCACTCGCCTCTCACAGAGCAACATAGAGCATCGCCGAGCATGGTGGAGCAGGAGGTTTGCGTGCTATCTCCAATTTGGCCAATAAATTTTTGTGTAATTTTATGGCTGCACTTAAAAAACGTCAGAGAAATACTTTTTTCCGGCTTTGCCATTTCAGAACACTTCCTAAATCTCAAGAATTCGCAGCTAAACACACTGCAGCGACACCGCGCTGGCTCTGGTGAAATGTCGGTGGAGAAATTGTACCGAACTGCGAATTTGCTTGGTGCACGTTGTCGCCACTTTTATGCGAATGTCTGATTCGGAGTGTTCCTCGCACAGTCTTAGACCAGGTCAACTTCTTGGGTGTCTGTCTGCTTGCCGCTTACTTGAGATGGGATGGTGTTGTTGCTGCTGTTGCCAAATCTCGTTTTTATGTGCTTGCCATTAAATATTTAACCCAGATTTGCGCTACTTGCGCATGTATACTTTTATATCTGTGCGGAGTTTTCCTACGAAAGAGTTAGATTTCTTTGCAGTTTTATTGATAGAAAAAGAAGAGATCCATTTTCAATCACCAAAAACACAAGAAAGCAATGGAAGAGATTCAAAATTTGATTGTTAGTGTACACACACAGATTTAAGATTTCTAAAATCTAAAATCTCTTCCCTGAATACATGAAGAGAAATATATTCTTAAAGACTTTATGGAGCAGTCACCAAATGTTCCGCTATAGATATGCTGAAATTGATGGGACTATATTTATGGACAACTGCATATGTATCAAAACAAACAAAGTTGGGTACGAAGCAACTTCTTGGATTCATAACAATCAGAACAGTCATTAATTGTAATTATTATAATTTATTATTACTGAGTGTAATAATAATAAATTACAACAGAAATTAACTAAAATTTGTTCAGCGAAAGAATTATTATAAATTGAGACACTTTACCTCTGTAAATATGAACTGCATTCAATCAGAGATGTTGGCATCAACATTCTAACGGACTAAGATAGAAATAAGATTACCACAGCAAACTAGTTTAGCTTCATTAGTGCTTAGTAAACGTAGCACGGTGATGGAAAGAAATACAGCTGTTCAATTCGTCTATAAAGTATATGTGATTATCCTAATATTAAAGATACCAGCCCTTTAATGACTGTAGACGGTGGCTGAATTCGGTCAAGGACCCATTCACTTGACCTATACGGTCTTTGTCAATTCCCCGGCTTGATATGATCAATTCCTCTTATCACTCGCAACTTACAGTCTCGTAATTATTGGTATCCATTCCAGTTCTTCCGATCCAGATACATATTAAGCAATTAAACAAATTCCGGAACACAAAAACCCAAAAGAACTTTGTAAACAATTTCATTTCCCGCTCATTGAAGCGCAAGTTTAGCAACAATTATAATTGTCCTTGGTACCGCAGCGATGTCACACAGTTCGCTACACAAAGAATGCGTACCGAGCTGAGCGGGGGCTTGCAAATTTTAATTTAATTTAATTTAACACAATACAAAAAACAATGTCTTCCGCAAATTCGTCATTTCCCCCCATCCATGGAGTGGAATTTGGAGCAATTATCGGCAACACCAATGCCGCCGCAGCAGCCTGAGCAAATTACTTTTCATCCACGCTGCTAATGTCGTGCTTTGCGGATGCTTTCACAGCGTTTTAGCTGGAATTTAATTTTTAAATTGTCAAAGGGAACCAGCGCAAACACAGCGGAAGCCAGCTCACACACAGAGTGGAGACGAAAAAAACCCCAACTAATAAAATTTAAGTTTCAATTACGCGCCACAAGATCGACCGTTCCCGTCGCACCGAAATGGAGCTTGCGATTTGTGTCTCTTGGATTGGTGGGGATTCGGTCTTCCAATTGCCTTACTCTATCTCTCTCTCTCTCTCACTCATGGTTGCGGCAGTGGCAGTGTTCCGTGGGTTTCTTTTGTGTGTATGTGTGTTTGGACTGTTGGCTCATGTTTTTGGCATACTTTCTGGCTGTGAACAATGGTTTTCAACTGCACTTTGCTTTTATCCACTCGCTTATCTCCTGCCCTGCATCTGATGTCTTCTTTTCTGGGGAGTATGGATTTAAAATTTCAATACTTCTGCTTTCCACAGTTATTTATGGGCATGCCACTCCTCGCCTTGCCTGGCATGGTTTGCTGTTTTGAAATTTTGCCAAAAACATCGCCTTGTGAGCGCATGTGAGAGCAGGATGGCCGGGTGTGTAACGTACGTTAATGTCGGTAACATCGTAAAGCATATGTTAACGAATTTGCTTTATCGTGTCGTAAATGTTCTCTGTGCTTCTTTGCCTTGGTTTACCCTGCGTTGCCATGTTCGAGCGCACAAATCACAACGCAAACTGCATTCGTGCATCCAGCCCAGTTAGTTTTGGTGTGCATACTTTTAGGGGTGTGGAGCGGCTTACAACTGTGTGTACATTTTTAGTGCCGATTGCGATTGCTCCGGGGTATTAACTTCAGAGCTCAGCGTGATTGTATCGTCCGTTAAAAGACTGCCAGAGATGAAAGTTTTCAGGTTTTTGGAACGCTTCAGTGGCACTAAACGTCATGAGTTGGTGACATTGTCCCTGAAGTGAAGGATTTCGAAAATGATGGTAGTCTCTGAAATTAAGTTTACAGATATGTTTGAGAGAGGTAAGGGTCTTATTTCAGTGACAGTGGCAGTGCAAAAAAAAGTTGAGAATATTTCCAGGCTTTACAACACTTTGAGCCACTGTCACACTCTGGATGCTCGAAATACCCTCATCCAGATATGAACAAGGATGCACTTTGACTGCTACATTTTCATTTCCCCAGTCATTTCCAATTCTGTTTCCACATTTTCCATTTACTGTTACAATAATCTCACATATTATCATAGCTGTCTTGCATCACACGTCCTTGCACACATCCTTCCATAGCTACCTTCAAGTACCATTGCAGTGTGGCTATCCATTCTCTGTAACAGTACCAAGTGCTATCGTACTTCACGCGGTACGAGTGCATTATTCGCATGTCCGTTCTGCTCTTGTCTTCAATGAACACCTGAAAATATATACGAGCAAGTTAATCGCACCGGGTACGGTTGGGGCCAGCAAATTGGAATTGTAAATCGAACAAAACAAAAGCGAGCACAACGAAAATGGTTGTTTTCTTGGAAAATATGAGAATTGTAATGAAAACCGGAAATTTTGTTTATTTCCGTTTGTGTTTCGCAAGCGCATAAATTTTTCCATTCATTTTTGCCCATTGCTGAAATTGCGTTACTTCAACTCTGCTCGGTTCGTAAGCCGCACTCTGCTCTCTCCACGCCGCGGTCCCTACTCCTTGCTGGCATCTTTTATTCTTCCACGCTTTTGTCTTTGTTGCGTTTGTTTGTCTTTTAAACTGTATTCGTTTTTATTTATTTTACAATTCTTTTTTAAGTTTTTGTTTGTGCGAAATTACAACTTTTGCATTTCCGCCAACCTCGCCTACCGCTCTCTGACACAATTCATTTGCATCCTGTGCTGCTCCGCGCCGTGCAGTGGCTGGAGTTTACTTCTTGCGCTTGATACCGTACCAAATTTTCTACATGCGTGAAAATGTTCGCTGCACTGCAGCGCGGTGCTTATTTTTTTGGCTCTCTTAATTGTTTTAAGTTTTCTGCATATTTTTATTTGTGTTTTTATTTTTTGTTGTTGGTTTTTTATATACTTATTTATGTATATATTCGTATATATTTTTGTTTTATTTATTATTTGCTATTTATTTTTTTTTGCTCTATTTTCTGGGGAAATACGAAAACTTTTTTCATTTCGTTGGCGTGCGTTGAAATAATTTCTCAGTGGATTTGTTGTGCTTTTGTTTGAGTTTGTTTATTAAAAAATGTTTGTAAGTCCAGAAAAGTTCGGGAAATACATACTTAAATATTTTTAAATATTTATACTACTTTATTTATGTTTAACATTTAATATTTTTGTATATTAATATAACGTATACATTTAGTTTGCTAGTTTCAGGAATTAGTAGTTCAATAGAAAACGAAATATTTCTGAATATTCTAGCATTGTTTGTGGATAATATATTCATAAGTCGACTATTATTACACCATTATAAATTGTGACTAACTGAAGCACTAGTTGCCAGGGCTATTGAATTATGTGGCGAATGTAATACAATCGACGAAATTTGCCTCTGGGTTCACAGATCACCTGGACATGGTTAATTTAACAATAAAATATTAAAATATTGTATAAAATATTATATTAAAATATTAACATATAAATATTTTAGAACATAATTTTTCTAATTCCTGAAATACTATTTCAATTAAGATCAAATTAAATTAAATGCAGAAGAAAAATGTCAGCGACATCTTTCATTATTGGTCACCTTTTTGGGAAGCTTGAGTTGTCATTGTTGTATTCTCCTTGCTTTTAAGAAAAACAGTTTTAGTATATAAGAACACAATTAGGTCAAGTAACTATAGTGAAGTGTGTTGGACTATTATCATACTAGATGATATTAGAGAACATAGTAGGTGATATTAGAGATCATAGAAGGTGATATTAGAGATCATAGAAGGCGATATTGGATATCATAGTAGATGATATTAGAGATCATAGAAGGTGATATTGGAAATAAAAGTAGATGATATTAGAACTCATAGAAGGTGATATTAGAGATCATAGTAGGTGATATTGGAAATAATAGTAGATGATATAAGAAATTATTGTAGGTGATATTAGAAATCATAGATGGTGATATTGGAGATCATAGTAGATGATATTAGAGGGCATAGAAGGTGATATTAGAGATCATAGTAGATGATATAAGAGATCATAGTAGATGATATAAAAGATCATAGTAGATAATATTAGAGAACATAGTAGGTGATATTAGAGATCATAGAAGGTGATATTAGAGATCATAGTAGATGATATTACAGATCATAGAAGGTGATATTAGAGATCATAGAAGGCGATATTGGAGATCATAGTAGATGATATTAGAGATCATAGAAGGTGATATTGGAAATAAAAGTAGATGATATTAGAACTCATAGAAGGTGATATTAGCGATCATAGTAGGTGATATTAGAAATAATAGTAGATGATATAAGAAATTATTGTAGGTGATATTAGAGATCATAGAAGGCGATATTGGATATCATAGTAGATGATATTAGAGATCATAGAAGGTGATATTGGAAATAAAAGTAGATGATATTAGAACTCATAGAAGGTGATATTAGAGATCATAGTAGGTGATATTAGAAATAATAGTAGATGATATAAGAAATTATTGTAGGTGATATTAGAGATCATAGATGGTGATATTAGAGATCATAGTAGATGATATTAGAGATCGTAGAAGGTGATATTAGAGATCATAGTAGATGATATAAGAGATCATAGTAGATGATATAAAAGATCATAGTAGATGATATTAGATATCATAGTAGATGATATTAGAGGGCATAGAAGGTGATATTAGAGATCATAGTAGATGATATTAGAGATCATAGAAGGTGATATTAGAGATCATAGAGGGCGATACTGGAGATCATAGTAGATGATATTAGAGATCATAGAAGGTGATATTGGAAATAAAAGTAGATGATATTAGATATCATAGAAGATGATATTAGAGATCATAGTAGGTGATATTAGAAATAATAGTAGATGATATAAGAGATTATTGTAGGTGATATTAGAGATCATAGATGGTGATATTAGAGATCATAGTAGGTGATATTAGAGATCATAGAAGGCGATATTAGAGATTAATCTACCATAGACGTGATTACATATTCTGGATACCAAAATTGAATAATTTATTTTTAGCTCTATATAATATACCATATCTATTTATTGGAGATTAGAAACTATAATACTATACTTACGGTGGTACTTATAGTGGTGTTTAGAGGAAACGGCCATTAACATATTTCTTTTTCAACAACGTTTTGAATGGTTTTAAGAAATATTTCATTTTATAAATATATTTGTATTTTCAATTATGTACTTGCTAGAAATTAATGTATTTGGTTTGATTATTTTCAATATTATATCCTGGTGCTTTCGGCAATGAATTTCGTTGCTTCTCGAGACGTTTTAAGTAGGTTTAGTAGTAATTTTGTGATCCTTCTGCTAGGATATGTCATACAAAGATAGGCTATGTGACCCTTCAGCTAGGATCGTCTGTTATATGTCATACAAAGATAGGTTATGTGGTACTTTGATGACCCTTCAGCTAGGAAAGTCAGTTTTCTTTCATACAAAATTATAAAAGATCCATTGTACTTTTGACTGGAATCACTCTTAAGTGATGTGTGTTGTTTTGGAAGATTGGTCCTCACAGTTGTACTTCATACGGATTTAATAGTGAATTCCTGTCTACTGGTAATTTGGAACTTCAGTTATTGCAACACTATCCATTTGTTATCTTTATTGGCAATTCTAAGGCCTCATTAGCTAGTACTCATTCCCCAACCCCTTGCAATCATAATTAATTATGGTGTAAGATATAATATTAATAATAATAATAAATTAAGTTAATATATTTTTATAATTATCTTATATATATTCTTATTTTTGTTTATCTTATTTTTCTTTCCAGGCGAGAAACCTTATAAATGCTCCTGGGAGGGCTGCGAATGGCGTTTTGCCAGGAGTGATGAGTTGACGCGTCACTATCGCAAACACACCGGAGCCAAACCCTTCAAATGCCGCAATTGCGATCGCTGCTTCTCTCGTTCAGATCATTTGGCGCTGCACATGAAACGCCACATGTAAAGTGAGTCCCTTCGCACGAATATTATCAGACAGAGAGAGAGACAGAGAGATGGAGAGTGCTAAACCCAAGAGAGAGAGAGAAAGCAAAAAGTTCAAATAATTCTACTACTACGTCGTTGTGGAGACAAGATTGATAAAAACCATAAATAAGAGCAGAAGTACGAAGAATTAGAGGAAAAATAAGTAATAAAAATAAATAAATAAATAAAAAGAAGTAAGAAAATGTGCCATCATCACACACACACACACACACACATACATACACATAAATTAAAAATTCCTATTTTGTTCGAAAAACAAATTTTATAAATATTTTGCAAATATGCGGAATTTTTTTTTTATATCTTTAAAATTGCAAATATTAAAAATTGATTAATAATTTCAGTGCTTAGATTAATTTTCGTTATGTGCAACAATCATTAATATTTAAGTTTAAATACTAATTTATAAGTTCGCAAGTGGTTTTTTACAAAATTAATTTCTTTTTATTATATTTACTTCAAAGAGAACAAAATAAATTTACCAAAGTAAAGCAACTTTTTTTGTGTTTAATTTTAAGTTAATTGCACAAATATATTTTTTTATGCTTGAGCGCAATTTGTATATTTTAAAATTAATTATGTGTAATAATTCCTATGAACATAAAAATTAATTACAAATAAGATTATCAAATAAATGATTTGGTATAATTTACAAGTAGCGAGACCACTGCCAAAAAAAACAACAAAAAAACAAAAAAAAAAAATTTAATTGAATGAAAAATCAATTCTAGTGGACATAATTGTATAAAAGCATAGTTGAATACGGAAGTGTGGGCGTGTCTGTGAACTAGATAACCTTTTGTAATAATTTTATACTAAATTGAATACACACACACACACACACACCCATACAAACAGAAGTGCAAATATGATGTTAAAAACAATAGTAACAAACTTTTATATATATGAATAAAATTATAGAAATTATTTTATATTTATTTTAATGCAAGAAATATAAGCTTTAGTTTTAACAGTGTAACTAATTTTCTAACGCCTTTTTGCTTTACTATTTTATTCAATTGTAATCTTGGAAAAATTAAAATTTTCAAACGCACGACTTTTTAAATTTTAATTATTTGAAGGTTTTTATCTTAAATTTCGATAATACAAAATTTATACCCTATCATTATTATTTTCGATAACTAAATTCTAAACAAAATTTTCCTTTATATTCAATATAACACACAATTATTCTAATGAAAACGCATACCTAAAAATATTTAAAAAATTTTATATACATGTAAATTTTATTTGAAACTCGGTTTCTGCATGGGCAAAATTTTATTTCCAGAAGAAATATGTAAACAAATAATAATTTTTTGTTGAAAATATCGTTGACTATATAATCAGTTTTCTCCTTCACACCTTTCTTATTGCTTATTTTCAATATTTAATATGAAAATGTAGAAAAAAAATTATTAAAAATAATTTGAATTTTGGCTTTAATATAAAATATGAAAATTTGTTTTGTTAAATAACTTCAAGTATTATTAAATAAATGTATAACTCAGCAAGTTACAAGTTTCAAAATGCACTCGAAACAAAATTTCTTTATTCGTACGAAATTCAAGCAGACGATAAGCGCGTTCCACTCTCACACTCACTCATACACACACACACACACACACACACACACACGCATTCACTGAAATCAGTGGTTTAAGTTTAAACATTTTACTATGTCTTTTCTTTTAAAGTTGACACACAAATTGTAATTATTAAATAAACGTGAGTAAAGGGAATACATTTTTTATGTGAGCATGTTCAGAAAATTGATTACTTTGCATTTAAACAAAAAATATATAAAAAAAACACAACAATAAATACAAAAACAAAACACGTTAAAACAAAACACGTTCAAACAAAACACGTTAAAACATTTGTAACGCCTAGAAATTAATTCATATACTGTGTAAAGTCTTTTTTGATTTAAATTATAAAGTGAAAAATCTGTAATTCCATAACTGAAACAAGAATAGTTTGTATAACGTAGAAGAGAAGAGCTTTCGTTCTGAAGCCGTTGTAATGAAATATTTTTTATGTTTTATTTACGCATTTAAGTAATATTTCTATTGTAATAATATTAATGTTTGCCTTAAATGTTATTAGTTATTTTAATTGTAATTGTAATTATACATTTTTTTTATATTTTTAGTGATTATTTGTAATTTTATCATTTCGTGTTTTGTAATAAAATTTTATTTTCTTAAAATAGTTTCACTTTTCTTCTAATTTAAATTTTATAATTTTCAGTTTGATTATTATTATATTAATTCATTTATTATTATTATTATTATTTTTATTTTTTTTTGTAAATTTGGAGAAGTTGGATAAAGAAAATTAAGGTGAATTTTTAGCATTCAAGATTAGGATGAATTGGTCGAACTGTCTTCCCTAGCGGAAAATGCATTGTTTGCTCGCTCCAGGAGTAGACTCTTCCTCCCTGAGACTGGACTTCGTTTTCGAACTGAAACATACGAGTGATTTGTGGAACAAAATTTCATCATTATTTAAGTGAAATAAAATGTCAACATTTTTGAATCGAAAGAAAATTTCTTCATTATTTAAGTGGAAGAAAATTTCTTCTTTATTTAATTGTAACAAAGTTTCATCAGTATTAATTTAGAAGAAAATGTCCTCATTGTTTATTTAATTGGAAGAAAATGTCATCATTTTTTAATCGAAAGAAAATGTCATCATTATTGAACTGGAAGAAAATATCAGCACTATATAATTGGAAGAAAGTGTCATCATTATCCTTTATCATTATTAATCATTCGTCTTATACAATGCATATTAATATTTGTATTAGTTCGATCACTGGATTAATTCTGTCGCCTATTTCAGAAAACACTGTTTAAATATTTTAATTTTACTGAAAGTGACAAAATTGGTTTACCATTCATTTTAATAATAGTTTAAACAGTTTTATTTTACACCTCATAAAGGTAGAACCAAAATAGACGAGACGAAACGTAACGAGTAAGTTCAAGCATATGTGAATCAATGTTAATAGCCAAAATGGCCATACGTATTTGATCGAAACTGAACGAAACATTTAGACGTGACGATCGGTTCCGTAAGAACCGAACTGCAAACGTCTGCTACTCGTCACAACAGCTATTTTGTTGACACAATTGTTATTTTTTAAAGAAATTAAAATTAAAATTACGGAATTTTCCTACAATTTAATCGCCGCTTTAAGGAATGAGCTAGGAATTTGTAGAAAAGCCATCCTTCGATGCGTTTGAAAGCATCACATTTTGGGTTAAAAGTCAAAATCGACGCAACGAGTGCAGACGTTCGTCCAATCGCTATCGTTACGTCGCGTCTATTTTGGTCCTATCTTCTTACGGAACTGATTGTCACGTCTAAATGTTTCGTTCAGTTTCGATCAAATACGTATGGCCATTTTGGCTATTAACATTGATTCACATTTGCTTGAACTTACTCGTTACGTTTCGTCTCGTCTATTTTGGTTAGCCCTTAAGTCTTATCTCTTCAACTTCCAAGTCACTGCACTCTAAAATGTTAAGACAGATCTCTCTTTTATTTTTTCAGTTAGTTTTGGAGTTTTGGCCACACATTTCAGTACTAAATACCGATTAAAACATTGCCTAAAGGAAGGGAACATATCTTCCTTATAATTTTTTAAATTAGATTCAAGTTGATTTTGTCCTTACTTCTCACTCGTTAATAAGATGTGGAGTTCAATTTTAAAGCTGGAATTTTGGTCACAGTTTTGCTTCTTTTCAATTTCACTATTCACAAATTTTTTCTTTTATTTATAACAGGTTCGGATTGAAATTTTCCAACCTATGTTTTGTTCATATACTTTTCGTAACTTTGTCACCGTAAAAAGAATCACGGAAGTTCTTCCATTTACATACTTCTATAGCTTTGGTGATCCAGCAAAAATATGGAGGCCATATTAAGTATTAATATGGTATCCAAGAACTTGTTCATATCGTGGTGAATCAAATAAGAAAACAGAACAGAAAGGGAATTTCAGGTGACAAATCAACTACGAGTATATCCGAACAATTATTCTCATCACTCCAGTTACTATTCCAACACTTGAGTTTTTGAAAGTCAATTAGTAGTTTCGAAGACTATGTTTATAGGATAATTCCTGACTTCCTTTCGAACAAAAGTGCGCTTCAATTCGCTGCGGAGACATTGGCATATTTTGTTTGGTGTCTTCTTTACTTTTTACGATTTCTTGGATTCATGAGGTTTGAATAACATTTAACAAATGCTGAAGATGAACACTGAGAAAACACATTGAAGCTTCAGGCAGGAATTGAAGAATATGCCATTGACTAAACAGCTGGCATCCAATATTTTCTGCACACTGCAAAATGCATTTAAGAGTTGTTTACTTATGTCTTCGTTTGTGAGGACACTTCATTTTTTCAGTTTACTTCATTTTATTCTCTTACTTTTTCCCTGGTTCCGCCAATCGTAATCTGAATCACTTCCAGTTTAGACAAAATTTGATATGTGAGTTTAATAAACTTGCAGAGTCGCGTACCATAATATGAAATTTATTCACCTTGGGAAACAACTGACTACGAATGATGATTCGGTCCTAAGACAAGGGAATTTTCATCAGGAATTTATTATATAATATTAACTTTAATTATAACAATAGTATTCTTAATGAAGTTACTGGGAAGAAGTGCACAGTGGTGGACTTAGTGATCCATGAACGATGGCTCTATCGAACTTAGAAGAGACATGAGTGTAAAAATCTGAGCTTTATGCTTCAGTCAGGTAGCGACTACATGAAAAGGTATTTTGGAATGTAGGAATATGAAGTGAGTGGTCATTTTTTTGCCCTTTTAGACAAGCTTTTGTAAGAGAGATATTTATGAGTACCAAGGCGTATATGCGGAATATTACTATTGTGCTCAGAGGCTGCTTTTCAGCTGCTTTTCAGCTACTTTATTGCTTTTCCTTCTTTCCCTCTTCCTACAAAGGAACATCATATTATATTTTATTTATTTATATTTTGTTTTGTTTTATTACTAGTTGTCATATTGAATAAAATAATCATACATGATTTATGATCTACAATTCTATTCTCAATAAATTTTGTGTCTAGAAGTGCATCTTTATATTACAACTGTCATCAGCGACGTACTCTTTTGACTATGACCCTAAAGAGATCTTTCTGTAGTTTGCACTGAGGGAAACGACAGTGGCAATACCCTAAGAACACAGAATGCGATGGTTATCATCAAACGGCAGAAGAGAAACTTTAATATTTTGTTCCGTGTTTTTACTTGAAGACCTTCGATTTGGAAGATGCTTCCCAGATGCTTATGTAAATACAAAAAAAAAACTTGTTTTTAAAAATGTTCAATTCAATCGACTTATAAATACATAAGGATTAAAGCCCTAAACACTCATGACTCTTAACTTAAAACTTTGACTTTCATCAATCAGCTTGTCTTGCCGTGAACTCCGATGACTTGCTTTTTGAACCCTTTGAAATTAAATTCGCTACGGAAAGTCAGCGAGAGTTGAAAAACTACTGATACATTGGTCCCACAAATCAAATTCATGCGTATTCGTTCAACGACAACAAAAGTTGTCGAAGTCCAAGTTTAAGAAAAAGTTTCATAAGTGTTTAGGACTTTTATAAGTGTTTAGGACATTTATAGTTCAAATTTATCCTTACTTTACTATGGTTTTCAGGATTGTCAAATTACTTTTCAATTATCTTCATGATTGTCAAATTACTACAATTATCTTCTGGATTGTCAGCTTATTTTACAATTATCTTCAGGATTGTCAAATTACTACAATTATCTTCAGGATTGTCAAATTACTACAATTATCTTCAGGATTGTCCAATTACTTTACAAGTATCTTCAGGATTCTCAAATTACTTTACAATTATCTTCAGGGCGAACGAGAATATTATAATAAAGTAGCCAGAAAGAATTTTTAAAATTTGTTCGAAATATTCGGTGGTCAACTTCCAGTTTCCTTCCAGTTTCATTCCGCATTCATTTTAGGTTCCGAAACTTATAGTGTGGACCGTGGAGGAACAAATATTGTTTTACCATTCACATTATTCACTAGCTGCCTACCATTTTCCATTATAAGAACTTCCAGATCATATCTTCATTTTTGGATTTCTCCAAATGGAGTGTCATTCATACACCTATTAATCCTTTCCTTTTAGCTCTACAAAGTTTTTATCAAATTGTCACGAAATTGTCTTCCTGACATTTTATACTTTTACGAAATTGCCCTCTGCCAATTTTTTCTAGCTCTCAATATTCGGATTCGTACCACTGGATTATGTAGTAATCAAACAACGCTGGTTAAATTAAAATAACTAATTTTATTTAATTATTGCTATTTACACACTTAATATTAAGCTTAAAGCTTACTTTATTACAATTTGCACTTTATTTAAGAATTCATTTAATCACTTTATTACTTTTAAATACTGTAACTGCTACAAGATGTACACACTGTTACGATTAAAATTCAACTGCGTCTCGATTATCATTGTGTGTTGGCTTATTATGTTTCATGTAGAACATTCTAGACCATTCCCTATACTTCGATGGAAATGCGAAAACATTCTGGAATTTTATTTACACTTCGAAAGAGGGTTCTTTTGCGAATAGATTGTGTCTTGACTATATACACCTCTCTCGTAGTAACTGAACTTAATAGAGGTATCCTAAAAGTATGCAATCATTTTTGTTTCAATATACATTACAAATCTTCATATTCATTCCAATATAATATTCCTGTTGATACTATTAACTTTTCTCTGTGACCTCTCCCTTGCTGGAAGAAATCTGAAATGTCTCCATTACAGTGACAGTGCCCGTAAAAAGTTGTCAGTTTTCCAGTTATTTTGCCGACACTCCGCTTTAGTACACACTTTTAGTTAATTTTTTTTATCATAATCACACTTAATTTAATTTTTGCCTTATATTCTCTTCTCTTCTGTATTGTGTAATAAAATAATAGTTTAATAATTAAATTTAACGTTTATGCATTAAGGTTTTTTTAGTGTACTAAAAATGACGTATACATGGTCGAAAATTCGCTATCGTTTGTGTGATGTAAAATTCTGTGATCCAGCATTTGAGGAAAAAAAAGAAATTTATAAAACATAAAATAATGCAACTAAAGTAAAAATATATTTTTTGGAATGAAGTAAGTAGAGGAACACACACGTAAGGGGGCATGTAAAAGACAAACATAAAACAAAACCAAATAACCATATAAGAGGACAATGAAAAGGACATCGGATCGTTGTTTGGTCAGACATTCAGGTCATTTGTTCACGCATGAAGAGTGCTGCTAATACAAGCATTAAATTAAATTAAACGTAAATTGTTAAAACGTTAGAAAAAATAATTTAGTGAATAGGCATTAAAAGCATCTCTAACTGTACTATCATATACTGAAGCTATATAAATAATTTAGCTTGTTTAGCGAAATACACGAATAAGCATGAAACTATATTTAAAGTTATTATAGCTTAATTTACATTAAAAAATTAACAAAACTTAAAGAAAGCAACAAAAAAGAACACGAAAATGAATTTAATGCAAAATATTTTTGTGCTTTATGTATTTAAATGTTATGTAATTCTTAGTGAAAATGCTTATTTAATGAATCGTAGCGTGTACTGTGTCTTTAAGTTCTTGTGCTAAGCCCTGATTTTCAATGGTCGAGGTCTAATTCTTTAAAACTAATCTTAACCCAACAGTAAGAAAACGAAAACAAAACCGTCAAGAACAGTGAGAGAAGAGCGTAAACTGTTTACTTCCAGTCGACTTTTTTGCTTCCTTCATTAAAGCGCAAACGCATTAATTTTTATATGCCGAAACTATAAAATAAAATATTGAAACTTCCAAATTATGCATTTCTTTTTGGTCATACATATAAATATATACATTTAAGAGAAACGAAACTTAGAATTCATGAGTGTCAAATATGCAAAAGAATCTGTGTAAAAGAACAAAAGAAAGTAAATATAAAAAATTCCATATTTTGTATAGAACTCATTTAACATTAAATATATAAAAAATATATTTAACAAAACGAAAAAGAAAGAAAAATGAAATCAAGAATCAAAATTTCACTAATAATGAAAACAAAATACACATGAATAAATTTACACAAACACACATTCAAACATATAAAAGTATATAAATAAAAACAACAAAAAAAAAAAACACAACCACAAACAAGAACAACAAAAACAATTCAAAGACTGGTCAACGAGGTGTTCCGCGTAAATGCAAATATTATAAAAATAACAAAAAAACCAAAAAAAAAAAAAACAGAAAACAACAAAAATATTAGACATAAATTAATTGATAAACTTATGTAAAGAAAATGATATTTATATAAATCATGATTA
This sequence comes from Clusia tigrina, assembly GCA_920105625.2. Taxonomy (NCBI): domain Eukaryota; kingdom Metazoa; phylum Arthropoda; class Insecta; order Diptera; family Clusiidae; genus Clusia; species Clusia tigrina. Next base: position 405,215,358 of record OV050030.1, read on the forward strand.
TGATAAGTTCAGCAGGCAGTTCAGCCACGCACACAGTCAGCAGATTCATGTCTGTTCACTTACACAAGTTTATGTCGGTCAGTTTTTATGTTCAAATTAGTACAGAAGCAAAGCAGAGTGGGTTGTTCAACAGAGGCAGTTGTTCTCAACTGGCATCAAGGATCATCTGAGACATAACGCAGCTACTCGTAACAGAATGACCGCCACGCACAGCCAGCAGATTCATGTCTGTTCACTTACACAAGTTTATGTCGGTCAGTTTTTATGTTCAAATTAGTACAGAAGCAAAGCAGAGTGGGTTGTTCAACAGAGGCAGTTGTTCTCAACTGGCATCAAGGATCATATGAGACATAGCGCAGCTACTCGTAACAGAATGACCGCCACGCACAGTCAGCAGATTCATGTCTGTTCACTTACACAAGTTTATGTCGGTCAGTTTTTATGTTCAAATTAGTACAGAAGCAAAGCAGAGTGGGTTGTTCAACAGAGGCAGTTGTTCTCAACTGGCATCAAGGATCATCTGAGACATAACGCAGCTACTCGTAACAGAATGACCGCCACGCACAGCCAGCAGATTCATGTCTGTTCACTTACACAAGTTTATGTCGGTCAGTTTTTATGTTCAAATTAGTACAGAAGCAAAGCAGAGTGGGTTGTTCAACAGAGGCAGTTGTTCTCAACTGGCATCAAGGATCATCTGAGACATAGCGCAACTACACGTAACAGAATGACCGCCACGCACAGCCAGCAGACTCATGTCTGTTCACTTACACAAGTTTATGTCGGTCAGTTTTTATGTTCAAATTAGTACAGAAGCAAAGCAGAGTGGGTTGTTCAACAGAGGCAGTTGTTCTCAACTGGCATCAAGGATCATCTGAGACATAGCGCAACTACACGTAACAGAATGACCGCCACGCACAGCCAGCAGATTCATGTCTGTTCACTTACACAAGTTTATGTCGGTCAGTTTTTATGTTCAAATTAGTACAGAAGCAAAGCAGAGTGGGTTGTTCAACAGAGGCAGTTGTTCTCAACTGGCATCAAGGATCATCTGAGACATAACGCAGCTACTCGTAACAGAATGACCTAAGTTCAGCGCTCAAATTTGTGTGATCAATATGGCATTTTGATATTTTGATTTACCTCTTCTGCATTTCCTATTGAAAATGTGCAGTTGGGGATAACATAATACGATAGTCACTCTGATCCTATATCAATGTTTACTTACTTAATAATCTCATCAATCAAATAAGAAATGAAAAGGCGTTAAAGTGACAAAGGACTCAAGTTATCTAAAATAGAGGGAAAAAGAACCCCCTTGAGTGCTATTTCATAAATAAATGTTAGATGCCACATTAATATCAGACTCAGTCTCCAAGTCCATATAATTATGAAAATCTCGAATTCATATATATTGTAAAGAAATCTTATACATTAAATGAAATGGATCCATGGGTGCTCGTATAATTAACCATTTAATCCCATTAGCTTATGTGTTCCCAGGTTTTAGATACATTCAATGCAGGCAGTATGGAGGCAATGATCACATTTCCTGAGCAATATTTGCCAATTTCCAATCAACCATAAAATTCAGCTAATTTCATGGTACTAATCCTTCTTCTTTTAATAGTTTCACTGCTGTTCCTACTATCAAAATCATCACAATAGTGGTATCGCATGGTCTGATTGAGTTGGTCTGCAGACTGACTGGCACAAAAACCTAATCTCACCTAAGCCTTCTGATTTCCATATTCTAGTAATTAAAATGTTGTCATTTTTCTTGTCTATATATTTGCCGTATTTCCCGTAAATACTTCTATCAGTGAATCCGTTATGATAAACTGTATTGAGTTAATTCAATCCCTCTCTCATTCCATTAAACACAGAATCGAAAAGTGTGTTCCCTTAACAACGTAAGGGTGGTAAGTGGGCCCACACCCCGATACGATATATCAGTGGCAACCGACAATGGATTGAATCGGCCCAACAGTGTGATTTAGCTTAGTTTTTAGAGTGGGATGTGATGGTTTCTCAATATAATGCAGTATTTTGCCTGTGCTGCTAACTTTTCAACAGAGAAAGAGACTTAACTGGTTCCAGCGCCGTTTGCATACACCATTAAATGTCCATGGTACTTATCTCAATCAGGAGGTAACATGCAGTAATACAATTGAGAAAAATCGTGGGTTGTTTGGATTAGTGAATAATATATTCTAAGTAACTACCGGAAATATTCTATATAGTCTGAAAAAATAGAATATATGTACGTAGTTCTTATTTTTCTTTTTTCATATGCTTTTTGATGGAACCATTCCAACTAAATAGTGATTCCACTATATTCAGTGATATTCTGTAGTAAGTCCTTGAATCATGAATATTTTGATCTTTCACTGAGAATTAGAAGAGGAAAGAGAAAGGGGAAGTGTGGAAATTCGTTTGTGGGTATTACTTTTGTACTGAGTACTCATTATTATATGATATTATACTCAGGATTACATGAAAAACTAAACTTATTGTAAGATCAAGAATCGGAATAAAACCCGCGGAAGAATAAGTGTTCTTTTAATTTTAAGACCTGAGCACACTCTGTTATTTATAACCATATCATTTGACCATATTTTGGAACAGAACTGTATACAATGAAAAGCCATTCTCCATACACAATCACAGGACACTCCCAATATTATGTGAACCGTATACTCCTAGATAAGCCCACTACTATACCACATTTGTGGGTATCGTTTCGACATGCTGCGCTCTTCTGAGGTCTCTGTTCTGTGCTAACTGAGTTTTCGTCACTTTTATTTCCACAATTTGTATTCACTTATTAACTTAAATATTGGGTTTTCCCTGAACATTCACAAACGAAACGAACCCCATTAAAGAGATACGAATTTGAAAGATGCTGAATGTGTTAAAATCAATGAACTTTTAATCATAATTTATGCAAACGAATATATAAGTAAATACATTGACGAAGAGTATGTAAAGTAGATTATGAATTAAGCAAACTAAGGAGTAAAGGAATCTCGAAGAACAAACATTTTTGACAGATTTACCGAAAGCAACTGAGAATTTATATGAGCAGTAAAAGTGAAATGAATCCAAGAAATTGAACGAAAGATGATGATATTAATCCTTCACGTTTATTATTTTTATAGAAGAAAACTATTGAAGAAGAAACCCTAATTATAAGCGCATAGAAACAGAATCGATAGAAACACTTGTAAAAGAACTTAGAGATTGTTTTGATTTGATATTAATTAAGCGGGATTCAAAGACGTAAATGCAAGAAACCAAAAACTTAGCTGTAAATTAAATATTGTAATTAATTAGAAAATTTAGCGGTAAAAATGTGAAATGTAACTTGAAATTTTAAACAACACAAAAACCAAAAAAAATTTAAATATTAAAAATCAATATTTGTGCATAATTAGAGAAAGGAAATTAGCGGTAATGTAAAGAAGAACAAAAACAAATGATTTATTAATTAATTGTTTATTAATTGTTATTATGATTAAAAACAAGATGCAAAGCATTCATAAACTTAAGCGTAAAGTTAAGTAAGTTTACATTTATGCGTGTACATTTTTTTTGTATTCTTGTTTACGCACACAAACAAACAAACTGTAAAATGTTTTTGCTATTCAGCAAGGACGGGAGGGAGTCGTAGGAGCGAACGGTAGCAGTAGCGATAGCGATGAGAGTCGAATGAGTACCACACTGCTTGAGGTTGGACAAGCATGTGAGTAGAAGAGTAAAGAAACAAATTTTTAGCTTTTTTTGTAAAAAAAATGTATTAAAATCAAAATTCGCACATTTTGGAAATATAATAAATCTAAAGTAAATGTCTGGCATAGAATTTAAACAAAAAAAAATAAATAAATAGAGGAGAAAAGCAGAGAAAATGATACAAGAAACGCGTAAAGTAATCTACATAAAAGAGATAAAAATTTTGCTTCTTTTCAATGACATGTCACACAGATCCCCACAACCCTGAATTGCCCCCTAACTGTTTTTTCCAAAAAATTAAACCAAAAAAAAATTTATAATAAATAAAAAAATAAAAAAATTTGCTTGTTAAATGTAAACTTTTTCCTTTTTAAATATAAATTTATCATAATTAAATGAAATTTTTATTTCAATATTTAAATAAAATATTTTGTCAAACTTAATGTACGTGAGCATTTGTGTATTAAAAAATAAATAAAAAACAAACCAATAAAAAAATAAAAACAAAAAAATTGCTACGAAGCGCATTTAGCTTAAATCTACAATTTATTAAAAATTTTATTATATTTTTTTTTTACACACATAAATATTCATTATCATTTATTTTGTTTATTTACTTATTTATTCCTTATGCGAATTAATTATGACATTGGCTTGTTTGTTGCTGCTTTTTGTGCATATGTATTTATTACGAGAAAGAAAATGTATTAATAAAAAATTTAGTAAAAATATAAATATAGTTTATACACAATAAATTAGTAATATTAATTTTATTCTTGTGTAAGAATTATTAATAATTACCACTTAGCGTATAAATTTATTATACGTAATTGATATTTGATGAGAATTTCTGAGATAACTTAGAGAAAATGCAAAAAGATTTTTTATTTCAATAAAAAAAAGCGTAAAACATTAAAAAAACATTGAGCTACATTTATTTCAAGGACAGAAAATACATTGAGTTACATTTATTTCCAGAACAAAAAACAAGAGAATATCACATTCAATCACCGAAGCTTAATAAATCATAACTATACCAAGGCATTAAGCTGGCATCATGAGCCATAAATAAGTAAGAACAATCCAAGAATCGGAAACAAACCCAGGTTTTCAACGAAATATTTTCCGGATCAGCGAATATTTATTTAAAGGATAGCATAGGAAAACAAACGAAACCATGATTAACAAAAAGTACCGTAAGTGTTGGATGCCACATGTTGCAGGGACGGCTTAACTCAGGATCAACAAAAAACTGTTCGATTTATTCTGCAGTATTGTAACGACGCTCAGCGGCTCCAGTGGTCGTGTACAGAAAAATTTGTAAATCGAAAGAGTTGTATTTGTTTAACGTATTTTATTTGAATTTGTAAAATAAATTGTGGACTGTCGCTAGTCCTTACAGGTCTACTTAATTAATTATATATCTACGAAAATAAGGTTACGTCTTATGCGTACTTATTTTCAGTCTGTATGTCTCGGCAAGTGTATGTCTCAGTGGCACAGGTACCCCAGTAAGAAACCGATTGTTAACCTGATGTTCTTACTAAGTCTCGACGGTGTTTGGTTCTCGAGAAGGCTGTTGTCCGTGCGGAAGTTATTCCCTGAAGAAGAGACTGCTGTCTGGGCCACATGGCTTATATAGCCCAATTGGTCACAGCGGCTGCTGCATGTTGTTGTTGGCGGGCCACCGTTGTGTGATTTCACTTCCGTTGGGCGGCCTCGCTTTCTGCTAATCGCTCCGCTTTCTGCTAATCGCCTCGCTTGTTGTTGTTGTGGCCAGGCTTGTTGTTGTTGTAGCATATTGCCTTTGGGCCACCTTCAACTACTGTCGGTCAGCCACCGCACTCCAGCGGACTCTGGTTGGCCTGCAGTATTGTTGGCTGCAAGCAGCGCTGTCCGAAGTCAAGAATGATCTCTATTAATTTTGGGCAATTTCCACCGCTTGAGTTCGTGAATGTATTTGTTGTATTATTCTTCGCTGTGTTTTCTCTCTTCGCAAGCGTGGCGCTGGTTGGCAAGATCGTTGGCTGTGCGTATGGTTGCTTTTGTTGCATCCTAGTTCAGTATTAATTATTCCAACCGGTATAATATACTGCTGGTTAGACTGTGCTCCCGCCAGTTCCTTTGTTGCTTCGATTTGTATTGTGGGCGGTTCTTTAATGCAATTGTTCGGGTTTTACTATTCGTGATATGTGTGTGTGTGTGTGGATATAGTTGAGTAGTGTCTCTGCCACCTGTATGTGGGCCAAAATTTCCACTGAAGATTTTAGTCCTCACAGTATACAGAGTGAGAGTTCAAGGTTCGACTGTTATTAAAGCTTCTCAAGGTTCACCCAGTTTGGTATTCAGAATAAGCGTAGCCCACCTTAAGGGTGATTCAAAGAAGTCCAATTAAGAATATAAGTAAATCTTATAAACAACAAATCATCATCATTCTAGCTGTGCCCAATTCGAATAAATGTTGCTTACAACACGCACACATGAGTCCCCTCAATTGTTGTTTCCTTTAGTTTCCATATGATGCCTTCATGAGAATTTCACAGTGTCAGCGTAACAGTTGTGAAGATGAAATTCGTCCACTGACAAATTTCACCCACACAAAATCTTGGTTGTTCAAAATATAAAATAAATCAAAGTAGTAGGCGAGTCGGATTTTGATTCGTTTGTTTCTTCTTTTTGTATGAAACCAATTCTCAATCACGTTAAACTTTCAGTAGGTTAAATAGTGATTGAGAATATTTTAGAGTGTGGAGTAACAAGCGTTCAAAGTAGCAATAACAAATCGAAACATCAAGCAGAGAACAACAGCAAAGACCAATAGCCGTTGAAATCTTAATAAGGACAACGAAAGAGAATCAACCAAGTCCACAGGAGACTCAGCCCTAAATAGTCTCACTTGGACACGCTCACTCCACGGCAAGAATGACTTATTTCTGTTGACGAACCCTGGACACAGCTGAGCGGTACCCCGGCTCTGAAAAGTTCGTTACGCAGCGTATGCAAACTGCTTCAGTCTTATTTTTCGTAGTGCCCCGTGAAGAGTTAAAAAATTATGCCAAATGTTGGAATGCTCGCGGATTTATTTGAGGGTCTTTCGTGACCCATAAGTAAATGGGGCATTGGCCATACCACTTGTAAATCGTGCCAGGGCAAAATGGTTTTCATCAGTCATGCCTAGCATAGATACATCAACTGCTATCTTCACGCCACTAAAATTTCGACTGAAGGGATACCATAAGCTCTAATATGACTGCTGAATGAACAATTTCTTATATCACAATGGAAACGAATATTTGCAAGCGTTTTATTTTTCGGCATATTCTTTCCTAATCCAATACTTATTACATCTACTAAAAGTCATTCAGTTAGCGATCATTCAAGAGGTTAACAAAATTACCATTTACATGATGTCGTAATTAAGATTATGTCAGATCCCAGCTAAGAAAGTCTGAGTTGAGTTAAAAGTGTTACGGAGTCAAATCCGATTAATATATTGTTCATTAGTTTCATCACGAACCCCAAATATTCCAGTTTTTGAGAAGCCAAAGTTCTTGAATATATCGATGCAAATGGCCACGGATGAATGAAAATGTCTGTTCTGGCTAAACCGGGATGTTTTACAGCAATCGCTGCCTTCACCTGGTCCAGAAGTTGTGCTTATTTGTAGGCTTTTAACGTTTTCTGATTCTATCATCTACTAAGCACTGGCAAGGTGTATTATTGTTAACTGATTAGTTTGTAAGATTTGCCTGCTTATTGTTAGTCTATTGTTAAAACATACATTAAATAAATATATGGAAAAAAAGTTTTATCATTTAAATTGTTTTCGTACTCCAAAAAAGATTACATTTCTGGGTGGTTTGGACTGTCTTCGCCCTCTTTCGAATCAGTTCAACAGAGTCTGTCCATATTTTTAACTGAAAATTTGATTCTGCTGGTAGTCGCAGATCGTATTTGTGGGGTGGTGGTCTCAGGTCCCGGTTAATTTGCAGAGTTCAACAATTTAAGCTTAACGTATTTAAATAAAAATATTAGGACTCAGATATTGTTATTTGTAAACTATTTTCATATATAGCTTTACATAATTGCGGGCTCTTATTACTTCATTAGCACAATTTGAGTTGGAAATGGAATGAAAATAAAGCATTCTGCCGTTCAGCGTGTCTGTCAAATCTAGATGAACAGTTTCTAATTTATTTCTGAGTATTTGTGTGTGCAAACACTGGACAGGATATATGAAAGCAAGCTAATTTGGATACAAAGAAGACATTGCTAAGGTGAACATTGACTCTTTTTCATAAAAGAAAAGTACTTTTTTATAAATTTTTAGAGGGTTGGCGCAAATATTTTGAAACATACGCTGTATGTCCATTATCAATAATGCCTAGAAGTATGCAACACTGTTTATATTAAATTTGTGTATTGTTATACCCACATAAAAACCGATCGAAAAATAGAGAATGTGAATATGAAAATATGTTTCATGATCTTCAAATCTATTCAGAATTTTTTGAAACCAGTAAATTTGATTGTTTCATACTTATTATATTTTAATTTCATTTTTAAAGTATATGAGGATGAAAAGTCCGAAGGGTTTTACTGACTCCACTGGGACTTTAACTTACCCAGACAGAGCCAGTCGTTTAAGGTTTGTACCAATCACACTGGAACACACTAGGCTACTCCGACAGATCCAGTCGTTTCAGGTTTTTATCGACTGCACTGGGACACTAACTCGCACCGACCGAGCCAGTAGTCTAAGTTTCTTTACCGACTCTACTGGGACATCTCGACACACGGCTAGGGATTACGCTAAGATTTATATAACGCTTGTATTAGTTACAAAGATAAATTAAAATTAAAACAAAGGTCTTGAAAATACATGTTCCAAAGTAAAGAAATTCTGTTACGAACCTTGGACACCGCTGAAGATACCCCAGCATAAGTAAGTTCATTACAACTTCCAGACAGAAGACAAATTAAATAAGTAGTTGGTAAGAGCCTTTTTGGCATTAAAATACGTCCATGTATATATGTCCATTTGATTATAGTTCTTCTCTATCTGATTTGTGAGAAAATGGTCGCAATTGACAGAGGGATTACATTTTATTGAATGCGATGGAAGCCAAAGTCTATTAAAACACAGGACCAAAAGTGATCAAATGGTATTTTTACTGCTAGACCCATTGCGAGGCTCACATCATTCAAGCTGTAACCAGCTTTCAGAACAAAGATACTGATTTGTATGCATCATTTCCCTGCAATTAGAAATTGTAGCATTAAAATGGAATTAATAAAATAGTAGTCTTGAATATGACAAGCGCACGCTTTATTGTGGGTAGACCGCATCGATAAAATACTCGACATCGTACTTAAACACACAGAGCCCAACCACAAAGCAAATTTTCTTTTGTTGTTCGATATAATTTATTTTCGCATTGATTTATCAGGCAGACAATTAAAATTTATGACATACATTCTCAATGAAAAAAAACCAAAAAATTACTGACATGATCAGGGACATAAATACTCGCTTACTCCCAGGCTTGCTGGATAGTAGCACTTGGAGTGTTTGAGCAGCACATTCAGTCCGGCATAGACACAAATGTGTGCGAATGTGTGAAGAATTGCGCATTTGTGCGTGCGTGTGGGTTTTGTGAGTTTTATCATCGTTTCGCATCATTAGCCCCGCAGGACTTTCTGCACACTGCGAACATGTCCGCTGCTTTGTGTGCATATCCCTGCGCCTCTGTGTTTGGCTGTTATGTGTATGTAAGTGTGCTCATTAATTGTTGTGTTTGTGTGCGTGCATTTCCATTTTTAATTTGACTTTATGACGTTTATGAAGCGCCATTATTTTTACCGCTGTCATCGAAGCAAATACACATGAATGCTGTTTTGACTGCTGCAATTAACGCAAATGTCAATTCTGCGGTTTTTCGTGATAATTTTACACATTCCATAATTTTTTTCTTCTGCTTTTCCCATTTAAGTGAAAATAAATAGCAGCATAAATTGAAGCCAATTCCGACGTGTGTATTCAAAAATAAAATATTTTAATTTAAATGTGAATTCTCTCCATAGAAGCATAAAGGAGTTGTACCTGCATATTCCTGGCGCTGAAAGGTTATTAGGCCGCTTAAATGTAAAGTTGAAATATACCAGTTGAATGTGTATGAGTATTCTCAGAAACAAAACCTTAAAGTACTCTCTTGACCAAATAAGTAGACCAAGTGCTGAAGTGGGAAGAGTTGGACAGCAAAAAACAGCAGCAGTAGTGGTAAGTAAATATAATGGAACCCTGGCAAAGGATGTCAGGAGTTACACTTGCCAGCACATCATCTGAAATCAGTCTTGAATATGATACAATAAATATAATTAAAACAATTTGTTCAGGTGTCAGGTGTTGCATGTCATTCAGACGTCGACGTTATATATTTGTATCTCTACGACTTTCAATTTTACTGTACTACGACTTCGCATACTGAAAAAATCTACCAACATATTTACTTTATTATTATAATACGAGTAGTTACTTTATTAATATTATTTTATATTAAGTAATTGTCAATATCTCATTATTAGTACTGAATTGGAAATATTCAATGGTAGCAATATAAATGTATTTTTCTTTAGCTAAATGCTCACTTTTCTATTCAGTGGACAGGATAATAATTTCCTAGGAAGTCCCTTTCATCCGAAGATGCGGCTGAAATTATTTCGAGTCGAAATTCTTTAATCTATCCCACCAAAGACCTACCAGAGAATTAAAAACTAAAATTTTGACCCCTGCTTCATATTCACAGTCCTAATCTAATGGTTTTATTCTTCGCTTCAATGCCATTTTGAACAATAAATTAATTTTCGTTAGCATACTTTTAGGGCGCCATTACAATACTTGTGTGAGGCTAGTCATGAACCGTTCGTGTGGGTTTTTAAACATTCACCCGAAAAGTATGCTAATAGTTTCAGCATAGAACAGTTTGCTCAAATATAATTGAGCAGCATAGTTTGCGGGCGCAGTTCACTACTGCCACCTGCTATTATTTCTGCTGCCCTGGTATTGCTGTAGCACTGGTTACTCCATCTTAACTCGATTTTTTGTGTATTCAATTTTTAACCATTCCCCTTCATTATATGGTTTATTTTTGAAGTGCAGCCGAGCCCCCACGGGCTATTGATAACCATGCTATTTTCGTAATTGTAGAGAAACGGCTACGAATACATGGTCTCCTAATGATATTTTCTATATCTACGAGACGCAGGGTTGAGTTGCACTAATTGTATGAGTGAACGAACGAGACTACCCACATATATATTTAAATGTGGTGTCATAAGATGGCAATACTAACATTTCTAATGAAATTTAAATGTTTGGTAGGGAAGTTGTCAAATATGTGCGTGCTTTTAACCTGTAAATGATATGTTATATTCTAGTGGTTATTGCCCCCAACTGTTATAATGGTTCGTATATCTTATCACATACTTAATGGATTCTGGGAATAAAATGAAAGGAAGATATTACAATAATTTTTTTTATAAGTTGAATGGTAAAAGCAAAGAGTATTTACGTAAGAGTATTTGCATATTGTCTTTGGTTAAAGTACCCTTCCTATTTTTCTTTCTCATTGCGAAATATAATGTATAATTTGCTAATTTTTCTATATTTCATATACATATATATTTTTAATGGGCATTCTTTTCGTTTGCTGACTTCTTCTACTCATATGCGCCAACTCTTCGTATAAACTTGATATTTTGTGTCATATTTAATGAAGACCCTTCCTTGACTGTGTGCAATTTAACCAAGAAATAAAAATTGAGTGATTAACTGACATTAAATGAGTGATGTAAATATTCGATCCAACACTGACTGCTTCTCAGTCCTAGTCATCATATTTATAAAAAATAATCTTTAGTCAAATTTTACACAAATTTTAATAGTCTAATTTATGAGAATTTTCCAATAACCACAGAAGCAGCTCCGAAAAGTATGCATTGATTTTTAAATGCAATTTAATGGGAAAATGCAATAAACGTTCAAGCAAAGAATATCAACGTTGATGTTCTTTGGTTCAAGTTGATTTGATATCTTAGCAAACAAACGTCGTTTTGATTTGATAGTTTGTTATAACAGTTACCCTTAAAGAGGAAGAAAGGATATACTAAATTTGTGCAGTTGAGATGCTTGCAATCGTTGTTTGTCAAATTATATTATGCTAGTAGTTTATCTCGAAGTTCAGCTTTCCTTAATGGTTATTTATGATTCGAAGAGAATTTATCGGTTGTTATTGTTTGACACATGGGTTTATGGCACTCAAAAAGGCTTATCAGAAGATCGCAATATCTGAATATAAATATTTTTGTGTTGGTACATTTTTGTATCAAGTTTCTAACCGGTTTCAGATCTCTGAATAGTTTGTATAATCAATCTCTGAATAGTTTGTATAATTAACAATACACTAACATCCGCCCTCTACGGTCTACTGGTAAGCATACTAGACTCACAAACCGAGGGTCACAGGTTCAAATCCTGCCACGGGCTTGGTGTCCAACCTGTTTCTTTCTATAAAATCCTTTACTCTTCGAGGCGAACTCATTCCCCTACACCTTGCACTCAAAATTAATTATTGTGTCAGATATAATAATAATAATAATAATAACAATATACAATTTCGCTAGTTCTGCATAGTGCAATCATATACAATCGGGAGGTATCGATCGAAGGCATTGGGGATTTAAAAGCATGCCTGTTTAATAGTATAGTCAATCTGTTAGGTAGCTGAAGTTGCTCAGTTGCTTTCTGTGGATATACTCGTAGACCTTCAGCAAGCAGGTTGCTGTCCAACCAGACACGTTTATCACCAGAAGTACTGGTTTTCACTAAAGTGCCCTTTTCAATTTTAATTCATATCCCTCAGTAATTTAATTTTAATTCATTATACTTCTGTGCTCCAACTCCTTACAAATGTTTCAGTAAATTTAATAAGCATGTGAGTTTGAAAGCTGATTGTAGCAACCCCGCTACTTGATTCATTTGGGTCTGTGGGAGAACAATTTTACCCATTTTCAATATTTTGAAAACGCCACAAATCGAACTAAGAAATTCTAAAAAAAGGCAACAAAAAATTTAACAAAACACATTTCGGAGAACATCACAAATAATTTTGTAAAAATTAATCAAAATTTAAATATGAGGCCTAAAGATTTAGATTGTCATTTTGTGCATATTTTTGGGCGCAAATGCTTTTACATAAACACAACCAGCCATTTATAATGGGATGAGGATGAACATAAGAATTGCTCAAAGAACATTTCATTATATCCTGCAAACATTTCAAATGACGATAACTTCGCAGCCCGTTTTTGAGTGTTTGGTTGAGAGTGGCACAAACATGTGCCGCTCTGATGTACGCACACATACGAAACATGTGCATTTGTTTGCAAGCGAAAACTTCATTTGCACACACATACAGCTACACTCGCATGCACACAGCCTCACTCAAACAGACAAAACAAAGTTTTAATTGCTTTTGTGTTTGCAGTTATGTTCTACGCTGTTGCTGCTGTCGGTGTCCTTGCTGCTGTTCCTGTTGTGTTCTTTGGTTGCTTTGCTGCTTCTTGTTTTGTATTAGCAGTCATTAGTGTAAATGCGTTGTGTATGTGCACTCTCTACACACGCTTACATACCCCCGCACTCGCATGCGTGTGCGTGTGGCCGTGTGAGGATTCCATCTTAATGCACGGACACAAAGGAGCTGATTTTGTTGTTTATTTGGGCAGATTTTCGTGTTTGAAGCAACTTCGCATGTTGCTGTGTTGGTCCTGGCTTTGTTTGCATGTGTGCACGTGCGTCGGGATGAGTGCGGTTTCGTTTGTGTTTGTGCCTCATTTCCGGTCATCACGCTCAGAATGGAGGCGATTGCGCACGTACGTACATATCTCCATATCTCCAACTAGTTGTTGTTCTTTAACAGAGCAGAGCGTTTAATTTCAGCATAAATCAATGAAAGCTAGCAGCAACAACGGCAACAACAATGACAATGACACCAACATAATTACAATAATGCTGCACAGAAACCACACCGCATCACAAGAGCATCCCAAAACCAATTCAAAGCCAATTGTGTGATTAGTTGCTGGATTCATTGTAATCCGGTGCATAATCAGAATGCAATTTGCAGTCGGCGACCCGAACTCGCTTGATATTTCATGCACCGAATAATTAGGCACACTTCTAACTGCTCCTAGTCGCACTAAGCAAAGCTGCGTTCGAAAAGTGTGGCTTCTTTGGAGATTGTCACGGCATCCTTTGAAATGTAGCTCTACACAATTGGGAGTGCAAACTGTTTAGGGAAGGGAACTAATACATTCTCATTATAACTTGGCGAATTTATATTAGCAATTTGCTTGATTTGGAGAAGATTAGTTGAAAAAAAGAAAGGGTATTTTATCCCTCTGCATAGACATAATAGGAACCTTCCAATATAGGCAATGTGGAATATTGTGCGTGTGTAAATCTCCGAGAGTGTTCCACTCATTCAACAATATTCACAAAGCGATTTTGTATGGTGTCTCAACAGTTTGCTTAATATAATCACCAATTTCATATTTAAAGCAATATATAAGACGCCCACTCACACTACTTGTGCACAAACTGAATCTTGGAACACTGCTATTATGCGATATGTTGTATTAGTTTCACTGTAGTAGATTAGTGCAAATTAACTGAAGAAAATGTTTCATATTCTGTTTGGTTTCAAATTTTGTTTGGTTTCAAATTCTATTTGTCTCTAAATACATTTATTAATTACTGAAAATCCCCACTTTCCTTACATGATAATTTGTATATTCAAAGGACATGGGAGTATTCGATGATCAATTATTTATAGATATAAATTGAATTGTAAGAACACACGTTTCTCTAAACCCAATGAACATGTGATAATGTGGAATAAAACATGTTCTAAATGAAGATCTAATTAAAGAACATTTTTATTTGGTCAGTTTGGTGGATCCTAATAAGGAAAAAAGTGAGTAAAGTTATCTGAAATCGTTAATGGCCCCTAGCATATAATTATATGATGGCCTGAGCATAGTAAGAATACCACGAATTGTAACTGAATTCGTTACTAAAAACACTCCTATTGAAACATGAAAAACACAGAAAAGTAATGCTAATTCTACTCGTGCGATTTCAGAATTTTATCAAACAATATGAAGACAATGACCAACTTATTTCAAGCGATAGTAATGATGTAGCAGTGTTCCACAAGCGTATATAGTCAAAAAGCAACAACATAATGCGATAAAACAGAAACATTTTACTGATTTATGATTGGGTGACATTCCTCGCTTGGACCACAACAGCCTTCATTTGATATGAAAGCTAGTTACTGAATCTAAGCGCACTTCCAGCATCTTCATAGAGAGACATCGACATACCAACACGCCATGGCGAGACTCCAGAGCAAGACACAAGGTATAGTAGACTCTTAGTCCAACATTTTTGACTAAGACCAACGCCAAGATCACCCCATGAGATTATGGTTCTATCGACTCTCGTGGAGACTAAGACCAATGCCAAGACTACCCCAGGAGTTTATGGTTCTACCTATTCCCGTGGAAACTAAGACCAACGCCAAGACCGCACCACGAGTTTATGGTTCTACCGATTCTCGTGGAGACTAAGACCAACGCCAATACAGCCTTACGAGTCTACGGTTCTACCTATTCACGTGGAAACTACGACCAATGCCAAGATTACCCCACGAGTTTATGGTTCTACCGATTCGGTAATATAGTATTAATAAATTACTATCCTATATATTTAGAGTCAAATAAAACACATGCAAAGTTTTAATGAAATTCAATAAAGAATACAGCACACAATTTCACGCACGTTTATACATATAAATGTATGTACACGACTCCTGGGAGCCGCTGAGTTCTACCCCAGCCAAAATATAGAGTGGTTACAATACAACCCTTTGCCCTCTGTTCGTTTCCCGTAAATAGTCAAGGAGTTAATCATGTTTGTATACCCCCAGCAGCTTTGTGGTTGGGTAGCACATTCGGAAAATTAAGTTAGCCATTCATCTCTCATAAGTGGAGTATTCGCAAATCTGTGGACTAAGATAGAATTCCTGTTCTGAGAGTTTTTCTGACCGGTCACTAATGATTAGAGCAGCAGGGTGAAGTAGTTCGATATTCGATTACTTGGACACAATCAAGTGAATGATATATTTCAGCTTAAGTTACAGGGTTCAGTCGGTGATAATATCAGATTTGATTTCTTATTAACTTTGATTGAAATCGATATACTAAATGGATGCCTTCTTCTTCTTCTTCGCCGATGCTCGGTCTTACCCACTTCAATAAAGCTTCGCCAGTCGCCTCTGCCATGCGCGTTGGCAAGCCCAAGCGCAGACAGGTTCCCTAGGTTTTCAAATGCTGTATGAATCTGTGCTATTTTCCCGCGACCGAAGTTAGCGCTTTAATAAAGTTACCAGTCGCCGAACGGAGAATGAGGCTCCTTGGTATATTTATCTACTGGTCATACCATCATTTGCATGAGCTCCTTTTTAATTGTTGTGATTCAAAGATATTCATCAGAAAACTTGGTTGCAGAAAACAGGCTTCTAAGACACATGTACTACGACCAGCTTGGAACTGTTATACCCCTGTTATTCGTTGTGAATCGTTTAAGAACTGTTTCCCTGACACAACTCGCAGCCACATTTCCATAGACACATTTGTGTGAGCAAATGCTGAACTTTGACTAAGTCGCTTTATCGCATTAAGTCAATATTTCTTAGTTAACTAGCCAAATGAAAGTCAAACTGTTTGACCACAAAACATTTTAATGAACTGCCAAATAATTTCAAATTGGGTAAATTTGTGAAAATGCTTCAAATTGTTTACATATGCAAATGTCGCCATGCCGCACAAGCCAAGAGGAGTCACGGAGGTGGTGGTAAAGATGATTCGGTGCAGCTTAACTGTTGTGGTACGTACGCATGAGTATCCTCCCAGTGTTCTGTGTGGGTGAGTGTGTGTGTCTGTGCAATTAGACAAATTCTCTAAAATGTCACTTAATTAAAGAGAATCCTACAACATTCTAAACGGCTTCTGCCACCGTAGCACAAAGGGACCAACAGACACTTAGGTACAGCTACTCATGCCGAGTGCTGAATTATTCAGAAACTTTAAACATTTGAATTTTAAATAAAAGTCAAATTTTCATTTGATACTCGTATCTACCATTTTCCGCATGAGTTACTTTTGCCAATTTCCTTGTAAAATTAAGATGAGAAACGACGCAACAAAACTTGTGTGTTTCTTCATTTACTGCAGCTTCTTTGCTGCTGAAGCCACTCCTGCTGTTGTTGTTGTTGTTCCCGTTCTTGTTGTTGATATTGTTGTTGTTGTTGTTGTTGTTGTTATTTTGGGGGTAAAACTTTTCATTTCCGTTTTTAGCTTGAGAAAAACTTCTAATTACGAACATGACCAAAAGACTATGCAACCCACACACACACATTCATATACACTCTGAATGAGTTATATTTGTGTATATTTGTGTGTGTTGGTGTAGCAATGCATTTGATCATATGACGTGTACATGTACTCTCACTGCAAGGGCAAAAGTTGAGGCTCCTCTGCACTCAGGCAGCACACGTAACACTTCGCATTGGTAGTTGTGCGCTACACTTCGTCTTGCATGCATCTTTATCTAAATTGTTTTAAAAGTTTAAAACACAGCATGAGGGAACGCAGGGCATGACTTCTCAAAGTTTTCAGTTTTCAGTTTGCTGCTGCAAGTGTTGAGTGAGTAAGTGACTGAGTTTTGGCTAGGTTTTGGATGAATGTGTGTGTGTGTGCCGTTTTGTAACATGTCAAGTGCCTCAACACGCTTGCGTTGGTCGCTAGACATGCACATGTAAGTGTATAAGTGTACGGCTCATGTGTGTGTGTGTTCGTGTGTGTGTGTCCCTCATATCCTTCAACAAGCAGCGTTATTTTTAAACGCAATTACATGCCAGATTTTCTCGCTTCCGTTCATTTTGACAGCATGTACGAGCACAAAAAACATGTGTGCGAATGGAGGAGGTTTTCTGGTACATTTTGGATTTTTCTAAATTGCGGTTGATGAGTTGAGTTGAGTGCGTTTTCTTCTGGTTTCGTTCTTTGTTATTTTCTAATTTAATAGTTTTGAATTAAGTGATTTTTTGAAATAAGCTACAATTTCATACACTTCAATTTCTTAGAATTCCAAGTGAAACTTTTACCAAAAGTGTCGACGGGAATTAAAGAAAAATTAAAGGGACTCTGATGCCATGCGTTCGAAAGCAAACTTCTTCAGGCCATTTCAGATGCAATGAAAGAGGCAAAGTTTGTAATGCAATTTGTATATTCCTGACTGTCCGGAACTCATACGGCTAGCTGTAAACGTTTATTCAATGTAGCTGACAAATTGCCCAGATGCTGTGCAGGGGTAATTGCAGCGGTTCAAGGAAGATAAATCATTTATAATTTAATAATAAACATTTGGGCCCAAGGTCCAATCAAGAAACACAGCCCGAATATTTTAATAGGTATAATAATCACAAAGGCCGAATATATATATTTTCAATCTTAAATAATTAATGCATAAAGACTAATTTTTTAAAGTTGTTTGTGGTGGCATCTCTGGGGGTGTATGGAGTAATACCACGGATTTGATTTTTTTTATTTTTTATTTACGTATTCTATTTATAAGTTTATACAATTAATTCTTATATTATAAAATGCGTATGTTGGTTTGTTTCAGTGGCTGATCCAAGTCGGTCCTCACATGGATCACAATTATCGCCTTAGCGACGTTTTGATACCACAACCTCTCCTAACGGCGGAGAAAACGATGGATTGTTCACTAAATCCACTTTGTGGAGTTTAGGTATCTTAAAAGATCTTTCGGTTTTACACCCGAGAGATCGGATAAACTCGCTAGGAAATAGTTTCCTAGTGTTCTATTTATACGGTCTCTGCAATTTCTCTGAATGAGTACCCACGAGCCAGTGACCCGTAAAGGCCGCCGTGAGGCGGTTGGTGTCCATGCGGTCCCTGTTTATGAGATCCCTAGATCTCGCTGTGTTAAAGACAGGCCAGGTATGTTACTGCAACTAGTTATCTTAAAACGAACCAGCAATTCATTTAAACATTTTTTATTGACCACTCCTTAATATATATGGTTTGATTTATCAGGTCACTAGGCTTAGTGCGTTTTAATCTGCATTCTATACTATTCGTAATTAACGGGTTAATTGCTTCTTCGTTAACACGATAACTTAGTTCCATGAGCTTCAGCAAATTGTTTAACTTCGTCCTTCACTGTGCCGGCTTCCAGGTCACGGTGGAGGTGACAATTTCTGATGTACCAGGGGTTATTGGTGAAACATCTCAAGACTATGTTTTGAAATCGCTGAATGGTTGTTATGTTCTTCTGACTTGGACGCCATATGACCACACTGGTTTCAACAGCAAAATTTTATTTTTAAGTGATAGAACGGATTTACCTCCTAAAAGCTATTTTATCGTGTTATATTATATTATATTATATTATTTATATTATATTTTTCTTTAGAGACAAATTCAGTCAAAACCGCCCACTCGACTGCCTGGCAATAAATGGGCAAGAAGCGATACGGAAGAAGGGACAGCATTCGCAAACCACCTGAAAAAATTATTCATATACGACAATGTACTAGGGGTTTAATTCCCAAAGTTAAATAAAAAGCCACGGGTCATTCAATTGTTTTTAAGCTTAAACAAATTTTATATACTATAAAGCATAAGATAAATCCTAAGAAAGATGGCCGGGCCATGACCAAATTATCCCGAAGATGATTATTGATCTACCAAAAATAGCGGTAGTGCACCGAAGGCATATCTTCAAAGCAATTCTACGCAGTGGTCACTACCCAACAATATGAAAATTGTCGCAGATCAGTATGATTGCTAAGCCAGGAAAGGACGTCACCAAAGTAGATTCTTATAGACCTATAAGCCTTCTACCAACTATATCGAAATTATTTGAAAAGCTGCCACTAAAAGAAATTCTGCCTACATTGGAAACAGAAGAATAATACCACAGCACCAATTAATTCCGAGCCAGACACAGTACAATGGAACAAGTGCACCGAATAGTTTCTGTCATAAAAAAATCCTAGAATAGGAATAGATAGGAATATATTGGGTATTCTTTTTTGTAAAGTTTATGTGGCCCGATTTAGTGTTGTTTAGTTTAATTTTCCATTTTTTAGTCCATCTTACGACGTTATTTATTTCTGCGTGCAATATCACAGCGAACTAATCCTCTGTTCTGGCTGTTGCCAGTATGGCACTATCATCTGCATTGACTGCATTATTTTACTAGTCAAAATTTGGTATAGCAAAAGGCCCAGCACACTTCCTTGCGGGATCGCTGCTATGATTTCATGTAGTTTCGAAAAGGTGGTATCATTAACTTTTATTCTGGTGTACTTATTACTCAAGTACGATTCAAGGATTTTAGAGTATTCGTTTGGTAGGAACATTCTGATTTTGTATAGAAGACCAGCGGGCCATACTTTATCAAATGCTTGCGATACATCTAAAAAAGTCGCAGAGCATACTTTCTTTTCTTGCAACGATTTTTCCATTTCGTAGATAATCCTTGGCTTGGTCAATGGTAGAGTGGTTTGTCCTGAACCCGAACTGGTGCTTAGGAATAATATATTTTTGTTCAATTATTGCCATTAAACGTTTAATTAGCAGTTTTCAAAAACTTTTGAGATCAGAGACAGCAAAGATATTGATCGGTTTGAGGCTACATTACATGTCGGTTTGCCCGGTTTGTGGATCATTATAATACCTGATACTTTCCATATATAAGGGATATGTTTCCATATATAAGGGATGTGTTTAAAAGCGTTTATTAACTGCGTAATCTTGAGAGTACTCTTTTTGGGTTCTATTTCAGCAATTTTGTATTTAATATATCAAAACCTGGGGTTTTGTTTGATGTTGGGCCCTTGTTAATGATTTCGGAAACATGTACATGGGATTTCAGTCTCTAGCTCAAGCCGTGCTTTTTGCTCGATGAAGGTGTCTTCGATTATTGTAAAGATACTTGCAAGGTGATCAGCGAATATTTCAGCTTTCTCAGCATCACTTCTGGTCTATTTGTTGTAATCTTTGATTGATGGATTTAGTGCAACTTGGTTTTTTATAATACGGGTACATTTCCACAGGGAATAGTTTGAGCTTCTTTCGCTAGTTAACTGACTTATATATCTGATGAATTCATCATTCTTTGTTTGTTTTATTACCAAACTCAGGTCTTTGGTATTTTTATTTATAGTTGCTTTATCAGAAGCGAACCTCGTCTGGTGCCACCTTCGACGAATTTTGAGTTTTTTTTTTTGGTTCAGATCTCTTGTAATTTTAGAATATTTATGTCCTTTTACAATTCTACTATATATTGGTGTGCTATTCCATGCTGGCTGTTGCATTATTTTATTTTAATTAAGAGCTTCGTTTTCAAGAGTTAAGACAGTATTCAACTTAACTGATGTGTCGACTTGATCCTCCAGGAGTTATCGGAAATATTCCCAGTCCGTAGTTTTGTTTGACAAAAAATGTGGTTTTTCCATCTCGATGGTATTCTCGCTTAAGGTAAGATTCACGGGTGAATGATCAGAATTAAGTTCTAATCTATCTTCAATTAACAAGTTGTATGGAGAAATTAGCTTTATTATTAAAAAATCGTGTAATCAGGTTTAGTAAGTAAAATTTCTGATTAATCAGTTTGCATAAAGCAATCGGTATTTGAATGAGAAACTAATTGTAGTTAACTATATTAAAAACTTATGATACTAATCGGAAATTAAATTCCGATTGAGTTCTTTCAAAATACGACAAAAGAATCTATATTTATCTCATATGATCGACTGATCTTTCACACCACTTAAAAATTTCAGAGAAAAGAAGTGGAATCTCTTGCATAGGAAATTGTTCGTGACTACCACAATTTCAAACCTCAAAACCTCTTTATCAATTACCTTTTCAACCTAATTGAACTGTCTGCATCTGTTGGTTTATCAAGAACAAATGATTAACTGCTTATAAACCGGTTCAATTTATATACCATCATATACTCGTACTTTCGCATAAGCTTATGAGAAATGGTTGCTGAAACAAAGTGTTGACAGTTCATAATGCTACCAGAAATAGATTTCATACAACAACATAGTCATTTCATGTTTGCTGGTTGCTTCATGTAAACACTCGTAAATGTGAATATGTGGAAGTAAATATACAAAAAGTGTTCCAAATTATACGGCAATTCGATATAAAGATCTCCTTTATACTCGTATTTGGAAAGTTTAACTTTACCAGCACTATAAAAAAAGGCATTCTAATGATTTTCGAAAGATGCTCACTAAGGAGCAATTTGCAACATGCCAGCATAGGATGGAATTCTATGTCACATAAGTACAGAATTGATGCCGCTGCCAATTAATAAAAACCGTCCGAAATCAGAAATACCTCTGAGTTGGTGTGCTAAAATGACCGAAACACTTAAGTAATATAAGAAGTCTAATTAGGAAAGTGGGACCTATTTCGCTGAAGCAGGGAATTACGTAAGTGACAAAATTAAAGAGCAAAATAACTAAATTAGCTTGAAAAATCAGGAAAGAAAACTAAAGTCGGCTTAGACAGACTGAAATATATTTCACAAACTGCGGCCATATAAGTTAAGTGGTCATCAATAGTAGCTATGTAAGATGGTAGAATATTAAGTGAAGTTTCGATAATTGCTTATAAGAGAGAAAGGCGTCTCCTACTTATTTTTCATAAATTTGTTTTATAAATTGTTTGTAGAACTCAAGTTACACCCATGATTTAATAGTGGGTGTGTTGCCATATGACCCTCATATACGTTACTACCTAAATTTTGTCATTATATCATAGCAATGGGACCAAAGTTTCATTAATCTTAACTGAGATACCGACACTTACATATAAGGGATCTAGGCAAGCCCTTTATTCACAAAATTATCTGTTCCTAACTTGGGTTCTGGGGTATATTTTCTTGCGTTTAGGGTGGTGGACTCATAAACTCACGCTTACCAATAATAGTGAGACCCAACTTAAAAATGTGCACGATTTTCAACTTAAAACTTAAATGAGAATTGTGTCCTTGAGGATCTCAATATAAATGCCATTAAAGTATTAATTTGAAATGGAAATCAAAATTATTTGGTCACTCACAATTCAAAATGTAACCAAATGCAACCACAATTTAGTCCAATGTGATTCGAAGCCGGAAACCGTCCGTTCTGTGAACTTATGCACAGATGTTTTGAATTGTGTACATCAAACTTGGCTCTGAGCTACATGGAAAACTTGTTGAAAAATTGAATTTTCTTTAAAATTCCACCCAACGGATGAAGTAGAAATAAAAGCGTCATGTCGTCTGCAAAACGAGATCTATGTAAGTGGACATAATCTTTTGGCAAATCTATCAAACGTATGTGCACCTCCCACCACATCAAATCAATTAAGTAAATTACTCTCATAGCCAATAGATTTCAAAGCAAGCGCACTTTCAAATACATTTCTAGGATAATTTACCTTCGAAGGAGCAACAGAAGCAGCAACAGCATAAATTCATAAAGCAGAACAGGAGTAAAGCAGCATGCGATTTGGCCACCGACCGTTTAAAATGTTGCATACGAGAATATAAAATTACGCTAAATCAATGTTATTACAATCAAATGTGGGAGAAAGCTCATACACACACTCAGCCAAAATAAGAACGAGAGACTGAAAGAGAGAGGGAGATAGACATACAAAGAGGGATAGATAACACACAGTCTCATGCACATCAAATTGCTACATGAAAATTATGATTACAAGCAGACTCTGTCATTTGCCATAATGTTGCAACATAACGATTATGGAACCTTTTTAGCCCTGCCGGGAGTGTAATAATGTAGTAGGAGTGCAAGGATACACCAACCATAACAAACGAGAATATGTGCAGGCAGCAGATAACACAGAACGACTGTCAATGACACTGACACTAGCGAGGAAGCACGAACACTTGGCACCACGGCAAGCAAAGGGGCAAGGACGCAAAAGTGGCAGGATGTCGCTTGTATATACAACACACACACACACACACCCACACACCCATGTACACCATGCGCCCAGAGTTTTCTTTGGACAAAGTCGTATTTACAAGGAGAGCTGCAAGCAGAGTTAAAATTTGTTCATTGAAGAAAAATAACGAAATTCTAATAATTCAGTCAGTGGAAGAATTTAAAATATGCTCTTGAGTTTGAAGCTCTTAGCGGGCTTATCTTGCACACTTGATAGGTAAAGCCACTCTTTTCACTAAAATGTCTCACAGCGAAATCCTTAAGAACACCTCAGAGACTGCATCAGCGAAACCAAAACAAAGTCACACCAACAAACGAACTCTCACTCGCATAGAGACTCCGCCGTGCAGTAAAAGTCGACGACGACGCGTCAAGAAAGGAACTTAAATAAAATTCGTGGCACACGGCAAACGCCACGAAGCCACCCATTGAAATGGCCGCCAACTTTATTATGGCTTCATAGCCGCCAGCTTGAAATGCAAAACTGAAATGTTTTCAAATCGTACCGAATCCCAATTCAAATCCAAATTCAGATTTAAATTCTGATTCAGATTCAGCATCAAATCCATATCTGCTTCTCTTTTTCCATTCGAATTGACATTCAAACACTGATGTGACATTTCGCTTTGACATTCGCGTCGTTTGTCTGCTGACGCGGCGCGTTTTTGTTCCTACCTCCGCTTGCTCCCAGTTACTGGTGCTCTTGTTCAGCCAGTCCCCCATCCCCCTCCGCCGTGTGCTCTGAGCCATTAGCTGGCTTTGTGTCAACGTTTGTTGTAGCATAACCCCAGGTGCAAAACTTTTGGCATGCCCATACTCGGAAAAAAGGAAGGAAACTGGGATAAAAATCTGGCGTTTGTCTTCCATACGCTTTCTTGGCGGGAGTTGGATTTTTCAATTCTTCTTTGTTTTTTTTTTTGCGCTTTCTTTAATATTTGGCTAGGATACAATCCAATGAAGACACAAAATTGGCTGCAGCACAAATGCATTTGAAAGATATCGAATTTATAGTCTCTCAATTGACATTGTTCTGCTGATGGCAACGGATAAGCAAAGGGAAAAGAGGCGCGCTGAAATTTAAACAGTGAGAAATGGTTATTTAAGGAATATCAATAGAATTTTATATGAGAGAGAGAGAGAGAGAAAGAGAGAGAGAGAGAAAGAGAGAGAGGGAGAAAGAAAGAGAGAAAGGGAGAGATATAGACAGAGAGATAGAGGGAGGGAAATTGAAATATAATGGAGCAAATGCGAGAGAAAGGATATTCTAAGCTAGTGGGTTAGATTGCAATTCTCGCACTTGAGAAAGGCGATCAAAATACCACAATGGATGCATCTTTGAACCCATTAATACTCAGAATTACGGAGGTTGAATTACCTTTTACATTATGGATAATTTCGAATCATATCGCTTGCTTTCCTGAAGTATGTCTGGGAAATCTTTTTAAAATTGTATGTCATCATAAAATTATTTTCATACATAATTTGGTTCAAGGCGTAATCTGGTTTTTGCAGATGTCATTACACACACCATTTGAGTCCAGAATCCCTACCGGCCAGTTACTACTATTTTTACTGAGAGCAGTTAATCTCACGCAGACTGTACGAGTTTTGCAAAGGACATCGATAGTCACAACTGTATGAAGGCCACAATGTTTTGCGTATATTACAAGTCATTTGCACATTGAGAGAGCTTTTAAGAAGATCAAACCAGACGTAATGAGTAGTACGCTGTGGGACGTGGAGACACCGCCATTAGCAAGTGGTTTGAAAAAATGCTTATGGGCAGGATTATCAATTCACGGCTGGGGCGGCGTGATCCAAAAACTCCAAGTGCCAAAAAGGCATACCTGAAGAGGAAGTTATTTCACCCCTGCTGTGGAATATTGCGGTAACTTACCTGCTCGTACAACTGGAGTGGAAGGGGTGGAATGTGGACGGTGTTGCTATTAGCATCTCGGGCAAGTATACTCGTATATCTTCAATGAGGTACAACGCATGCTCAACATCAATGGAATGCCAGGGACGCGGATCATATGTCGATTTTACGACGTTTTGAAGGTATTCCTAACTCTCTTGATTACATCACACCATGCTATGCCATCAATGGTAAGTCTAGGATCCCCTCTAGGGACGAATGGAAGGACGGCACCCACCCATGTTAAACTGATTCACATCTACACTGATGGATCCAAGCTACAGGGAAGGGTGAAAGGTACTGTATTCTCAGATCAATTGGACATTAACATGTCCTTTAGACTTCCCGACCACTGCAACATTTTTCAGGCTGAGGTCGCGGCTGTAGAGACAGAACTGTATTGGCTTAAGAAGAAGAAGATATCAGGAACAAATATTTGCATTTTATCTGACAACCAAGCGAGTTGACGCTCCCTGGATTTGGCTATTATTACATCAAAGCCGCCAAGAGCTGGCGCAAATCTATAGACGAAATAGGTAAGCAGAATCGTCTCCATCTAAGCTGGGTTCCGCGCCATATGGATATTCTAGAGAACTGCAAAGCGAATGAACTCGCCCAAGAGGGTACTACAATTCGGATTCCATCAGTTAGGTCAAACCTCGGGATTCTTATTGCCTTATGTAAGCTATTAATTAACACTATATCCTTAGGCGCAGCCGGCAGGTGCTTGTCTGAAGGAACAGGATTCAAAGTACCTAGACTAACCTGGGGCACCCCCCTAAAATGTTTCCTTCTGTCAGATTTTAGGATTGCCAAAGATTGAGCACAATTGGAAGATGTTAACACGTGCCACTGGGGCCTCAAAGTTTTGAAAATCTCGATTTTTTGGCAGTTTGGCGACTTCGGCGACCCATATCTCTGGAACGGCTAAAGCTATTTGCCAGTGTCATACATTAAATTGAAGGCCATACTATTTTTAACATTTTATATTCTACACAATAAATACGCAGCTAGTACTGAAACCGGAAAAATAGAGCCAATGTCCCTAAAAACGTGACTAGGTACCCCTGAGAGCGAAGATGGAACCTATTGTGAAAAAACCCATTTTCCTTCCTATATTATCAATTTTTGGAATGAAAAAAATTATGTATTTAAAAAATCAAGTATAATAAATGTCTTTTTCATTTTATTCTTATTTAAATTTATTCAAGGGACTGACATAATGTGGTTTTGGAGCTATCTGGATACAGCTGACGGCATCTGCTGACTACTTGGAGAACGTATTGTTTTTGTTGCTCGTCCTTTGTAAGTAATTGGTTGTAATCTGTGATGAGCTTGACTCCTCGCTCAGCCATGTCGTTCACAACTTTCAAGTTGTTTACCATCCTTTGCCCCTCCTGGTAGTTGATGTTCTGCGGCCAAGTTGCAGGATCTTTTTCCAGAAATTCGGTGTTAATGTTTAATCTCTTGAACAACAGGTAAGTATCACTTGTAATTAGGGCTGGGAGACCTGTTTCTAGGAATTTCGGCAGTTTAGTTTGGGACGCATATTTCTGGAGCGCTTCTCATTTTCTTCTGCTTGATTTGTTAATATTTTTGTCGCCATTTGGCACTTTACGGTGTTTTGCACTATCGGGTCAAACAATGCCAGGGCAACAAGTTCAGGACTAAGATACCACAGGTGATTTATCATTTTGTTAATTTCTTTTTATGATATTTTTTTGTCAATGCTTTCGTATTTCAATAGATTGTCAATGAGGTCTAGGTCTTGTTTTGGTGCTAAACACGCTCTGGGGGCGTTAAACCAGGCTTTACAGTAGACTCGAACGATGAAAACACAAAGTGCTTCTAGGGCCTCTTGTTCTTGGGAAGTCAGCTTAAACTGGTCACGGAAGAGTTGTATTTTCAGACAGTAAATAGCTTTTGCCATCCACCGTGCATGGTCTACTGGACCTGGAGACCTGAAGCGCACATCTTTTCCATCAAGATGGCCAAGATATATTAATTCCAACTGTAAAAGCTCTTTGTAGTCGTCTCTTGGCTGGCATTCCATTAGTTTTTTTGCAGTTCTTCTTTGATATTCTCTACTTCTTCTTTGGGCAGTAGTTTCAAAACATTCTCGCCTACATCGAACTTGGATTTATCAATCGCCAACCATTCTTCTTGAAATCTCTTGAATATGTCTGGTTGAGGACCCGATGTGCTTCCAAATTTGCAGTCAAAAACCCCTCTCAACAAGACTTCTAAAACGTGGTGTCGGCACGCTAGGTACAGGAGCTCTCGACCTAACATCTGCTCCTTGTACTTTTGCATTTTTATCCAATCATCGTACAGCTTTTCCAGCTTTACTATGACATTTTTCTTTTGTTTTGTAGGAATTCGAGCTTTTATCCAAAAAACGAAAGCCTCGTCAACAGTAGTTGTGGCAGAGTCTCTCACATTTAACTTCACAGTACGCAAATTGTAAAACATAGTAGCTAGAACTTGTCGATTGGAGGGCAGCTTACATCCAGTTATCTGATGAGCTGGATAGTCAATTAGAAAAATTTTGTCTCTACCTCTACTTCTCACGCCAGATGTAGAAGCCATCACTTTTACGAGAAATAAAAATGTTCACTAGAAGAAAGAATAAATGACACAGAATGACACTAACTAAAACAAAGAGTACGTGTTAGTAGGTACCTACCTAATTAAAATAAAAATGTCTTTTGTAGTTAATATTTAGTGGGTTTTTTTAAACTCGATCACACGAACGTAGAACAAAATACGACTTTCACTGTTCAGCGAATACTTTTCAACTGACCAAGAATCAAAATCATAAAAGCAAGAACCACCTAGCTATCCTTTTCTTTTTTTAATAACAGACTCTGAACCCCTGGACTTTTACTTAAAATATAACTATAGGTAGTAAGGTAACCCAATACATTTTTAAACTAGTTTGGTTTTACCTGCTTGGGGTCGCCAGTGATACAGTATGAGGAAAAAATACATACAGTATGAGGAAAAATTACATACCTGACATAAAAAAAAAACATTGTTGTGGGTCTAAAATTAACGGTATACCATAGCAAACATATTTAAATGAAATGGGATTCCAAAGTACAAGTATTTGTCCATAATAAGCAATAATAATAATACAAATAACGCATCTTCGCTCTCAGGGGTACCTAGTCACGTTTTTAGGGACATTGGCTCTATTTTTTCGGTTTCAGTACTAGTTGCGTATTTATTGTGTAGAATATAAAATGTTAAAAACAGTACCGCCTTCAATTTGATGTATGACACGGGCAAATAGCTTTAGCCGTTCCAGAGATATGGGTCGCCGAAGTCGCCAAACTGCCAAAAAAATCGAGATTATCAAAACTTTGAGGCCCCAGTGGCACGGGTTAACATCTTCCAATTGTGCTCAAACTTTGGCAATCTTAAAATCTAACAAAATGAAGCTTTTTAGGGGGGTTCCCCAAAAAAAAATCCGACATCGATTTTTTAAAACCACCCTAATGTGTGCCTTTCTGGAGACCGCTAAACCTTATTACCTACCTACATTACAAGTCATTATGTGATCCCGAGAATCATAAAAGACGCTTACACTATGAACACCTGAACAACATGTTTCACGTGTGGCATTGACTGAGAGGAATATTCCTTTGCAATTCAATCAGATTTTACTTCTATGTTCCTGTATCCAGGAAGTTAAATAAGATACGAGTTTGCTTTTTCCATGGTTTTTTAAGAATGGCAAGCAAGATTTGATAAAGACGAAACTCCCTTATTGTTGCAGCTGAACTATTGGGTGAACTGTGGATTTTATATTGCGAAAAGTTTCTCGATTTGCCGGTAGCCTGAGAGACACTGGATTGATATATTTGGTCAGTTAATTGAGAAATTATTTTAGGTAAATATCTTGATATTTTCATAGAAAAGTATTTTCTCTGACATTTAATAGTATCACTATCAGATCTCTTAAAACTCATACAAATTTTTTCAGAATTGGTTTCCCACGCACACTTTCGCCAATGGTGGCGATGTTTTTGTTTGCCCGAGAGTTAAAGGAACGAACATTTGTTGGCTATTTTACTGATATTTTAGATATTTTCCAATAATAAGCCTGACGATTGATAGATCTATAATACTTGGGTCGTCCAATCATCCCACTAAGAAAATATTAGAATGCACACATGGAATTTTTCCCAATTTCACAATAACTTTTTGAAACCATTTGTATGATGCTTTTAATGGTTCTTAATATTAGTCATTTATATCGCCTATTAAAGCCTTACTCTATAAATCTTGATAAAACAAAGATATCTGGAAACCTTGCAACGAATATATAAGATATATAAGATATGAGATAACTCCGTTCTCTGTAAAGTAAAGTAATTGTTCGCTTCATATCGAGATACGGATTAGAAAAAAATCATTCATGCCACTCGATTCCATCAAAGCAAAGATATAATGGAAATACTCGACATAAGAACTACGGTACTACACACTGGAACAATTTTACATCTTTTGGGTCTTGTCTCTTCTACATTGGCTGTCACCTTTATATATTATCTTAAATCAAATAATAATGTGTCTGCTACTCGTATAACCTATATAGAACATTTCTGAGAGAAAGCAGTCAACATCCTTTTTTGGTCCGGCGGGAGTGTGTCTCATGCATAGACACATTTTCAAATATTCCTGGGACACAAACAAAAACAGCAGCTTAAAAAACACCAGCCCTTATTCTTTCAGCATCCTGACGTATATATGCATTATGATAAGCATTCCTCTCTTTTATAATCCCACATTGCGCCTGTTTCGTGGTTTTAGAATGTGAAAATTATTGTTTCAATGCAGCCATTTTAATCCTCGCTTCAGCGTGATTCGTTAGCATTGAATCTGAAGCATACAATTCCACTTTCACTTCATAATAAAACGACAAGACCCCAAAAGCACAGAAGGCACAGAAGCATAAAACATGATCGTAATTCTTACATATTTACAACAGTCGCTCTCATGGCGAGCAAACATTGCACATAAGCTCCATGCTTACACATACTAACACCAGCATAATTGTCATCACCATAAAAATCACATAAAACTTTTTTACGAGCCACCATGAGTGCGGGTGTGCGTACGAGCATGAGCACTTCTATGACGCTGCATGGATGCGACAGGATATGGCAGGATGTGGATGCCTGCGTAGCCATTACAACATTTACATTTGCTGAGTTTTCAAAAACAAACTTTCCCTAAACTATCTTGATTAGTGTCGCAATAAGGAGTGAGCAGCGTTCAATATACACACACATACATATACATACGCACACACTGACACCACACATACTTGTATTCACATGAGTAAATGCTCATATGCAGCAGCTTCCGTTTGCCTTAGAAATAAGCTTTTTATATTGGCTCAAATTTTAATGTGCAATTCTTTTTTTATGTCAGTTTCAATTCTCATTTATGAACTTGAATTAAAATTGCATAGATTTATGTTGCACTTCCTTAATGCTGTAAGACCAGTTGCTTTGCAATAGCTCTAAAATAAGGATATCTGCAATGAAGTGATTTTTCTATGAGTATGTTTCCAGTACTGCTTAAAAAGCAACACTGCAAGTAGCTAAGAGCAGCTCATCAAGAAATAAGCTGTAGAAACTATTTACAGCATATCTCAGAATAATATGAATACATCCGTAGAGAACCAGAGAAAACATGAACACATAATAAGAACACAGGGAATTTTCTCGTTAAATATACCAGCTACACTCAGCTTCAGGTTTTCATTTGTTAATGTGGAACAGGCAATTTCAAAGTCTATCAAACACTACGGTGCTCTTTTGTGTGGATATGTGTGATAACTTCCAAGTCAGACGCATGTTTTTGTGACGGGAGTTTATGCTGTGTCACTGTGGTTCTACTTGTAAAAGTACTGGTAGAGACCTGGGGTCTTAAACCTACAATGACGCATTCGGTTACACGGCAATCGTCCTACCCATCCTAACTGACGATTGCCGGGTATGATGAATGCTTTAAGCAAATAATCCCAAAACAACTCCGGAAAGTTCAAAGGACGACGTCAATTATCAGCTCAGATGCCCTACGAACCACACTGACTTCAGCTCTAGAGATTCTTCGACTTCTAGACTCGCTGTATCTTCTCTCCAAGAAATTTAAATAAAACAGTAATTAGCTGCGGCTTAGAATTGATTTTATAAGAGTACCTGGCGACAGGTATATCACGAGGATCTGCTGGGGAGACGAACGGGACAAAACAAGGCACCACCAAGGAACATTCCCCAGAATTTGCTTCCTTTGGTACTCCACTGAGTACCTGCAAGTTGATAATAGGAGAGGTGGTGACCAGCGGTATCAACGGCATCTGTGGCATCCTCAGAGCCGGGCGAGACAGCGCAACAGATCTGGCGAGATCTGGATTGGAAACGAACTAAAATTGTGGTGAATCTCAAAAGAGCTATGCTCAGCGCGAACTTTTGTAGAAGCTGCAGAGACGAAGGGGAAGAAAAACCCCTGCACTTTGCAGGAAACGTAAATGACACTTCAATGTTCTACCAGACAGACAAACTCGTGGACATAACAGAGACAGACAAACTATTCGATATAACTGAGACACCAAGGGCCAAATACGCTTCATCATAAGTTCAGATTGGTTTGAGACCTAGGGGAAGATATGATCCAATGTTGGCCTAAGTGGGGTGTCGCAAGGTGTCGGCCACTTACCTACTGTCACTTTCATTAAATCTTGATAGCAATTCGGAAATTATAACAAAATGAAGGGAATTTTGATGAAGATAATAGTACAGGTCAGATTATGCCCTTAATCTATGAAGATGATATCAACCCTTCCTGGTGAATTTTTGGCATACTGGAAGTCCATTTTTTGACTATTTTTCCAACTAACCGGAAATTTATATCGCCAATAAAGCACGGAATATTGATTTCCAAAGAATTAACCGTCTCTGGTTTAACAGCATGGATTTCGTACATCGCTTTACCCCACAGAAAATAATCAAGAGGTGGCCAGTTGAACCCCCAAGGAGGCTAATTGGAAGGTTCTTTTCTCGAAATAATTTTGTACAAGAACTGTTTTCTTTAAGTTCTTGCTTGCAGCTTAAAATCCTAACTAGTTCGGCTTAATGGCATGCTTGTTTTGAAAAAATGGAAATTGATCATTGTCAGGTTTCGATCGACCTTCCACGATGAAATTGAAAAAGTCGCACAACAGTGAATCGTGTTATCTGCAATCTTGCATACTATTGAATGGTAAGGAGAGGTCTCTTCCTACATTGACAGAGCTGGTCGTACTGCTCAATGCCATTCTACAAAGCCGTATTAGCTTTGAGGGAATACCGAGCTCAGACATGGTGGCACATAGGCATATTTAAAGCGGCTTTATAGTCGACAAAGATATGATGGGAGTCGATCTGTTTCTCGTGGTTTTTCTACAGTATTTGACGTAGCTTGAAGATCTGATCAGTGGTGGACTTTCCAGGTCTAAAACCGCTCTGATAAGGTCCAATCAGTGTGCTGGCATATAGTTTTAGTCTATCTCACAATATACTCGACAGAATGATGAGATGGTCCGACTGATTGCCCGGCAGTTGCCGCATATCGTCGGGTCACCTTTCTTGAATACCGGACAGAGGACACTGAGATCGGCCATGCTTTCTTCTAGCCATATTTTACTGATGAGTTGATGCATGCACCCCATCATCTCATCACCACCGGACTTCTGCATTGTTGTCCATCGGCACCAGTTGCTTTGTTGTTCTTTAGTCGCTGAATAGCAACTCTGAGCTCATGAGGGCTAGATGGTGGAAGAACCACTCCGTCATCTTCAATTAGTGGTATCGGGTTGAATTCTCCAAAGACGGTATTGGTGGCAACGTCGCCTGCAAGTAATTTAGAGAAATGTTCCCTCCATAATCTCAATGTGCACTGCGTATCCGTATTCTCATTTTCATCTCTACAGGTATATGCTTCGTGCTTAAATCCTTTAAATCATTGAGTCAGACGCCTGACCTGTTGATAGAATTTTCGAGCATCATTTCTGTCCCGGTATATCTCGAGTTCCTCGCACTCACGCCTTCCCTGCTAGCGTTTCTTCCGTCTGAAAAGGTGCCAACCTTCCGTTCTCCCTACCCGGTAATATTCACGCTACATGATGAATTTGTTTGCGCGTGTGTTGATCAGGGGACAACCATGTGGCTTTGTGGATATTGAGAAGTCGGAATATATTGCTACTAACTTCCATGTTTCGCTCCGTGGCGAAGTCGATCAGCACTAGAGCATTGTTCAATGTGGTCTCGTGAACGCTGAACTTACCGACAGTGGGGCCAAATATGCTTTCTCGTTCGACCTTTGCATTGAAGTCCCCGAGTATAATCTTCACGTCGTGGGTCGGGCACCGGTCATATGTGTTCTCGAGTCTCGCCTTTGAATGCATCCTTAACATCATCGTTCTTTTCCTCCGTCGGGGCGTGAGCGCAAATCAGGCTTACGCTGAAGACCTTATCCTTGATGCGGATCGTGGCAAGCCTTTCGTTCACGGCCGTGAACCTGCACACTACTGTTCGTAAAAATGAAACACCGACATTAACTCAGACTTAATATTCAGGCGAGAGATCGTGTCCTGCCTTAATGGATATCTAACAATACAAATGTAATACAAAATAAATAAATTCCAAA
This sequence comes from Clusia tigrina, assembly GCA_920105625.2. Classification (NCBI taxonomy): domain Eukaryota; kingdom Metazoa; phylum Arthropoda; class Insecta; order Diptera; family Clusiidae; genus Clusia; species Clusia tigrina. The sequence continues at coordinate 405,249,891 of OV050030.1, forward strand.
ATGAATAAGCACAGTCGTGGAGTTGCGGGTAATATATTCTTTATTTATTTCTGGCTGACACTCATTCTACCCAATCCTTGGAAACATTACTCTGTATGTTGAGGTCATCCGACTTGAAAAGAAAAACATTTATAAATAAGCTTTTCGAGACTATCCTATCCGGAATTTACACACGCATATTTACCAATAGACCACGGAAAGAGACACGTTCTTAAATACGACCCAAAATATTGTCGTATTAAAATTGCTCAACTATTTCATGAAATAACTTTTTTAATTAGCTGAATTAGCAAAAATTTACTTTAGACTAAACAAACACCTAACTGCACACTCACACACATTCACGCCCCACTTAGTCCGTCGTTGGCCAACTTCGGTGTTAGCAATTGTCAAAAATCCACAATTTGTGAATTGCTTCGTAAACAATTGTTAGAAGACCACATTTTCGGAAATTAATGCTCGTATATGAGGATTTTTTCAGTTTTGAAGTGCCATAATTGGCAGCTGCTCCTGCAAGTTGTGGAAAGTAGCGCCATTTTATCAGTTAAAACTTTTAATGGTGTCACAGAAACTATTCGGGAATAAATATTACCGCAGTCGACACCGTTGGAGCAGGAATTGCAACGCCTTTAAACCCGACTGAAACTCACAAACTACTCATATTGTTAGCAGAAATGCGAAATGTATGCGAAAGTTACGTCAATTAAAGAGAGTTGCTTCATTATGAAGGGCGAAAATTGTGCAAAATAAGCGACAATTTCATATCAAATTAAATTTTATATACGCTAAGTTGGCACAGGTGTAGAAGCAGGAGAACAATTCAGGCTAATGCGACTGGTATAAAGTGCTGCAAGGGTATAGTTCGTTCACAACTGTGTATGCTGCACATTGGATTCCAAATTTCAAATCATTTCTCGACAGTCACAATGTGGAAATATGGACTATTACAAATACAAAAGTATACGTTCCATTTATGAAAAATGCTGGTGAACTATTTATTCTTATTATCCACAGGTCAGATTGTGTCCATTTGTTAAGCCCACAGGTACCATTAATGGCATTTTATTGAGTGAGTTTCTGGATCTGCTGTTGTAAGGCGACTAGAATGGTATTCAATTCAAATGCGGATTTTATCTTTGCTTCAAATATTTGAAATTCATGTGCTAAAATATTTCCAAATATAATTCAAACAATAATTGGGACTATTAGAATCAAAGTTACCTATAACTAATTCCATTGAAAGGGTTGGCAAAGCAATAAAGTACGCGTATTTCTGTATAGCAGCAGTACTTTTCAATTGCTTTCATTCGTTTCGATTATGGGGAGAATAGCGCAACAAAATTAGAAACTTAACAGTTGATTTTATGGAAACATCATGGGACTCCAATAGCTTCAAAACCGTTTGGATCTATGTCAAGGATGCGGAAAGATGCCCTGCATGCGCCTAACATTTCTAATTGTCATTAGTCTCTAGACACAAACGAAATAGGCAGTGAGGAGTCGTGGAGTTACTGCGACTACCGACCATGCGTAACTCCTTCATAAGCCTGTGTTTTTGGGCATCACTTTATAGGTGTCTCCAAATGTATTCGATTTCTCTACTTTGAATTGGATATTCTACGAATTTGAACCGACATTGTGTGGAAGATTTTTCATCTGAGATTTCACTCCTTGGGTATATTTGTTAATAGTTAACAGTAATAAGCGATTAAGAGACTTTAAAGCAGTTTAAACGAAGACGAGTACAACAGTGGGGCAGAAATGAGACGATGGTGCTTCAAATATACAAAGTGTTGGTGGGAGGATTTGTGGGACAGTTGGTGAGCCAGTTGGTGGCACTGTTGGTCGGAGCTTTGGTTGGAGAGTAGGTGGGAAAATTGGTGGGGCAGCTGGTGCGGGAGTTAGTATGGGAATGGGTAGAAATTTAGGTAACTTTGAAGAACAACCCACACGAATATAATGTCAATGCCGATGCCGAAAAAGCAGAGTCAATAGACTATATTATGCCAGTAGCTTATAATATTTGAACAAAAATGCCGTATTTTGCGAAAAGAAAATTTGCTGTTTCAGCAGGACAAAAGAAACACAATGAATGAGACTGACGGGACTGCTTAATTACTGCTGAAGGGCTAGAGTTCGCATTCAATGACTTCTGCAGCTCTGAGGAAGGGGAAATGGGCTCTATTCATCTTATATGTGAGGGCTCTTTGCTGGCTAGGAGAAGACAAACATTCCTGGGCTCTCCTGTCCTTTTCGAGTTGATTGCACTTTCGTCAATGAGTATCAAGAACATAGCCTGGTTCACATCGGTATCACAATGGTTCCTCATGCATTAAATATGGGAGTCGCGCCGTTTTTTTTTATGATATCACAATGAGCGTTTAATTGTGCTTAAGTGAGATTTCATGAAAAAGGCTAAAATAACCTACGACGCAATTATTCTTCAAAGCATTCTAACATGTGGACCAAACTTTGCTACAATATTTGGTTACCGAATCTGAGAAAATGGCTTGAAGGACAGAGCAATTGTAGCCTTGCTTATCTGATCGCCAGCGTAAATTGAAAGTAGAAGGGGCGGGACAGATCGTTCGCCAAGAGTGGTTTATTGACCTTAGACCATCGTTAGTCTAAGTGGGTTGAACTAAATGTTTGGAATATTATTATTAGTCTACAGAACACTTGAACCAATTTAACATTCGAATGAATAAACCATGGAATTCCAAAAAATTTGTGTTTCATGTCTTAAATATGATTTATGAAAGCAACTTCGTATTGGAAATTCGTATTTGACTATTTTCCTGCATAATTCCATATAAAATTCCTTGAAGTCATGTTGTCTTTGTTGCATGTTGTCCATTTCCACTTGACTCAGGTGATTCTTTATTGTTTCGCATAAGTTTTAAACATTTAGTTTCTGATTTTAACAACAGATCCGGAAAAAGTGGCTTTACGTATTTGCAACGTGTGTCGTTACCATCCAATTGGCAGCCAATTTGGTAAAGTGGTTGTTGAATAGATTTAAAGCGGCGTGTTACCGACCTCACCATTGCACTAAAAGCGACATAAATATTCCGGAGTGCAAGCACTGCCAACAGAGGAGCAGAGCAGTTCCAGCAACGAAAAACGCCAAACACCATAAGCAACACAGGCACACGTACGCACCCTTTAACACACACACACACACACACACACTCTCAATCACATGCATACGAGTGCATATGAACACACCAGCACAACAAATACAATAAAAAGACAAAAAGAATTGGAAACGGAAATGCCTGCCGACAAGCGAGCGAACACAACGAGTGCAACGCAAAGTGCATTGGTGTGTTTGTGCAACTTAACAGTAATTTCGAGGATGCTGCTACTGCCACCGCTGCTGTTGCTGTTCCTGGTCCTGTTGAAGTTGGTGTTGTCGTGTTGTTATTGGATTGCAACGTATCGCTTTGGTTCGTTTGTTTGTTTGTTTGTTTGTTTGTTCGCGTACCGAATGTCATAAAAAAGCACTTTGCCCAAATTGTTGTTGCTGTTGTTGTTGTTGATGTTGCTTTTCGGTTGGATTAAGGATTTTATATCATGTCAACGGTTGTTGTGCTTGTTATACTTGCAGCAGTAGCAGCAGTTGTTGTTACTACTGGTGTTGTTGTTACTACTGCTGTTGTTGTTGCTGTCGTTGATGCTGTTGTTGTGACGACTGCTGTAGTTGCTGTTGTAGCTACTGTTGTTGTTGCTATGTCATATCGCGCGTCGATGAGATGAGTCGAGTTGAGATGAGTTGAGTAGAGATGAGATGAGTTATTGCATGTTGTTGGTGCAATTGCCGTTGTCAAAAGTGTTGCTAATGGCGTGTTCCGCTGTCAAAAGCAGTGCTGCGCTGTGGGCGTGATTAATTGACAGACATGAATTTCTTTTTGATTGATGTCAGTTGCTTTTAGAGGCATTTTAGTTATTCCGAGCGGATATTTTTTGTGGAAATATTCTTTGCTGGATGCGTACTTTCAGTTCCGCAGTTTTAGAGATCACGGCTGGTTTTTTAAAGAAATATTTCAGAAATCAAAGTGTTGATCTTGTTGTTGTTTTACTAAATTGTGTATTCAATTAATTTTTACTGCAGACCTGTTCTTAATTTACACTGACTTTCTATCTTCTTTATGAAGCCAAAGATGTCTGCTGCGGAATTTAATCGGAGCGATTGATGTATAGGAAATAGTATTTTAGAGAGCATATTTTTTACATATTTGCAAATAATCTGGCCCATTTTACTCTGGAAGTCCTGAACAGCATTGTGCTCGTTTATAATTCCTAGCAAATGGTATTGCAGCTGGTAACTTATTTTTAAAAATTTCTCTGGGTTTCTTATCTAATTTATTCTGAAACAATCTCGCCATCTGTAGTTGAGTTTCAACAGCACCACTTTCTTAGATCTCCCTATCACCAAGGACACAAACATCTTTTAATCTATTACAAATTGTAATAGTATCAGTCTTTAACAGATATCAACCTCTTACCATGCGAGAATCTCGTAGGCTCCATTTTAGTGATTTCAGTGCAGCCATTATATCGGGGAATATGTTTTTGAGGGCTCTTTTCATACCATAATCCAAGCTGGTTCGATCAATCTTCTAGCTTCGATAGTTCAAAGCTATATAATAGATTTAGGAACCTTAACCTAGGTTAATGGATATATGATAGATCAGACATTGGTACATCTCAACTCTCAAACATGTTTTCAATTCTGTTTTCAAACCATCTGGAAACTAATTACAAACTTTTGTGGGTCAAAGTAGGCCTCCATTGACTTGGTTATGGTATTCTCTTGCAATATTTCTGTTAACTGAAACTGGAATTAATTAACATATGTTCAACAACAAGTTCTTTATGGTTCCCGTTAGAGTACACACAGGACATAATTATGTGTCTGTGTATGTCTCCTGATATAAATTTGGAAACATTGCCTGATGATGGTCTCTATTATAGTCCAACAGTTCCACAAATAACTAAAAATATACCCCAACCATTTGTTTAACTAGTTCATTGTAATGTTCTCAAGAGTTGTTGTCCATCAAACTACGGAAGCATTTAAGTGTATGTATCTAATCAGAGTAGGCTTTAATTCAAAATAATATACGACAAACTTAAGACAAATATTCAACCTTATTTTTAGCCTTCATGATATTTGTATCTGAATTCCACATTATATTCATATTTAGACATGAATATTTAAGTTACTTCCTCCGAATGTTGTTAATTCTTACTGATAAAGTTGTCAGCTCATCATTTGCGCCCACCTCCTGACAATGATAGGGAAAAATGAGTCCTTATATATTTCTCTGATGTGAAGACCGAAATTATTGGCAGCAGAAGAAGGTTCTTTTCAATTCTTGCAAAGCTTTACTTCCTGAGTCAATCTAAAAGACTCGCTCATAGCAGGAGATATTTGGCTGCAGATTTATGCTTTATACATTAAGTCTCATCATGAGGTGTATAAATGTGATCAATATAAAATCCTTTTATGATGAACTGTCTTAGTAAAGGATATTCATTTAACTAATGAATTTATTTATGTATTTTATAATACAATTAGATAGACAAAAATCCCAAATATATTCTATGGTATAAATGCACTTCTTTGTTTCAGCGCGAACGTTTGCCAACCTGTTATTGTTCGTCCCATTCCAAATCTTCAATGAAATTCTCGATCATCATGTCCATGTACCATTTATGCGACCATATGCCAGTCGCTTTCATAATTCTCGAGAAAAAATCGCTCAATGCGAGGAATAGACCAGCAATGCCAACCAGAACAAAAAATGGTACGAGTAACGAAAATGCGTGCTCCAGCAGCTGCATGAGAATTGTCCACCTATTCTGTTGCAGCTGCAAGTCCAACACCAGATACTTCAATGAAAACAAGGCTAAGATCCACAACCAAAGGTATCGCGAAAAATTTTTGGAGACCCATTTCAAAAATATTTTGTATTGCCCAATCATTTTGATATATGATATTCAAATTGTCCAAATTTTGTGTTTTTTCTAGCTTCCAATTCTCTTCTGTGATTTATAATATCAAATTGCTTATTTTCTTTGATTTGAATGATAGGAAACGCTTGCTTATTTATTCCTGATTAGCAGAGCGGATTTGAGGAATGTTGAATGTAAGGTCCCTATTCTGCGCGAACGATAATCCTGCACATAGAAGAAGGAGAAAACACCTTTTATTTTTGTTAGTTCGTAGCCGGAAATCGAACCTCGACCCTCGTCATCAACAACTGAGTTTTTTCAGCCATGCTCTGCATTGCAATTAAGTTTTACTTCCGTCCATTGTGTGCTTGATATAAAGCTAAGGAGGCTGTAGATATACTGTTAATATCCTGTGAACCATTCTCATCGGTGGAAACTTTATTTGATAATTTTTGTTTATTAAATTATGTTAGTTTAAAACACAATTCATTTAAGAAGCAGTTAATACAGGTAAATTTATCCAGGAGTTTCACACCTACATCTCTGTTAGTCTTATCATTGCTGCTCGCAATTCACAACGGATCTCAGCCCTCGATTCGCATCCTATTTTCATTAATTCTTTGTGTTTTCGAGATAATTTCAACACATTCCAAGTGTTCTCAACGAAAGTGATAGTAACAGCTGATAACAATGATTGATGACCCATCATTTGTGCCTCATACTGTAACCGAAAATGGACATTGTCACTAAAGACTTGCAACTAATGACTTACAGTATTACCAAGAACGAGAGCCAACAATAATGCATATCAAACGTTTAAGATCTGTTTTCAATATTCCGATTATTCATGTTTGTCTGAAATGTCATGAGTGCGGAACTCCGTATTTTCCCCACAATATTAACAAGAGCTGATTTCAATAGTACATCTGGTAGTGGGCTCACAGATGTGTCTTCCTTCTTTCACAGAGAACAGATTTTTTTCACTCTACTGGGCTCCTTTAACGTAATCGCTGAGCGATAGATCATTATAATTAATGGTAACTCTGCTGAGACTTCCTGCAATGCAAGGGTGAACTTGAGTCAATCACACAGTCAATAGTTGGTTTCGATTAAAAATTGATTAATCTACACCAAGACCTGCCAGAATACTTTGCCTGAACGTTGATAAGAATTCTCTCGATAGAACAGAAGATGTGAATGGCACCACCTTAGGTATTTTCATAGAATTTGTAGTAAGAATTTATTAATAAGTGGCTATATTCGTGATTTGCAATGGGCATAACATTTTTAACGTTAATAGCCACCATTTCTTTTGAGATGACACTCTGAAGTTGAAGGACAAATCGTCTCCTGCTCTCTCACACTCATTCCAATACCACCACTACTAAATATGTTAAGTACTCTAACAGGGAACCTGCAATCATAGAGCAAAGCAAGTGCTCTTAACGTGAGATGAAGGAGTTAAATTGTAGTTTCCATTGCAACTGGCATAGAAGTACGCCCCGATATGCTCGTAAGGCATTAGCAGCGATTTACTGTAATTTTCATTACTCCACAACCAGAGACCAAACCTTCTTAACTGCGGTGGGAAACGATTTGTCCTCTTTCTGTTCCAGTGATTAGGTGCACTTATTTCTGTAGAACTTCAGTTTCTATTTATTTTCAGTTTTATTTTACCAGTGCTATTCTTAGCTCCATGCGTGTTGCCATGCAGCGGTTTTATTACTGCGACCTCATTTACATTTGGTCCGTTTTGTCTTTCCTTTTGCCTTTCAACACGCAGGATTACTCGTTCAAATGCAGAACAAATTATTTAAATGTATGTAAGAGTGAATATTTATCATTTGCATGTCATCATGTCACTAAGTTCCTAATTACTCCTGCAATTTCATATAAGTTGAAACATTTTATCACTTAAGCAATGCCTGCGCCAGCCCAGGACGACTATTATCCTACATTAAAATGTGGTCGCATCAAAAACTGCGCCGAGGAGGCGAGCTAATTGAAAGACTAAAACGCTAAGGGTACAACAACAAAATATGTAAATCAGTCTCTTGCTCCAACGTATTTGACCCCACTCACGTTCGACTGGGCTTGGCCGCTCTTCACATTTCTCGTATCCTTCACTTAAATTGCAGCAAATATGATGAAATGATGATGACTTAATTAACGTGCGACAATAAATAACACTGCTAACATGCCCCATAAATGTGCCCTCTGCGAGCACTGGTGACAATGTTTACGGAAATTATTTTTATACAAAAAAAAAATATAAAAAACCAAAAAATTACTTACTTTCACATATGCACAGGAGCATGCAGAAAAGTCCTTGCGCCCAAAGTATTCATTTACATGCGGACAATTATGCTCACGTTGAGTTGCGGTGCGTGGCGTTGGGTTGCGTGAGTGCACGCTGTTGCGGTACCAGCAAACGTGACTAACTTATAATTTTATTATAATAATTAAAATTAACAAGTTAAAGTGCTGGCTTTGTAGTTGTGTGTGTGTGTGTGCTTATCCATGGTTTTTAATTCATTTCAAAAATGGACAAAGCCTCTGGATTTCACCAGTTGCTCGCTATACTAAGAGTGGAAATTGTTATGCACTCTGAAAGCAGGAAAGTTTTTACCCATAGGGAAGGATCAGGTGCGGAACAAGTTTGGTTTTCAAATTGATGTGGCTCCGCAGAGAGATCCAGGCTACACTATACAAGTTGCCATTATTAAATGCACAGAGAGAAAAGTTCACAAATTGCCAATTAAAAGTGCTGAAATTAAGTTTATTAGGAACAAAATTCCAGTTAAAATGTAAGCTTTATTAAATAACATACTTAATTTTAAAATAATGTTTGAATATGCCATGTATGCGACAAGCTTCGAAGTAATGAACATTGCCACAATTAGGATCATTGAATCTGAGTAGACGATACCAGGAATAAATTATGGTCCTTTTGACCCAATAAAACATTATAGTTTCTACGAAGTCCTAACTAACTGTCTTTTATATGATTTCTATTTTATATGATATCTGAAAGTCCTCACAATATTATAGCGTTTTCGTCTTTAATAAGATTGAGCTTGTCCATATGGATATTAATATGCAGGAGTCGTCCTTAACCACTTCCTAGTTCACAGATTTTGCAATGTTTATTTACAGCTCCCTGCACACTACTTCCGAGGCTATCCGACCGATTCTTTTAGTGTGTCAATGTTAGACTTCTATTACAAAAAAGAACATTTATTATTGGACATATTTGAGAACAACACAATTTTATTTGAACTCTATCATTTGCCCTAATCTTGTGTTGATTGTGTCGAAAACCCAGTTTCCACTGATCTTGAACAAACGGCAGAAAAGGCAGAGCTTATGAAATGATTTCCTTTCTCGCAATTATAACCATTCCTATCACAATAACTCTTAATGTGATATAAATAGTATATCGATGCCGCGTTAGTGGTACTTTCCGATCCTTGAGTTCTCTCCTTTGTAGTTACAACAAACAAATCATATAATGTTAGTATAAAATTAAATAAGTTTCTTCCATTCCATTCTGTGCTCCCACACCCTCACACTCGTCTTCACGGTTTATTTTTCGTGAAAATTGTACTTGGTACCCCTCTTGGCGTGTGCTCCCCACCTGTTTCTGCTTTGACATGGCTCGTTTGCTGAACGAGCAACAATCTTCCCTTCCACTTCTTGTTTAACGTTGTTGAGCTTTTAACTTTTCTTTGCTATAAAAAAGTCATCGAGAGTGCTGTTGTACGAGGGGTACTATTTATATTTCGGGAAGTGGCAACACTAATGTCAATTGCTAAAATCTGGCAACACCATAATAAAGTTTGACATTTTTTAGCATAAACGTACTCACAACGTGTTGATGTACAAGTACTATTTTTTGTTTAGAGTGAGTTAAGAAAATCAATTTGGCCAAAAAACGGTAATTTCAAGAGAAGGCTTTCGTTGGATTATTTTTCACAACTTTCGACGTGGTTTATCTCAAGAAGAATGTGTCGATGAACTCAGTTCTTCGTATGGCGATAAAGCACCATCAAAAACCACAGTATATCGCTGGTATAGTGAATTCAATCGTGGTCGTAGTTCGGTCGCCAACGAGCTCCGTGAAGGTCGTCCAAAATCGGTTGTTGTGCCACAAAACATCGATGCAATGCGTGAACTGATAATGTAAGATCGTCATGTGACATATCATGAGATACAGGACATCTTGGCCATTACTTCCACTTCCACATATTCAATATTGCATGAACATTTGGCTTTAAAAAAGATTTCTTCGCGTTGGATCCCACATAATTTGACAATCGCTCAAAAAAAGGCTCGTGTCAATTGGTGTAAGGAAATGACTAAAAAGTTCGACCGTGGTGCTTCAAAAGACGTGTATAAAATCGTGACAGGTCACGAACCATGGATATATGCGTATGAGCCGGAAACAAAAGAACAATCGACCGTGTGGGTATTCCAATAGGAGCTAAATCCAACATAAGTTGTTCGTGGAAGAAGCACAGCGAAGCAAATGCTCGCCTGTTTCTTCGGCCGAATAGGTCATGTGGCCACTCTTCCACTTGAGCAACGTAGGACGGTCAATTCTGAGTGGTACACGACCATTTGTTTGCAGGAAGTCTTCGGAGAAATTCGTAAAGCCAATCGCCAAAGACGAATCATTCTCCATTATGACAGTGCGAGCTCTCACTCACAGTGCGAGCTCTCACTCACAGTGCGAGCTCTCGCAGCACAAACACAAAAACTCTTTTTTTAGAAATTGCGATCTGTCAAACGTCAGCTGTTAAACTTTCACCCAAATTCATCGATTAGTTTATTTGTTGTAGTCATTTGAAGTGCGCAACTTTTGTGTTTCTTGAAAAATGGAAAAAAGCGAATTGCGTGCAGTACAACACAATTATTTGAACACTATTATTTGAAAGGGAAAACGGCGAAGAGACAAAAGAAAAGCTCGATAAACATTACGGCGAGTCTGCTCCGTCAGATTACATGGTAAAATATTGGATTGCTGAATTTAAACGCGGTCGAACAAGCACTGCAGCAATACCATCAACAGGAAGGCCAAAAGAGGTGGTTTTCCTACTTAGGTAGCTTCAATATCAATCCGCCCTCGTACATCGATGAAAACGAGCAATCACAAAGCTACCGTTAATCTTCCATTTAAGATAGTTCCTGCACAGATGATCGGAGAAAATTAAATACATGATATACACGAATAGACTAAACATCAAATTAGTTGCAGAAAAAGCTACAAAACACTTGACTGAGAACCTCGGTGAAACTTTTTCTAGCTTAGAATCCTCGTCAATCGCCATTAAAGTATCATTTTGATACAACAGTTAATTGGATCGCATATCTCAAATGAAGAAAATAAATAGAATAAACCAAAAGTCGATAGAGGCAGGACGTTGTTTGTATAAATCCAACGGATTATTAACATGGACACAGATATTTTTGAACGAATGCTAACCAGCAATTCAGGATCTGGTGCCTTAGTCAGACCATAACAATGACAGAATAATCATGACTCGATTAAGCCCAACATATAAAAAATAGATGACAATTGTAGACACACTAAAGTCATACAACTAAAATTATTCAACTGTTTACACACAAAATAAAATGAATAAAAATGTGGCCTCTATGATAAATTCACTGGTAACAAAAGAAAATTCCTCCATTTATTCTTGTAATTAAATTTTAACTTATTCACCTTAGACTCGTAACTTGTCGCACTTGTAAGGATGTTTTCCTTGCTGTAGAAGCACAGATAAATTCTGACCCATCCTACCTTAGCATGCTCACGAGTTGTTAATTGTGTGTAACAGAATTATGAGCGCAAACGATGCCAAAATTTTAAGCCAGTCGAAAAGCAGAGTCCACAACAAAGTGATAAAATACTATGAAGCAAAACAAAATGGCGGACAGAATATTAAAAGAGCAAATAAATTGGAGGAACACGTAAAACGGTTCGCACGAGTGCATAATTCATATTAAGCAGGCATGATACGCTTGCCAGGCCAAATGCAACACAGGCATTAAGGCCTCAGCCTCCCTCTCTCTCTCTCTCTCTCACTGTCTCTTGAACACACACACAAACACAGAGGCCCGAGCAAGTTTCAGGTGGGTAGCAATATTCTTTATGCAACTAAAAGTACAACAACAACAGCAGCAAGAATGGCGCTTCTTCAATTACCTGCGCTACGCAAACGGCAAAAAGGATGCAGTTTATAGAAAGTTGGAAGGCGAAATGCAGGTTACTTGTCAACATAAAAAGGAGAAAGAAAAATAAGAAAAATAATGCAAAAAACGGAGACAGCAACAACCGCGTGTATTTTTCCTATCCTTCTCGCTTAAGCGGTACTTAAGTGAGCGTAGCATCCTTACAATCACTTTAATAGTTTGTAGTTGGCTTCTTGCTCCACTAGTCCTTGTCAACATCGTTATCTTTGTTGTTTTTGTTGTTGTTGTTGGTGTTTGGTGGTAGAGTATGAAGAGTGCAGAGCTTTGGTTTCGGTGTGAAGGACCACTTGCAGTTTGTTTAGAATCCAAATCTAAGACCTTCGCTATTTTGTTTAGGAAATCATAATAAAATGGTGCCAAAGTGGAAGTGTTTTCAACCCATTTGAAATTAACACTATATTGTGGACCATTTAACTGCAAATGGACTTAATTTAAAATTCGTCAGCAACCTTAAAAGCATATCATCATATAAAAATGTCCATAACAGTTTCTAGGAATATTTTCTTCATATCAAATGTGTTCCTTGATGTGGCTATTGGATTATTATAAAGGTATTTTACCGCGATCCTGAATTACACCTGTATATATTCCAACCACGGTAGGCTCTTTATGGTGGAATTTCGCAGATTTCATTATCCAAATTTTATATGAAGCCATTACGAAGTCTTCTACTTAGATTATTATATGTGATCCTATAAGAAATGTGCTTCTTTAATCCATTCCATTACCTATCTTTGGTAGCGTTTGTGAAATAACTCCCTCTGACATATAATTTCTTCGGTTTCTTCTGGCTATCATTATTATTATTTATCTGTTTCTCTAACACTTCGGCTGTTTGCCTTCAAGATAGTCCGCAGAATGCTTCAGGGAACAATATATGAGTAATTTATTCGCCTTCAGCTAAGCAGTAGCAGATCTGTACTTGCCTTCATGTCGCTACTGTTCTGGTGTTTGTTCAACTAGTAGTATTTCGTCCCATAATAATCTTACAATTGACGAAATTTACGACTAGTCTTCAACCAATACCCATTAATTTCATAACCTTAATAGCCATTTGCCTGTCCGAAGCAGTATTATACCCAGATTTTATTAACAATCTGCATAGATATATACCAGCGTATTCCCCAGAGGCATATGTTTCTGCTAGGGAGATGGTAAGGGACTTCCCCAAGGCGAGAGTTTTATAGAACTGTGGGCCATATCACTCCATCAATTTCCCCATTCATCAGGCAGCAGAAGGAGTTCTCTCTCCAAATTTATAGGTCAAAGGTGGTGAGCTTAAAGCTATCATAGTCCTGGGTTTGATACTTTTAAAATAGAGTCATTTAGAAAGTTACTAAAAGTGTTCATCCGGGCCAGGAATCATCCGATACTGATAATAACATCGCATATTCTTAAGGCATTGAGAATTTGAAGTAGGAGAATGATTACTGGTATCCCAAAGCATCGGTTGGACACATTTGGCTTGCTCCGATGGTCCCCACGCAGGTTCTTGTTGAAGTGGCATATAGTCGTTCTGATTTTAAGCCACCAGGTGAGAGCATTATGGGTGACAATCGATCTGACAGTGGTCAGTTTTCAGTAGATCCTTTGTAATTTGGGCGCAGGTTTCGCCTTTCCTTGCTAAAATGCGTATGTTTTAAAATATTTTTAGAAGACCAAATTAAATGTCTGTTATTTTTTGATTAAAATGTCTGCGATATTTCCTCGAAATAAATAATACTTCTCTGAGACATAAGTAAATGTACTCAGATTTTCCTTGATCAATATTATTTATGCCGTGAACAAAAATATGTTGCCCATTTTCTAACCAATAAAAACTGTCCATCGTGGAAGTGGGTGCAATTGATTTTCGGATACATTGACACACAACTGACTTTTGTAGAATTGAAGAAATTGTGAATTCATTTAACGAATAATGAAGAATTTCTTTTCTATTTACGCAGAGATTTATGTTGTCCATATAAAAGCATTATTAACCCATTCTGATAAATTACTAATATTGGTTTACTCCTAAACTACAATAAGAAAATACTGTTTCTTAAATTGTCGTTCCTACCACACAGCTTCACTTTAAAATATATGCACACTCATATATTAAATGCCAAAAAGTATGCTTTGATTAGCGGCAGTATTCAAGTTTTGCTCCTTTGAATTTTGTACTAAGTCGCTGGCTTTGTTGCTCGTACTCGTAGTTAAACCTGCTGGAATTACTCCAAAGACATTTCTTTGCCAATATTTAACATTTTCCGGCATGCTCTGAATACCATTTTTGTTTATTTAAATGATTCAGCACAACATTTTTGCCGGAGCACTATCCATGTGTTATTTTCTGGGGATTTCAAACTACTCATATACCAGCAAGAATTCGGAGCAAATTTGCGGCCAAGAGGGGAGCTAAGAATCGCTTCAAAGCGGTGAACTATTTCGGCATGTTTTGCGCTTTTATGTGCTTGCAATGTTTAAAATACTCTCTTTCATAAATTTTTGAGGCTATGCTTTGCATGTTGGGAAGGTGAACTTTGTGGCAAGCATTTAAAAGATTTTTACTACGAGTATCTTCCTTTTTGAAACAACTGCAAGCAGCGCAGAAATACCATAAAAAGTGGCCCAGTTTGATAAAAAAAGGAGTGTTTTTATCTCGAACAATGTTTGCTCGGTTACACGCTCAGTTTCAGGTGCACGCATGTTCATTTCCTCCACCAATGCAATTTTTAGATATAATTTCTGCTTCATTAACAGAGCGCAGTGGCAAATGAACTGTCAACATTTACCAAGTGCGCGCGTAGCTTGTAATGAATTTTCAGCGCTCCGCCCTGCTGCACTGTGCACCCATCTCCAAGCAGCTGCGCTGCCCCGGTTCTGCCAAGTTTTCACCCAAGACTCATGACTTTGCGGCAGCTCTGCGGCAAGTTTGCTGTTGTGCAGCGAGTCGCTCTGCTTGCCATTGCCATGTGTGCCGGTGGGGTGGTGAGCAGGTGTGCGATTGTCTCTGCACTTTCTTCGCCAGTGTTCTAACGCACATAACTTTCTCGCATGGGAATACCCGGGTTCGGTCGTGTATGCAAAACTTTAAGGTCACCTTGTTCTCCAGTCGACATGTTTTCTTATTTACCACTTGCCAGCGGAAAATTGTGTCAATGCGAAATCTGCTGGAATGCGCATTTGGCGGCCGCAGGTGCATTGCTGTGGCATTTTATGGCTTGGCTGGAACGGAATTAGCTAAAACAACCAGCAAACTGGTGTTAAATGTTGATGTTTTCGAAAGGGAAAGTGAAGGTTGCGCATAAAGTTGAGCAATATTTTCTTTTAAATTTTTAAACGTAAAGGGGCGACAGCTGGAGCAGGAGCGGGAAATCAGGGGAGTACAAAATTCTATGCGAGTACATTTTCAAATAATTTGAATTAAAAATAAACTATATTGAAGATGCTGATTAGAAGAAGTGAATGGAACATGAATCATGTGAATGGATTAGAGGAATGCCTGAAAAAATCAAGAAAAAATCTCCATAGTCTTGGGTCGCTCACACTTCAGGTTTCTTCACACACATTTGTATCGCTTCAATTGCAAGATTTTTAGTTAGTTCTATCTGAGTCTGCTAATCGCAGGACATTCTCAGAAGATCTGTTCATAATCACTTTTGAATCCTTCAGGAATTTTTATCAAACAAGTCTTTCATTTCTCGAGGTCTTATAGACTTGTTTAGATGAAGGACTTGCATTCCAACTGCCCAAATGAATCTCTTTGTCATGAGACTAAGATTTGACCATGACCAGGTACTATCATCCATCCAATTGAAGAATCTGTTCAGTTAGAAGCTTTTGGAAGCTTCTGGAGTTTAGACAAATGACACTATTTTGTCTCGAATTTCACAAATTGTTTAGATGGATAATTATCACTTAGTCATCAGTTCATCACTCACAGAGATTGAGACATGGCTCTAAGTATATCTTTATCGGCTCTAAGTATGTCTTTATGGAAAGACAACTAGCATTGTATAGAAAAAAGAAGTAACATTTATTTGAACTTCGTTTTATGGGCTCATGTCTTGTTACGAGTGGGATCGCTTTCTCTCTCTTCATACTTCGGAATTGACAAGTCTGAAGCCAATCTTTACAGTTGAATGTATGTTGACAAAATCTTGGGATGTTTCCTCAATGTGATTAGTCAAAGTGATGCAGAACACTGGAAATTATAATGACGCGAAGTGATTTTTCAAAAAACTATTTCAATAAAATACTGAAAGCGAGTGTTTTAATTGGGCACCAAGGCTACTTTATGGAGAGCGGCTGGGCCACTTGTTAAGTTTGATCTGCTGCTCCGAGACAGTGGTTTATGTTCTCTGAAGTTCTACAACAATCACATATCTCACTATACAGCGTTGCTTTACATGAGACGCCATCGTCCTGCAGTTGGTTGCTTTTATTGACGCCAATAATTCTCTTATTGACACACTCTAAACTTCAACTGCAGTTAGTTAAGCAGACTTTTTGATAACTCTATTAATTTGCATTAGATATCTTAAAAACACAGTTTAAACAAATTGTATGCTCTCTGATGCTCTTATTGTCTACGAAAAGACTTCATCGAATGAAATGGCAATCAATTGTCCTGCCAATTCTCAAACATAGAAGGATAATTGAGTGACAAGCTATTTCAGCTTCCAACCAGAAAAGAGCTTGAAGTGCCAATTTTCAACTGACTGATAGCACAATTCATTGGATAAAATTTAAAGGAATTTCACAGCACACACACAACACAAACAATGGAGCAATGAGCGTCGTGTATCCTGTCAAAATATGCTGCAGAGACACAAGCAAAAATATCTAAGCACATTAGATATAAACAATGTGGTTGCTGCTGATATGCTCCACCAGAGGTTTGTGTCAGTGCTCTGTAATAGTTGAGCAGTTACGGTAGAATCAGAGTGCGGTCTCTGTATGAATTTGTGAGTGCCTTGACATGTTCGTACTTTAAATGCTCTCAAGTGTAAGGGTTGGACATAGATAGTTGTACGGGGGCTATAACTGCATTAGCAGTACGCACCACTATGACTTGTGTAAGCGTCCAGCTGGCTGTGCTCCCAATTTGCGTATACTTAAGTCCCTGATAATTCTTAGCATATTGCGTTAAATACGCATTTCCAATATCTGCCACAATTTGTCTGCATGCTCCGTTTGATTATCATCCTTCGCATCTACCATAATTATATTTGAGCTAAGTCTCTGTCTCGTCGGCTCTTTACAAGATAACTTTGTGATTGTAATCAACGCAAGGATTAACAATGGCTGGCTTTGATATGCGGCATTCGATGACAATGATTGTCCTTTTCGGTCCTTTAATATGAGTAGTGTAGGCATGTGCAAATATATATATATATATATACTCATGGTGGTGGCTTTGTGTATCCTTATAGGAGTTAGTGCGTCGTTTTAGACTTATTACTGCTGCGCAAACAGTACGCCAGACGGTAGCTCATGTGCTGGAGTTTTAATTTAATTTGGCAGCTGCAATGCACGGTCCTACACACCGAACCGACAACGAGGCGTATGAGCGACGCACACATCCCTGCACACTCGCATATGATAAGCGACAATGCGCGCTATCTAAATTGCTTTTGCTCAGAGCTTAAATTTAAACATTTCATGCGCACAGCTTCAACCACAGTCAACATTCCACCACACGTCAACACACACACACCAACACACACATGGACACATTCGCTTGCACAAGTTGACTTGCGTTTTGTGTGCTGTGTGTAAACACTGCTTACTTCATTCAAGAAAGAAAATTGAATTTTAATACACAAAGGAGTTCGCCTACAACTACAACTACCGTGGCACCACAGAAACACACGTACACACAATTGCACTGGCATGCAAAGACATATTCACGTGCATAGCTATTCATACCGACGTAGAAGTGCAATGCACATCTAGCCGCAAACCAGCGCCCAACAACACAATAGCAAACTTGCACATGTTTAGTTGGTTTGCCAAAAGGACTATGGGCGCTATTGCAGCCGCCTTCTCTTTGGAAAGGTAGAACTTTTATGAAAATGCAACGCATACTTCCTGGCACAGTCACACATCTATGTACACTCCAATGCAAAGTAAACACACATCGCAACACGTGCTAAAATTAAGACACTCGCATACACAAACGCATCCTTCTGGCCAACTGCACCATGAATGATTGCTGCCACCTGTGTGTGCGTGTGTAAGTGTTCCTTGCCGATGAATGCCTGTGGAACTTGTTTATCCTGTTATCGCTTTTTGATCGTTATGCTTACAGTATAATTTCTATCTGTTTACATTGTTGGCCATAAAAATTGCTTTCAATGAGGTTCGTGCGTTTTTCTCTTTTTATTTTTTCTGAATACTTTGTGAATTGTCAGTGATGCCACCAATTGCAGATATTGGAAATATTCTCATATATATTCATATATATTTTTATATATGAATATATATGAGGACCCTTCCGCACCAACTTAGTATTTAATGTTCATTATTTATAGTCTTAACAGTAACAATAATAATTTGTTTAACTATAATTCCCAAGTTCATTATAAATTCGACTGCTCGGCACGGGGTCTTAAAGCAAATTGTAATAATTAATTCACGAAAATTGCAATATTTAATTGACGCTTATATCGGTTGTCTGTTTTTCTTTTGTCGTCGTTGCCATCGTCGCCATTGTTGTTCTCATATTTACTTTGAGCTGGAGTATTTGTCACTACTTTTGTGTTGTTCCTACTCTTCTTACTATCTGTTCCCAATCCCACATAAACTCGTATTTGTTGGATGTCTTCTGAAGTTAATTGAATATTCGTCGGTCGAAACATGGTTATAAACCCAAACACTCTAAATCTGTGTAACAAAATGGACGTTCGTATATACTAATATACGAAAGCATCCTTAAACTAGGCTTATTCAATGTGCTGCGGTTTGCTCAGGAGGTTTTATCTAAACTATGTTACAGACTCGTATCACTTGTCGCCTACTTTTAGGCACTGTATTAATCTGTGGGACTTCAGGCACGTTCACTTCGGTTTATAGAATCATAAAAATATATATAATATACATTTATTTCAACGAAACCAGCGCCTTTGCGATTCTGACTCCAACCGAATCTTGCATCACAATACTGAACAATGCTCTAACTACCAAGAGATGAATACTCTAACTAGGAAATTTGTTTAGACCGAAGGTTTGAAGTTTAGAACTGCCTCAAGACTGGAATTATGCACCTTGTGATGGCTTCCTTGATGTCATTTGAAACTAGCAGTAGCTTACAGGGTGATGAAGAAATGCTTGTCCAATCTTTCTGGCATTCTGATAAATCTTTCAAATTTGTCCTGTAGATTTATCAAAGGTGTCCTGTAAATGAATATCTTAGTTTAACATTTTGTTCTGAGGAAAATCACAATTTTTCTTTATCAATCTTGCTATTTCCTTCCTTCCTTTTTCTTATTTCCTTCTCTTTGTGTTCTTGATTTAGTTACTCCTCTGTTGTTATCTGCATCAGGATTCGGACGCCTTGGAAGCTCGTCCTGTTTCCTTTTATTGAATTGTGGTAATTGTATTATTTTAATAATAAATGTTTTTATTATTATAATTGAAGTAAATAAATATAATAGTTTTTTATAAAATTCATTTATTTTATTTTATATATTATTTATATATAAAAAATATTGTAGGCTAAATTAAATGAGAAATTTGTACAACTAACAAAAGGAACCTTCTCCCAAAAATCACTTAAATTTGTATTTTAAAGATTCTTAATTTTGAAGAGATCCTTTAATGCGTACGTATTTCGCTGCAATTCTGGCCCGGGTCTGTTTATGCAACTCCGTCAGATTCAAACACATCGAGCACCTGTGCGAAACACGCCAGTGTGGCAGCATTTGAGCAGCTCATCATCCATCTTTCATGGGTATTCACCGCACATAAGCGCCAACGTGTCTCTCAGATTATGACGTGTAACACTTTTCTACCGCCGCAGGATTCACTCATTCACTCAAACTGTCAATGCGTGTGAGTGAGTGTATGTGTGCGGGTGTGTTTGCACTTGCCTGTTTATAATTGCATTTTGCTTTTGCAGATTTTGCTCCCCTCGGCTCCTTTCGCAGTTGCTGCAGTTTCATTTAAACTGTTTCACTACGGTTTTGGGCGAGCAGTTTGGGTGACTACGTTTTGTGTCTTTGTTAACAGTTTTATGGTTTAATGAGAATTTTAATTATGAAAGGTACACACTCACACACACACGCGCAGCCACAGGTGCGGTGTGAGCCCACGCTCCGTTCGTTCTGATGTGGCACTGAACCTATTTCATTTCATTATAACCAAGGAAGAAAGAAATAAAGTTTTATGCGCAGAGCCAGCACAAAATACCAGGGAAACTCCCAACGGCATAAGCGATGGCGAAGTTCTGCAGGAATTCAAACTGAATTCAATGATATTGAGTGGACAATTATTTCAATCTCTCGCTGTGGAGAAATTTCTTCTAATGCAATTGCTTTAAGAAATGCTTCGCTGCGCTGACGCATCTTAAATTAAATTTCTATGCAACTTTCACTTGAACGCTCGCCTACACATCGAAGTAAATGTACAAAATTTGCACAAACGAGTCGTTTTTCGTCCTCTTCAAGTCCCCCTCTGCCTCTCCTGCGGAGTTTGTTTTTTGTGCTGCAGCAGAACGGCAAAAATGATAACAGAACTCACAGTGGAACCCTTTTCGTCGTTGTCTTTGCCAAAAAGGTCGACTCAGTGAGGCATAACAAATGCACAAATGGCCAATTCGTAGCAGCGTCTCTAACTAAAACAGAAGGAGTAGAAAGTGCCTAGATTTGTGTGTGTGCATAAGTGTGTACTGGAATGGTGAGTGTGTGTGTGTGTGTGTGTGCACACACACGCTAACGAACCATAAATAAAATCAACAAAATACAAAAACGAAAACTTTAAAGTGCAATAAAAACATACAAAATGCGAACTGATTGCAAGAGAGCAAAGTCTATGCAAACTTGCGAGTGTGTGCGTGTGTGTGTGTGTATGAGTGCGTCTGTGTATCCAACCAGAAACGAAACGGAAACGCTGTACTTAGCCGAAGCGCAGTTGAGGAAATGCACTGCTAAGCATACCAATACACTGAGAAAAACTATTTAAGCAAAGTGCTTGCTTTAGTTATAAAACAATTGTACTCGAATACAGTTAGTTATAAAACAATTGTATACGAGTATGAAACTTAGTTGCAGCAAAATTTTGCAACACTGAAAGTATTGAAACAGGACAAAAGCTTAAAACAGGCCAATAGGGAAATAATATTGTGAAATCGTGGCTTAAATTTTCCCAATTCGTATGTAATTGTCACAGATCTTTTTGATGGAGCTGCTCACATCTCCTTTGTATTTTTGTACAGTGAAGCGGCCATAGTAATTTTCTAACACTTGAGGTGTTTTACGGCACTTTACAGTGATCTAAGTGGATATATACATTTTTTTCTATTCTGGTTTAATTTTTTAATTCTAAAGTTATACTACAGATGCATTTAGTCGAGCATGCTACTTGTTTCTGGTCTGGCTTAAGAAAGTCTTTCATATTTGTTTAGAGGAAAATTTTCAATTAAGAATGCTTCCTTTAGTAAGACGTAAAAGGAGTACAGTTGTGGGGAATCAGGTAGACTTCCCTTAGGCTTACTATAGGATAATTTTTTATTGAACAAAGTTTTTCTGTCTGACGCCAGTGGTCCTAATGAGAAATCTCTTTACTTACTGGTAGCAAGAATTAAAAACAGTACGATGAGTATATTGTATTAGTATAGTTAGGAAGACTCCTGTTCATTCAATATAATAGAAACTAGCACCGCTGCTCTATAAGTCTTTCTTTGTTAGCCATTTTAATGTCATGTTATGCTTTCGGTATCAAATCGCCTCACCGTAGATCCAAATTTAAATATTAAAAGTGCATATATCAAATGTTTTAGACAATTTTGAAATAATTTAAGTGTGACTTCCACTGACCAGGAGACCGGTATTGCAGGATATTTATCATTCGCCTGAAGATCTGATTCAACAAATAACAAACCCTGTGGAACAAATTAGATTTAGAATTCCGAATACATATATCTCAGGTATACTCATAAACTCAAATGATGGTGATTGATATAATCATTTAACAATTCCCCCTCCCGAATCTACCTCCCTAATGAAAGGTCTAAACTGTTTCCCTTACTATTCTAATGCTATATGTGAAGTTCTTTGAATCTAATAGCGTTTATAGTAATAAGTAAATCCTTTCATGCCTTTAATTGTTCAGCTGTCTCTTACACTGACCATTGATTTAGGAAATTTCTTACGACTTACCCGGAGATTGTGGCCAGAACTGCACGTTTGTGAACAAGTGGCTTCAACAGGAAAATTCCCTGTGCCATACAAATAGTGTAATAATGGCTCCATTGCTACTGAAGTTCCCAGGCCATTTCATTCCCCATTTTGGCGATAGAATCTGATGATTTAACAGCTATACCAGATTTCACTACAGAAACGCCGTTAACGTTATTAATATCTATGTTAATTTTGCAACTGTTGACACCGTAGTTTTATTTATTTATTTAAGGGTGTCACCGTGACCTGAAAGATATATTATGATGCCCCCATTTATTTGAATGTTGATACTGTAATGAATACAAAATATATGTAACCGAACAGACGCTGGTAAGCTCATCATTAGTAGGAGTTTCCATAACATTTGCTGTAGCATCAAAGTTATATAACACCACCAACTTATTCTACAAGAAAGTTTATATGATTAGGGAATTTTTCCGATGTATTCCATCGATTTTGAGTGCTTAAATAATGTTATTGTCATGGATTCTCAAAGTAATAATTTTAGTTATTCACATTTATCAACCGGATTTAGTTAAGTACGAAATTTGCATAAGATCATAATAGAAGTATAATAAAACATGCCTCTGTGTACCAGTTTGTAGTTCAATCTGTCCTACACTCCATCATTACATCTGTGTCCTGTTTAACTATGAATCTCTTTTATTTAAATATTTTAGACACGATCAATAGATGCCTCCTTAAGCGAACAGCGGTGTTTGGTAGTGCGAATTTACCTTCTACTAAGAAACTTTTTATAGTAATTCGCCAAAGTAGAGGCTTTTTGTAATATTTAAATCATTTGGTTAATTAGAAAAGTGGGTTAGTGTGAAGAAAATTATGGTTTAGAATCCATATTAACTATTTGAATCAATTTTATATACAAGCCCTAGGGAAGATTTCTGCATCCTAAGTACACCGGATCAACATAATTTAATCATTTCGCTCCACTTTAAATGAGCATTTAACTAGCTCAATATACTCATATATTTCTTTTTGATGTTACCCCTTCTCAAGTTGATCCTCAGCATAGAATGGCTCGACAGGTTAAGGAAAAGGCTAAGATGTTATGGTATTTTCTTGGAAAGTACTGATAAAAATATGCCTCATTACTATGCTGGTACTGTAATCCAACCTAAAGGCATACAATTCAGTAAATTTCAGAAATATTTCCAATATCCTGCAAAAGAACTTCAAAATCCGCGATGAAACTGATTTGAAACTTTCAATTTATTTCTGTAAAATACGAAGTAATATTGCAGTATAGTATAATACGTGTTAGTAAAGGATTCTGATTATTTTATGACATTTCGTCCCTGACCCTCATTTGTCATTAGGTCTGTCATTGTACCATTTAATCCAATTATATAATTTTGGGCTCTCCATAACTTTTTACATTGACTCAAAATTCCAACAGTTACAGTCCTACGAAAAAAGTAAACGATCTGACCAATTCTCACTGGGTCATAGTTGATAGTCAATGCGTCCAGCCGCGGATATAATTTTTTTTCTTGTTCCAATATGTGTAGTTTGCCAGAGTCGATAAACAGGACAGGAGAAAGGGGAAACATTTTTCTGGGGTATTTTTACGTACTGAATGTGAAATATGACAAATTCGAAAGAATGAGGTCTTAATTACATGGAATGTCATTTAAACCAGAACTTGAGCTGCAATATTATAACTAAAACTGTGTTTAACGTTCATCTTAATAACAAACATTGTATCCTTCCAACTTTAATTAAGTTTGTCGGGAACTTATGGTTCTAAGTAACTGAACTGCTGCGAAATTATGAACTCGATGAAATTCACTCTATTTTTTATTTCGTCCATCTCTTCGCTGAAAGCAGCTGAGGCAAATCAATATCAAAAAATATTCGCAGAAATATCCAAGAATGTGGTTTAAGGACAATATAGTTTGTTAATAGTGGCTTTGAACTGGAAGGAACAAGGAGATTGCCACACAGACAGTTTGTTAGATACACAATATAATCGGGACAGCGTGAAATACACAAATATTGCATCAGTTTCCTTATGAAGCACTTGTCCCCTTATTGAAAGAGACGATCTCAAGATCAATGGTAAGTTGTGCCACAGTGAAACAAATTGCCACATTGAAAGAACGCATGCCAAGAGGTTTTCTCCTCACTTTTGTATAATACGTGAAACCAATAAAAGGAGAACGTTCACTTTCCTGTTGACTGAATCCCTTCGCTTTGTTGGAAACCATACAAAAATTAATCAAATTGGCTCGAAGGTACGAGTGAGTTTACTGACATGATTTTTCTATGTGTATCTAAACATATCCTGACAAAATGATTTAGTGGAATCTGGAGCGCGCGTGTAGCAGCTCCGATCGCTGCCTTTGAATTTTGTATTTTCATTGCATTATTTGAAACAACTTATTCTGAAAATAAGTGGAAATTTGTGGTAAGTGATTCCAGCTCAGAGTTGCAATGCACGCCACGTATGTACCTCCCCGAAGTATAACTCTCTTTCGCACACATACCCATATGTGAGAAATCAGAAGCAGCAAAGTGTGTACGTCTCGGCAGCAGTATGCGAAGGCTAATGTGCCACAGATGAGCTCTGCTGCATGAAAGAATCAAAACAGAAGTGCAACGCATGAATGCGGTAAAAGGAAACTAATAATGCAAAAATTTGAAACAAGGATACGGCTACTTTTGGTAAAGGCAACAAAATTGAAATTCCGATTTGCGTACAGTTTCAGATTTGACACTGATGCAACACCAGCATCAGCAGTTGCGTAAATATAGTGTAGCTATATGAAATATAAAGCCTCTGCCTCGCTCCCGGCACAGAGCATTAATTGCACTTTTGTTCTGCGAAAATGAAATTCAAACTTTTCATATTCCATGAAGGATAATTCAATTCGAAGCACAACGTTACGACAATGTTCATTCGATTAATGTCAACAAGGGCCGTTATAATGTCCAGCAGATTCTCCGTCCCTCCATCCGTCCGTCCATCTATTCATACCTACGGTCACTCTGCTGCCCGGTACACAACGTCCATCGCAGTAAATGCCAGTTTTATATTCTGTGACACTTAAACACATGCCACACTGCTTTATGCTTAATTGAGTATTATCCTTGTTGCAGTGCCCCTGCTCTGTGCTGCTGTACGCAGCGTGCGAGTGTGCGTCTGCCTGTGTGCATGTATGTTAATGCAAGCGCATGTTGGTGTGTGGGCGTGTTTGTACGGTCAGTAAATTTAATTAACTTCTCATAAGGTTGCATGCGACATTAAAAGCGAGTAAATGAATCTTCTACTGCATAGAATGGCACAGGGATTACATGTGTGGCTGCATGAAGATGTCCTTTGAGATGTTGTGCAAACAAGCTGCACAGGATTACTTAATGGCAAAAGACAAAGGCAAACAGGCAGGCAACCGGAAAAGAAAATGGAGAAAGAAACAAAAACTAAAGGAAAAAATGGACAATAAATGAGAAAAAAACAACTGCAATTTTAATGGCATATGTTCTGCAGACCAAAGCCCACATTTTCCTTCGCAGACAGCATATGAAATTTAAAAATAGCTTTCCCCTCTCAGATTAATGTTGCGCCATCACATGAAAAACACATTTAGACTGCAAGGCATATTCATGGTTTCGTCCTTTTTGTGGGTGGAGGGGGTTTTGTTCGGAAATGCACATTTATTCGTATTATTTTTACTAAAATTTCTGCGATTGCTGCACAGCTTATAAAAATTCATAGCAGTCACGTAGCGCACATTCGCCAGTCTCGACAGCACAATTCATAAAATAAATATGCAGCGGTCTTAAACAAAAACAGAAGGCTTCACCATATGCATAATATGCAGATGCGCAGAGGGATGCCACGCCATGCCTCACTATGGGTAGATTAGGACCCGTTGTGTCTCAAAAAATTCCAAACTAGCAAATTCCAAATTTCATATGACGTACACTGATGAAAGTTTCAGCCAACATGCGAGTGCGACAGCTGACAAGGATTTGGCAGGTGGGCGTAGCAACAACTACGAGTACAAATATGATTATCATATCATATACGAGTATACTATACGAGTGGGATAATACGTTTAGTGTTCTTGAGGTATCCGAATTGAAAACAATTTCAAACTGTGAACTTAAAATGCACCACAACATTACATAACAGCACCGTCGCAAATTGTGCAGATGGACCGTTGAGACCAGTTATGATTTGAAAGCAGTACAAATAAAAACTGTTTGGAAATAAAATGAAACTTGTGGAAATCCTGTAATAAATGCAATATTGTATTTCTGAAATGATTTATGTCAAAGCGAAATTATAAAACAGAAGTTCAGTTAAATGAACTATTAGCTTGAGCAGATTTTCATAACACTCCTCAAACCTGAGTCATATGAAACTTGTTTCACAGAATATGAATAATTCGACTTCTTTAATGAACTTTAATGATAAGAAGTCCCAATCGTTTAATCAAAAGTGACAAAGGATCAAATTGTCTGGGGGTTTGAGAGGAGGGCCTCTAAACATAGCTTTAGATTAGAATATTGGAAAAATGTCATTATAAAAATTATAATAGTAAAATTTTAATTAAAAATGAGTATATTTCTGGTACAATTGTTGCATTGTTATACCAAGAAATGTGTTGCCAAAAATACACCAAACCGAACGACGAAATGGAAATTACCCAATTTTGATATTGTAGTTAATGAGATTCTAAGTGGCGATCCTCATAGTATCACAAAGAGCACAGCCATACAGTTCTTTTACTCTGCCGCATGGCAAACTATTCTGGTGCATCTCAGACCATGCTTATCACACTGATTCAGCACTGAACTACTTAGCACACGAGAAAGTTCTTAAGACAAATTAAAACTAACTGAACTTGAGTGCTTTATTCCAAAGCATCTCAAATAATTTGTATATACATGTATGCAGGATCTCTTCTGCAACGTTTATGTCTGGTAACTGCCCACTGTGCGCCTGCGCAACGCATCGCATCTCAGCACAGTATACCACACCACGGCTCACACAACACGGGGAGTACGGAAGGACACACACATTGCTACCAGCACGCGCTACCTTACCACGTGCGGCTGTCACTGCTGCATGAGCCACAGCATAAATGTCTGATGCATGCAATCAAAGTCAAGCAGCAATAACTGTCGGTATAAGTCATTTTTCAACCGTTGCCAGAAATACGCTTTTAATATGCCAGTTAACATTGCGGTTAGCCAATGACGCATAGCCTGCGGTCGAGTTGTACGTTGCCACTGCCGGCTTCGCTCGATGCCATGCTGCCTCGCTGTGCCGCCACACTGGCACGCTGTCCACACTGCATTTGCGCTCGCAGCATTTAACGAAGTCAACATGCGATGATGTGTCTGCGGTATGTGTGCAGCTGGGCAGCCGAGCAACTGTGCCACTGATTCTTGCCTTTTCCGGCTGCTGCAGCTGCTGCTGGTGCTGCTGGTGCTGCTTGGGCTGCTTGGGCTGGTTGGGCTGATGCTGTTGGTGCTGCTGCTGATGCTGGTGGAGTTCACTGTTAGCAAAAGCCATTTAAAAATTACGTGCTTGGATTTTTTTAATGTGCGCCGCACGCTCACACGCTAACGTACGCGACCTTACATACTCACTTTATGCCGTGTTATTGAGCGTTCCGTGTACGTGGCCAACGTGGACGTATGATGAACATTTTTCTTTTAACTGTAACTGACGCGGCACTGCTGGGTGCAGATTGTCACTTTTAGCAATTCGTTACATTTGGCGGGTGGCACGGTCCGTAGTGCGGTGCCATGTTGCTGGATGCGACGTGGTGCGGCGAAGGGGCCTCGAAATTGCAACGTTTGCACGAATTGCTTGGGATATGCCACACTAACGTCCTTTGAGTTGTCGACGTCGCACATAATTTTCACATAAACGAGAGCCTAATATAAAAATTTTCACAAAATCGTGACCAGCACCAGTGATTGGCATGCGAAATTGCACCCAAAGTGCAACATGGCGGACAATTTAAGCAGTGCAGCAAATGCGGCCGTTTTAAAGTCATCCAACTGCGGATTTAACATTTTCTACTTAACATTGAGCTCTCTTATCCTTGCTTATTGCTTCATAATGTTTTGTGTTTTCATTTACTGGCTGCTAACAAATATTTTATTTTTGTACTTACTTGCATTGTCATCCCTGCGGACAATCATTGTGGCAGCATATAATGTAATAGTTTCATTGGTAAATATTGTCGAGAAAAGGACAATGGTGCTGCTGTTGCTGCGTTGCTGCTACTGTAGACTTTTCAGCTGTACACTCAAGCAGCATTTGAGACACAATTTTAGAGGACTTAACAAGGATAAAAAGCAAATATACGTATTTAAGAGTGCTTTCTTCAGGGGATTTATAGTAAATCTAACAGAACAAATTTAAAATAAATTTTTGTGGATTGCAGTTTTTACTATAAGGACTACAAATTAAGTTGGAGTATGTTTAAGCATTCTAAAATAAATACGAATTACTGTGGATTTCTAGTATCCAAGGTATACTTAATTTTTGAGCCAGGAAGGAAGCGTGAGACGACGAATGGTATAGATGTGGGAACAAGATGAAGGGTGTAGCGAAGGGTATATGTGCTAAGTCCTTAATCCAAAGAATGTATGCTGTCTCCTCAATGAAAATATCATATGAGTGCCTGGCTGCTGCTATTTCCCTCAGACCAACAAACGTTATTTGAATAACACTCAATGCAACATTGCTGGAAGGCAGTCTTTTTTGATGACTATCAATGGAACATATCTAGGAGCTGGTGGAGGCATTCTTTTTATATGTGATACCAAGATTTAAAGGACAGGACACAAAAGTGGCTTCCAAAGTGTGTGAACATATTTGTGCTTATGAGCATTCAAGTACAGAGACGTTGCGATCTGGTGTCTTCCTACGCCATACTCTAATAGATTCTGGTGTCGTACTAGTGATAAGAGATGTTTTCAATTCTCATTCAAAACGACGGGATAAATATTAGTTTAATTTGATCGATGAAAATTAGATAGTTCGAAGATTCACCTTGGATGAAACTTATTTTTGCGATGAACATGTGTGATGATAGTTTCTACCATCAGTCTCTTATGGTCCAGACAATTGCAGACAAAGTACAGGATACGTTGAAAAGAAGAGAAGCACAAATTTACGGAAATTTACAGAAACTTAAGAAAGGTATGGAAGATCAAGAGATGGATAGGGTGACTGCCATAGGAACTACCTCAACCACTTTGGGGCAGGCTCCGAGATCTACCGCTATTACTTGCTTCTCTTTACGACAGATGACGCTGCCTACTACATAACTCCATTTATAACTGTAAATCGCATACACTGTTAAAAAAATTGCGTTTGGCACAAACTGTGATCAACTGCAAAGGGTTTTTGCTACTACTCTTTAAAATGTGACTGCCTGCAAATCCGAAATCCGTAGAATGAAATATATAAATAAATGCATAGTCAACCACTGTTCTGAATTCCATGGAACCTTGAATAACGGGAAAAGCGGGGTACTACCATATAAAATATGATTACTGACCTTTCATGTAAAGTAACTTGATTGAAAATTGTTCCTTCGGAGAGTAGATAATATTTGGCCTCGGTGTTTTCATTTTCAAATCGGAATATATTATTCGGGGCAATTGTGATGCTTATTAACGTATCGATATGTGTCATGCTAGGATTCAATATGCCATATACGATGATGATATACGATTATATAGCAACCAAGATTTGAATTGCTTTTAATATTCATTCAAAAGCTCAATAATTTGGATAACAGTTCCAACTACTGTTTCACTAAAAGCATTCATCACCATCGCAATGCGAACTCTGACTAAATGCATTCCAAATGTTTCATTCGTCTTCTCCGAATTTTGTTGTTAGTAACGCCACATGGAAAATTCACTCCATAGATTGCATTCATCACCATCGCAATGCGAACTCTGACTAAATGCATTCCAAATGTTTCATTCGTCTTCTCCGAATTTTGTTGTTAGTAACACCACATGAAAAATTCACTCCATAGATTGAAGCTCTACTGACAAACGACCTCTTTAAGAAATCGTACTCTTCACAGTATTTTTTTGTTGTTCAATTCCATGATTGTTGCACAGTGGTAGAAGTGAACTATGGGTAGGCTGTGAAAGAAAAGCTGAAGTTTTTCTGCAATATAAAGCTGAACATAACCTCATGGAGGAGGATCACAGTTATGTCGAATTCATAATGTCGTATCCAATAGGTGATAATAATATCTTGTGTTGAAAGCACTTTCCCAGTCATTGGACCACTAGTTTGCTTCTTCATAGAAGCAGCATCTATTTATTTCCGCCACCTGCACAGTACCTTGCATAGGTGCTAGATTTAGTTGTTACCTGCCGAATAATTGTACCACCAACAGGTCTACTCTGAGAGTTAAAGAAGCTCTGAGGGAAGATAGGAAATAAGTAGCGTTTCTATGCATGCTAGTAAAGAGAAGCAGCACATACTCGTATTGTGACAGCTTTTCGTGACTCGAATGTGGCGATTTCGCCTAATTTGTAATTAATCTTTTTCACTTTATTGACCTGGGGTAATAGCATTTTTTATGCTAAAAGTGATCGAATATTGTTGACCGCCTCATAACGTATTTAGCAACGAAATTTGTCATCAATTGAATTCCTATCCAGGCAGCACTCTAGAAATTTCAAATGCACGCGGACTTGTAGCTTGAATGCAATATTTTGTATAACTGAATGCCATAAACTCGATTAATTAATTTCTATTTTAACTCGAACATTTTATAAACTTCGTTTCATTTAATTCAAATGAAGCTTCATTTATTTTTGGTAGTCCAACAACTTTCCCAGCTGTGCTATCTGTGCTCTTCCAAATGATCATTAATAATACATTTAACAATAGTTCTCCTTCAGTTGACTGCTATGAAAACAACAATTACAATATTTACTGAGACTTGGCGCTCAACTTTCAACTTTCGTTAGCCTGGCTCCATGGCAAAATCTGCCAAAGCTGCAAATACTCTGCGACTGGTAAATAAATCAGTTGCACTCCTCCTTGGACCGTAGCCGAAGCATGCTGCACGCTGCGCGCATTCACTTTTGACTTTTTGCAATTGATTAATAATTTAATAAAGCTGCTGCTGCCGGCAGGAAGTATTTTTAAAGTTCATGGTTCACTTCCTGTACGACAACACTCGGTGTGCATTGTCTGCCGGTGAATGCTGCTGATGCTGTTGATGCTGTTGATGATGCCGCTGCAATTTTGTAGTCATATTCGGGAAAGAGTGCCAGAGCAGTAGGAGTCAATAATTGAAACCAATTGAAAACAAATTTTAATAAAATTTAAATGAAATTTCGGAATTCTCTTAGCTGGCAAATTTATTTAAATACTTATTTCGTTTCTTTTAGATTAATGGATCATCATACGCACTGGTGTGCTGTTGGGCCTTAGTTACCTCAGTTAGCTTCATAAAATGTGTGTCCTGATGTTGGGTATATAATCTTATTAGGCGGACTTTTTTGCCCCGTGTGTATTGTGTTACTTTGTAGCATGTCCTGCCCGCCCAGAATAGCTGACATTGACTCGGATTGCAAGTGACAATTTGCAAAAATGTCGCAAAACGGCATCTTAAGGAGGCACAAATGTTAATTATTTCGTTGCAAGCAGCCCTCAGCAACTGTTTGCAGCAAAGTTGGAAACATTTAAAAGGACTAAAAGAAAAACCAGCATATCAAAGGCGAGGAAAAAAGCAAAGCGATGTCAAGAGGACAAACATTTCAGTGCTACATTATTTAGCAGGACATGAACTGACAATAAAATTTAGTGCTGAGTGCGCGTAATAAAGTGTACAGAAGTGAAAGCAAAAGAAGATCAGCCCAAAAATCGTGCGCAAATATGTTGGCTGCTGCAAGTAGAACGAGTAAAAGCAAAGAACATTAAGCATTAAGTTACAAGGATAAAGAAATTATTCTTTATCATGTAAAACTGGCGAAATAATCAGCCCTGCATGTGCTGCTTAACTGCTCAGCTGCGGAGCAGGCAGAGCGTGTGCGGCTCCGACGTGGAGTTGCCAGCTTCCATTTGAACGCGCTCATATAAATACTTCAGCTTAATTGTCCTTTTGGGTATAATTGCAGACGCTACGCAACGCCAGTGACAGCGCGGCAGAAACCGGAAGAAAACGAACGCAACGGCCGTGGCCACGTCAGCAGCCACAGCAACGCATTTCAGCTGCAGTCATTTCTTAGCTGCTCGGCATTAGACTTTCTTTCAGGCTGTTATGGAAGGAGAAGCCGTGAAGAGCTGCTTGCGTTGAAATGCCAGTAATCCGCCAAGTAGTGCCAAGCATCCTTTTTTTTGCTGTGCTTAAAAGCATGTAAAGCGATGTTGGTGCTGCAACTAAAGCAACACAACAGAGCAATACAGCTCAGCGCAATAGGAGGAACGGAAGCGGATTCTGGCAGCAATGAAGACGTTTTCTTCAACCCTTGGCTACGGCAGAGTTGGAGTTGCAAACTTTGCTCACTAAGGAAATGCAGGCAAAAATCGGGAGGACAAAATGAAAAGGAAAGAATATGCACGGGATACGGCGGCACTCGTTCTCCAAGGAATTGTTGCATAAAATTAATTTATAAGTTCTTTTTTCTCGTTCGTTCGCCATGGAAAAGCGCCTTTCAGTAGCTTTTAATAACTGAAAACTCTTCTCTCTGGCTTTGTTGCTGTCGCTGATTTCTCCTGCTACCGCCTGGTAATCGTTGGCAATTTTTGATTTTTTTGTTGCTTTTGCTGTTGGTGTTGCTGCTGCTGTTGTAGCCTTAGTGCTCCCCAGTCAACTTGTTACTTTTAATGTTGTGCACTCTGCGTAACATAATTAAAATTTTAATGTTTCATCAAAGTGAGTGCTGGAAACAGCAACGGAATTTAAAGCTCATACACATGCGAGTATGCGGCTGCAATTGGCTGCTTGTGTCATTTCACGAGGATATCACTTGAATCATTGGTTTCGGGGCGAGGTCCACATGTTTGTTTCTTTCGTATGCCAATCGACCGCTTCCACGTACGAGTATTTCGTAGTAATATAATTAAATGTGCAAATTTCCGCCGATAAAGAGACTTGGCAATCCGTTGAAATGCCTATAATTGAAGCAATGCGGACCAAATTGATGGATGCAGAAATCAGTGGATGCAGTTTGTCAATGTATGCAGCTGCTATGGAAAAATGGATTTCGTTATCGTTATGGAGATTTACGTGCCATTACAAAACGCATTCAAGGAATATTTTTAAGTTGTCATGGAAGTGATATCCATAAAGGATGTTTTTATTCAGTTAACATTTTGGGAATGCCATTAAAACAGATGGCGGCGGTTTTGCGAAAATGGTGGTTGAAATTATTTTATAGATTCTGTTAAGTGTGGTTTTTCCAATTGGCGTGGGCAGCATAGTTAACTTTAATATGTTGAGTGTACCGGAAGTAAACAACTTTCAATGAACTGTGCAGAATAGAAAAATGTGCGGGGTAAAAAATATCCATTCAGTATAAATTAAGAACACTTGCTTACTTGAAGCTGACTGAGGTGATTCTCAAATCTCAAATGGATATGGCATATATGAATTCCTGTCGGAAATTTACCTGACAGATGAGACCATCACAATAGATATTTCAGATGGCTGTGTATAACATCCTTTAATAAATCTAATATAATCTAATAGCTCTGATTGCCCAGTCTTCGCTCGTTTGAGACTCAAATATCTTGGAAGTCCTTTTCTGGAGAGTCTAGGGCATTGCTCTAGATTATAACTTTCAGACCTCTCCTATTTGTTAGCAACTCCGGATGGTTGTAAATGTACAAAAGTATGTTATCATTTTCTTTAGGCTCGCGAGGCCATTGCAACAAAACGGCACTATTGCTAATTGAGGCGACCCGAGGTAGCCAGCCATTTTACCCATCTATTGGCATTTAGTCATCCACCGCTCTAAAGCAGAAAGTTTCATTATGAATAATAAGAACATATTACCAGAGAAATGTGGGGAACACAATTGCCAAGATTTCCCTTTCTTTTGATTCCTCCTTCTAATGCCAAAATGTACACATTTATTATATTAGGGGAGAAAGGAAAATCGAACCCGTTGCTTTGTCAAAGAGTTGAACAATTCGATTAGAAATCCAAGTTTTCATTGGAATTTTACTCGTAAATGAATTTGATTCCTAAAATAATGATTCCTACATTCTTGGCAATATCTCATGTGCTGCAAGTCGCTCGATTGAGAGTGGTACCATACATTTTGAAAGAGAACCTTGTATCTGAAATACCTTTCAGTAATTTTATTGCACATTTAATTGAACATTGAACATTTGAATTGAACATTGAACATTTAGCAGGACTCTCTTTATATGTATCGAAAAAAAGTAAGAAATAAATTATCAGGGATTATTATACATATATACGAAGATTTTTCTTATATATGCAACGGCTTAATTTAGGGAACAAAACCAATATAAGCCCTATAAATTCACTAATTGTACTTTTGCCTCTGTATGAAAAGTTCCTTGAACTATTCGTATATGGGAATGATGAGACTTGGCATATTCAAAACGTGAACATCAAATGGAATGAAGGTAAATTGCATCATATTCTTCTTAGCTTCGGTTGGATTTGGAGCCTTCTTCATGAAAGCTCACTTAAGGAGAATTAAAGGTTCATTGAGATACCATAAATAACCGGCGCGACTCCACCATTTACTGGGTGGCGAACCATTGTGAGTCCGATATTGACTTTGCTACCTTGTGGATATTATTATTATGCATATTCATATTCCAATTACATTATTTCAGTCTATAGAATTATTTCTGAGGAGAGTTTTCGGCTTTATTCATCCAGGTGTCAGGGCATTTAAACGGGTCCTGTGACATTTATCCCAAAAACTGTAAGATTGGATATTGTCGTTTGGTGTATTACGGTAATAATTTTAAACCAACCCCCACTTCATTGGACTTTCAAAAGAATCTATCATGTAGGATTCCCAATAGTAAAACCATATTTATATATTCCACAGAGAATAGGGTTTACGAGTATGTTACTATAGTACAATATACTGCACAGTCGGTATACGAATAATTACTTTTCTATAGGAAGGCATGCTACAGAACTTATAGTAGAATAGAAAGAAAATGCACATCTAAGAAAAATGCATGGAGTTTAATTAGTAAGGAGTACTTTGAAAAAAAGGTGGTGAGACGAAGAAAACAAGCTAAAGGTGTCATAGCTCCAGTATAAATAGTATAGTTTTCGTCAGTTACACTACAATCAAATAAAAGTCCATCTGTAAACAGGAACCAACCTTTAAATTTCTTTATTCATTTTGTAATAAGATCTACATCGGGGATTTGGGGACATTCATTATAGAAAAGCGGCATGGTAACTTGTCAGGACTCTATATACATTAACTTTATGTTAACATATACGCGTATACGTACAATAAGCAGATGCATACGACCAATAAGTGAATCAATCAAGAAGAAGGAAGATTATTTCGAAAAAATATCCATACTGATTGTTCATTTTCGATACTTAATTTTGCTTTATCTTTGAAAGGCAGTATAGTATTTGAATCTAAATATTCAACTTATTAGTGTGAGTATCATTAACGAGCTGGGAACAAGGATATCATGTCAAAACCACTTCCTGCTGTTTAAAATTTAAAAACACCGGGTGATTTAACGTCGATTTTTCATGATTATTCGCTATTCTTATAGCAATAGGTACCAAGTTACTGTTCTTCTAGTGAAGCAGGCGGCTTAAAATATTCTAGTATTTAAATTAATAATTCTTGTGGGTCAACGTTAGGATATTGGAAGCTGCCTGGAATGATTCAATTATATAATTTTTGTTCGCGAATAGCAGGCGGTAGAACCTAAAACTCTTGGATACCACTTAAGACATTATCGCCAAAACAAAATATGAGGAGGATTCACATTTACTAGAAACAAGAAAGTTAGCAATAATTGAATGTAACCCAAGTGCAGACTGTAGAAGAACAATCAGGAAAGGATAAAACTATATTACCATGGAGTTGGGTTCATGCGTTTCCTAACTACCAATTTCCACAATAATTATTCTTATGGATATTATACATTTTCATGTTCTGAAAGGCTAATATTGCGTTCATTATGCAATAGAAACAAAAGTGCCTCTGGAAGTATTCCATAAAGAGTCCTGCGTGTCTCGAGTATGTGGAATACT
Source organism: Clusia tigrina (assembly GCA_920105625.2). NCBI lineage: Eukaryota > Metazoa > Arthropoda > Insecta > Diptera > Clusiidae > Clusia > Clusia tigrina. The sequence continues at coordinate 405,286,744 of OV050030.1, forward strand.
TACTCTTCATTCCGAATTGATGATGGAAGAGTGTTAACTATTCATGAGAAGAGGCAATGAATGTTTGTGGGCGAATTTTTTAATTCAATATGCTCCAAAAGAAGTTAAGGGTCCACGTATATTTATTTTTTACTTCAGTTTAAAGTAAGTTTTGATCAAAGCGAGTATCATTTTCATTCAGAGAAGCTGAAGATGGAAATTTCCTATCTATAACTTTGATATCATTTACAAAAAAGTCTCTACTTATCAAAGTCTCTCTAATCACGTAGTTATGTTATTTGTTTCATATGCTTCATTTGAGATGAGTTGCCTGTAACTGCCAGTGGAACATTCTATGCCAAAATTTCAATGCATCTGTACTCATTTCTCATTTGAGTTACGAATATTTTTCGAATATGCTCTTTGTTTCTTTGAGAAGCAGTCTGGTCCTTATTATATTCATAAGAAGAAGAAATTGAAGTGAGTTTATTGGCTTTCAAACTCCTTCGGAATGAAAAATTAAGTTTCAATAAATCGTACACAAATTGTAAGAAAATATACGAATACACGTAAGAATAAAGTGGAGTCTCCTCAATATAAGTTTGTCATATGTACATTGGAGGTCGTGTGCTGCTGCAACAAACCTATATTGCAGCGACCAAAGGCACACATGCACACAAACAGGCCCCGCGTCGTACTCAGTTCTGTAGGAAAATAAATACTCGCACAAAATAATGTCTGCCCACTTCTGAAATTGCCTTAACTGGTGCCGCTGCACAGGACTTAAGTTTCGTTTCTTTGAGAGAAATGTGCGCAAACAAAGCGCAAGCGAAGGAAGTTTGACCAAATTGTAGCAAACTTTAACAAAAGTTCCTTCCGTATTCCGTATATAAAAAGTCCGCTGTGGCATACTAAATTCATTACCAGCGCACAGAGCCGTGTGTGCCCCTCCGCTTGCCCTTTGGCCAGGCGCAGCGACCAGCATCAATTTTTAAATTTCATTGGAATTTCTCTGCGCTCAATTCTATTTTTTTTCCTTTTTCTTTTGCATTTACTTTTTTTTGTTTTTTTTTTGTTATTGCTAACAATTCTCTTTGGGAAATTAAATGCTACGTGTCTGAAAGTTTTGAATCCTTTCTGCTTTTCAAATGTGTGACGAAGTAAGAAGAACCGTTTTGTGCTCCGATTTGTGCTGCTTTTTCCCTCCTTCCAAGTGAAGCTTTTTTCAACCAGCACTACTGTGGCATCATGCATGCTTCCTGCCTGGTATGAAAGCAGCAGTTGTCACATGGGGTGGGTGGGCATGGCACTTCTTTTACCTTGTTTACTGTTGTTGAGCGCAGATAAGAAAGTTGCACTTGTACTTTGCCATGTCCTCTTGTCTGCTGTTCACAATAGCGGCAAGCGTCAGCATAAGGAAGCCACAAGAGGCTTCATTTGCGCTGCAAAGTAATGAAGTTACAGATTGCAATTGCATTTTTGCGGAATTTATTCTGACCAAAGTGACTGTGAGCGAGAGCGTTGTGGGAACGAGCTGCGAACGCTTGTATTTTAAATGTTTAATGAGATAACGCGGGGATTTTTTTCAATTGCAATCGCAATTCTAACTGACTGCGGGGTAAATGTGTGCTTCGAAGAATTTTAGGGAGAAACTATTGGCAAAATTTTATAAATTCTTGTGGACTGTTACTGGAGAGGAATTATACTGAAGCGAAATATGCCGTACAGGCTAGATGGATATGAGAGAACAATGGAGGCAATAGCATGATAATAATAATAATAAATTGATGACTTGGTTATTGATAGGATATATATGATATTCCGTCATTCCAAAAATAAAGAAACAATAATTAGCTCAATCTGCTTATCAATGAATACCATTCTGCGATAAAGGTAGATCTTTACGTCATCGGGATAACTAAAAAAAAATAGAAGTCAGAACATCATGTTTTACTTACTTTATTTATATTTTAATATAATTATTTGAAAAGCAAACTGTCTCTCTAACTAAGGCAGACTTACTTTATTACTGACTTATGTGGTCTAATCACAGAATCTGTGAATACTACCTGCTATCGGGTTGCGGCCGGACTTACCAGCGATCGCCAGGCGTCTTCTCCAATCCGTTATACCAAGCTTGGTTACGCTTTCCTGCACTTGGTCCTTCCATTGCAGACATGATCGTCCTCTACGTCATCGTCCAGCGGCTTCCGTTTCGAACAACTGTTTCGGTGGAGCTTCTTCGTCCATAAGCACGGCATGTGCAAGCCAGCACGGACGTTGTCTAGTGATGGGTCTGACTAAGTCAACATTAGCGTAGAGCTCGTACAGTTCGTGATTCATCCGATTTCCTCTCAAACACCCCAAGCGCGACTGCATCAATCTGCGACATGACCCTTGTTTCTGCAAGGGTCGGATGAGCGTCTTGCAGAGTGACAGTTTTGTTGGTCGAGAAAGGGCTCTACTACACATCTGCTTACTGAGCTCATAGTAACATATATTAGCAAGCATGATTCTTCGTTTTATCTCCAGCCTAACGTTGTTTTCGGTTTTAATGGCAGAGCCAAGATATTCCAATTCCTTGACAACTTCAAAAGTACAGCTGTCCGCTGGAAAATGGGATGCTAAACGCCGAGTATCCCTGCTGGTGCACAAACATATACTTTGTCTTCCCCTCGTTCACCGTCATAACCATTTTCTCTGATTCTTTTTCAATGGCGGAAAATACAGCAACATGTCCCTTGTAACGTCCAATGGTGTCGATTTCATCAGCATATGCGAGGAGTTGGGACACTTTTGTAGAAAAATAGTTCCATTCCGATGTACATCGGAATTCCGCAGTAGCCCTTCCATGGTGAAATTGAAGAGGTTGCACGACAGTGGATCTTGTCTAACAATTCGCACGGAATAAAATGGTTCAGGGAGGTCAATTCCTGCCTTCATAGAGCTGGACGGACTGCTCAATTTCATTCTACAGAGCCGTATTAGCTTTGCAGGAATACCGAACTCAGATATGGTGGCATACTCGTATAGGCAATCCCTTATCGGTCCATCGAAATCAGCTTTATAGTGGGCAAAGAGATGATGGGTGTTGATCTGTTTCTCGTGGGTTTTTCCAGAATTCCGTGTAGCGTGAAGATCTGATCAATGGTGGCCTTTCCAGGCCTCAAAATGCACTGATAAGCTCCAATCAGTGTGTTGGGATATGGTTTTAGTCTAACACACAATACGCTAGACAGAACCTTATGTGAGATGGAAGTAAGACTGATAGTTGGCGCATATCGTCCGGTCACCTTTCTACAATACAGGACAGAGGACACTGAGATTCCAATCAAGGGCCATGCTCTCTTCTAGCCATATTGCACCGATGAGCTAATGCATGCACCCCATCAGCTCATCGCCCCGGCCTTAAATAATTCAGCAGGCTGTCCAACGGCACCAGCTGCTTTATTGTTCTTTAGTCGCTGAATAGCATCATGGCTAGGTGGTGAAATAACCACTCCGAAATCGTCAATTGGTGGTATCAGGTTGAATTCTCCAGAGGAAACTTACCAGGGGTGGTAAGCAAGTAATTTAGAGATATGGTCCCCCCATAATGTCAGTGTGTTCTGCGTATCCGTAACCAGATTCCCATGGTCACCTCTACAGGTAGATGCTCAGGGGTTCGGGTCAAACGCCTGACCGATTAACAGAATTTTCGAGCATAATTTCTTTAATAAAGCATACAAGAAATATGCACTGTCGTATGGTATAATTCAGAATCGGTTCATTGATATTCCTTGTTATAGAAAAATCGCCGCTGACGACGAACATCCAGGACACCCAAAAACACAGGGTGTCCTGTGATGTGGTTATAAACGATACGAGGATTGAATATGCGAATTTAGAGTGTGAAGAATTTCTGTAACGGTTCGTAGATGTGAACAAAATGTGGATCCATCAGTATCCACAGGAGCCAAGGAATCAAATCAGTTGTAAAGATATATAGAGAGAAATTGATTAATGTCGAATATAATTATTGCAGCTTATTGGACACTTCAATAACGATTTGAAGCCAAAAAATCCTCTTTTTATGAAAAGGATAATTCTTCCCCATCAACACACAGTACGGATAGAAACGTGAGTTTATGATATGACAGAATGAAACCAATTGAAGTGCGATAAGCTTCTTCAACTACCATATTCCCCACATTCATGTAATAATTGCCAATTTCAATATTTAGAGAAATGTCTTGGAGGTGACACGGTGTTGCTCTGACGATTGGATGACGATCGATGCCAACTGTTGGAGTAAATTATTTGCTTAAGACTAAAAGGAAAAAGAGTTACTATTCAGTTGATTCAAACTAATGCAGTTTTGTATTTCGTTTGACTATTGAAAGTAGTGCAGCAACTTGTTCAATTCACAACTCAAATAAACACCTATTCAGGTGGTTTGGAGATCTTCTAATATTTGGTTAAGGTTAAAATATATTGGGTTATGTGAATCAAGCTAACTACTCTAACACATAAATGAATACCTCGCACCTGGGTTCATTTATCACTGACTATTCCTCGTATCACCTCATAGTGCAATATGAGTTATTCACACACTCCCAAACTCTCACTATTTTGCCCAACCCACATGATGCAGATAGCTTGAAACAGTCTGAGACTGAACCATTTATTGCGGAAATTGCTCCCTTATTTGCTATTCAAAACACTCGTCCAATATTTTATGTGCTCTTCTTATTGACTTTTCTCTGCTGCTTCTGCCATGGTCGGACTGTCCGGGTCTCTTGAAGTTTGCTTAATTTAATTATATCTGGAGTGCAGTTGGCTCCGTCTGTCGTTGATGTTGCGGTACACAAGAATTGAAAACTTTAAACTTGAATTCGCACGCCTAAAAGTATACCGCGAATTCGCTCACCTTCGCGTCTGATATCTTTCCGAAATTTTTACACATGCGTGCGTGCATATCGCATAAATATTTCACGTGGGCTTTGCAAACCCGAAATTCCTTGTGTGCAGAGCGCCGCTATCGCCTCCAGCCGCGGAAATGCGCCGCACAGGCCGCAAATAATAAAACGCGACCGGCGCTACGAGAGGTGCTACAAATTCGTTTCATTTTTCATATAAATTCGCAATGCAATTGCAACTGATGTGTAAAATATTCCGCTTGTAAACAGAGAGCATTTCGTTGGGCGTGCGTGTGTGTGTGTGTGTGTGTGTGTGTGTGGGTAGCAGCTGGGATTATGCACGTTCCTTCCCTTTTTTTTAAGTAGACACACGTGCTCTCGCACCCCCCAAAAAAGGAAAGAAAACATTGCATTTGCGAACACGCCACATTTGAAATTATTTGCATAACGTGACTTTGTCTGACAAATGCACAGTTGCCAAAAAACAACCACCCGGAAGATAAAAATGCGCGCATACTTTTAGGCGGTTAGGCGGAATTACGAGCAATTTGCTGTAACTTTCGTTGCGAGCTGAATGGGGAGCATAATTAAAATTTAATTTTAAATTTCACAAACATGCTGCATAATTGGCGCCAATCAGCATCATCTTCAACGAAACTTCGCTCCGGCAACTTCCGTTTCCTTCTCGGACTCGAGTCCGCCGCTGGTTCGTTTGAATTTTTATATTTTTCTACAGCATTTTTTCTATTTTTCCGTTTGGAATTCTTGTTTGCTTTTTTCTTTTCTTCTCTGTTTTTGTATTGGAATTGCAGTAGTGGTCATTAGCGAAAATTTTTCATTTCCTGTAGCGAAAGTTTTATGAGATTCATAACTTTTCTAGAGCATTCCTCTTTGCCACTGCGAATATTGCCGTGGAAGGATTTTCCACATTTTTTTCCACCATCTTTTCCTTAATTATGGAGTCACTTTACATTGACACGCAGAGCCGCTTAAAAGTTTTATGCAAATAATGAACTTTTCATAAATGTTGCAACTTTCGCTAGTGGCGTTTCCACCTCTTTTTCGCCAAATAATCTTTGATGGGTAATTAGGCGCAACAAAGTGCATTCCAAGTGATAGTTTCAAGACTTCGCGGGAGTTCGAAGCCCGCATTCACGGCAGTTCGTGGTAAATTTCCGTTAAACATTTTTTTGATGTTTTGTTTAAAATTAGCAAAGTCCGTCACAGCATTTTCCAGTGAATAAGTGCATAATTTATATCAATGCTGGATGCATTTCAGGGATCCAAAAGACAGTAATATTCAGACGGACTGGCGAGAAGGAGAGATGGAGAGAGAGGGAGAGATAGAGAGAGAAGGAGAAATTCAGAGGGAGAAAGAGAGAGAGAGAGATAGAGAGAGAGAAGGAGAAATTCAGAGGGAGAAAGAGAGAGATAGATAGGGAGAGGGAGTGAGAGTGAGAGTGAGAGTGAAAGAGAGAAGGAAAGAGGGAAGTAGGCAGACGACGAGGACTCTTTGGTATATTAATAACTGCAGTTAAAGGATGAGATAATTGAAGGGTCCGGAATAGGAAGGAGAGATTCAGAGAGAGAGGGAGCGAGAGCGAGAGCGATAGACAGAGACAGAATGGAGAGGTAGCTAGATAGAGAGTGAGTGAGAGTGAGAGAGAGAGACGGAAATATACAGTTGACAGGGACACTTTGGTATATTAACAACTGCAGCTAAAGGATGAGATAAAAAGGGTCTAGAATAGAAAGGAGAGATTCAGAGATAGAGAGAGAGAGAGAGAGAGACAGATGAAGAGAGGGGTGGATTGAGAGGGAGTGAGAGTGAAAGAGAGAGGAAAATATACAGTTGACGGGACTCTTTGGTATATTAATAACTGCAGTTAAAGGATGAGATAAAAAAGGGTCTAGAATAGAAAGGAGAGATTCAGAGATAGAGAGAGAGAGAGAGAGAGAGAGAGGCAGATGAAAAGAGAGTTGGATTGAGAGGGAGTGAGAGTGAGAGAGAGACGGAAATATACAGTTGACGGGGACACTTTGGTATATTAACAACTGCAGCTAAAGGATGAGATAAAAAAGGGTCTGGAATAGAAAGGAGAGATTCAGAGATAGAGAGAGAGACAGAGAGAGGCAGATGAAGAGAGAGGTGGATTGGGAGGGAGTGAGAGTGAAAGAGAGAGGGAAATATACAGTTGACGGGGACTCTTTGGTATATTAATAACTGCAGTTAAATGATGAGATAATTGAAGGGTCTGGAATAGGAAGGAGAGATGCAGAGAGAGATATGGAAGGGGAGGTAGATAGAGAGGAAGTGACAGTGAGAGAGGGAAATATGCAGTTGCCGGGGATACTTTGGTTTATTAATAACTGCTGCTAAAGGATGAGATAAAAAGAAGGGTCCGGAATATAACAGAGAAACTGCTACTTACAGAAGTACTGGGGATAAATAGACAAGTCTTTAATGATAGTGAGGAGGTTTGCTTGAGAATAACCCCCACCGGCTTTGATTACTAGTTCCCCTTAACGGCTTGTGCCTACCCTCACATAGGCCTCCCTGCGTCACCATAGGTAACCATGGAACCATAGGCAACCATGGAACCATAGGCGACCATAGGCAACCACGGGACCATAAAATTGACTACACATACGGACTCAGATAGCGACTTTGAGTGGGGACCTTTGCTGCATAGACAAAACAAATAAAAACAACAAGTTCTTGATTTACAAGAGCTACTGAAACGTTTGGTAAGGCAATTACTGAAAATTTTTTCGCCAACTTATTCATCTGGTGTTTCTGTAGCCACAGCCACTGCATACTTGGGAGTCACAGCTACTAAGCCAGTCTCGTTCTCGAACACCACGTTATATCCTAAAGATCGTACCAAACACACTTCAAACACCCTCATCACTTCAAGTAAATATAGTCCAGAATGGAACTGACTTTAAATACTGACAACAAATTGTTCAAGTAGGGGAATTGTTAATATGCGTCAAGGCCATTACTTTGAGTGCAATTGTGTGTCGAAAAAGAACTAATAAGGTATCCTTTTACTTTATAAACTAAGTACAAAGCTAATCTTTATTTCTCACCTTAAATAAGACAATCTAACAGGGCTCGTAGAGATTCTGGACGCCGTCTGGAACTCTAAGTGTCTCCTGGTCTTTGACAAGATGGACACAAAACTAAACTTCTCCAAGCATTTCGAAGTGGTCATCAGTGACCGCTCAGCGTGGAGAAGCAATGAAATCATCCTGAAACAGAATTCACAACTACAGTATACTGATAGATCTAAAATAGAAGATGGCAGTGCTGGATCCGGAATTGTATGGCCAAATTTTCAAAAAACTATTGCAATAGGAAAAACAGCTTCCTTTTGTCAGGCGGAGGTCCACGCCTTAATGTGTTAAATGTTAGATAATGTCTACGTAGGAGCACCCGCAGTATCAGAATATGCATTCTTTCGGATAGACAGGCAGCGCTAAAGTCATTAGTAAACTTCTCATTCCAATTAAAGCTGATCTAGGAGTGTTTTCAACTTCTCAATACCCTAGCGGCAAGGAATTCTGTTACGCTAATGTGGGTACCGGGCATGAAGAGCATGAAGGCAATGAAATGGAAGATTCCCCGCAAAAAAGGGCGCAGGCACTACTTTCATAGGTCCAAAACCCTTCTATGGGAAAAACAATAGCTTCATAAATAGCTTGATTTGCGAACGAGGAAAAGCGAGCTCTATTCGATTACTGGAGAGCCCAAACAGGCGTGCGGCAGTCGAGAAGACTCATTGACCCTGAACACATCAAGGTAGATGCTGTTCTAAACCTCAGCAGACATTATATTGATCTCTATACTGAATTATTACAGAACACTGTAGACTTAATTACCCTATGAAGAAAATAAGTGTGGAAAAGACGATTCCTGCCGACTCTATTAAGAGGAGCAGGAAACAGCAGAACACGTTCTATGCCCAGCGGTGGCAAGACTCAGACTTCACTACCTGGGCAGTGGTATCTTAGCTTCAAATCACCAGTTAAAATTAAGCCCACATCTGTTACGAGATTTATAAATAGTCTAGAAGGGTTTTAGTTGGGTACGAGGCTGCACCATAGGTCTCTCTCTCTCTCTCTCTCTCTCTCTGCGGTGTTCTTATAGCATTTTAAATAATAATCTTTATTTGAATAGCTAATTCTTATTTGAATGCATAACTTTAAAGAAGAAATTAAATATCTCCATTCAACGCAATCATTTCTCGACTAACTTATATATATCAAAAGCCCCTGCTGCAATTTCCATTTTATCCACATATTTATTTAGGCGTTAACTAGAAATTCTATTCATACTCCTATTCAGTTCTATATCCAATTTCATTAAACCAGTAAAAGAAAAAATTGTGTTATGCCGCACAAGAGAATGACACAAAATAAACTCAGCAGCAAAAAAGCGGCAAATTTATTAACAACAAACAACAATTCGAGTGTTCAGCGGCAAGGAGGACCAACACAACTGCGATCGCAGAATGGCGACGTACGAGTACGCTGCCTACGAACTGACACGTGGACAGACAGGCAGACGGACACGACTAGGATGGGCTATGCAGCACACGCAGGCAGACAAAAGGGGCGTTAAATAACAAACCAACTAAATGAAAATGACAAAGCTCGAATTAAACTGTAGGAAGCGAGTACATAAAACAGGGTGATGCGCAATATTTTAATGTAATAAAATAAATTCAAATTTATTGTTACAAAAACAAAAGCGAGCAGGATATTTTTAAATTTGTGTCAGCAGCGTCTGCGTAGCAGGACACAAAACAAATTAATAAATTACGAGCTGAGGCTGCAAAAAATGGGAATTTGCCCTACACGCGTTGGTGGATCATATTAAGTTTGGGCAAATGTTTATGACGACCAACGGGAGGCGTGGCAGGTAGAGAAATGTGAAAAGCATTTTAAGCTTTGTCCGAGCGTTAGTAAGTTATCACGTCTTTGAATTACCCACGAATCACAAAACTTTGGTTGTGAAGGTATTTTATTATTTTCGCAAATTTGTTCAAGCGAATTGTTTAGATCACTGGATTGTATCAAGTATTATCAACACTTTTGTTTTCCTACTATATTTAATGAAAGTTGTATAGTTTTATAGTAATTAAGAAACCGCTGACGCTTAATTATAAACCATTCCTATTGCTACAGCAACCAAAACACAACTGAACTCAATCAACTAAACTCCGCATAAATCTCTTCTAGATCAAGCCGCCCTCTGTGGAATAGTGGTAAGCATGCTAGACTCAAACCCCGAGGGTCGCAGGTTCAACTCCTGCCACGGGCTTGGTCTCCAAAATGCGTCTTTCTATAAAATCCTTTTCTCTTCGAGTCGAAGTCCTCTGTAGCTAGTACTCATTCCCCCAACACCTTAAGTCAGAATTAATTATGGTGTAAGATATAATAATAATAATAATAATAATAATAATAGCAATAATATTGTAGATCATTATCCAATCCAGTGAAATCCCGTATATATCGTCATCTAATAATCTTCATTAGTGAGCATTATTTAAGTGAAATTGATAGAATTAGAAATTGATAGCTTTGAATAACTTCATTGATGACTCATTGTTGATGTATAATAGGATGAGTTCTGTCTGAGGCAAACATACCTCATTAATGACTTCCTTTATTACAAGTATTGCGAACCATACTGATAGTAGAGCTTAACAGCGGTCATGCATATTTCTGCTTAAAAGCTGTCAGACATATTACTTTATGAACTTTGGATTTATATGTGTCCTATGTTTGTTCTACTCCTATGAGAATCACATATTTTATGCCCTGTGATCAGGGGAATTACCACAGACATATGCACCCTTCCCTGATAGAGTAGGAAGTTTGTCGTGCCGCTCTATTGCACAGAACTAAATAGTTTGGTGGGTTCCAACTTTGAAACATCTTTCTCTGTGATGGTCTCTGTGATGATGTTTGAAACTACATTATTCATTGTACGATTCCCACTAACCTGATCCCAGACAATCGGAGGGTTTACCATTAAACCGCTGTTAACCAGTTGATCAATTGTTTCATTACATTAGGAACTTCACCATTCGTGTACACCAGCACTATGAAATTTTATTTTAGATTTACGAATGATTTTTTAGCAATATCCTCAGTTTTTTAGAGCCTTTTGTTAATTGTACGAACAGTTCTATTTGAAGACTTCATATTGAATATATATTTCAATTTGATTATACCACAGTTGCAGTCCATATAAAAAACAATTATTCTCGTCCACTTCTCATCTAGCAACATTACTTGTTCTCGTAGCGTAGGTGGCAATTTGAGCCCATGTCTATGTTATGATTTAGAGCCATTTATAGACGAGGGATTCTCGTATTTAGAAATACAAAGGATGCCGTTGGATTAGAGCACTGGATTGCGTTAAGGACTTTACATATTACCTTCTCTGAATGTCTCCTTCCTATTCCATACCCTTTTTTTATGTCATCCTTTAGCTGCAGTTATTAATATACCAAAGTATGCTCGTCGTCTTTCTATTTCCCTCTCTCTCTCTCTCTCTCTCACTCTCACTCCGTCTCTATCTAGCAAAAAGTAGGAGCCCACGCCTGTTTCTCCTTTATCTATAAGTTGCATATGCAATTTAGTTTCACTTATTCACATAATTCCATAAATTCAGTAAAAATTTGGTTTTAGTAGTTTGCCTCATGGCCGACACTGCTACCTAAAAGATCTGTTGTGTCCTACTACATTCACTCAGTAAGACCGGATCATGAGCTCCAAAGTCCATACTCGTATATTTCACTATCGAGAAGAGTAGCTGCTTCATGCTTCTCCGTACAGAGAGTCCTAGACTAGAGTGCTTTTATTCATGGCCACAAAAATATGCTGAAGAATTCATTGTTGATGAATCCCTGTTAATGTCCTCTGCATCGTTACATCACTTTGCGTAACAGCATTATTCCAAAGGAGTTTCTGACGACTTCTAATAAAAGTCTTGTTAAAATGTCCAACCTTTAACAAGCAGGTGTAGGGTACTTGCCACAGTCACTACGGCCAGTTATCATGGTTTTTTATTAGTCAGTTATTATTAATCTTTTTGCACCCAAGTGCAATTGTAACAATCGCGCCCCTTTTGTGTGACTTGCATATGGCCGCCATTTTATTTAGGGTTTGATTGCAATCTGGTGTAATTGCAACCGGATATCAAATGAAACGCCACCAACGAGTGCTGTTGCACCGTGTACGAGTATTTATTTGGCAACGTCGGCGTTGAAAGTGATATAAAACAAAATAAATGTGCGCATACCGAATCGTGTTTGAGCCTGAAATTTGAAATTTTACCCGTCTGCGGAGTGGCGATGCAAAGAGTGCGAACAGCATTAATCACATGTACCACAATAAACTTTCGGCTGCAGGTATCTGTGCTGTGGCATGCAATGTTGCGGCCGACCGCAATTAAGGCGAGTTATTTCATTGAGTTACCTGAATGAGCATCCAGGCTGCCTGCAACTATGTTTGCTATTTGCTAAAATCTGAACTTGCGAAAAGTCAAATAATTTAAATCCCTTTCAATTATTTCTTTTTAATTTTCCAGTTAACAAAAACTGTGCAAGAGCACTTTTTGCGAGCACTTTCGTTGCACATAAATTGGCCAGCGAAACATTTTTGCATAAAATACACGCGAAATATTTTAAAGCCCTATTAGAGCAATTTGCCCAGTACGCTGCTATCTCTGCACCTCCCCAGCTGTGGGGTAAACGGCAAATTGGAAACTGGTTCCTGGCAACTGGCAACTGACAAGCAGCATCGGGTGACTAGCAACGCGAAACTGCATACGCCGGGAATTTCAAAATAAATAAAGGCGGCAATAATGCAGCGGGCTGAATTGCAGACAGTTCAAATCAAAAGTTGTTTGCATGAATGCGGCAACTCATGAATTGATCGGACACAATGCTCACTTCCAAACCGTTCGCCAACGCTGCTCTGAATGCGTTGAAAGCAGCAGTGTGTATGGCAAGCAAATTAATCAGCGTGGATATCCGCACAGGCTGCAGCAGGCGAACGGAAGATACGCCCAAATAGAGCCACAAACAAACGCAATGAATTCTGTGGCACTCCAACCCGTTTAATCAAATCGCCAAGCCCGGCAGCTGAAATGTTTGTATGCATTCTTAAAACAAATTGAAAGATATTTGTATGCGCCCTATTAAAATTGCATTCCCCAGTGAACGGATATACGAGTATTGAATAATTATAAAAACTTTGCGTTACTTTACATGCATTTTTCAAATTTGCAGGTCAGTGCACTCGATTAGGACTCTCATAGTAGGGAAAGTTACCTTAGTTTGGCTTCTTATGCCGTTCTTGTTCTGTTGTTTGATTCTTAGTAGTATATGTTATATATTGGTTGAATTGGTTTCTTTATGTCCCAATTTGTTAGTCAAAAAGACCCACAAATGATTGTGGAGTTTATTATGCTTTATAAGACTACACTGGGAATATGTTACTCCTGACCATAAATGAGGTATGAATCTGATTCTTTAAAAAATGTAATTATAACGTTATAATCCAATACCAACTCGTCTGGTTCTGGTAATAATCCAAATAGTAGGGATACTGAACGTACTCAATACATAACGACAAGTACACCATCAGACTGTTAGGTTTATTTCTAACAATCATGAACTAGAGAAGTTTCAATGCTATTATAATGTTCTCGTTATTAACTGGCTTGCATATTTCACAACTTTGTGGTACTTTAATTATCGATTGCATCCACAACTCATGTGGCTGTAAGGAAAGAGTATCGCATCGCATACAATACGTGCTATGATGGAATTGTTGGGGACATAATTTCGGATCAGAGTTTGGCTAGTTCAGAATAATAACTATGAGGGTAATACCCCACGTTCTCATAGCTGAAAACGTTGCTCAGCACATAAACAACACAGAGGCCGAAATCAAACCAATTACTTTCAGGACACATCAGTTTAGTTCCTCTTTATTTCAAGTATATTAATATATAAAAAATAATAAAAATAGCAGCACTAGCTCCAGGGCATCAGCTGTCAGGACAGATAGAATCTTATGATAAATATAGTTAGAATATCCACTAACACTGAGGCTAGAGTCAGATATTATCCAGAATACGTGTTCCATTTAAAATGTCGAAAAGCAAATGTTGCATTCAATAAATATATAAAAAGGACAAATTCAACATTATTTTAGGAACTTTAAATAGTCATTTTATATATTCAGCCTCTATATTCATCTTATATATTCAGTCTTTACATTCAGTTTTTCGTTTCTGTCGCTCATCTTTGAATGTGTACTTTTCTAATATAAATACTCGCTTTCTTGTTATAATTGTATTCCAATACTATATTCCTGATATAAAAAGAGGTCCTGATATATGTGTCATGTAGGCAGAACTCTTTGCTTCCCCTGATGTAGTGCAACCCCTTGCACTTCAAATATATCGCAAATCTTACATTTTCAAGGTAGGTTTCTTCACATCTTTCGTCAACGTCCCAACTATAGCGCAGTTTAGGACCACTTTGAGCTGTGTTTGTCATAGATCAATTAAACAATTGAATACAATGTATTCGTGAGATTAACTGCTTCAATCACTGCATTGTTGTTGTTAGCATTCTTGAAGTTCAACGCCACTTACTTACTTCGACCACAATAAAACGGAAGCCATAAATCAAATCTACATTAAGAAAGCTATGCATAAGTACTTTCGGAATATCTTCTAGAAGTCCAATAATGTACGATGAGTATCTCTAACTCATCCTTTTCAATATTCATCATAATGTTTCTTCTTAAGCTAGCTTCGATTCCTAAACCACTTGCCAAAGAAACAAAACCAACGAGGTCTCTAGAAAATTTCATAACACCGGCTACAAAAGTTCAGTCAATATGGATCTTTTTTTATTAAAAGAGTCTTTGTTTATGCACACACCATACAAATTTTGGCCTGGAAGCACTATTTCCAATCGCGGAATCTTATAAACAAACGAGTTACACCTTGTTAAAAATAACGTTATTGTGTTATTCTAATAGCTTACAACCTTCAGAATAAATGATAGTTAGTTGAGGATGCCGAGTCAAATGCCGCTTAATATTTAACTACCGAATACTGCAAACAAATATGTCTCTTGTATAGAACTTCATGTATATTCTACCCGTGTACTATACTCGTATGCTATACATGTGTACTATACGTCTGGTGCAGTTGTGGTTATTGTAGTAAATAGAAAATATCCACGAGTAATATGGGGGGTATTCTGCAGAAGATGGGTGGATTATCATGTACGCTTGATGTGTTTGGTTATAACTGTTTCGATTTATATCTATTTTTTGTTTTCCTTCCTTCCCCATACACAGCTTGAGCAAATTGTTCTTTATATTAGCTCAATATAATATATAAATAAGTAACTAAGTAAGTCGAATATTAGGTAACTAAAGAAGACCAATTTAAAGACTGACCAATTTAAATAGACATTGAACTTTGTGGCCTCTTCCACCAACCCAGCAAATTACTTAACTAAAACTCCCATTCAATCAAGGTTAATTTGCCTGCCTTAAACACACATGACTTAGTCGCCTCATGCACAGGCTTAAGCATTGCCTGCCGCTGCCACAATTGGCGACAGTTTATCAAGTCACGCCGCTAAAGCGGCAAGCAAATAGCTTAAATACCAACTCCAAGGCAACCGCAAGCAAAGTACCGGCTGCCGTGTTGAATGACAACGTGACAGATAGCGCAACAAAGCAGCCAGGGAACCAGGAACAACATCAACAATGTTAACAGTCAGTCGCCACTGCCCAACAATGACATTTACGAATTTGCTTACTTGCAGCCTCCTCAGCGCAGCTGCTCCGGCAACTGCGGGCACTCCTACTGCTCCTGGTGCTGTTGCTGATGCTGATGGTGCTGTTGATGACACATGCTTGCTTCGCTGGTTCTGTGTCCACATTTAATCACATTTCCGGCTGCTAAAATTTCACTTCCGTTTGCTTAACGCCGCCGCCGCTACCGCTGCTGCTGCTGCTACTGCTGCCTCCACGGTTGCACGTTGCGGCTTTGTGGAGTTCTGCATTTCGTGCGGTAAGGCACGCAAGTCTGTGCAGGTGTTTGTTCCGAAGCGGGTGTCAGGTGTCTAAAATGGGACTTTTGACACTTTTTGTAATTTGCTTTCAAAATTTTGAAGTGACTACTTTTTTCATGGCTATTTTTATTTTTAGTTCTGCACAAATTTGCCTCTGTTCCGATTGTATTTCAGTAAATCTCTTGGAGACTACAACGGACTGTGGCAGTCTTTCATAATTAAACTTTGAAATTAGAGTCTTAACATGAAGGATAGAGCTTAATAACGTTGGCATACAACCATTGTCTTTCAGTATTTATAGGAGAAAAACCAAGTGTCTGCAAGGATGTGATACGTTCCATTGTGTGGTTTGCTAGGAGAGAACTGGTTGGTTCAAATTAATCAGCAATTGGAATTACTTCGTTTGGTATTTCTTGTTTGAGAGAGCGTTTAAGACATGAACAATTTTGTCGGCCTCTGGGACTTGGTGATAAGCATGCTAATCTCATAGTTGTAGGGTCGCAGATTCAAATCTTTCTAAGGAAATGGTTTCGATATGCTTCTCTATAAATTTTGTTCTCTTCAAGTTGATAATTTTGTTGGATTCAAATCCCTCCAATCACAGTAGACATAATTAATAATCGTATAAGATATGAAAATTTACATAATGATAAAAATAAAACATAAATGAGGACACAAGGAAATATTTTCATATTTTTCAACTGACATAATCCTTATTAAATACAATCGAGATTTTATATGGAGTAATTCAAGTGAAACACACGCAGTTAGATTTCTTTTCATTGATAAAGAAGAGCAAAAAGCTATTATTAACTTTGAATTGGTTAAGTGGAGGGATGTCCATGGTTCCGATCAAGATGCGATACATAAGTCAAAGTTGTAGAATAGTGGACCTAGACTAATTTAGATGACTAAGAAATCGGCAAAATTATGTGTTCTGCGAATGAAGACTCAATTTTATTTATTGTTTACATTTAATAATTTAATTTAAAGTTAGTAAATATTGATATTATAATATGGGGAAGTAAATATTGAAAAGTGTCCCTGTTTCAATGAGTGTTAATCTTGTTAGTATTGATTGGCCCATATTAAAAAAGAAATTTTAGGGCTTACCTCATGAATCATATTTATTTAAAACATTTACAGAAGAGGAGTTTACACAATTAAATTAAATGATCAGTTACATATAAACTTTATCAATCTAATTATAGTTTATATTTTTCCTATTTAATATTCAGTTCCACCTTTGGTAGATGTTACCCATGTTTCGATGTTTCCCTTATAACTGAAAATTAGCAGACTTCTTCTCGTAGAGAACAAAGCGCTTCAATGCTCTTTTCAGGACTTCCAGTTGGTGAGTATATTACCTGGACTGCCCCAGGTACTTCAGGAAATTAATGTTCAGACCAATTGTTGAGAAGTTTAGGTCCAAAATGCCCAATAATGACCAATTGTTGAGAAGTTTACGGTCAAAATGTTACTAAGTGAGAATCAATCGAGATATCAGACAGATATTTTGAAATATTTTGGGATATATTCTACAATTTTTATTGTAAGAGACTCTTCGCACACTTGCCACTCAACCATTGAATTTACTGATTCACGAATTTCAAAGCTAATCTTCGTTTAATAAAACTCAATCTTACCTAATTGGCAGCTGACAATAACTGCTGGGAAGAACTGATTTCTTCTAGGATCACAAGGACCAATTCTTTCCGGTATAATTTTTGATTATATTGAATATTCCTGTAGGAGGGCATATATCTACTCAAATGCTGAGTAGCCCTTCGCAAGACTACACTTATAAGCTGAAAGGAGATATGCATTCTATTAATGCCTGGGTACTGAAGTTGAATGAATGAGTAAAATATGAATACATCTCACAACCTCAGCACTCAGTCAGGGTACTTCCTTCTTTAACCCAGAGAGTGGTGAAAATAATAAGCCTGATATGAGTTAAAAGCATTCGTATAATAATTTTACTATTTGGACAACTGTCTTGGGAAAAGATTTGTTAACTGGGCAATTTATTCCCTCAAGTGACTAATTACCTACTAATACGCACTTTGAGTTTCCCGTGTATGGATCATTCCAGATATTCTTATGTATAATGAAATTTCAATGTGTAATGTTTGAACTAGCGTATGATAACTTTGATCTTTTTAGGACACCTCTGAGTTATTATTGAAGCATTTAGACACTAAGGAACAAACTAATTAAACTAGTGCAACAATTAACATTTTCATATGGTCAAATGTTCTTGGTTAACACATCAGAAACAAAATAAACCAAACAATTTTCATAAATTGTACTTATAGTCACGAAAGAGTCTGAGAGTAGGATTAGGAAAACCATAAAATAAGTTCAGAATGAATGTTTCGTAGAACAGAGTCTCTCAAAGTTCAACCAAATATTTAGTAAAGGAGGCGTCGGTACCAACTCGTATATTAAAACTATAAAATAGATGAAAGATGCACGTGACCCAAAGATGAAAGATTTCAAAATGAAAGTGACGAGATCATTAATTTATAATCTTTATACTTTTTATACTTATACTATAAAGTAACCAAACATAGACACAACACCTGGAATAGGATTGAATGCAGCCGAGAGTTATGTGCTTACTCCCGTCTAGTCTTCTCTGTGCAACCTACTCAGCGACTTGCACGTTATGTTCGTAGCAGAAGTGTCTCATGTCCATTTGTTACTTAGATCCAACAGCCTTAAATTGGGTAAGTTTAAAGTACCAAAAGTCATCCTCACATATTCAGATACAACTTGGGATACTCTGTCAGTGCGTCAGACGACATTTGAAGCTTAGTACACAATTGCTTCTAAACCAAAAATCTTAATCTCTGCACTGTATTTTGTTAATAGATCAAAATCTACTTCGAAGAATCTGTGTGAATCTATTTCAGGAATTAATTTAAAAATAAATCGACTCTTTACTTCTAGTTTCAAAGTAATTCACTTTTGTGTTGTTCCTTTGACAGTGATAAATCATGTCGGAAGCGCCACGGGCGAAGACGCGTTCCAAATATTATGTCATCTACGCCTCTGTGAACGAGTTTAGATGCTGAAGAACTTCTTAATCGACTTGCGTACCTGACAGGCCGTACCCACCCAGCAAACAGAGCAACAAATAAACAAACCGGAAGTGCCATATGAATGAGCTGGCAAAGCGGAAATAGCAGACGCCATCAGCGACTAGCACGCTCCAAAAAATTGTGTGTGGCATATGCGCGACACGTAACGCGTGCCTGGTCGTGCGTGTAGTTGCAAGTATGTACTCGTGTACATTAGAGTGGGAGCGTGTTGGTGTGTGTGTGCGTCTGTTTGCATTTGAATAAATTTATCACTAAAATGCCAGCAAAAGAGCGCGAGGACTCGTACAACACCGCAACCAAGTCAACCTGGATGACGACGATCCCTCAGTGAAACGCACGCTCAGCCGCACATCCGCTTTTCATCAGAGTAATTAAAGTCGCTCGTTGCTGAAATTGCAGCCAGTTGCTGTTTCACTTCGCCCCACTTTGTGCAACACTTGAGTGCATGGCATTTGCAGAGCGCTCGGGCGTTGGCAGTATTCCCAACGCTTGCGTTGTCGACGCGTATTTGAGGCAAATTAAGCTGATTGCTGCAGCAGTTGTTGTAATTGGTTTGTCAGCAGCAACAATCGCTGCTAGTCGACCTGATGATGCTTCTACTGCGAGTGCTCTATACGCACGTAGACCAATATCACCGCTTTTAAGGGCTGAACGAGTGGGCAGAAACGTTAAAGGATCACGTTGCGGGCATTACTTGGACTCCCTTCCTACATATCTCCACAACGATCTGTTGTGCGTGTATCCCTGTGCGCTTCTTTGTTGCACGTGAGCACCGCTTTGCTTACAAGTGCCTGGTTGCTGCCGGCGCTGATGTGCGTGGTTGCCACTATTTTCGGCTTCATTTTCACACAAATTCCGACTGAAGCGGATTTTTTAATGAAGCAAACGTGCGTGCGGAAATCTTTTGTGCCTAATGGGGCCTCGCAGCCCGAAGCTCCAATGGCGCGGCTGGAAAACAACAAGGCAGATTGAGTATTGAAGTTGTTCCAGCTTATTAGGCATAATTTGAAAGTTTAGCAACTATATAAAAGTTAAAGTATTTAGTATATATTTGGTGCATAAATCAAAGGACGATAGCATTCTCGTCACGTAGAGGGCGAAGGCTGAAGCCGCAATTGTGCCTCTGTGTAAAGGTACACAATAATTGTAAGAGGGAATCATAATATTTCACAAAGATCCACCTTGCTGACATGGCACTGCTGCTGAAGGTGTGTTCTGAATATTAACCGGAAAAAAGCATCAAGCGTTCAAAAGTATGTTAAGAAAGTAAATGCTAAATTGATATCTTAGCGTAAGAAGGCAATAAATCAAAACATTTTATAATGGATTGCTACGATTATAAATCGGATTTGATTACGAGAAAATTCGTAACTCTTATTTAAATGATGAAATCTTCCTTAAGATATTGCAAAATGAAATTTCGATGCCGTCATTAACTGGCAATTTGGAGTAGGCTCAAACAAGGAAACAAGATAAATTCATAAAATTTAAATTGGTGATGCTTTGTTGTCTTCAAAAAGGATTACAAATTCGGGTCAACTTTTATACCCGAGATGAAGAGAGTACTTATTAACGTATTTTTGCACGCTAAATTCAAATCCGTAGCCAGATTCTCGCTAGGTCGTCAGAATTTTGAGATTTTGCATGGTGGCGTCATTGTGCTGTCACAACAGTTTTCAGCTGGTTGAATCATAGCGTGTTCACTTCAATTTGACAAAAAAAGTATTTGTAATAGAAAAATAACATATAGAAATGTTGAAAAAAAGTGCAAAGTCAACCCGAACTATTTTTGTTACATTTGCGGGGGTTATATTGTTGCAGAGAATGGCAAAGTTATAACAGATTTGCTGAAAACGCATCTTCACTACTTGGTTTCGCTGTGGGAGATTTAGAGAAGCCGTGGATGCCGATATTGTTTTGTAATGCGTTTAGACCAAAGTTATATAGATGGTCGATGGGCGAGGAAATGTATTTGGCGTTCAAAACGCCAATGCTTTGGAGAGAAACAGAAAACTCACACCAATGACTGTTATTTTTGTTCCACGACTGCCTTTGGTATTAGTACAATAACTGTGTGAAACATAAAGTATACCGACGTTTCATCGGCATCGAAGCCGAAGTTGAACGATAACACAATGATCCATTACCGAAGTGTCCAGGTATCAGAGATGTGGAAACTTTAGATCCCAATACGAGCAGTGGCAGCGAAATGGCGTTCAACGAAAAACATTTAGTAATACAAACTGAACTGAATGATTTGGTCTACCATTTCCAATTATCCAAAGGAAATGCTGAAATAGTGGGATCACGTTTGGAACAGTGGAAATTTCTCTCGAGCGAAATGAAAGTCACTCATTCCAGAGAAAGGAATAAAGTGCAATTGCCATACTTCGAGAAGGTAAATCAAATTTGTTTGGCAAAGACATCAATGGTTTATTTCGAACAATGAATCAACCATACGTCAAAAATGAATGATGATATTTCATCGACGGTTCTAAATACAGTTTGAAGGCCGCTCTAATGCATATTGGAATTAAAAAGCCGTCGATTCCAATTGCTCATGCCGTCAACAGCGAGCAAACTTACGAATCGATGAAAGAAATTTTGGGATTGATCAAATACAACGAACATAAATGGAAAATTTGCGGCGATCCAAAGGTGTTTGATGATTTCGAAGTAGGATATTAAGTTAAACTCATTGATTACGCATATACTCGTATTCCAGGCAATTGGCATGTTGATTGGGATGCAGAGCGGCTTCACGAAACACGTTGCTTTCTTTGTCTGTGGGATAGTCAAGCAACAGAGCATCATTACGTGAAAAAAGAATGGACCTCTCTCATTATTCACCAGGAAGACAAAACATCTCTAACAATTCACCGATTGATTGAAATAATGTTTTACTTCCTCCACTACATATTAAAGTAGGCCTCAAAAATAATTTCGTTCAAGCGCTCGGCCGAGACGGGCGGGCTTTCCAGTACTTAACTCGTCTGTTTCCGAAGATTTCATACGCCAAAATAAAAGAAGGGATTTTCGTTGGACCTGACATAAGGAAACTGATGGCTGACGACAACTTTACGCGACGTTTCACATCCACAGAAAAGGCAGCATGGGCATCTTTAAGGAGCATTGTCCATCACTTTCTTGGCGACCGGAAAAGTGACAACTACAGGCAAATTGTCGCTGCTCTGTTGCTGAATTACAAGAGAATCGGTGCTCGTGTGTCGTTAAAAATTCATTTTCTGCATTCCCACCTGGATTTCTTCCCGGAAAATTTAGGTGATACGAGTGACGAGCAGGGCGAGCGGTTGCATCAAGATTTGCAGAAAATTGCGAGAACTTAGCAAGGTTTCTGGGACGAGGGCATGGTGACCGATTATTTAATAGAGTCAGTTACGTGAAACAGACCCACAAGAATACAAACGGAAAAGTTACACCGAACTTCATTTCAAAATTTTGATTTATTATGGTCGAAAATTGCAAAAAATCGCCATTTCAATTAAAATGGGATTCGAAATCAGATCGAAAATTTCCCTAGTAACTCACTTTGGTTGCTCAGGTACAAAACCGTGAATTCTTGTCTTATTCTTATCCAAAATAAATAAAAATCCAGTTATGTGTATGTATGAATTATGGGCAAGGCAGTGTAATTTTATAGCCCACATTTATCGGTGTCTTATTATGGATCACAAGTGTTTGCCAATAGGGGCATAGGACTTTAAATTTTCTTATTGGCTACGTTTATAAATATGTTGGCATTTAGTGACAAATGCCAGGAGCAAGGGTTGGCTAATTACAATGGATTACAATGGAAAGGTGCATCATTCACAATGCGAGACATAAGAAGTTATGTTCATAATGCATTGTATATTCGCCACAATTATATCTCGGCCATAATGGATCAGATGTCGCTGCTAATGGAAAATAGAAGTTACCACTTATGGCAGACTCTTCAGTCTCCTAGTTTATGTTCTGTTCTCGTGGCAGCCGGTCTACAGACAAACTCACTCAGACCACTATGGGTCCATTGCGATACCACCGCGTAACACTGCACCTCTACTTTCTTCAGTCTTCTAGTAAAAAATTTGGTTATATTTTCCATAAACCACATAATTTTCCCCATTTGTTCTACTGATATTGGTACGATCTTTGACTTCGATGAAATTTGAAGAAGAATTTATTTGAAATAATGTTCCCAGCCCTTTCCAAACATAAAACTGAGTTTCAAATAACTTACAAAAATATTCTCAAAAATATTACACAGTAGTACATGTTCAGTCAGCATTCGATCACGAATGAACGAAACAAAGAGGGGAAAATGTATGTATGTATGTACCTCCACCAATTTAATCTTTTGTACTCCTCCTGCATGTATCTATTACTCTAACAGTTCTAAGGAAACTAAGCACAAAGTTGGGGTTAATTGCTCTAATATATCTGCCCTCGGGCCAGTAATGCCTTTCTTTTTACTGCGAGCTAAGGCTTCGCAGTTCATTAGAAGGTCTGGTGTTTCTTCTGCCCCTGGTGTAGAATCTACACGTGTTTACATTCGATGACAATATTTGCACAAGTTCTAAATATTAATCAATATTTTCTTCAAACATCAGCTCCACCATGGGACCATAGATTTATTTTCTTTGTGTAAAACGTTTCTTCACCCCAAAAATCTGCAATAAATTTTATATTGTCAAATAATACGATCCCGTACTGAAGTGAGACTTCATTGATAGAGGATTTGGTGCATGTGTTGTAAGGAGCAAAATTTCCGCATAAATTTTGCTACAACATAATTCTTCTGCCACACCACCATTTTTCAAACGAAGCCACGAACCGCACTCGATTGTTCCAGAAGAATTTAATTTGTTGCATTATCAGAAGTAATTGGCAAAACCCACCCCTAATAAAGCCACAACAGAATGATCGACGCGCATGACATCATCAACAACAACAACAGAGCGTGCAACAACAACAACAACAACGCCATAGCAACAGACGATGGACATGGAAGAATGTCAACAAGCCTAATTCTGCAGCGATAATGGCGGTTACGTTTGAATACAATTTATTCAACAACAGAAATTTCCGGAAGCTTTGCGACTGAAGCTGGGCCATAAAAGCAGCAGCAACCGAGGGACTCGCTCTCTTTTCCTGATCAGCCATCGACCACGACGCATCGGCAGTAGCTCTTTCTTCTCCAGCAAGCAACGAGGACGCATCGACATACATAGTTATTTTCTTCTATAGCAACCAACAAAGACGACGCATCGGCATAGTTATTCTCTTTTCCTGAACAGCCATCGACGACTACGCATCGGCAGTAACTCTGTACTTCATCAGCCATCGACGACTACGCATCGACAGTAGTTTCTTTTCCGGAACAGCCATCGACGACGACACATCGACGCACACGAAGAAAACATCGACGCACCAAGACTTTGACTCCAGCATTTGATGCAACCGTACTGAGATCATTCTGCATTAATGGATTATAGGGTTTGTAATCGGTACTCCACTAATACCAAGAAGTACGACCAATTACTGAGACCATTCTGGATTAGTGGATTATATGGTTTGTAATCGGTACTCCACTAATTCCCAGAATTACCAACGTTGTACCGAGACTTTGTATTAGTATTAATATTAGCTATTAACTCAAAATTAGCTATTATCTAAAGATTTTATTAAATAAATTAAATAAAACCAAACTAAGTAAACTCATAGTTATTTCTGTAAACGACCCCTGGCAATCCGGCGAGCATTACCCAGGCGAAAGAAGGAAAAGGGGTTCGTTACAGTGTTCACGGTTTCACAAGTGGTTTTCCATTTGGTTCCAGATGTGCTTGTAATTCAAGTTGTTTTGATGGAATGATGGACAAGAAATTTAATTAATAAACAAATCGAAGATGCAGCAGCTTGTATTTTGTTCATATGTGAACTTGTGGCCTTCTTGAACCGATATTGGAAATTGTAAGACACCTATTTTTGTATAGCAAATTATTTTAGTATTGCGCTGAATTAATTCCGTACCTAATTACTTAGAATAAGTTCCCATTAAGTAAACAGTCAGGTTGTAAATTACCTCGTCAAGGGAGGCATCCTTGTCACCAACCGCACCAACCCATTTTTAAAAGTTTTACATGCATTGTCGTCATAAACAAACACTCGTGCGCACACGCACATGCACTCAAAGAAACCCACTCGCATCCCCTCGAAACATATCTGCATGAGTGTAAATTGCAACTAAGCCAAGTTTCATGAGACCCCTCAACACATACACTCACATTAAGGCACATCCTCACTGACAACTCCTTTCTCAAAGCTGATTTTTTTGACACTGCAACAACAACGGCAGCAAAATGCTTGAAAAAGTTCAAAAGTTAAAAGCGACTCAAACAGAAATAGCCACCAACACACACGCGTCACAGTACACCGTGCAGGAGCAGCAGAAAGGAGCATTGTTGTTGAAATGTATGTGGGTGTGTGTATGTGTGTGCGTGTGTGTGTGCCTGTGTGCTGTTGTGTCGGCGTGTATGTGTAAGTGTGTGGCAAAGTACTTTTTGAGCTGACAGAAAACAGCATTAAAAGTAGTTACTCCTGTAAAGGTAGTAAAGGAATTATTATTTCGGAAAGTTAAGCACAGTGAAGGAACAGCGCACGCTCCACACTCTCCAGACTCACACACAGATATACTCAGGGGTTTTTTTTTTGTATTATTACACTGACATAAGCCACCGTCCTCGTACCTCCTTGAGGACTGAAATTAAGTGAAGCATACGTGCGTGTTAAAAGGTGAACATGCAGGACGTTGGAGTTTAAAAAACTTTATCTTTGCAACTTACGGCAATATTCTCTGCTAATAATTGTGGTGAAAGGAGAAATTGGAAGATGAGTGACAAACAGCCGGCAGGTAATTACATGGTGGCACATGTTTTAGAATTATGTTTTTATACTCAGCTTTTAAAGAAAATTGCAATTTAAGTGATGAAAGAGAGGATAACTGAGAGATCTGTATTGGAGCTCAGGCTCTGGAGTGCCATTCAAAATATAATATTAATAAAAAAAGATCTGTTAATTAATTGCCAACATCAGATTAAATATGATTATATTCATTAGTATGGCAGAACAAATTCTTAGATTTACTCCATTATCCGATGATTCCTTGACCCTGATCTGCGCACTTTGATATTATCACTAGCATAATATTGCTCAGTAAACTATTGGTACGGCCTCATCTAGAAATTTATCGCTATTTGTAAAGTTTACAGAAGGTGTTCTATATAAAGTTAGTTTCATTGAAATATGTGACGCTCATATTATGACAGCTGATACTGATTGCGGGCACAGATATAATAGTCTTGTTAGTCATTGTTTTTAACCATTGGACCCTACATTATTCAGCAATATGTGGAATATATTTATTAAAATTCCACGTCAAAATCTGTAAACGGATTCCCACACAGTGTTCAATAAAATCTTATATCCACCAATGAAGCATCCTTGTGGATGAACAGCTACGGACACAAACGAAAGCCACTTTATTTGGATCGAAACTAATTCAATATGGATCTAACAACATCCAAAATATCAAACGAATGAACTGTTTAGTGATGCTTCGGAGATGATGGCGTGGTGGCGCCCATGCCGGCAACAGATATCGGGCAATGATAGAGGACTACTTGTGGATAAAGATTGGATTATATCACCCAGAGAAACATGTGGATACAACAAGATGTCAACGCCAAAACGTTGTATTCTACAGTATGTCAAAAGAAAAGCTTGATGGTACCAGCGAGATTTGACCCCTTAATACTATTGTCGATGGGGCTACGTAAAATCTTCGTAAAGGATTTTGCGAATAAACAGCAATGATAGAGGACTACTTGTGGATAAAGATTGGATTATATCACCCAGAGAAACATGTGGATACAACAAGATGTCAACGCCAAAACGTTGTATTCTACAGTATGTCAAAAGAAAAGCTTGATGGTACCAGCGAGATTTGACCCCTTTATACTATTGTCGATGGAGCTACGTAAAATCTTCGTAAAGGATTTTGCGAATAAACAGCTATCAGATGGTAAAAGTCCATAATCACAGCAGTCATGGGTGCAATAGGGCCTGAAATGTGTCAGAAAGTTCTTAGCAATTAGAGTGCCAGGATACGCGCGACACACCCGAGCTGCGGAGGCAATTTGGCCGATGCTTCTTTTTGAATGTAAAATCATATGGTTAAAAAGAAAAAGAAGTGATACTTCAAGATCTCTACCGCAGTTCGAGTTTTTTGTACACTAAGCAAAATGTGTTCCATTATGTTTGCTGCATCTGTTCATTATTTGATGAATTGGACGTTTTTTCGGAACATGAGGTATATCCAGAGTGACTTTATTGATGCGTTGTCTGATAATCTCTCTCCTGATGGTCTCGTTCACGGCTTAATAAGCAATAAATTGAAGTTTGAAGAAGTATTGAATTTTCCAAATATTGGCAGCAAATTAAACGAATATATTGACGCAGCGGGAGGTACAACTAAAATTAAATTCTACTGAGTAAAATGAATGTATTAGAAGAACTTCTTAGTTCAATTGACATCATACTCAAAATTATAAGCGTTACTGGATTTAACTGCTCACTCTCATTATCTTAATGGAACTATAAGATGGGAAAGCAAATTTAATTAGCCAGCATATTCATCGCATGTAGGAACCTTCAATAAATTTACTTTCATAAATTTGATTCGAATATAACCATTAAGTTAGGTTGCGGGCGCAGAATTCCATCCCCAGATCTGCTATTACACTCCTCCTATCTCTTTATCTCACTACATAGCTTCGGTTGTAAAGATATTAGATAACATAAAATATAAGCACAGCATATCATGCGCCAGAGCAATATGAAGGAAAATTGATCAATAAAATAATGAAAAACATTGCAAAAATGTAGTATAAATTTATTTCTGGTCACCAGGTGTCTGAAGAAAAATGTCATAATCCTATGCCAGTTATTTTTTAGGTGACAGTCCCAGTGCTCAGTCGCCTATTTATGCTATATTGATTATTTCCAGTAACTTGTGATCAATTATTATCGACCAAATCGAAATGGAGCAAACATGTCAGTTGAATTGATTACTCCGCTCACATAATTCAATATGCGAATAACACGTATGGCGTCCAAATGGGCCCACCGGCAGATCCGTTAATTGTCCTTACCACACATTCATTCATCAGCGAAACACAGTTCACTTATGCAACTGTCATCGGTATCAATGACAATCATTAACACCAATCAATTGGATTAACAGTTCTGGTTTGTGCACGTGCACCATAATTGAACGAAAGCTGATCACTGCAAGCAACCGCAGCCAATGAAAGCGAGCACACCGCTCACATAAATACACACTCTCACTCAAGGCACACAGCCTTACTTTACATTAGCCGGATATTACCACTACATTTACACACGGACGCCAAGCAGCATTTGGACGTGGCTGCCTTTAAACAGTTAATCCTGAAATAGAGCAAAAGTGAAATGACTCCGGCTCGTTACGAAACGGAAATGTACAATGGCACAGCAACAAAGATGGCACTGCGAGGCTGTGCGTTTGTACGTGGGCACATGTTCGCCCAAGTGTGCTTGGGTGTTTGTGTGAATGTGATTGTGTGAGTATGTTTACGTCCGTCCATGTGTGGTCTATGGCGTGTGAACTGGAGCACACATGCACGGAGTAGCGCAGTGTATGTCAAAAAATGGTCAACACTTAATTTCCTCTTTATCCTTGAGTAAGGACATGTTTATGTAGATGCAAGCGAATGCTGTGCCAAAAATCGTTTTCTTACAAATCCCAAATACGAATTTGTTCTGCTTTCTTCGTTTGCTTTTTTCCCCATTTCGTGGCGTTTTTATTTAGGGACGTGTCAATTTTTGTGGCATTCAAAATGAAAGTCCTCGAAGAGTGCGATTTTTCTTGCTTTGATCACAGCTGCTGCATTAGGCGGCGTACATGCGAGTATATTGGGCGGGCAGCTTTGGACACACAAGTACAAAAGCAAAGGAGCAGACAAGGGCCACAGCAGCCACATCCACTTCGTATTGGAACTGACCACGTTCTTAACCACTGCGGACAGATATGGATTATATGAAATTTTTGGCAAAGTCATGTCGTCTCTCGATTATTGTGACATTAAAATCGATGCACCAACACTGAGTTAAAATGTTAATGCGAGCAGAAGTAGTCTACGTCGAACTGGTAACAATGAAAGGCGTCCGGGGTACGTGACTGGGGAAAGGATTACGTTTTCGTTGCTAATATTACTTCCGATTTTCACTGCATTAAAGCACAATTTGGGAACTTACAATTAACTAAAGCCAATATCTGAGACCCTAAATCATATGGTGCGGATGTTGTCGTATAATTCTTCATTATTATTAATTATTACACGTGATCTAGTTATTTGCTTGGAAGGGCAGGACCTTTCGGGTTCTCTCCACATATCCTAGTAAGTCTGTTTGTAAATCTGTACAGCAAATCAAAATATATATACGAGTACACGTCTTCCAATCTCTCACTCATAACACTGTAGATGTGGAAGCATTTTATCCACGATCATCCCAAAATACTTCCAGAAAACAAAACTATATTTGCTAAAAGAAAAATAACTATTTCTTATAGTCCTGCCTTTACCACAATGAGGGGCGCATATTAGGGTCAGATGTTATGGGAATGGACAACTTACATTCTTCATCCCTGGACAGACTTCTGAGAATCATAAACAAGTCAAAGAAGTTGGAAAAGATACTACTTCCTTTCCAAAATCTTCTATCTCCCCCTTCCCCCAAACATTTCTAGGCTTTCAATGGGTATAGATCCCTGATTGCTTGGAGACCTGCTTCTTCGGCGGTTCTCCGATTTACCCCAATTCTATCTATCTATCTTTGACCTTATATATCACATCAACGATAAGAGCGAAACTAGCCAAGATCATCTCCTTGTCCCAATGAATTTCTTAATCCGTTTATTTCGTCAATGCAACGGAGAGGAAGGGTGATGAGATAACAAAATAAGCGAAAGGAACGCAGCTTGGCAAAATGTGAGCATTTCAGTCAATGGTCTTTAAATGACGGAAACATTTACGATGTGGGTTCTTCCAAACATTCTCTATCCAATGCACGTGACGTAGCCACCAGATTTACTGAGTTGAACACATACAGAAGTAGATAGTGCCCATGTGAGACTACTCCTATGGACCCCAATGGAACTTACTCGGAGCACCAGTTACAATAAATATTTGCACAATTTGCACAGCAAAGAGCATTGTAACGACATGCTGGGTCTCATTAATATTCTACAGCTCCGGTAGACTTAGCGGTGTCCAGTGTTCGTTAGCAAGAAATAAGTCTTAGACTATGGTTTACTTTGTGAATACTCTTATTGTCGATTAGTTATTTACATGTTTCTTGCAATGTGTATGTTTATATATTTTCTTCTTCAGTTGGCGAATCGCATGGTGGGGGGGTGCTGTGTCGCGAGTTCCAGTGTCGTAGATGTCCGGCGCGAGTGAATAACTCGCTCAGGTCGTCAGAAGCGTCAGGTCACTGCTATTACGCCCCATGTAGATTATACGTTCACCCCTCCGCTGTTGTTCGATCAATACTAGAGTTGTTCTTGGTTGCGCTGTAGTTCGATCAAAAAGAAGTGTTCTTGCTTGTGCTGTTGTTCGATGAAGAAGAGTTCTTGCTTGCTCTGTTGTTCGATGAAGAAGAGTCCTGCCTGCGCTGTTGTTCGATGAAGAAGAGTTCTTGATTGCTCTGTTGTTCGATGAAGAAGAGTCCTGCTTGCGCTGTTGTTCGATGAAGAAGAGATCTTGCTTGCGCTGTTGTTCGATGAAGAAGAGATCTTGCTTATGCTGTTGTTCGATGAAGAAGAGCGTTCTTGCCTTTGCGTTGGTGTTCGATGAAGAAAGCGTTATTTCCTTTGCGCCGTGGTTTGATGAAAAAGAGTTCTTGCTTGTGCTGTTGTTCGATGGGAAAAGAGAGTTTTTGCTTGCACTGATTTTCGATGAAGAAGAGCGTTCTTGCCTTTGCTGTTGTTCGATGGAAAAGAGAGTTCTTGCTTGCGCTGTTGTTCGATTAAGAAGAGGCTGAGTATCCCCATTCTGCTCCTTATATAGCGCAGTGGCTACTCGCACACAATGCGTGGCGTGCTGTCATTGGCTATCAGAATGGCGTCATATGGTTTGGTCTTCTTCTTCTTCTTTCCGAAAGCTGCCTCGTGGTCCTCCTCCGCGTGGGTTTTCTCCATCTGTTCCGCACCGCGTGGGTTTTTTTGTTGGGAGGTAGTGGCGTGACGATAAAAGTGTCCGGCAACTGGTGATCTCCTCATTTTGCGAGTGGTGCAGATGTGATATGTAGGAGGGATAAATCATTAAGATTAATGCTCCTTACAGCATAAATGGCTAAATTCCACCTCCAATCGAAAAATACTCGTATGATTTATTGGATAGTGGAGAAGGCACATCAATACCCATTCAGAATCTCAGTTCCACACGAGACTTTGGACATGCAGTCACGCATAATTGTACACTGACATATTCAATTAAAATAAAATGAACCGTTTTTACGCATATTAAATTCACGCATTTAATTGGGAGAGTTTGTCGAACATTTGCAATTTACGCACTTGACAGAGCGGCATCAAATAATCTGCGGAATGCAGCATGGACATGTGCGGCTCCGGCCGTTTAATAGGTTTAATCAGCATGATGCACAAACCGCATTCTCACTGCTTTGTTGCATTTCATTTCATTTCTACTATTATAATTTTTCTGTAACATTATGAATGCAGCTTAAATATGAATGGCGCGCATGCATGGCGCATAACTCAAATGCCAAATAATCTGTGTGAATGTGGAGTACAGGGCGCTGACGTTTTGTAGATAATTCTTCGAAATGCAATCGCGAATAGGTTTCATACATTTCAGGTGCTTAACTCTCGTGCCTTTAAATACAGGGTGTTTTTTGTTTAGACATGTGGTTTTCAATCTGGCAGTCCTTTTTTCGGAGTTAATCTTTTTGGCAGCTGTCACTTGATTTATGCTCAGTTTAGTTTGCCATTTCATAATGAGTAGAGTTATTCCTGAACAACGTTTGCAAATCATGCAAATTTATTACCAAAATAATGGTTCGGTTCGCGCGACGCATCACAGAAAAATTTTGTTCTGCGATGAAGCTCACTTTTGTTTGAATGGGTACGCTAATAAGCAAAATTGTTGTATTTGGAGTGACGATAGATAATCCACAAGCCATTGTTGAGACACCGCTACATCCTCAAAAAGTCACTGTTTGGTGTGCTCTATGGGCAGAGGAAATCATTGGTCCATATTTTATTCAAAAATGAAGCCGGCCATACTGTTACAGAGCCATGATTAATTACTTTGTAGTGCCTGAATTGGAGGATGTTGATGTGGACGACCTTTGGTTCCAACAAGACAGCGCTACATGGCATACAGCCAACGAAACAATCAATTTATTGAAGGAAACTTTTGGTGAGCGCATTATCTCGCGTTGTGGGCCTCCAAGATCGTGCGATTTAACACCGCAGGACTATTTTTTGTAGGGTTATGTGAAGTCGCTTGTCTACGCAGATAAGCCCGAGACCATTGACGCCTTGGAAGAGAATATTCAGCGCGTTATTGCTGACATACGGCCCCAATTGCTGCAAAAAGTGGTCGAAATTGGGCCTCTCGGCTGGAATTTATTCGAGGCAGCCGCGGCGGCCACTTGCCCGAAATCATTTTTGGAACATAATGGCAAACCCTTATCTTTAAAATAAAGCTAAATTCTTGGCCATAACATTAAATTACATGCGTTTTATTTCTGCTTGAAAACCACATGTCTAAAAAAAACACCCTATAATAGATTACAGAAAATATTAAATAAGTTTGCTCCGGACTAGGCGACAATGGAGAAGTCATTTGCTACTTGTGCTGCCGGAAAAAGGCATACTGTACTAATGGCCCTGTAAGACCCACTTACGATGCATAGTTGAATAGACTTGAATTTATTTTGTTCAGGGGAATTAAATAGCTGATGAAGTGGCATATTGTGAATCTGTGGGCACTCCAATGTGACCAGATAGGTTTGAGACTAGCAAGATCTGTCACTTGGATCAAGAAAACTTAAAAATATCTCATTGAATGAAGTTGAAACTCAGTGGCCTGCAGAACAAACAAGTGCCTCCTAAAGAGCCCAATCAAGAGAAATAACATTTCCTCCTAACAATAGAAAGGAAAATATTCGATCTTAAATCGGGCTAATCAGGAGGCATAGTCATAGAATCATCATTTGCCGACCATAGACATCATCGAGGGCTAATCAAGCGACATAGTCATAGTCATAGAATCATCATTAGCCGACCATAGACATTATCGAGGGCTAATCAGGGGGCTTAGTCATAGTCATAGAATCATCATCTGCCGACCATTGACATCATCGAGAGTCCGCACTGCGCCTCGAAAAGACAGAACTCTACGCATTTTTCCCGCCTTGCTAGAATGAGGAGATGTCTGTTACTGTAAAAATTGCTGGGATTGGAAAAGGTACATTTTATTCATAAAAGAGTCAAAGAACTCCTCTATCTCAGGCTTAAAGTCCAGTGGGCATCAGCAATCTGAGTGCTGGAGAACTCTTTCTACGGCGTAGCATCGACCTTCTCTACAGTTATACATACGAGTATATCTACTTAAATAAGATTAGAGTGTTTAAAGACCAAAGTGAAAATGGAAATCCGAAATACGAGTAATTGTCATTAACTAGGAATTGAAGGAATCATCGAGAGTATATCAGAATAAGTGATAGAAGTGCGGTAGGTCGGAGAGTCGCCGAAAAAGGTGGTCTCCAAGCACTCAGTCATTGATGCCCATTGTACTGTCGTCAGTATATTTGTTCAACAGCAGCTGAGACTGGCTCCAAAGCAACTAGTACGAATATTTTCAGATGCCATTATCGAACGAGGCTATGTCTATGATATAGGGCTCTATATAGTCATAGTCCCGTTCGAAAACTTTCTTGTGATCTAATAGTTCCAGAGCCTCTAGTGTTACAACTAGCCTCCTACTAAGTGTTATCATCCCTAGGTGCCTATGCTATGGGTCCTTTCTTGTTTATTGTTTATGTCGGTCACTACGCCTTCACTGCAACTGTTACAATATTGTATTTTTCCTTTTTTTTATTAACAGGGAAATCATCAAAAACCTCATCCACTAAAACCCACTTTACGGTCGAACGGTTAATCCTCCTTCTACAACTGTATCTGTTGCTCTCTCTATATTCAGTTATGTAGTATATTAAGTACGAGTATATCCATATACAAATCATAATGGCAGCGTTTGGGAATTCAGAAATTTGGGTACCAATGCATATTTTCGCCAATGAAGATAATGTTTTCGGTTGATCAATAGTTACTCCTACGCAGGAGTTAATTACGCCAGTGCAAAAGTGCTGGTAGGAATCTGCCAACAATATGCTCCGATATTTAGTTGGACGATGAAGTTGGGCGACAATTTTACATAAACCACAAAGCGATTTTTAAATAAAGCGAACTTTGGAGATGAATGTGAATAATTTAACAGATTTTGTGATATCAGGATATGTTTGGCTAGAAGCGTTTGTCACAAAATTTCAACAAAATATGGGCAAATAAACTTAATAGGAAACATCCAAGAACTATTGCAACCTATTTGAAAGTTGTCGATTTTCTGTGGCTAATGATATTTTCGAAATATTGCCACAAATGCTTTCAACAAACACATTAGATTTTATTACTATACTCGTAGTGTGGACCTAAGGTGAGAAACGAAATTTGTAATTTATTTCATCGGTAGTTTAACAGCTACAACTAAAATTTAACAATCTTACAATGCGACTACACCAAGGATTGAACAACCCTAATAAAATCCTTATCAGAATATTAGTACGAAGTTGTGACTATATCACCCACCTTTACTGCCCACTCGCACTCGTATGCCGGAACAAAGCATCAACTTTGTATAAAGACAAAAACATCCTCACAAATTAAACAATAAGAGGGCTGGCAAACCTGAAACCTTAGTCAAACTTTCAACCGAAAATTGCCTACATTGAGCAGAAATTTGGTCGGAGTGGTCCAATAAATCGATTTAAAAGCAGTTACGAGATTTGTGGGGATTAAAACTCAAATCCAATAATCTTATAAAAGCAATGCAAGGACAAACTGGCGAAAACAAGGAACGATTGTAAATGTAAGAAATATGACAAAACAATTCGAAAGTTCAACAATTTGAAAAAACTCGGAATCTAAGAAGAATTGAGCCTACAGGATACAAGCTCCACATTCATTTAAATGCAATTCGCAGCTGACACAACCGAGAGTATCATTGCTGCTGGGTGAAAAGGAATTTTCCATCAAGACGAAAATTGAATGCAGTGAGAACTTTATGCAAACAACGACAACTGCAGAAGCAACCTAAAAAAAAACAACAACAACAACAACAGCAAAAAGAGCGCGCATATTTTAAGTGCGGAGATGCAGGCAGGACATTGGCATGTTTGCACGCCTGCCAGCATATCAGCGCAGTTGGATATTGCAAGTGTCCACACAACTAATGCAAAAGGAAATAGTCAAGGAACAAGTAACATACACAATTACACAAATACACACACATACATCCATACACAGATTTACACACTTAGGGCAAAATGCAATGCAACGGAGCATGAGGAGCACAACTGTTGTAAGTTTGTTGGCAGTTGTGCGAGGAATATACTCGCAACAACAACAACATCATCAGCAAGAAAGCTAGTATAAAAATTGCAGCAACAACAAAAAACGCAAGAAAAATTGTTGAATTTATAAAGTAAACAAAATGAAAGTGGAAGGAAGAACGAAGTAGCGGCACTCGGCGCTGGCAGTGCCAAATGAAAAAGTGAGGAGAAAATAAACGTCGCAAACTTACAATCAATTGCGTATTGACGTTTCACAACAAAGTCAACAAATAAGCACAAAAAATGAAATAAAATACACAAACATATCCCCGCCTACACACCCACACACACGCACACGGCTATCCACACGTACGGGAGGCATGTGTGTATTTCTTACTTTGTCGCCGTTTGCAACGGAAATGAAAAATCAAATTGAAAAGCGGCACAGCATGCGGAAAAATCGAAACACTTTCAATGGGAGTGGTGAGAAAGGAGCGCTGACTCGGCCACGGTTTGAGTAGACTTCAAGAGTGGCAGCACCGTGTCAACGTTTATTTTTCTTGGTATTTTGGTGCTGGATTTTTGTTGTTTTTTACTTATGCTATTTGATTTTGTATGGCTACGGTACAGCGTGACTGCGGGGTTTGGGGTTATCTGCCTGGCCATAAGCCTAAATAAACACAAATAAACAATTTTAGTTCCATAAAATGAAATTCAATTGATTTTGAGACAATGTCAAGAATTGGAATTCTGAGAGACTACATTTGAGGGCATGATGGCCGCAAATAAAATTGAGCTCTGGCCGAGTCACATACGAGGACATATAGTAAAAAATAAGGAACAAGTAGAAGAGAAGCAGTTGCTAAAGGTAGAACTTTGTGCTAGTTATATATATGATAGTTATTTAGAGAACATGTTACTATATAAAACGCCGGACAATATCAAGAGATGAAGAAATAACCATGTCGTGAGTAAACATGATGAAAGTTAATCTCCCTTATGTCCTGAATATTCAATATGCATTGCTCTTGTTGTCTTGTTCTCTCTAATATTACTATTTTATTAATATTAACTCATTGGTAATGTTATATCGTTCTCCAATTATATGAGGGCGGAATGATGATGGTCTCTCGTTATACTTCGTTAACTTCGCGTTTATATAAGAACATTCTGGAAGGCGGAGCGTGAGCATAAAAAGGGCAAGATAAAATACCAGATAGATCGCCAGATAGATCGCCAGATAGATCGCCAGATAGATCGCCAGATAGATCGCCAGATAGATCGCCACATAGATCGCCAGATAGATCGCCAGATAGATCGCCACATAGATCGCCAGATAGATCGCCAGATAGATCGCCACATAGATCGCCACATAGATCGCCACATAGATCGCCACATAGATCGCCAGATAGGTCGCCAGTATCAAGCAGTAGTAATAGAAGTGATTAAGTGGGAGCGGGCATCTACTGCTCAGAGTTGGGAATTAGGCAGCCTAAGAAGAGGAAGTCTTTGCTGTTAGGAAAGCCGCGGAGCTAGCCTACACCTAGACAGGAAATGACTCAAAAATAAACATATACGTGGATAGGCAGGCAGCGATAAAAGCGATTAACTCATATAGTATAAAATCCAAAAATATCCTACAGAGCACGGAAGCCATAGAAAGGCTAGTCGCAAAGAGAAGACTGCATATCTATTGGTCATAAGGGAATAGAAAGGAATGAGATAGTAGATCAGATTGCAAAGAGCGCTTTCTATTTACCACTTGAGCAAGAAAACGCCATACAGAAACCTCTTAAAGAACTATTCAATGAAACGGACGGGCACATGAGAAGGCAGGTGGAAGCAAGGTGGCAGAGTTTAACCACCTGCAAAATTGCAAAAGTTATGGTTAAGGTCAACGATGGGAAACAAACGTGATTTATACTCGTGTTCCCACGAAAAGACTGTAGAACAATCGTAGGTATAATCAAAGAGTATTTACATTAATAATACTAATTTACATACATTAATTTACTGGCGGCACATGCACACAAGATAGGAATTACCGACAACGACGCATGTAGGAAATGTAGGGAGGTTGGAGTAAGGAAAACTTTAGAGCATCTGCTTTGTATATGTCCTACGTTATCAAAAACGTGCTTAAAATGCTTACGAGTCCAACAATTTGAGAGATTGGAAGACGTCTCAGGAATGGAACTGACAGCACTGCTGGAATTCGCAAAAAGCGTTGACATCCTACGAGATGTCTACTGCAAATCTACATAAAGGTCAGACCCCATCTGGTATTGCTAGGAACCAATCGATTTACGAGTGACTTTAAGCCAGCCAGGTTTATCTAATCTAACTTATATTTAGGAACAATTTTTTTAATTAAATTGTTTCTTATATTTTTTTAAATTTAAAGTTCCCTCACTCTTAAGAAAAGATACTTTATTATAGATTTCTGCAATAACATTGAAGTACCAAGGACAATTACGTGCCAGCTAATTGGAAATCGTCCCCTTTTCTATACACAAATTTCCAATAATTGTTGTCTAAACATTTCCCTACCTTCTGGCCTACTTTCATTTTGAATTCTGTTCTCTTATTTTGTGATTCATTTGCTTTTTTTCCTTTATTAACTTCCTTGCTTACAAAGAACTTGAATCTTTTCCAAATGCTTGCCGCAATTATTTGTTGTATTTCTTTCTTCTGTAA
Organism: Clusia tigrina; assembly: GCA_920105625.2. Classification (NCBI taxonomy): domain Eukaryota; kingdom Metazoa; phylum Arthropoda; class Insecta; order Diptera; family Clusiidae; genus Clusia; species Clusia tigrina. The sequence goes on from OV050030.1 coordinate 405,325,288, forward strand.
TCAATTAAATTAAAATTATTTACGATAAATTACTTTTTTTTACTTTTGAATTCTATTCAATAAATTTAATTCAAGTCCTGCAGGATTTCCTATTAACGAACGAAGCAATCAATTCATTACAAAAATTTAGTAAATGCATTTCAGGTACAAATCATCGATTCTAACGACAGGATACAATCACACACGCCTCCCGCTCGGAAAAATGGTAGTGTAATATGGCTTTGTGGATATTTCTAATACAATTTACCGATAATCTGTGTCTGTGTGCCAGGACTTGCACCTGAATATGATAAACGGGGTTTGCCAAATCCTGCTATGAAGTAGTTAGTTAAGCAATCTGGTCCACTTGCGTATGTAACCAAAAAAGACTGCATAATAAATCATATGTTCTTGTGCTGATATGTGGCGTTATGCTACCATATAGAGCAATAATGAATTACAGTTCAATTAGATCCTTGAACTAGGCATTTCTGCTTTTATTACTGGAATTGACAATCGTCTAAAAATGCCTTCAACTATGATCCCTTGCATACAAAAGTTTACTGATACTTACAAAACACTATCAAAAGTACTATTTCGGCTTCGATTTTCAGAGCTACTAAAATTTTTTACTAATTGGCCAATGAACCTGGGTCGAAATCGCCAAATATATACAACAACAACACTGCCCAATAAGTAAACATGCCGAGTCAAACTTAAGCCAAAGAACTCTGATTACAACAAACACATAAAATGAGAGGGGGACCTTAGCTTTTCTGTTTAATTCCTTGTATCACTGAAAGACTCCATCTTAATTCTATGAGTATGTGACAAGAGTATCAAGGGCTGCACTTCGACTGGAACAATCTGTAATGAAGATATGCGCAATTTTGAGTAAAAATGCCCAATAAGCGAACATTTCATCAATGACTGGAACCAGTTAAGAAATAACCGTGAAGATTCCATACGGATATGTGTGACCATATATGAGGCGTGGACACCAGGTATAAAACAGCAATCAAAACAATGGAGAGAACTGGCTCCAGAGAAAATGAAGACGGTCCTATCACGCAGAAAGAAAATAGCTTTCGGGATGTGAAAGAAATTTTAATAATTGAATACTTAGGAAAAGGATAACGATTAATACCGAGTACGCTTCACATCACATTTGGACAAGCTAAAGAAAGCAAGGTTATTCAATTGCTTTGCTGACACAAAAAATTAACAAGTTGAAGTGTCATAGTATGTAGGAACCATCCTGCACACCGTATTTTGGTGCGTCGGAGTTTCACATCTTTCCGGGAACCCTTATCAGTCGATTAATTAAAGAAACATCCTTTTATAATTGGATATAGTATCCCTTAAGCCGTCTAAACTTTTGCAATCTTTGTTCTAGATTCTGGATCCGTTCCGGAACTGACCCTGCGGGAGGAGGTCCTCAAAATATGTTCGAGTATTTAAATTGCTGAAGACAAGAAAATATTGGTTTCCATTTTATTACAAGCAGCTTTTCAGGGCTGCTATACTATAACTCCATAGTATGGGCAAAACAATCTTCTAACAATCTCATTGTTTCTAAGCTTCTACCATAGACGAATCTATCCATTTCCTACTGGGCTATGCATTGCGATGCATTGGAATCATCGTGAAATAACATTGAAATTTACACGCATATTTGCAGAATTGATTGCAACTGATTTCTTGTCCAATGCAACAGTATCTATGGCTCGGCATGACTGCATATGTGTGCGTGCTTGTGTTGGTGTTTGTGTCAGTAGCCGGTTAAGTGTTTAGGTGTATATTGCTAAATTTGCAGCTTGGTTTTGTTTCTGTTGCTACTCGTATTTTGTGGCACTTAATAATTAATTTGTAACAACACTCCCATTCACACTTGACACTTCCAAAACACTCACAAACACTCACACCACTCCACCAACGGAAATGCACACGCACACTCACTCGCACTCACTCCCACCTCTGCTCCCAGTCGCAGCCACCATTACAATTTGTGCTGTGTGTTCATTAATTAATTTGTTTTATTGAACTTTTGGGAATTGTTGCACCTGCCGCTCTCTAAGCAGATACGAGTATGAAGACTTTGAATGTCGTCAGCTGTGATGTCAATGTCAGTGTACTTGTTGTTGTTGTTGTTATTGTTATTGTTGCCGTTGAGCTCATTTATCATTTAAATAGATTCAACTGCGAACATGCTCATCATTTGATTAAATGTACAAACGAAAGTGCGCTTGTTAGTGCGTGAAACTATGCGAAATTGTGCAAATTTTGATGAGCTGCGAGTGATAAAATGTGCACTTTATAGTTATGCAGGATAATGGGAATTTGTGCATTTAATTATAGACGAATTTGTCTGCAATCATCACGTACATTGTCTCATAGGACCGTAACACTGAACGAGTTCCAAAGTATTCTCTACGACGAGTATTTATGCTCGAAGTGAGGCTTTTATACATACCAGCAACATTGACAAATGTTCTGAAGAGCTATGGAAGCGAGTCCATCAATGGCACATTTGTCCCACTTTATTAATAATTCGTATGCATCAGTACGAAAATATAAGTAAGAACTATTCTATAAAATGAAGCAGCATTGATAGGAAGAATGAATGAGAATGAGAAAGTGGACATCTTAAATACTGCTTCCACAAGCATATTTTCGAGGGTATGATACAAGAATGATAGATAGAGTTTCTATTATTTTTGGGTATGATATGTACAGGCAATATTCTGGAATCCCTCTCTCTCCCTCTCTCTCTTTCTGTCTCTCTCTGTCTCCTTCTCTCTAATGCACACAAACAGAGAAAGTGTTCAATAAATGAAAAGCATGCTGTGTATCTTCCGATTTCAGACAACTCCACCTCTCGACGTATTTCCCATATCTCTAAAACGTTGAGCTCCAATATTCATGGCTCAAATTTTAGTTTGAAATTATAAATACTACGAATTTTGCTCAAAGCATATCGCGATTCTTGCCCTTCCGCCTTTAATCCTCTATCCTGATCCATACTTTGATATCTTCTCTTCCCTTCAAAAACTATATGCATTTCATCTATCAGAACTTCTGATTCAGAACATCAAAGATGAACGCTCTATCTATACTTCATAAGACGTTGTTTTGCAAAGCTCTGATAGGCCTAACGGCTGACAGTCTGTACAATGAGTTCACCATTTTTCCATGGATTATAAACAATGTATAGGGCTGTTGAGCTTACTCGTACTTATTCTGTTGTATTCCGGTGATCTCGGGTTAGGCGGCAGACGGAGTATCGCCAAACTTGTATTTGTAGCTGATTCCTTGATATTTTATATATGGCTTCTAAGTTAATCCTGTAATCTTATATTATATCCAGATAATTCAAATTAATTTTGAGCCAATCATCTACTGTACTGGCCGTAATTTTTCCCGCTTCACTAACATTTCTGCTGATGATCAGTCATCTTGCAGCTTCGTTAAATACCATCTCCATATCTTAAAGATGTTTTGCTATCACAACCACAACTAAGTCATCCTTGAAGACCTCAATCAAAGCTTCCTCCGAGTCCCAACATAACTCTGACGCTAGGTACCGGCACTAAGAGAATCTAATCTGTATTTGCATCTTCAAAAACATTTTGTTATACATCAATTTGCAAGAAAAATATTCTCATTTTCTCAGTCATTCAAGCTTCCTTTTGAACTGCCTATTCTTCAGACCGTAGAAGTTCTTTAAGAACTATTTGATCAAACTCCAATTCGACTATTGGATACCTCCTTATTGCGACACTAGTAGCACTGAATATGTTGATCTTTATCCTATCAAGTGCTCTTTATTGTCTCCGAACTATTTTGTGGAGTTTGCAAATCCACCTTTATACAGTTGATATTTAATGAAGCCCTCTCCAAAAATAACCTTTTCTATTTGAGAAAGCATGAATTGCTTTAAAATATTTCATCTTGAATGTTCTCTTCGAGCTTCAAAAACTACTGAACTCAATGCCAAAGATAAGAGGATAGTTTACCAGACAATGTGAACTCAAACAGCATGTAACTCAAAACTGTCCGGTTCTGCTGATAAGGCATCCATTCATTTGTTTGTAAAAACTGAATTATATAAAGGCCATAATCTTTGCGACGGGAACTATAGACATTGGATCCTTGTCAAACGTACTTGATTCCCTAAACACCACCATAATTAAAGAGCTGTCAGTATAACCCTTTATGATATATATTTATAGTGTCTGGCCTGTTATAATTTTGACTACTTATAATCTAATCCAAGGTCAATTAAGTATAATGAATTGATAGTTCTTCACCACTTAATTATTGGCTACAAATTCCTGATTAAAAGATTAATTAAACTTTGACTTTTGCGAATTTCACGATGAAATTTATTTACATTAATTAATAGAAATGTTTCCTGACGAGTCGTGTGAGTCCAAACTCCCTCAGTATATTCTCATAATTTCTCATGAACGTAGTAAATTTGGTCGGAGTTACTCCACTCTACACAGTATTCTGTTTTTAACTGAGTCAGCGGCAGAACATTTTGTACGAAAGTTATTTACCAGAGACATAAAGAGTTTTAAAGCTGAAAAAACACCTGAAATCAGAATTTTTTATAAATAAAATCCAGCAAAGGAAGTCTTTCAATGATTGGCTGTCACATGTGTTGGTGTAATCCCTTTTCAGTTATATGACATACAGTCAAATATGTTCCCAGCAGACAGGACGTCAATTTCTTAAAGCTTTAAACTGGTTTACAATTTAAGACCCATTCCCATTCCCACACACATGCACACATCCATACCTTCAATTGTACTTTAAGCCGATGGCATTATCTGCGTTATTGGCACTCTGACTGTCACCGTCGCTGCCGCTATTGAAGCCGCACGCACACAGTCATACACACTCAATGCTAGCAATCAATAATACTACACACACATACAAACATTCGAGTACTCATATTTGCTCAATTGAATGCTAACGAAACCACATTAAATACCGGAAGTGAAAAGGTAATTCAATGAAAACTCCCATGAGATATGCGGATGTCCTTTCTGTTGATTGAATGTCAGAAGCTCAGCAGTAGGTAACAGCGACTTCATGCCCTTTTTGCAACTCTGTCGGATATTAAATTAACTGTAAAAGGAAGTAGGGCACAAGCGAAATCGCAACCGTCAACCAAATTAAATTAGTGTGGATATCCTTAAGTGTATGTTTGTATATCTATATATGTATGTATGCATGTGTGAATGTAGTCGTCTACACATACATGGGAATGCTCTTCAGTTTTGCTTAAATTTACAGCAGTTTTTAAAATAATTCAGTCTATGATATGAAAGTCCATAATATTTAAGTTCATAAGCTGACTCTTGATAAGCCACCCAACTGATAATTTCAAAGCCGAGTGCTCCTATTGCAAGTTTCTTGGAATCAACTGTCAATACCAAATTTAAAATAATGAAGGAGCGACTTACAATGTTAAAAGATAAGACAATAAATCAATTGTTATGATGGATCTTGTGTTCCTGCATCTTCCTGCAATGAGAGCGTAGAAGTCATTACTTAAGAAATCATTCTTTGCTACACCGATATACAGACAAGGGGACAGATTGCCTTTGGTATTACTTCTTCAATTCTGAAGCTGAAGAATTCGCATATTTTGGTGCTGTCATCGACACTAGACATGATGTTATTATAGTATAACTCTTGGCAACAGGGAACACATTGGGAAGGTAGAAACTTCAAAACACAGGTATATATTAATTATCAAGGCAACGGAACCAATACAGTATATTTCACTAATAATCTCCTTGTTGCTTTTTGGATGATGACAAAACAATTGGAATTGCTGTTCTGTATAGAAACTCCACGCAGCGTATCCAGTCGGAGCTGCGTTGAAGGTGATAAGCAGCTGAGATCAACCCGTGAACTGGGCTAGCTTTGCATCTGTATCAACATATTCCAAAGCATTACAGTGTAAGAACAATCCCAAATATTCGTAGCAGAATTGAAACGCATCGAGAACAATGTCCCAGCCGCAAACTACTCAAGAGAAGAAATCGAAAATTGATATCTGGTGACGAGTATGTTATAATGCTGCTAGTGCGTAGATACTCGAACAGGTGGTTAAATGCTAAAATAAGCCATAGTAACGCCTATTTCTGTATACTGCTGATAAATAATAGAACTAAGCAGATCGGATCAAAATTCAGTAGTGCTGTTTTTGCAGCTTCCTCCTGTATAAAATCGGAAGACATTATTACCAAAAGGCAAACATTCGTGGCACCGTCATCACAGTTAAATAACAAAGGGCAGTATGATAAGTCTGCTCTAAGTCCAAGCAATGATCATACAATTTCGAAAGTGACTTGGCGACAGTTCTTTGGCATGCGCGCGGTATCATTCACATCGATTACCTTGAAAAGGGAAAACGATAATTGGCGCATATTATGCAGACCTGTTGGACCAATTCGACGTCGATTTTAAGGATAAAGGACCGCAATTTGGAGTGGAAAAAAGTTCAATCCCCACCAGAACATTGCGGTGCACAAGTCCGCAGACGCCGAATTGCACCCTCACCCAGCTTATTAGCCAGATTAGACCCCTGCAACTAGTTCCTGTTTCCCAATATGAAGAAATGACTCGGCGTTAAGAGAATTGGGACGAATGAATAGTTCGTCGATAAAACAAACGCCTATTTTGAGGGCCTCGAGAAATCGTATTATTTGGAGAGTATGAGAAAAGCAGAGAAAAGTTGGAAGAAGTGTATCGAGATAAAATGAAACTATGTTGAAAAATAAAACGATTTTTTGCCGAATAGTGTTCCTAATTTTGCATTTTTAAGAACTATATAAATATATTATTTATATATAAATTATTCCTATATTCCTATATATAAAGCGAAACTTGATAAACCACATGGAATCTCTGCACCACCATAAGGGCAGTATGATAAGTCTGTTCTAAAGCCAAGCAATTATTTTGTGAGAAAATCCAGAATAATACGGTCATGAATGATCGGTGATTGAATGTGCACGATATCGGTGTGATTGTGGCCATGTCAATGGCATGAGTATATAAAATTGTGATGAAACCTTTGGACTTAAAGAACCACTCCGCCATCACTCCAAAAATGTGGGTGCCGGGTTTGTTCACAACTGACAAAACTGTGATTCCAAGATGAAGTTCGACCGTGAATATTTTCAACTTTCACGACTTTAGACAAAATATGAATACATCGCAAGATGTCATTCACTAAGGGATAGTCAAAGCTCTGATTAGTACCACAGGAATTGGCACCAAAGAGGATTAAAGCGATGAATCGGCATAATGGCACAATCGATAATCCGCAGAATAGTTAATGACAAATATTATTTCAACTTATAGGACAGTTTTGTTGATGTTTTGAAACAACAAAGATCCCATTTGACGCAAAAACAAATTCTCTTTCTTAAATTCAGAGCATATGTGTCGCCACCAAGGCAGATTGAAAGGAATTGAAGGACGAATACCTTCCTCCCTAATCATATTCTCCAGATTTATCCCCCTTCGATTATTTCTTTAAATCCACATTTAAAGAAAACAGAATCTGTTGTGATGACGGGGTTAATGATGAAAAAACGCCTATTTGGGAGGGTTTGCTAAATCAGATTTATTTGGAGAGAAGAAAAACATTTAAATGGCTATAATTATCCAACTAAAAGTTGACGACGTTGAGTAATAAATTGATATCAGTTGAAGAACCCATTCCTTCTTTCTCGCTGACTTGTTCTACCATCATCATAGCAGAAACCCCGCAATAGAGTACAGAATATCAGGTATAACGTATTCATTCGTTCCTCAGATGCAGTCTAAGAGTAAAAAGTAGTAAATAATAAATTACCCACAAAATTGATCGCAATTCAATTGCGGGAGTGGCATCTCCCATATAACCGAAACAATTGGAACATTTAAATAAAGCATGCAGCGAGAAGCAACCTCCAAATAATAAGGTTTACCGGCCAGGACGAGATCGAATTTTCTGTCGTTGTCTTCAAAATTAAACATTCAATTGTCTACGATTGCAATATTGGCACTACCCACAACAATCCCCAGCACATCCACGCCTACATATGAATGTCACACACCACATCAAGCGAAACTTTCGCATTGGAAAACGATACCCTGAGGCTGCAGCTGCTCTCTGTTCATATGAGTGCACACACGCCGCCAATATCTGCGCGACATCTCTCTCCTCGCTGCTATTCAATTGGAAATATTTAATTTGAAACTTTTCTTATGCATGTTTGCGTGTATGTGTCCATGTGTGTATGAGTGGGTGTGTGGGGGGGAGTAAGTGCAATAGTCGGTGCAACCACGCAATTGCCAATTTAACCGGAAACTGAGCCGCAACAGCCGCACAATAAAATGTTTGCGCCTTTGCGATGCCGCCGCCGTTTACTTGAACCAAAATTTCTGTCGTTTAAGTTCAAGATTGGTAGAGAAAGTGGGACTTGTAGACAAAAGTCTATGAAATGAAAAGCTTTGTTTCATTGGCAAAATTAAAATTAATGGAATTTTTCATGTGCTCCCTAATTGTATCTTTAATATTCAACAAATCCAGGAAATCTTTAATGTACGTGGTTTCATATAAGCAATGGTCAGTTCATTAAATTAGGAATTACGAGGGCGGATTGATATTGAAGCTACTTAAGTAGGAAAAAAACATTTTTTTTTCAAAAACCATTTATTTCTCAACATACTCGTAGTCTCCTTTTACTTCGACACACTTAGTAAGACGATATTCCAACTTGTTTATACCATCTGAAGAATACGATTTCGGGAACCCCTCAAAATACGCGTTAGTTTCGGTAATCACTTCTTCGTTTGAGATGAATCTTTTTCCTGCGAGCCATTTTTTCAAGTTTGGAAACAGGAAAAAGTCACTAGGAGCTAAATCTGGACTATAAGGTAAATGATTAACCAATTCGAAGTGCATTTCACGTAATTTTAGCATCGTATCTAATGCTGTGTGAACCGGTGCGTTGTCTTGAAGAAAGAGCATTTTTTTCTTCTTTAAATGTGGTCGTTTTTCCTTGACTGCATCAATCAATTGATCCAATTGTGCACGATAATACTTTCCTGTGATTGTGGATCCTTTTTCAAGATAATCGATGAGCAATATTCCGTGTGCATCCCAAAATACAGTGGCCATAACCTTGCCAGCCGATTTCACTGCCTTCGCCTTCTTCGGAGCACTTCCACCAGCTTCCACCCATTGTTTCGATTAATTTTTGGATTCAGGGGTGTAGTGGTGGACCCACGTTTCATCAACAGTTATTAATCGACGCCAAAAATCAACAGGATTTCGCTTTATCATGTCCAAACACCGCTGTGCAGTGGTCTGTCGAACTCGTTTTTGTTCGACACTGAGCAAACGCGGCACCCATCTTGCCGATAGCTTTTTCATATGCAAATGTTCATGCAAAATGTTGAACACACGTTCACCATTTCAACAATCTCACGCAACTTGACTCGGCGATCATTCATAACCATATCGAGGATTTTCTTGATATTTTCTTCAGTAACCACCTCTTTTGCCCTTCCTGCTGATGGTATTGTTGCAGTGCTTGTTCGGCCGCGTTTAAATTCAGCAATCAAATATTTTACCATGTAATCTGACGGAGCAGACTCACCGTAATGTTCAAACGACTACAACAAATAAACTAATCGATGAATTTGGGTGAAATTTTAACAGCTGACGTTTGACAGATCCCAATTTCTAAAAAAAAAAAGTTTTGGTGTTTGTGCTGCCATCTAGCGCTAGGTAGCTTCAATATCAATCCGCCCTCGTATTTACATATAGTATATTCACTGTTTCTGACTATATCAAATGTCGACAAGATTATTTCCTTCAAGTTTTAATATTAACTCCAAATACTGATCTGATTATGGAATTTGAAAATAATCTTCGGTGTTTAAGTCTTTCTATTTTTCTTTCCTGAAGTCCTTGATCAATATATTGTCCTTGCCAGATCATTTAAAAAGATAGTATATAAATGTTTTCTTTTCGCCTTTGTTTCTGCAGTGACTGTTACAACGAATATGCAATTTCTCCACATGAGTGCCTTTACAGCAGTGGATGTAAGCCTAGCCCACTCGTAAGCCCTTGACATTTATATATAATATATGGAAAGATTACAAGATTACAAGAAGAGTTGCTTCTGATTTTATATTTTTTCGCATCACTATTAATTTTAATTCAATACTGATCCATGTTGTTCTAAAATGTCCTTACTATAGTTTTACTCTGCTTTTCAGATAGTTGTAAAGTTGAAGAGATAGCAACATTGAAGATAGTGAGATAGCAACATTGAAGATAACGAGATAGCAACATATTGAATATAGCGAGATAGCAATGAAGGGAGATCGCCTCATAGTCTGGGAAATAGGGACTATATGAGTAATGATATGTGTCGGTTTTAACCGGCCACTGGGCCTACCCTGAAACGCTTTCTGCCGGGACTGTGCTCCATCTATTATGTCACTGCACAGAAGCAGAAATTATACCTTTGGTGCCCCTTATCTCACAAATTTGACAGAGCTGTCATCCTTCAATATTAGTGGTATAGAAAAAATTCTTTAAATTATCAGTATGGTTTCCAGCAACAAAATGGGGTAGTCGTGCATTTCCCAGAGCTGCCCTTATGCTGACTATCACCATCTTTAAGAAAGAGAAATTTTGTCAGTACTTGAAACACGGTGTGCTCAACTGTACTTTTGGTAAACTAAGCTGCTACTCCTACCTACATACCTAATATAAACATTCCGTGATTTTTTGTTTAGAAATGAATACTGAAATGACTACTTCATCGCTTTGCATATATTAAGTTTGTTTGTCAGCTCAATATATGTTTAATGATGAAGTAGTCATTTCAGTATTCATCACTATACATATATTGAGTTTGTTTGACAAACGGCGACTGCCTCGGAAACTTTTCTATATCAAGTATCTTCCAAACTAATTCCATACATAGTCAAACTACTAAAATCTTAAGCCAATGGTTCCTTAGTAAGCGAGAAGATTGGCAGTAACGTACAAATAAAGTCCGGTCCGTTGAGAATTAATTGTTAATGCTACCAATGAGAATGGATGTTATAATACTTTAGAACTGACAACACTCAATAAAGTGGGAAAGTGTTTTTTTAGAGAGAAATATATTTGTCTAGATAGAATTTGTTGTATGTGATTTCAACCATGGCGTAAGTAAGAAAGTGATCTAATATTTTTGTCATGCAAAAGTATATGAAAGATATCCTTTATGACAGGGAGAAAGAAAATCGAATGTATATCCGGTAAAATAGGAATATGGAGATAATATAATATGAGAGTCATTCTGAGTTTAGATCATTGTCTAAAAAATTACTTCTATGGAATTGAGTGAATTATTTAAATTTAAACGAATTTCCATTTAAATCTCAAAGCGACGGTGCTGTATTCTAACTCTACAAACTCTACAAATGGTAATAATTTCTACAACATCAATTGCACTTATAAAAATAGTTTCCTTCAACACTTCTTCACCATCAATAAACTTGGAAATTCTGCAGAAGAATGATAAAGTTTCTAAAGCAACAAACTTTTCCCCAACCACATCAAACCGTCATAAGACCCACAGACCGTCATAACACACTCCGACACTTAAACATACACACACAGAGAGAGAGAGAAAAAGACGCAGCTACGCACACAAACACTCACTTAAAACAGTTTTGAATTGTTACCATTGTAAATGTCGATTTCGATTTGCAAACCACGATGAATAATTTCAGTTTTGCCACAATGCTCACTTCCATAAACGGTGGCAATAAGTTTTCAAGTGGCATTGAGGGGACAAGAGCGATTTGCATAGAACACACAGAACAAATTTGAATAGCAATCGGTTTTTCGTTGTATTTTCTTTTTGGTTTTCTTGTCGTGTTTCTTAGTCTTCGCAAGCTCGACTGCTAATTACTTTAGCTGCTTAAGTGTACCCTCGGGTCATCATCGATGCAGTGCATAGTTTATGTTAATTTCCGAACCAACTCTTCATATTTCATAATATGCTGGCGAGGAAGCAGAAGAAGCCGCTGAAGTGCAACGTCATGCTCAACATTGGCAAAGGCAGCTGCAGCCTCTCACTATCGTCGCCATTATTGTCAGCATCATCAGCGCAATTAGTAAAATGCAATTAGTATAAGTTTAGAGCTTCGGCAAGATACTTCGCCTCGAGGCTCTGCACTGCGAGTTGAGAAGAGTTGAGTTGGGTTGAATTGTGTAGTCGCATTTTGAAATCCATAAAATCAATTATCCTCGACAAAATCTTCGATTGTTGCGTGTGTGACATTGCAAGCATGTATTTATTAACAAAGCAACTAGAAGTACTCACGGAGTACGGGTATTGTAATAAGCCTAATTGCTCGTTTGCGTTTGTGAGTGAGACTCCTTTAACTTTTAATGGAAATTCCAAATAACTTGAAATGGAAATTAAATTGCCTCAGCCATGGCAAGGTATCCATCCATTCATTCCGCTGCTGTTCTGGCCTGCATCTTCGCTTATTTTTTAACAAACTTATTTGCCGCACAACAAATTGATTTCCTTCAAAGTAGTCGGAGTCGCAACTGACAGCAGCCTTAATCGAAAAGTTATCGTTAACCAAAGGAAGTGCGCTTCAATGCAGAGCCGGGCTGCCGCTGATGTTGGTGAGGCTGCTGCATTGTACTCCATGTTAAAATTCGTTGGAGTTTCGTTGACAACAACAATTCATGGACACATTTAACGGAAATGACAAATGGAATGATTGCAAAGTTTGTGCAGCTGCACTTCCGGTAGATGATGTCCTAAACGTCGTCGGCAACGCAATCTGTGTCATGTCGCTGCTAAAGTATTTATTGCTCTGCTATTGCTGATGATGCGAATGGTACTTGTGCTGTTGCTATTTCTGTTGCTGCCTCAGACACTTGCAACAGCTGTGTAGTTACTTTCCGCAGCAACAACACGACATCAACAACAACAACAACAACAACGACAACACGAACAACCTGCGCACACAATGCTCAGCAGCAGCATAATGAGATTTCGTTCCGCAGCAGTAATGGCAACTTTGCTGCCACTGTCACTTCTTTTGTTACAATTATCGATGAATTCTCCTCGTTACCTTCCCCTCATTTACAGTTTCTTTCATCTATGTCTGCTTCTCCTCTGCCTGCGCTTTTCCTCGCGGCAATACCATCTGTTTTCTTCATTTTTTAGCATCTTTAGACCTGTCACTGGCAGCATTGTGTGCACCAATGCCATGACACGCCCCAATATTTACATCATTTATTATTGCTCTGTTGTGCTCGTACTGGCCAACATTCTCTACTGAACGCTGGACCCGATTTGCTGGGTTCGCTTCGGTGCGCGTCTTTGTGAGTCCTTGTTTGTTAGCATTCATTTGTCCTGTCGATAATTTCTGCTTCTGCGGGAAATTGCTGTTTTATTTTCAGTTTTTTTCGTTGACACTGATATAGATCGGAAGAACTTTGCAAAATGAGTTCGACTAATTTTGTGCATTTTTTAGTATAAGTAATTCAAGCAATACTTTTAAGAAACAATAAAGTGGCAATGCTGAATATTCAAGGTTGAGTGAGTTATTGAGAAAGGATTCTGTATATTTTAGCAACATATTTTGTGTAATCGAAGCATTTCCCTCAAAAGCTTTCAAGCGTCCAGTTATGATTTAAAAAAGAAAATTTTATTATATATTTATTATTATTAATTATATGTAGTTCTTATTATTAATTATCTATATATATATATAAGATATTATAGTAGCGAAAGATTCGATTGTTTTCCTAACAGCCAGTACAGTTGTCTGAATCTATTTTTTACCTCGTTCCTCTTTTGTATTATGTGCTTTTTTCATAATAGTTAGGCATCAATTGTCATACTGAGGTGTTTATCGTCAATCTTCATCAGGTCATTATTTATGGTTAGATGCACTGGTTTAGTCCTCCTATTAGTGTAAATGACTTACATAGTCCTGTCGCCATTTATTTCGATTCCCCACTTTCCAAACCAATATAAAGTGTTGTCAAGTATTTGTTGGAGATTTTTTGCAGCTATAGCCAAATATTTGTGTGATACGTCAGCAAATGTTGCTATCATGTTGTGATCAGATATAGTGTATGGTATAGGGATGTCAGCTGTATATAAGACATATAGTGTTGGTCCTAGAGTACACTATCTTGTGGTACTCCGGCCTCCATTTTTAGAATATCGGAGCATTCTTCAGCGTACTTGACATAGAAATATCGATTATTGATGTACCTTTTTAGGAGTAACTAGAAGTCTAGTGGAAGGCATTGTCTTAACTTGTGCAGTAGTCCTTTGTGCAAGACGCTATCACACGCCTTCGCAACAGCAAGGTATTCAGTAGCTATTTTATGCGTTACTCTATGAACTTTTTGAATTGTAGAGGGTTTACGTCTGAAACCGAACTGATGGCAGGGGAATATTTTTCTCCTTTCTAAGATGGGCTCCAGGCGATCAGAAAGCAATTTTTCAAAAATGTTTGATAGAGTTGGTAGTAAGCTGATCGGTCTATACGAAGTGGCGACCGAGGGGTCCTTATTTGGTTTCGGAATAGCAATTACTTCAGCAACTTTCTACGCTACGGGATAGTACTTTCACGTTATAATTGCATTAAATAAATTCCTAATGTAGGTAAGTACATTATCAGGCAGTTCTTTTAAAATTTTTCCTGTAAGTCCATCATATCCAGGAAGTATTTTTTGTTTTAATTTTTGTGTTGATAGTTTTTTGTATCTCCTTCTTCGTTACTTTCTTGATTGCTATATTTTTATTGTTGGCTGTAGCAGCTCCGACAATTATTTGGTCATCAATATTTCTTTAAATTGATCGGATAATACTTTGACTTTGTCTAAATGAGTTCGAGCCCACTTCTTGTCTGTAGTTTTGAGTGGTGTTGATGTAAAATTGTATTCGCGATTTATTTTGTAGCTTTCCCTGTGCATTCTAAATTCGTTAAATACTTTTCTACTTTGTCAACTTTGTCACGTTTTAACATTTCCTCTAAATCTCTAGTTACTTGGTCTAATCTCTTTTTATCCGCTGGTGACCGTGAAAGTTGCCATTGTCTTCTCAGTTTCCTCTTTTTTTCTGATGCTTTCCTTGATTATTGTGGGAATTCTGTATTCGTTATTTAAGATTTTTGCTGCTGGTGTGGAACTAGTTGCATCGTAAATAATATTATCATTTAAATTTGCTACTGCACTGTCAATTTCTTCATCGTTTTCCATTGAGATGTTTATGTTAAGTCTTTGTTTCAAAATTGTGCGAAAAAGATTCCAATCCGTCAGTTTATTATAAATATTTGTTGGTCTTTTGTATATTAGGGGAGTGCTTTGATATGTCAATACAAGCGGAGAATGGTCAGATGAGAGTTAGAAGTTTGATTGAATAGTCAGATGTTCGTGCCTAATGCGTTTTGTTATGACGAAGTCTATTAGATCAAGTCTTTCTCCCGTATCGATCGGCCAGTAGGTAGGTTCTCCAGTGCTTTTGAAATGGCTTTTACTTTCATTTATTACGTCAGGTATTTGTCTCCCTTTTGCATTTGTGATTCTTGAACCCCAAGTTATATTTTTAGCGTTAAAGTCACCTCCCTCAATATATCGACTTCCATGAGTTTTAAGATGGTCCAGATATAAAAGTTTAGTGTTTTTGTGTTTTGGAGGGCAGTAAACTGCAGATATTATAAATTGTTCATATAAGTCTTCAATTGTTACTGTAGTAGCCTGCAGGTAGTCTTTCCTATAAATATCCCTTTTAATGCACTTTATTTTATTGTTTATTGTTATTGCCAAACCACCAAGAGCTCTGTTGTCAGGTTGATTTGTTTAGTAAATTGAGAAGTTTGGTATTTTGATAAACCTTTTTTCCGTGAAATGTGCCTCAGCTATTACAAGAATGACAACTTGGTTAGAGTGAGTAAAAGTCTTAAGTTCTAGAATATGTTGACTAAGTCCATTAGCATTCCAGAGAGCTATTTTCAAATTAGTTTGCTTGTCCACTCCATTTAGTGATCAGCATAGTGATAATATTCATCATGGTAGACATTTGTAAGATTAATTGTATCATCGTGTTCTTTAGCTCAGACGTGTCATTGTTGTCATTTTGAGCAGTTGGATGTGGAGTGTTATTTGGATTACTACTGAAGTGACGCCGTGTTTAACTAAATGCAACCATTTAATGAAGTAACAGTGTACTAAAATTGATTCAGCCGATGACCTGTGCTGCTATTTTAAAATTTGTATACTAACTTCTTGTTGTTCGAAGAATTAACAGAAGACAAATAAAAAAGTTTATTAAAAAAAGTGCTTTAGAATTTATGTATTTATTTAGTTTAATATAATTTATTTATTTATAATTAGAAATACAATTATTAATAACTATATTACTATAATTAATTGATTATTAATAATATAATTAATTGAAATATAAAAAAAAATTATTCCCAATTATTAATAATAACATTTCCTAAAAATATTGTAATTTATCTTTTCAATCCACATATTGAAATAAGCCTGTTAAACGACAATAATAAAACAAAAGGCAAGCAAATTCTGTCGCCCTTTATTGCCAGAAATCACATTTAAGTAATTCGCTCAAACGTAAAATTAGCCAAGATCTGCAGACATCGGATGCAGCCAATGCAAACAAACACAACAGACGCAGTCATGTTCGGCTACTGCTGACTTTTGCACAAAAACAATATCTGCCATGGAAATAAATATGCAATGAAGTGCGAAATTTGGCGAATTGAGAATAGCTGCAGCGGAAAATTTGAAGACAAAAAGAAACGGCAAACAGAACACTCGCAAAAACTGCGCTTTCCATTAAAATTGCAAATATTATGGTAAGCGTATTGATCCCATGGACCCCATATGTGCCTGCGCGCACACACACAGACACAGGCATACACACACACACTGGCAGAACCCGGCACACAAGCGCAAACAACGAGCACACAATAAGCATAAACATGTTGACAGAAAAATGGCGTATTATTAGCGGGAGGAGCAGTGTTGCCAGCGAGCAGACAGAATACGAGTATGTGAGAAGATTGGTTAGAACTCGGCATCGCAAAACAAACAGCATAAAACAACAACAAACTACAAAAACAACGACTGCAGCAAAGAGTGAAATTGTTAGAATTTTAGCAGATAGGTTTGTGGCTGAAAAGCTCCTTATAGCTTTATGACGACCCTATAGGCATATAAAGATATGCATGCAGTTAGGTTCATGTTGTTTGATACATCGAAAATTACATTAAGGTCCTTTACACTCCGTGTCAGGAAAAGCTTTACAAAGTTTATTTTTGATTGGTTTATGTATAAGGACGTTCTCAGATTACTCTTGAATATAATTGTCGTTATATTAGAGATATGTGTGAAACAAAATATTATTAAATGGATTAGGTTTTCACACGCTCAGACAGAAGAGAGCTTATAAAAATTATTGTGATTTATTGACTTAGGCAAAAGTTCTCAGCTTTCTCTCTCGGCCACAATTTGCTTATTATTTGAGTTACTTCTGTATTATTTAAATAGTTTATATATTATTATTTTTTAGTGGCTTTATTATAATGTATATGCATGGAATGGATGGAAGGAATGTACATATGGCAGCCTCCTTGAATACAAGCATGATAGAGTCACAAGCGTGTTGTTCGAATCCCGCCCAGGACATGCTTAAAAATTGGACTCGAAGGCCTTAGTTGCAACTTCTTCCAAACCCTTGCAGTTATAATTCATGATGGTGTAAGGAATAATAAATAAATAAATAAATATATGACTCAATATAAAGTACCGAAATTATCTGAACGTTAGTAACGGGAGGCTTTAAAGGTTTCTTTGCATACTCATACCAGCTACGGCCACGGGAAAGCATTTCTTTACACCTACCAGCAAACGCAGCGGAACCAGCAGATATAAATTGCAATTCAATTCCTCACTAATTTGAGTCTCCGTGAAAGCACGCATAACTTTTTCTGGAGGACTTCAAATGAAGCTGAACGCTAAGACCTGAGCTGGAAGCAAAATGCCACTGAAAGAGAATTACCAAAGTAATGCAATTTTGACACAGCTTCCTCAATTTCTTTACTTGTTCAGCATTTAAGTTCCTTAGTAACTGTCCTCACTGCCCTCTCCAATGACCTGCCACACCAACTCAACGTAATTCGCACAAAAGATCTAATTTATCGAAGTGCTCTATAATCTAAGGCTTTCCATTGTTTTACATATTAACCCAATGATGTATCATTTATTTCATATAGAATGAAATATGCCCAGCTGTTCCAGTGTAGCGCACACGAGTACAACAGTGATTGTTTGAAAACAAAGGGCACAACAATGCCAACAACAACAATAAAGGCAACAATACGCGTAATATGCCATTTTGTTCTCAGTTTAATTTCACAATCAGTACAGACCATAAAATCGAATGGGCTAAAAATCGATTCGGTAATTTTGCTCTCGGTATTATGTGGGTGGAAAAACATTTACACATTTACCCCCTGCTCCCTCCGCGGCAGCGAAATGTTGATGTTATCCGAGTTAAACTAAACGTCAGCGAAAATTTAACAAATTTCGCGTTGATTTCTGATGCTGTCGGGGAGTATCAATTTGGAGTAATCTAAATATTGTTTCTAATTAGCTTATTGGTCGAACATATGCAGCGAATGTATGCGGTTATACCTATATATATATGAATAAATACGAGCGTAGCCATATTTGTATGTAGTTAAATATGCTTATATACGATTTAGATTTTGAGTTTTAATGCGTGATGAGTTTATAAGTGCTTCACTGCACTGTGATTGGTATATGAAGTAATTAGGGTAATCAAATAGAGCAAAATTTTGATCTTCTATTTTGATTAGGTTGGGAAAATCGGTTTCTAATATGACCCTAGCCATAACACTTGGTTGAAACAGTTGTATTGGCAGGCAGCGATGATAGTTCTATAAGACACGACGAGAGTCCTCCATGACCAGATCGCGCAATTGTATATCTTACGCTTAAATGTGAGTATATAAGTGAGTAAAATTATCTCAATCAAAGTTATTTTCATGTGAAACTAAAATGCGAATTGAGGAAATATTGAGCCACTTTAATGAAACTAATAAAGTTCTATGTTGGGACGATTAGTTCACAGGATTAAATAATTTTCAGAACCGCTACGGAATAAGGGCCCTTGTGTTAAATATATGATATCTGAAAAATGATAGTAAATAAGGTTATTAAATTACTGTTGAATACTAAAGATGTACTTAAATATGTATCATATATCTTCCAAACTAATATGGAAGGACCAATCGCAGTGAATTTTCTATAGCAAAGACGCTGTAAGGAGTAAAGTAATAATGAAGACCACGAAAATGAAGAGTAAACGCATTTAAATAGGATTTCAGCTTTAGTGGTCTGCTTAATTGGGATTCGACTGCCGAATGTAAAGCGAGACAAAATACAATCGACATCCAGTTCTGAACTATAGATCTTCTAATCATGATTATAATAGAATTATCTGAAGAGAATTGCGTAATTGCAAAATAGTTGAACGATTCCTAAAGAGACCGAACAATATAGTTTAACTTTGAAAAGGAAATGGTCGCTCTAATCAATGAGCATAATCCATGTAGCAACCGAGATTATTGAGAGTTCAAATTGTGTATACCATGTGGAGAATGAACAGGACAGTCCAGATGTTTTTCTCTGTGTTAGTCCTGGCTTTACACAAATTAGCGCTTATTAGTGACAGATATACCGAGAAAGGAAAAGGTAGTCCTTCAACACATTTCTACGACTCGTAAAAGAATTTACCAAATTTCAAATGTTTGATTTCCCCTTTCTCGAAACCTCAATCTCCAAGCTCTTATTTCCCTTGCCGTCAAGCTTATAGTCCAAAGAAAATCACTTGCCTGAGTGCTTGAAGTTGTGCTCTCTAAAGCGGTTCTCCGCCTACCTCACTTCTATTATATTCTCTTCTAATCACTTACAACTAAGTAGGCAATGATGAGAGTAGAATATGTTGAACCATGTGTAAATTAGCTAATCAAAAAACTAATTATTATTAACCATGGACGAGTCTGGTATTGCCAGATAGAATTCAGGCGGCTTCTAAACCCCCAAGATAGTGAAGTCGCACCAATTCGCAGTATTTATTAATGACCCGGCCATACCAGCCACCATTTCTCTGGCATTTGTCAACTAAATAAGTGGCAAACAGTTGTGGTCCGCTCATTGACACAAATCTCTTTAACAGTCAACATTTTGGTATACACTTAAATAAAATATGCTCCCTACAACTTATTATTATCTCAATTATTCGTCCTTTTAATGTTATCCAGACATCCTTGAACCACAGACTGGTACCTTGCTTTAGTCACGTCGGTAGACCAACGACAACCCTTTCATAGCATATTTTTCTTCTTAATCCTCGCAGTTTATTCCCTGTAATAATCGCTTCTCATTTATTTTATTTTATTTGAATTTTTTTGTATTTTTTCAAATTAATTTTTTGTTTATGTATTTTTCTTTTTTTGATAATCTTAATTGTTAAACTCAAATCTCCGTTATGCCAATTATTCGCATAGACTTTTTGCCCACGACGAAATTCCGACCGTATAAAACGGCAAACGAGGCGTATGAGCAACAGCAATGTGCAATGTCTCAGCGGAAAGTTTCAAAGCATTTCAACGCACACCACAAACTGCACCGGGAGGCGAAGTACGACGAATCATCGTCACTTCGCACGCAATTTTGTACAGCTTAATGCACATGAGTGCGCACGCATATTATTCTTGCGCGATGGATTAACAACTTTTCTGTGGAAGACTGTCCTTCGCACTCATTGTGTGAGCAGACTGAACGGCATAACGATGCCGCTGGACAAATGGAATTCGTTGCGGCGCTCACTTGGCGCGGTTTAATTTCAGCAATGCGACTCCGGCTCGCAATGAGTGATGTTACCCGTGGTAATGAATGCCATGCGCTGTGATGTGATATGTTGTGTTGTGATGGTTTTAAATCCGCACGCGTACAAACACACACACAGCCACACAGACATGGAGACTCAGATACCAGCAGCCATCGCTGTTGGAGATCCCGCAATGCTGCAGCTTGTTTTTTCAGTTCTTTGACAAGCGGAAATTAAAGTCCTCTTTATGCGATTAAAATTGAAATGCAATTTAACGCAACATGAGTCACATTCATGCAGCAGTTTGCCACAAGTCACTCCATCTCCCTCTCTCTCGCTCTGTTTATATCGCTGCTTTGCTTGCACTCTGTCCCGGTGTCTGCGTTACTGTACACGTTTGTGTGCGAATTGGTGTGGCTGCCTGTCTGTCTTCATGCGTCACATGCAGCATTCTTGCTCCATTTTTTCAAGTTATTCCTTTATTTTTTGTTGTAACTTTGTATCAAAGTGCAACTGCCGGAAGTGCTCCTCTAAAAGGCAGCGGGAGTTTTGCAGAAAATTAAAAAAAAATGATTTTATAAAAGTGTTAATCTGCGCATATAAAACAATTGCTGCGAAAAGAGAATGTACTGCAATTTGCAGAATTTTTAGGAATAGAAGACAAAAAGTGCGAAATAAAGCGGGAGCTTTGACACATGACACAATTTAAAACTGATCTCAGACATCCCTTGGCCTACTCTTATAAGCCGGTAGTCCAAGAACGAATCGTTAGTTAAAAATTGAAACCGGTGTCATCTGGGTATATCCAAGTAACGTCTTTTTGGGTAGTCCTTCAAGTAAAGGTGATTATTTGATAGTGTTCTTTAATCAATGTCCTGTCAAAAAGGCCTTGAAAACGCTGCGGCGAAGACTCCCTAGATTTCTGAGTCATACATGGTTCCAACACACACATCTGTGAAATCACATATCTGCAGAGATCTCTTCAAGAATCGCGAAATTAGAAGAAACCATATTTTTAATTTGCTAGATTCTCAGGAAGGTGGACATCAGTATCTGTATCATTCAGTGGTGTTAATGATATCAAAGTCTCTTGAATTTTCTTCCCACTTCTTCAGTGCCGCTCTCTCCCAACACTTCGAGTGGTATCCACAGCTGTCTCTTAGAAAATTTCTTGTATCATCTTTAAGATAATTTTTAATGTATATTTTGAGGTGGCAATCGGAGTAATTAAATACCCCCAAATACTTGCAAAAAAAAGTTAGTACTCCAACAAAAAAGAAATCAAAGAAGTGAACAAATCTGGACTATTGTTGAACTTCATATAGTTCCAGCAAGGAAGCTGAAAACATCGTCCATTACTTCTGAAGATATCCGGCACATATTTTTGTGATTACGGTGAGCATTCCGCTATGAGCAAATTACGAGTCGATTTGATAGAATTCCGGCGCGTTAGACGACAACAGATCCCTCCGAAAGATACCTATATCCTCTGATTACTTAATATTATATTTATAGTCATATATCACGAATAACTCGAGCAATCTTCATTATCCAAAGAGATAATTGCTGAAGGTTTGTCATAATCCGAAGCCTATTACCAGATACCATAGAGACGGGACACTTAGACGTCAAATTTTGTGACATTTAAAAAAAACTGTTTTTGTTTATCATTAGTTGCCTATATGGATAGGTTTGTTTATCATTGGTTAACCAGAATTCTGAAGAAAATCAGTCACACTACTACAGTTTTCCACATGTGTGAGTGTGCGCAAAACAAAGAGTAATTTCTCTATATTCTCTCCTATTACTTCACGTTATCCAACAACAAAGAATAAAAATCACCAAATCACACGGTTTTGTAGGAGAATATTTGTACGCAACAGCCCCAGAGTATCTATGAATAATGCGATTTTTCTCTCGAATATCCCCAAACGACAAAATTTAATTATTTAGAGATCATTTCTACACTGACTTGAAAAACAAAGTGGCACCTTCACAAACCATTATTGAAAACATTGATGTAATGATATGAGAGAAAGGTCTCTCTCCTCGACACTGGCTTCAGTAGCAAAGGTAATTTTCCTTTTCGATTGTTGAGTACTATGTTATATTGTACGGTACTATGATGGTAGGTCAAGAAGTGCTTATAAAACATTAGCAATGAATTATTTTAGGGTGGTTGTTTATTTTTAACTTTTATTTTTATTTTTCAATATTGTCCCTTTTTGGCTCCTTCACTGAAGCTTTCTTCCACTTTTTCAATTCGTCCAAAAAGTGAGATGGCGAAAGGCACTCAAAATAGTCATTTGTTTCGGAAATAATATCATCGTTTGTCGTGAATCTCAGGAATTCATATGTGATATCAAAATATCCAAATTGACCATGCCTTAGTTTCAACCAATTTGGTTCTGTGGTCGAAAATCTTCCCTGTGGGTCTGTTTAAAGGGTCTTTATTTAAAATTTTCATATTAAAATATATGAAAAGAAATAAGTGGGATTTTGACACATTAGAAAAGAGTCAAGCAGCCGGAACGTTTGGACAAAAAGTCAACATCAAAGCTGTGTAAGAAGCGGACTAATAAATGAATGGAGCCGCGGCCACTGAATGCTCAGAAAACAGGTGATTCAGTGAAGAAACTGTAGTAGCGGAGAATAAGACAATAAAGTCACTGCTTCGACCCTTCCAAGAATGAGAATAAAAGTGACTTAAAAAGAACATCAATACACTCAAGCGAAACATTGTACAACTAATGAATCAAAATATTGATATTTCACTCCCCCGCTTCCACTCTTGTAGCCCAAATTGCCTGACTTCTCCAGCAACTGGACACAATAACTATAACGCAATTGATCCCACCTTAGTAGGAAGAAGAAGTCACTGATATAAATAAATTGGAATTAGCAGTCAAAGTTAATTTCATACAAGTGTAGAAAGTGTGTGCTGCCACTCCCCAATATTGCCATAAATTAAGCAAACTGCAAAAGAAGGCGGAGAAATTAGTGGCCTAGCAAAACTTTTCGCACCCTCGCTGATAGTGCGAAATAATGAAAAACAAAAAACAACCAAAATTAATACAAATAAATTGTAATAAATTTCATTTAAGAGCTGAGCTTGCAATTAGTGAAATAAATTCTGAACACAGGACGCCTCCCATGGAACTGGGTTTTGCCAGCCCACAAACACAAGAACAGAATAATACACATGCAGAGACACAGCAGACACACCAGTCAGCGGCTCACACAGAGAATGCCTAAAATTACCTATTTTTAAAATATTGTGCGTCGAGCTAATTCATTTTCATAGTCACACAAATCTAATCCAGCAGATATGAATAATTTCACAAAAGACAGAAGAAAAAGTTAATTTATAATGCGAGTCACGTCGGCGACAGCGGCAGTGGGAGCTGCAGAAACAGCCACTGTAACATTAGCACCGCAGTGCTATATCTGCAAAAGAGCGTGTGATATGTAGATCTGCCTCCTGCAGGATACGACAGCGAATGGGTGTGGGCTGCAAATGATAAATTTCAGATAAAACTGAATACGAAATCGTGCAAAAGCCAGCCACCAAATAACAAAGAGAAAAGTACGCACACTGGTGTGTGTGTGTGTGTGTATTTGGGTTGCTGCTTGTATGTGTTTCTGTGTGTCGGTGTGACTGAGTGTAACTGCGTCGGGGCGTTTGGCTCATCACTTTGTATGTAAAACTTCCTCAAAAGACACACAATGAACATTTACAAATGAATTTGAGCCTCATACAAGTACACGCAGCAAATTTATGCAGATGGATACAAGCGCATTGGTGTAATTTACTTGCTGAGATTTCAACACAAACACACACACATACCCACAAACACATTTGCTGCACATTAATATCATTAATATTATTATCATCAGCATCATCATCATGACGGGCACGCACACTAATAAATACGAGTAATCGTGAAGCACATCGTAGTACACGAAAACGGACTCTTGCACACGCTCATATGGAGCCAGCGCTTCCTTTTGAGTCTAGATCTTAATGAATTTTATAGTCAAAAAAATTTAAAAAAATACTGTGCTACCTCTGAGGGCTCAATACAGAGTGTAAATACACATGCTTCAAATGTTGATAAGCGTGAGTTTTCGATTAAAATTGATGTTATACGAGTACGAGTAGCAGTGCCGTATTTAAAGAACTTTGAGTCTTATTTGTCTTCTTAAAGAATTTTTCCTATGTAATGTAATGTTTAAGGAGGTGTGTGAAGTACTGATGCTCTAACTCTAATAATTCTAATCGTATAACTCTATCAAATCGTATGCAACCCTCAACAATTTGAGGATGTCGGCTGGTTCAAGTCTTGCTATTGAGCTACCTAGTACTTGTAAATAACCCAGGTGCTTTTTTCTTTTGTGCATCAATGCTTCACAAACCCCAATTATGTGCTCTGGTGATTCGGTATCCTCCTCACACAATTTACACATGGGACTTGCTACAATTCCTAGCTTGCTCAGATGTTCTTTGAGCCTACACTCGGTTAAAATTTTTTAATATATTTTTGGATAGTCCCATAGAAGACTCAATTGCTACAATTCCTAGCTTGCTCAGATGTTCTTTGAGCCTACACTGTGCAGTAAGAAGCTCGGTTAAAATTTTTTAATATATTTTTGGATAGTCCCATGGAAGACTCAATTATTTTATTGTTGTAGTTGCCTAACAAGAGTTTAGATTGTCTGTCTTCTTCTCAGTTTCTGACTTCTCAACTCCTCTGAGTACGTTTCCCCATACTCGTCTTCCTATCCCACAAAAAGGGTACTATTGTTTTTTTGAAGCTCCTTTCCTAGCTCCTTTCGTCTGCCTACTCGTTACCTTGAATATCTACGGCTCCCCATCCAGCAAAGGATAACGTTGTAAACTTTGCCTAGCTGGTTTAGTTTCTTAAGACAGTTTCATACTAACTTAGAGTCTACTTCGTAAGAGCTTAGTGCTCGAATGGCAGCTTAGCTGTCCGATAATATGGCAAAGTCCCGTCTTTTGTATTTCCTACTCAACTTAATCCTCGCGCATTTTCAGATGGTACGGATTTCTGCTTGGAAAATGCTTGGGTAGTTTCCCATTGGTTTGAATTATCACCTATTGGGTCCGAACACCTCTGCTCCAGTAACACTTCCAGTTTTCGACCTATCTGTGTACCACATAATTATATTTTTTTGAAGGAATATAATGTACTTAAACCAATCCATTCAATTTTTGTTGCTTAGTTTTGTCACAAAGCATTTCTCAGTCAAATGTTTTCCGACTCCTGTCTAGAGGACAATCTAGCAGGGAATAATCAATGTCTGGGTTTATTCGGTGTCACCGCCCTTCATAAAGCCCAGTAATTCACTTGTCTCCATCTATCCCGACTGCAGTTGCCAAGGCTCTCTTTGGGACTATTATATGTAATGGACTTGGATCCAACATAACGTCTAGTGCTGCTGTTGGGAAGGTTCTCATTCCTCCAGTTATCCCAATGCACGCCAATATTTGTATTTTGCTTAACTCTATTTGAATTGACTTCAGTATTGTTCTTCTAGCCCATGCAATGGCTCCATAGGTTACTATTGGTCGGACCATCATAGTCTACATCCAGTGCAGTATTCTGGGTTTACAACCCCAGGACTTGCCCGATATCCTTCTGCACATCATTGTAGCGCGATTGGATTTGTCTTTAGTACTATAGACATGCCCTCTCCATGCCAGTTTGCTATCCAGTACTAGTCCCAGATATCTTACTTCTGTCTTTGGCACAATAGTTTCTCCTAAAATTTGAATGGACCTCCCTCCACCCTGCAAGTTTATTTTTTCTGGTAAATGGTGCTATTGTGGTCTTAGTGGGATTAATGTTTAATCCTGTTGACCTGTACTTATAATTCTTAGACCTCTTTGCACTAAGTTACAAAGGGTCTCCTTGAACTTGCCACTTGCTATTAAGACAATGTCGTCAGCATAATATTGGTATTCTATGGCCGCTTCCGCTTCAGTTTCGTTAGTAGCTCATCAGCCACCAGACTCCACCTTAATAGCGAGAGAATCCCCCCTTGTGTTTACAACTAATGGTTTCCCCTTTCGTGGATATTTTTTCCGATCTTTTATAAAGAACTTGTACCATCCATTTGAATCATTCATCATCATTCATATCATTGAGTCTAGTCCTCTTCTATTTAGTGCCCTCTCTATTATTTTATGTTATCAAAGGCTCATTCTATGTCAAGGAAGGCGCAAGCGGCTATTTCCTTGTCATCTAGTGACTATATACCAGTTGGGTTCAAAAGTGGGATTGTCTCAAAATCAAAATAAAGGTTGATCATCTTAAAGTGTCACACCGGAAGAAATAGCTAAGTTATCTACAAATTGTTCAAATGAAGACAGAACTGGAGCATAATTTATGACTTGCAATGAAGATACAAAGAGTTAATCTGGAGGACTCTAATTTCAAGGAGGAATTCAGAGCTACGTTGAAGTGAAGATACCCTTTCTACTCAAGCATTTCGGGATAGGAATCAGTTGGCACTAGAATGCCGTCAACAAGGCATGATAAAATAGTTGCCAATTCAGTAGAAGATAGGTAGGTAGGTAGGAGTTGCCGCCCAGTTTGCCAAAAGTCACTTGAGCACACATAATGGCCCATTGTGATACCACGGTGTGGCGCCGTTCAAGCACTGACTAAAAAGTTCCCATACTTGGGATGGTGATAGTCAGCGCAAGGACAGCCGCAATTCAGTAGAAAAAACGCAAACAAAACTTAATGCAAGATCAGTAGAAGAAGCAGCAACAGTTGAACGATTGGACAGGAAAGATTCCAACCACAGTTGATTGAGATACAGGAAACCCTTCATCATTAGTTGTTGGAAGTCAAAGTTAATAATGTAAGCAACATTTCTAAACTA
This sequence comes from Clusia tigrina, assembly GCA_920105625.2. NCBI lineage: Eukaryota > Metazoa > Arthropoda > Insecta > Diptera > Clusiidae > Clusia > Clusia tigrina. Next base: position 405,353,181 of record OV050030.1, read on the forward strand.
CCCTGGGATCAATGAAATAGAAGGAGAAATTGCAATGGTGAAGCCCATCGCTTCTTGATATATTGCTAAAAGTTTTCCATATAAATTGCAGGATTGCTGATATCCCATATTGATGAAGTCTTCTACAAATGAAGTTGGTACAAATACACGCAATGCTGTTTAGTTTAAGAGTCCTGCTATTAAGGATAGGATACCTTAAAGAGACAAGCTTCAGTGACTTGTCATTGGTAACGAAGAGCGACTTTAGAACTATATGTACCTCGATATCATTGTTCCAATTACTGGAATTATATATTTTCAATCTCCAGAGGGGCAACGATTTATATATTATTTACTTTGTTTCTATAATTTTCACTTCGACTTCACTTTAATGCAATTTGAATTTGAAAGCCAGGTCAAAGTAAAGACAGATTTCTAAATATACAAGTAAAGGACTATAAATTTCCGCAGGACTTTTTTAAAATAAGAACATCAACCATTTTGTGTGACAAAATTGATATAATTTATTCAATACAGTTCCCTTCCGACTCAGTACAGCGATTTGCACGGTCTAAAAGCATGTCGAATGAGAATTTTTGGATCGTCGGCGGGGATGTCCTTCAGGATATCAGTACAAACCTTTTAAATGGCTTCTACCTCCACAAATCGCTTTCATTTCATCGGCAAATACATTTTTCCTAAAAGGTAAAAATCGCACGGTGCCAAATCAGTCAAATACGGGGAGTAGTTGACAGTTATATTGCCAATAGATGGCCTCACTAGAAGTACCTATTTTTACAAAGTCCTGTTTACTTTGTCCGCCACCTTGTTTCATTTATTTTATAAAAGAGTCTATTCCAAATATGTCGACTTTTAAGGACCAAATATAGAATTGTTCATACAAGGGCCTCGTTGCCGTATAAGAGACCCCGTCTGACCTGAATATGTTAGTTTCAGGAACACTCACTCCAACCTGCTTGAAGGTGCTTTGCGAATACAGTACCATGTGTCTCACTATCAATTCTATGTAGGAAGCAATTTATGTTGGAGTATTTAATCTCATAACACTTTATACACCAACCGAGTCCATGTAGGATAAAAAATTCGAAATGTTTGCATGCATATTTCGATAAGCATGCGTGCAAACAGCGTGGCAGCTCGCATTGAAATTGCCTCGGCTCGCAAATTATTGATGGGTGGGGAAGCCAAGGCAGCGCCACATAAATAACCACCAACGTTGAATTTTATCACGAATGTCACAACTTTTACGACCATTGCACCTGTTTCGACTGTGCCGTGTCGCATGGAGTCGCTGTCGTGCAGCAAAAGATATAAAACTGGGCTTCGACGTGTGTGATTTCAAAAAGCCATCTGTTTGTCAATGTGAGCCAAAGCCAATGAAATGTTTCCTTAAATTATACACAATATTTAAAGCGTCACATAAATCAACCCACTTATCTTATCCTTCGCTTCAGCATGCAGCCAACTATAGCTCTGATCCACCCAAAAGTGATTAAATATAGAGTTAAATTCTTATGTAAAAAGTAAATTTACATTAATTCATTATTTTTATATCTGACACAAACCTTGAGAAATATTAATTATGCTTGTATAGCGTTAATTCTTCGCTAGTGTCCTTAAAGACATCCTTGCCGTCATAAAGTCTGCGCTCCGCCATTTTTCACATCAAATATTTGCAATGTCTTAAATAAACACGCTCAAGTGCTGCTCCTCAACTCTCCTAACCATGTCGCTATGCGCGCAAAGGTAGTGGAATACAAGGTAAAGAGCAACCAACTTGTCGCTAAGCACGTCTTCGAGTGGGAACATCTGCAGCCAGAGTAAAGGTCACCTTGGCTACATACGAGGATGGACTTCATGTATGTCAATCGAGTCCGCATTGTCCTTGTGCTGTTGTTGTTCCAATTAATAGCCAATTTTTTCATGAGTCGCTATATTAATCTCTGATGTCAACGCTAAGCACGGAGGTGGGGTTGCAGTATCATCTGCAGTAACACAATGTGCCGATTGCCGCATTCTATCGGGATGATAGTGGTGAAGAAATTTCGCATCACCTGTTTCTATGTGAAATTCCATTTCTATTGATTCAATTCATAATTTTTTGTTGTAATTCATCTGACTCCTTATTTAGGTTTCAAAGATACTTTACTGCATCCAATGCGAAGCAAACTTCCATGTAGCCGTATAATCACGCATGATTGTTTTGCAGTATGTCTTGGATATATTAACAATTACTGAATGTTCTTCAATATACGTACTGCTCTCCTTCCTCGTGTCTCTTGTCTTAGGTCACTGAAATAGGAGGGAGTGTCTCTGTTGTCCTTAGTCCTTAGTGAACTTGTTTGTAGTGGTCGAGGACGATGCACAATTACCATCGCACGTTAAATATATATTAGCATTGTGTTCTGCGCTATTGTAAGTAAATGCAAAGTAAATTACTAAGACCGATTCCATCTTTCGAATTGCAGAAACTACGGATTCAGTTAGGAAGGAGAGGCACAGGCGAATTTATATTGAATTGACAATTGTCCATATGATTCTATACCATTGCTTCTGGATATACTCCTACATGAGTCACACATAATTAAGAGCAAACGCCACCCATGCTTCAGTTATTTCTACCACTCTGTATATAATGGTTTCACACCTTGCCACCGACTTCCTCTATTTTAGACTTCAGTTATTTAAGAATAAATAAAATAAAAAAAAAGACTTTTAACTTCTCTTATCCTTCACTTGGACTGTGGATGCCAAAAGAAGATGTCTTAATTTTGTCCTGCAGTTAGTGTTATTTCAATCATTGGTTTTACTATATTAAAATAAATAAATACCAAATTAAAGTGTAATCCAACGAAATTGACGTAGGTACGAGCACAGGAGGCCGTTTGGTAGCAATCGAAATACTGTTGCTCCACACCGGGTCCCAAAATGAAAGGCCTCCTTAAATCAAAATGAAATCACACATTTCATAAAATTGCCTACAGCAATAATAATGTCGCAGATACAAAGATACGCACACATGCACAGACTCACACAAATGTACTCCTATAAAATCAACGCATATATTTCTATACTAATGTATTGTAAGTGTATGATCAAAGTCTATGCTGCATAAATCAAATACAATAATTTGATTCATTGATTTGGCTATACATAGGCAAACTCTCACACACACAAACACACATACACACAAACGCGCACACACACACACCTATACGTTTATACAACAACTTGTACAATGGTCGCATTTATGCCGAACCGCACATACTTACATCCTCATAGACATGAATAACATTTTTTATGTCCTTCGGGGGATAAACTTGCGGAGAAGTGTGAGTTGAGTTCCAAACAATCATGCCCACATTCACACACACATGCTTACACACATAAATACATGAATGGATGTATGTACTAATGCTGGGTACATATCATGACCGCCGCAGGATGCGAGGACATTGTGGGCGGGTGTGCTTGAGACAAAATGCCTATTGATGAGGCACCCCGTCATTTTGCTGAATTATGACTGTGAACGGAATCGCTGATTAATATCGCCGGGCGTAGAGTAATAGGAAAAGCGCTGTGCGTTATTTATGAGTTCAATTATAAAATTTAAACAACTAATTTCATTTTCATTTCTATGGAAAATAAAAGTATTATAACACTATAAATTCATAGAACTATCAACAGCAAATCAACAAGGAAGGAGGCGGTTTGCATGTTATAAGCATAGAGAAAATGTCATTGTCATATTGCAATAGAATCACATGTTCCAACAGGACGCAATTTTCACCCGACACTTTAAGTCATCTTCAATGGAGGATACATTAACAAGTGAGGTGGAAGGTGGAGCAGCAGCAGCAGCAGCAGCATCAATGATGATTGCTTGTGACTGATTTCAAGAAAAGAACAAAGTCAATCAATTTACAATTGTACTCTTATGGAGATAGTAATAAAAACAATTCAAATAAAAAGGCAACCAATGCGCAAATGTAAAATGTAACCTCAGGGCAATGGGGAACAGATTCTCATGCCAGCAGGAGTATGAGTACTTACCAACGATGAAGGCATACTTGCATAAAAGAGAAAAGCATATGGGAAGTACTACTAGCAAAGTAGCAAAATACTGGTAGCGGGATAGAAATAAAACAAAAGGATACACAAACAAATGCACGCATACACTCACTTATGCACATATAATATCCCAGAAGGAAAGCGGGTCATGTAAAACTGTACCACGAATTATGAAGGAATTTGTTTAAGCATTGCTCATATTATCATCGACAAATGAGCAATTATAGTCCAAAAACGACATCACGTAATACATTTCCACCCTGAAGATCGTCTTCTTTGATCGGAATTCTGAAGATATTTTCCAGGACTTGTCGTCAATAAAAGAATGCTATGAATCTCGGAATACACTTGGCTTATATACTAAAATGTCTTCGAAACTTACTTCAAAATGAAATTTTACATATACGTACGATTTGTAGGATCTGTTTTCAAATGCTCGGCTAATTAACTCTTCCAGTCATAAAAAGACATCACATATTCGAATATAAGATATATACGAGTATATTAAGCAGAAACTCTATACGATTTGTCTTAATAGAGTCAGCCACAAACTTAGGCAGACCTAGAAGGAAATCAGTCTTGCATTATCATGTTTAGGAGGCATCTTGGACAACTAGTATAGCTAGACACCTAACGGACAATAACAACCCCACTTCTATATTAATAGCTTGGAGACTTCGTTGACAACTTAAGCTCAACTATGGATAAGCTTTGCAGGGCTTGTCGAAGTGTTGTCATCCAACGATATTCAGTTTCAGTAGTAATTCAAATCTTCAAATTATACCGTCAAAGATCAATTCCGGGCTGTCTAGAAAGTTTGCAGTACTTGTCCTATTGTTGTCCGTTATTCAACCATGAGAGTTCCAGAAGGAAATCAAGTTTCATATTACAAAGTTCAGAGAAAATCAACCCAGACCCAATTTCACAAATAGATTCCAGGAATACTAATCCAGTTGTCCGCTAAAGCCTTGGTATTTTAAAAGGAAACCAATTTTTGTATCAAGTCTTTTGAAAGATAATTATAAGTTGATGTATAATTATCGCAAGACTTTGAATTGCTTGTTTGAGACTCTTGAAGGTGTGAAAGGAAATTGCGTCTCATCTGGGAAATGGTTTCTCATCTGCAGACCAAATCATTGATATGAAGACTCATTATAGTATTGCACGCCTTTGTTTTTTTTTTCTCAACAAACTTTTTAACGTAATTACCAATACTTATTCATATCTTTTATGACGAGATCCTGGAAACGTATTCAAGCACAGTTGTAGTCACAATCTAGGTACTATTTGTAGGACTTTTCTGAATAGTTTCAGTTGAGAGAGTTGAGTTTTTCAAACTGGTTCTCAGCAGCTATTTCAAATCTGTATGTTTTCATAAAAAGATGTCCTTGCAGGTGATTTAAGAAGTTGTGTAAATATTTGGTATGAAGTGTATATAGAAGTTAATCAAAAGCTATGAAAGATAGACTTAATATGCTTAGGGACCTATGCGGGCCTTATTCATTCATTCATTCATTAACTCATAATCTCCAAAAATTAGCCTCAAAGTTACTTCGTTTGTTGAGGAGCAATCTTAAAATGCCAACTAACTTAGTTAAACCGCCATGGACAGCTTTGCCAATCCCAGTTGTCCTCATGTATAAATCGACCCCAAAGCTTTTTCGTTTTTGAAAAGTCCCTACTAAAGGACTCAACCATCGATACCATTCTATTCGATACTAACTTTTATGTGTTACATATGAACAAAGCCTCTGTGGTTTCTTAAGACACGTTCAAAAGTGGGGAACAAACTACTTTGAAGCTACTTGTATTAATGAAGGACACAACTAAAACTGTTACGTGTCCACTTAAAGTTCGTTCAGGAAGCCAAAATCAGAGACTGTTCTGAAGCCAGTTTCATACAGTGCTGAGAAAACATTAAAGGTAATTAAAGGAAAACATTATAAACCAAGTTTTTCAACACATAGTTACTCGTCCTGTTAAAAGTGGTTCAGTAAGTAAAGTTACCAACCAAAGGAATCCTTGTGTAAAGTCACAATAATGTATATTACAAAGTCATTACTATCTTGGGTCTTCTGGAGCGTACCTACATTCGTGAACTTTTCGAAGTTCTGCTGTTATAATATCTTTAAAGAAAGTACTCTTCCAAAGGGGTCCACTGGGTCGGACCCATTTACCGAAGTCGTCCATTAAAACCGATCTAAATCTATTCATCCCTTCAAGCAAATCGCTACCGAGCCTGTCAGCCTCTTTGTGACACGTAGCAAATTTTCCTTCTGGCCATGTTCAGTATACACATCCACCCACAAACACATCCCCACCCACACTAGCGCCAGTATAATTTCAGCAACAATTGAAAACTTGCTCTCGTTAAGCATGTGTGTTTATGCAGATATAGATACATTTGTATCTGTCAACTGAAGTCAATTGTTATTGATAGTTATGCAGTTTAAAATTGCAAATGAAGAAAACTTAAAGGAAATTGCGCAACTCGCCCTCAGCTGCATGCACACAAGAACACCTATTATTGTCCTTTGTGCAGATGCCGAGTTTGGCTAATGTCTTCGCATTGAGCAGTTGACAGAGAGCTGAACAATAGTCAGTCAGATAGGAGTAGATATTAAGTATTCGAAGTAGTGTGAGATTTTTCAATTAAGTTTTTGCATTTGCTGTTATGCCATCACACGAAACCGTGTGTGGGTGGGCGACTACACACCATTCCATGGCAGCGTTTCACAACAATTTTGCACATTGTTTATGTGTCCATCTCGTGTTTGATTTTATTGTTTATTTTAATGATTGCTGCACATTGCCATAAGCAATTATCGTATCATATCCTCTCATGCAGCCATTGATAGTTCAACAGGAGTTATGCAAATTATCGCTTCTACATCGAACAGATTTACGCATACATATGACTCCCCTCTGGACTTCACGACACTGTTGACATTTAAGATACGCAATTTTGTTTATTTTTTATGCAAGCTGGACTCGTACGCTGCATGGTTGTGGTACATTTTCAATCAGAAGCGTTTAGTTTACTTAGCACAAAATTGACGATTTATGTGCAAAATTTATTAGAATTGGAATCCTACTGAATAACAAAAATTACTGGAGTTACGAGTTGTTCAAGCTGGGTAGAAAGGGTGGCGCAGAGTACTCGTTGTGGACATATGAAATCAAATTGTTTCATTGAGTTCCTCCTGGGAACACATGGGAACATATTTGACCTCTTGTGTTTTAAACAACTGAGGAACTCCGCATTATGCCACATCCAGACTACCAGGAGCATTCATCGAATTTCTATAAGCTTCAATATAATCCAGTTAGATTCTAAATAAAAAAACAGTTATATATATCGAATAATAGTGAGTCATCAAAAACACAAGGATATCGACAATTCAACAATATTGAATTATTTCCATTAATTATTTGAAATGAAATATAGTTCATTCACTATTTTTGTTCGCAGAAAATCAATAAATAATATATTATTATACATTATATTTACCAAATTAGATTATGGCGAACAGTTTCATAACTTGACTTTGTCAAAATATAAAAAATAAGTTACCTTTTTACTATTTATTGTTATTAAAAATAGTTCATTTCTTTTCAAACAAAATTCTGAAAGAGCTCCCAAACATTCCAATTGTTCATTTTGGGCTTAAATGAAATGCTATCCTTTGTCCTTGATTATAACGATCAATAAACCACGAAAAGAATCCAACACAAATAGCGTCAAATAGAGCAATAAACCTTTTGCGAACACTCTCTGAAGCCTTCGAATAAGTACTTCTTCACAAAATAACTTTACTGCTGGTAAAAAGAGATGTGGTCCCTCAACACCAATTTGCATTTCGAGATGACCAGGGTACAAAAGATCAGATCCACAGATTATCTCTTTAGAAACTTTGTTAGAATGAGATTCTAAAATTGTTCTTGTTTGTGGCATTCTAAATGAAATCATACCGAATGCTCTGCGATAATTAGAGAAGCTTTGGAGAATCAAAAATATTGCTCCGGGATATTTCTCGAGGAAGCACAACCGCTTCATAAGATCTCATCTACACAACATTCAGAACCACCTTCCAGAATATATTAATCGTCTGAAGGTCTGTGATCGGAAATTTCAAGTGGCACATAAAACACATATATCAGACCCTACCAAAATCTTAGCTGGATTGCCACAGAGGAGTATATTTGGACCGCTTTTATACCTTTTATATACAAGTGACATATCAACCGATGACCAGCTGACTACATCTACGTTTGCAGATGATACCACACTTTAATATTCACATTAAGATTCCAAGGTTGCCTCACAAAATCTAAACGGTCACATCAAAACTGGTAGAAGAATGATCCTAAAAATGGATAATCGAGGTTAACGAGTTGGAAAGGGTTTACATAACGTTTACCTTCACACACGAAACAAGCCCCCTTATCTCTGAATAATGTAATGATACCCTAAGCAAGCTAAGTGAAATATCTTGCCACTCATTTGGAGAGGTGTCTCATCTGGTGAAAGCACATCCAAGCAAACAAATCCATCTAAATCTCAAGGCAAATACCCTTTACTGGCTCTTAAACACCAGTTCAAAATGGAGCTTGAAGAATAAAATTCTCCGAAATTCTTCCCTAAAAAGTGCTCATTGGACGGACGTACGGCATTCAACTGTTGAGACCCGGCTGAACTTCAAACATTTAATTGATTCCACGATTTCAATCCCAAGTTCTACGTACTATAACCAATGTGCGCTGATATTGTAAAAGACTGCATATGGAACTAAATATTCCAACTGTCGACAAAGATATTATTAATTACAGAAATGTCCGCCAAAAAAAATTACATACCAATATTCTAACTAAGGACTTGCTGAAGGAACCTGAGATTCATCAAATCGATTTCCATTTTGAAACTGAATTTATTTTTAATTTAATATTATATCTCTTATTCCTACAATAATAAAGAGGCACTCCATGAATGAGTCAAATTATTTACCCTAAGCACTGAATAAGGATTAAGGATGAAATTTAGTGTGTGAAGTACTTATTGTTAGTTCCAATTTCGAAGAATCAATGAATGTTTTCTTACGAAATGTTTTTATTATATTTATATATTTATGATCTGTATATATTATATATTTATATTTACATTATAAATATGATCTTAAATTATATATATTTATAATGAACTATGTCTTGGGACAGAGAGAATGTGTACTGCCTGCCAAGCCCTCGACTTGAAGAGAAACAGTTTTAGAAGAAAGTATTTGGAGTAAATTCCTGGGCAGGATGAGAATTGGCAAACCCATGACTGTGAGGCATATACTACAGAGGACGACGAAAAACCAAATTATTTCATTATTAGCTATTAAATTAATAAGTAAAACAAGTTAAACTTTTACTTCAAATCGGTTTTTTTACTACTGATAATTATCTCATAATAAACTGTCTGAGGGTATTCAATAATTATTTCATCGGCATTCACAATCACATCAGCTCAATCCAGAAAGATATTAATTAGTGCGAAGAGACTACATTGGTGATGATTACTTGTACTATAAGACTACATTACCACAGATTTATAACTGCTGACTGTTACCAATAGGAAAGAGGAGTTAGCAATATAAGTGCGAGTCAAATGCTGTAGCAACAATTTCAATGAAACGTTCATAGTTTCAATGTAACGTTCATAACTTGGATTTCAAGTTTCTTCATGTTACTCATGAACGCCGAAAAGCACATTATTTTATCAGCACATAACACAGATCCTGCTACACCCTTGTATAGTTTCACAAATTTTCTGAGCATACTTTTTGGAGCTAAAAATATTTTATTTTATAAATAAATGAATTGTCATATTATGCATTAAACTTAATAAAATTTTTTAAATAATCGTCTTCCACGCAAACAATGTGTCCAATTTCATTAAAATAAGACCACTCCTAGTATTCTATATACTTCAAGCACTACGCACCGCTGATTTTAACATGGGTGAATGAAATCTGATAAGTAAATTTTTAGCAACTGACCCCTGGGAGATTTGATTTTGCATTTGATGAGCCTTCTAACCAGTAATAAAGGAGAAAGGATCCTAAATTTTGAAAACCGAATTTATTGCAAACGCCAATGTGGTGATTCCCTCAACCCTTCCACTAGAAATACACTACATTGCTGGAATCGTCACAATATCTACATTTAAGAACGTATTGGAGTAAACAGTCAATTTATTAGTGACTATCCGGTTTGTGAAGTGTATACAGAGATCAAATATGTGGGTATTATTATGACGGCTACTTTTTGTTTTTCAAGATTCAAAGTTTATAATTACCGATCCACGGCAAGGCAAATCAAGTGTCGATGATTCACTATGTGGTCCCCTACCAGTACTTACTTCCTGTGCCTAAATTCTGACACACTCTCACACTTTCTTATGGCTTGCAAGACTTCTCAAGGCAATCATTATGAATGTTCTGATGCTAACCATTACTACACTCTTCTTCCTAAGGGATTAGAATATAAAAAGGAAAAAAAAACACATTGCCTCGAAAGCAAAATATATTTACAAGAACAGTTTAATATTTATTTTATTGTTTCATCCACAAAAGAATCCAAGAAAAGTGCACATGCTGATTACATTTCGTCAATCAGTTCTTTCAAAGTGCTTTTTGTAATTTTCCGCAGTTCCTCATGTAAAAAGTCAAAATTTATTTGAATCCTCCCGGGGTACTTTTTGATGGGAATGCTCTTAATGTTCACACCACGTGCCAACATCTCGTTATTCTTCTTTTGTTTCTCCACTAGATGCGCGATTCGCTTCTTTCCGGATTTCACCTTCTTGTCGGACCTTTCGGGGATCGATGTAGTCGTCATCCTCTTCATTAGAGTCGAAATTTCTTGTATCTCCTTGTTGGATTTTTTACGGTCCGGAGAAGATTTGCTGCTATGCATTTCGGATTGTTAGCTTCTAACCAAACTTTGCGTCAATTACGAAGCGAAAATTCTTCTAATCGATGTGTCGTCCCTGCTATTGTGACAATTTGATGTGTTCGAATTTAGTTGTCTTTAATTCCCGTATTGGAATAATTTCCCTTTAAATAAATGCCCACCTGCGAAACAGGGACAATATTCATTTGGATAGAGACACGATGATAACAAATCCTACAAAATGGGCTCACCTAAATAATGTCGGCACTAATAAATATCTTTAGGGCCAGCTTTGCATGGTGTTACATCCCATGCAAATGGAGATAAGTGATCGTTCGTTATATACCGAAGACGGTGGTAAACCAGCCAACTTACCAAAGTCATACAAACCGAGTAGCCTTAGCTCATTTATCCTAATAACAATGGAGAAATTAGTTGATAGGCACATATGAGAGAGCTATCTTACACGAAATCCATTCTCTACTCCTCATGCTCTTCAAAATCTCACGTGAAAGATTGAATACGCACTTGAGAACACAGAATATGCGGTTGGGTGTTTTATTGATTTTGAGGGGGCTTTTGATAGCACCGATGTCGCCAATATAAATAGGGCAAACCTGGGCAAGGGCATTGATTTGACAACATGTAGATGGATAAACAGAGTTCTCAGAAACAGCAACATCAAATTCTCGTTAGGCGCTAAAGGGGTCTGGGTTCGAGCGGCAAAAGGATGTCCACAAAGTGGAATACTATCACCGCTATTGTGCTCTGTAGTTATCGACGAACTTCAGGACCTACTGAGAAATAACGGCTGCGATGTACATGGTTATGCCGAAGACATTGTCGTTCTTATCAGAGGCAAATTTGAAAACACGATCTCGGATTTACTCCAGCGGGCTTTAACTCTTATATCAAACTGGTGTAGAAGGGTGGGACTAAAAGTTAACCCAATTAAGACCTGCATAGTATTTTCCACCAACCAACCAATCACCTAAATAACTCCATTAAGAAAGCTAGGGTCACTCTATGGACGAGCTTATGCTTAAAAACAAACACAAAATCTAGGGACTTAATCCAAAAATGTCGCTATACACAGCTATCACCAGACCAATCCTTACATATGCGGTATCTGTCTGGTGCAAAAAGCTGGAAATAAAACAGCACAGACCAAGATCAATAAAATACAAAGGCTAGCCTGTGTCTGCACCACATCCTTATCCACTCTGACAGCAAAGCTGCACTACTAGCGCTGAAGGTTTTTGTTATAAAAAACAAACTGGTTTGGGATTGTGTTCAACGGCTGAGAAGACTAGCAACTAACAACAGAGTGCATCTGCTCTGGCTGCCAGGTCACAGCGGACATATAGGGAATGAAGAGACAGATGAACTCGCTAGGAAAGGAGCAGTCAGTAGTTTTATTGGACCGGAACTATTCTGTGGGCTGCCATGCAGTTCCACGAAGTACTACCTAAATCAATGGCTAGAGGCAAAATCAAATCAATATTGGATGGAAACAAAAGATATAAAAGTCGCTAAAATCGTCATGCCAAAAAGGTCCCGTAGAAGAACTATAGAAATTCTAGGTTTAACGAGAACAGGACTCAGGCTCGCATTGTCTCAGGCTTTCTAACTGGGCATTGTGGGGTAAACAAATAGCTATATAACATGTAGGTAAACCCAAATGAACATATAATCGGTTAAGTAACGATGAAGAGGAAACATCTGAACATTTGTTGTGTCCATGTAACTATCTAATATCGGGAAGACTTCGTCTCTTAGGAAACTATTACCTAGAACCGCCAGAAATTCTGGCCAAATATACTAAGATTTCAGAATTCTTAATGAATTCTTAACTACAGAGCTTGTCCCAATAGGTCCAAAGGTTGCTACAGAAACTAGGTGACGTGTTCCCGCTCTCAAGTAGTGAATATGGAAGATAAAAATTTTCTAAATATCTTATTTTATCTTTTTTAGTTGAGGTGCAGTGACATTAATTGTTTGTCATTGTGTCTGTCTTCCATAAATACCAATATACAATCTTTTCATACTCTTGGTTTTGATTAGTCTCTACGGAATCTCTCAACATAAGAACAGTCTACAGAAGCATCCATGTTTCACTATGTGGTCGCCTACAAGTACTTCTAGTGCCGAAATACCGGGAATGATTTTTTAATACTTCTCTTGTGAGATACTCTCACACTTTCTTATGGTTTGCAAGACTTCTCAAGGCAATCATTATGAATGTTCTGAAGCCCACCATTACTACACTCCTTTTCCTAAGGGATTAGAATATAAAAAGAGAAAAACAAACACATTGCCTCGAAAGCAAAACAGATTTAAAATAACAGTTTAATATTTTTTATTGTTTCATCCACAGAAGAATTCCAGAGAAGTGCACATGCAGATTACATCTCGTCAAACAGTTCTTCCATAGTGGTTGTCTTGTTCCGCACTTTCTCGAGGAAAATGTCAAAATTCATTCCATTCTTCCAGGAGCACTTTTTGATGGGAATGCTCTTGATATTCACACCACGTGCCAACATCTCGTTATTCTTCTTTAGTTCTTCCCATAGATGTGCGTTTCCTTTCTTTTCGGATTTTATCTTCATGTTGGACCTTTCGGGAACCGATTTAGTCGCGATGGTCTTCATTAATTTTACCTTTATTTCGGACCTTTCGCGAACCGATTTAGTCGCGATGGTTTTCATTAACGTTGAAATTTCTTGTTCCTTCCTGTCGCCTTCTTTACGATCGGGAGAAGATTTGTCGCTATCCATTTCGAATTCTTTCCTTTGAATAATTAATTTAATTTACTAACCAAATTTTTTCAAGCTTGTGAAAAGAAAACGTGTTCCAGTCGAAGCTCTTCTGAAATATTGACAGTGGGATGTGTTCGTATTCGATTGTAACAATTTTTTGGCATTAATTTCCCTTCCTATTTCGCTTATTGTAAGAATTTCCCTTTACTAAATAAGTAGTTTCGGATACGATATCTGAGTGATTTGTACATAAAGTTAATTTGAAAATTTACAACAAATTTAGAATAATTTAAATAAATAAAGCATTGAAACAGTCAATTTAGAAATATAAATACTAATCAGGGAGACCATTCAAGTGGAAGAGCACCAGATGCCTGTGAACGATGGTACCAAATTGATGCAAAAGACAGAGAAGGCGCACGTCACATAAATATCCTACCATGATTTAATACAAAGTAAGCACGTGGTAGAACAAGATGGTTATATGTTAGTTTTGTACTTATGTGAGGGTCCCCCAGAAATTTTTGTTTGAGTAGCATTGAGTAAAACGTTTATATATCATTACCCTCTATAAGATTTCTTCACAGGTAAATTTTGGGGTTTTTTTTTTGGGCAGAATGAAAACTTTCGAATAAGGCCGTGAAGTATTACTGTTTATTATCGATAAAAACTTTTTGTCATTCCCACTTCACTTTCTTCATTGCTTTTAATATCATATGGTACTGGGCACACCTAAAGTTCACACTGATATGATAATTAATCCGTTTAACTGAAAGGTCTTTTGATGACGGTTGTTGCCGCCGAACTTGACGACTGTCATGGTGGATAGTTGCTTGGATTTTCCTGTTCTTCGAAAAGTTGGCATTGCATTTATCGCTACGCATTCTACTGGTTTTATAAGGAGATTTCAAGTCCACGGTGGAAGTCAGTTTAGTACTGCAGCGGGCAATGTTTGCTTTATCTGGTTTAACACATCTTTAGTAAGAACCGAGGTGTCCGGGTTTGGCCCTTCAAAATACACAAGATCGAGTAGTTTCACCTTTCTTTATCTTTCTCCATTTAAGGTTGCATACCCTCTTCGTAATATTTTGGTACATAGTATAAACAACATTACATTCGTTGGGCATGATTTTATCAGAACGTATGAGCTGAACTCCCGCCCGCTTCGCCAGGCAAAAGAAACTTTCCAACAATTTGAATAAAATTAAAATATTTATTGCAATACTTTTAAATAAACAACATTCCGGGTTCTTTTCACCATCGCTCGTGTAATCAAATAGTGGAGATGGTTTTCCGACTCTGGAGCATGCAACGTAGAGATGGCCACGCGAGAAAACTGGATTTTCCAAAATTATACCGCACATGTCTAAAGATTGTCCTTGCGACTTATTGCTGGTAACGGCGAATGCAAGGCGAACAGGGAATTGAATACGCTTCAATTCAAATGGCACATCAGATGGAATCATTGGGATTCGAGGAAGCAAAACGTCTTCGCCTCTGAATTTTCTATTCAAAATTGTTGCTTCTATCACAATCCTCAATATTTTTTTGACGGCAAACCTGGTGCCTTTACAAAGATTTGGTTGGTTGATGTTGCGAAGCATAATAATCGGCGGTCCAATTTTTTTCCTGGCAAATGAAGTGCTTTTCAAAATTCGGTGGGATATTTCACCACTTCTTCCTGATTCATGATGGTATCCACTGATTTGGATGGACCTGGTATTTATTTTAAAATAGCCTCGTTAAGATCATTGACATCTTTGTTCTTTCCGGACAGTATTGTTCGCTCGCTTAACCAAAGCATGATTTTTTTGTACTGCTGTGCTATGTTTGGGAACACGCTAGAATCAGATCTTCTTTTGATTAAGTGAAACGGGAAAAATCGTTTGGTAGTGTTATTATACCTGTATTCCTGTCGACTGGCATTGTACCATCCTCAATTTTCAACAATTCCGATGAAATTTCAGCTGCTGATGGATCGTTTTGCATTTTTCCACAGAATTGAAGATTTCAAGCATTCATTTATTTCATCGGCAGCACTAGATTTAGGAATGACTGGTAACGTTTGTCTAAAGTCTCCAGCTAACAGTATCAAAGCAACGCTAAACAAATCTTGATATCCTCGTAGATCTGTCATTGTTCTATCCAATGCTTCTAATGCTTTTTTGTTAGCCATTGGACATTCATCCCAAACGATTATCGCACATTGTTGTAAAATTTTTGCTATTCCGGATGTTTTAGTTATGTTACATGTGTGCTGCTCGACCGCCATCCAATAAAGTAGCAGCACTCCCAGAAGAAGCCAATGCCAGTGTTATTTTACGTTGCGTTCGTATCGTTTCTAGTAGCAACGAAACCAAGAATGTTTTACCAGTTCCTCCAGGAGCGTTCAAAAAATACATTCCACCACTTTCATCATTGACATAATCGTGTCGTATGCATGCTTTTGATCATTGTTCAATGTTGGAATATTTGTTTGAGCAAATGCATCCAATACGTTGCCATCGTAATCTCGTTAACGCTTCAAATCTCAGAGAAACAGATCATGTATTGCGCGATTTGGTGACACCAAGCCAAGTTGTGCCAATGCTTTGTTCCCAATTGTTAAGCAAAAGTCTTCAATCATGATCAGTGCTTCATTATGCATTTCCGGTGTGTACAGCAAGTGTGAATTTGACGTACTAAGGAGAAGTCTGTTCAAAATATCTTCTGTCACGAAATCTTGATAATTTCTCCATAGTCCAAGTGGAGTTGATGGGAAACATGATGATACAATTTTTGCAAATAGTGTTCTTATTTGGTGAGGAGTAGATGAAACTGCTGCATCGGCATGGGTAGCCTCCCAGTGTGCGTCATCTCCCAGTAAATGCAATCGTTGACACGCCTCACGATATGTTGCACACAATTGTTTTAAGACTTGGAAATGATGTTGGACCACGAAAGTTAACCAATAATAAACGATAATAAAAACACTCAGCATTGTTGGGGTGAACTGTGCAAATACGTCCCAAAGCATCTGTCGAGAACACATTTGGGTAGCCATCGATTGGTTTTCCTTGCTTACGCCTTTGAAACATTTTTTTCGATTTATCCCAAGTATAATATTGCGGTACTTCTGAGTATAACAAGCTGGCGAATGTATCTGATGCACACACTTTAAAAAGTTCGGTTAATGTTGTGGATGGTGGTGTCGCTGCTCTTTGCTGTGCGATTTCAGCGGTAAAATAAACGCGTTGACGATTTTCAAGATGGACAGTTAAATGAACTACGGTTGGATGTCTCTCATGAATTGGGAATGTAAAAATCGTCCGCACCGCCCCATTACTGCTGACATAACGCCCCAATTGAAATTAAGTGATTTCATCTTTTTTATTTTGATCAGGTACACCAACCACAGCCATGTCTCTACCTTTATTTACGTATTCACAGATCTACTTCATGGATTTCACTGAATTACAATACTCCACGTTAATGTGGGCTTTGTACGTTTTGGACAATTTCGGTGAATACGGCACGATCCAACGATTATCAACTTCAATGTATTGATCTCTCATTTTGATAGTTGTTGATTTTCCGTTATCCTCTGTCGACTGGCGGCTATATAACAGGTATCCGTCATTGCATGTAATTGTATTTGAAATTAATGCTCTGGAATAACGTTTCGAACATTTACCATCAATCATGCATGGGGAGCTCACGGACCATGGAGCATGTTCTTTCTGATCACTTCGAATAATTCTGGATCGGTGGTTTCATCTGGAATTTCCGCAGATATGATGTCATCAATTTGATCCGGTCTTATTTTGTCAACCAACCATTTCAATATGGGAGCGGGAGGGAGTCCTTCTTTTTGCCATTCGACAGAATACATCCAGCATTGCGCTTCGCTACATACTTTGTGTTTGACTATGATTTCAGCTTTTGATTAAACGCTCTTACCGTTATGTCTTGATGATCTGTGGCGATTGCTCTGGCAATAAGTATTCTCGAATCTCACTCCATTGTGGATAACAGGTAAAAGTGACAAACAGGTCTGGTCGACCATAAGAACGAACATCTGCCATCGCATCCTGTGCATACTCATGGCTATGACGCGGGCTAACAGTGTGTGAAGATGCCAATATCGTCAGTTGGCCAATGTCATTTGGATTTACACGCTGGTTGCCAATATTGCTAATGGCATCACGCAGATGTATGTACTCTGCAGCGCGTAGCCTCTTGTGACGGAACCTAATGTGATTCAATCGTTCAGTCTCGATCGACAGCATATTGGTGAAAAGGTCTTTGACATTTCTGAATATGATATGATTGTCTTAATTTTGATTTGTCCGCATAATAATTAATTCCGCTGACTGTTTTAGTTGGAGTTTCCACAACTGTAATTGAATTTTAATCTTTGTAAAAATTGTGTTACCCATTTGAGAGAATAAATTTCACTAACCAGTTGACGGATTGACCAACTTGATGTTAATTTGATAGCCCCCTGATTCCCCTTGAGAAAATATGTCCAGCGGGCGTTTTGTTAACTCTTATGATTATCCGACGGCATTCTGTCCAATGCCGTTTCAGACAAAGTCACCAATTCGTTGTGCGGATGCAAATAATCTTGTAAGAGCGCAATTTTTTCTCTTCATACGTTCGGAGAAATATAACACCGTCGAACAATTTCATCATTGGAATTTCCGACAAAATAAATTTGCAAAAACTGATGAGAACTATCTGCAAATGCCAATAACGATCCGACTCTTCGGTACACCTGACCTTAAATCTTGATGTCAAAAATTGTCAAGTTAAAATTTTTGTAAACATTGCAATTGTCGTTTATTTTTTCGATTACCTTAAATGTTGGCATGAAATTATCTCTGATAATATTTGTTGCACCAAACGAAGTCATTTGAAAACATGAATTGTATGCCTGAATATTCTTCAAGGAATGCTTTGATCCTGGTGACGTTACAGAGACACACCTCTCGTTTTCCGCACACTTACTCATTTCGCGCATTTTTCGTCAAAACTAATGATAAACAAATCATTTTTTGAACCGTTTGAAAATTTGACGTTTACGTGTCGCTTCTCTGTGTTCTCTGATTCGTGCATTCTCTCTTGCTCATACATAAGCGTGAGCGAAATTTTGTTTAAATTCTCTTTCGCTTTATTAATATTTTTCAATGTTTTTTAATGTTTTGCCTATTACCTTCGTTCCGTAATTATCTACATAAAAAAAAGCCAACTAAATTGGTTGAAAATTACGGACAGCAGAGGGAAACAGAGACTTTTTACTATTTTGTTTTATATATACGATAAGATTGGTTGTGAAACTGTGCCATAAATCTGATCAAATTTTTTAAATAATCGTTTCCCACGTACATATGTGTCCAATTTCATTTAAAACAAACTACTCCTAGTATTCTATATACTTCAAGCACTGCGCACCGCCGAATTTAACCTGGGTGAATGAAATCTGATAAGTAAATTTTTAGCAACTGACACCAAAGAGATTCGATTTTGCATCTGATGAGCCTTCTAACCAGTAAGAAAAGAGAAAGGATCCTAAATTTTGAAAACCGTATTTATCGGACGCGCCAATGTGGGTGATTCTCTCGACATTCCACCAGAGAGGGACTAAAGTAAATTTGGTCACAATATCTACATTGAAGAACCGATTGAGAGTAAACACAGTGAATTTATTAGTGACTAGCAGATTTGTGAAATGTTTATAAGGCTTAAATATGTGGGTATTATTATTATATATTTATTATCAAAATTAAAAGTTTACAATTACCGATCCATGGCAACGCAAATCAAGTGTCGATGATTCACTATGTGGTCGCCTACGAGTACTTACTTCTTGTGCCTAAATTCTGAGATACTCTCGCACTTTCTTATGGTTTGCAAGACTTCTCAAGGCAATCATTATGAATGTTCTGAAGCCCACCATTACTACCCTCTTCTTCCTAAGGGATTAGAATATAAAAATAAAAAAAAACACATTGCCTCGAAAGCAAAATATATTTACAAGAACAGTTTAATATTTATTTTATTGTTTCATCCACAAAAGAATCCAAGAAAAGTGCACATGCTGATTACATTTCGTCAATAAGTTCTTTCAAAGTGCTTTTTGTAATTTTCCGCAGTTCCTCATGTAAAAAGTCAAAATTTTTTTGAATCCTCCCGGGGTACTTTTTGATGGGAATGCTCTTAATGTTCACACCATTTGCCAACATCTCGTTATTCTTCTTTTGTTTCTCCACTAGATGCGCGCTTCGCTTCTTTCCGGATTTCACCTTCTTGTCGGACCTTTCGGGGATCGATGTAGTCGTCATCCTCTTCATTAGAGTCGAAATTTCTTGTATCTCCTTGTTGGATTTTTTACGGTCCGGAGAAGATTTGCTGCTATGCATTTCGGATTGTTAGCTTCTAACCAAACTTTGCGTCAATTACGAAGCGAAAATTCTTCTAATCGATGTGTCGTCCCTGCTATTGTGACAATTTGATGTGTTCGAATTTAGTTGTCTTTAATTCCCGTATTGGAATAATTTCCCTTTAAAAAAATGCCCACCTGCGAAACAGGGACAATATTCATTTGGATAGAGACACGAGTACAACAGCAATTTCTACAGCTCTCATTATTTGAGCGAATGCATTGTCATCAATCGAACGCGGAGAACTGGTAATTTCGTCTTGACCGTGGATCTCTGAGAATTATCCTGAAACAAGGAATTTCATTCCAAGATTATGACTGAATAATAGGAGTTGTGTTCATTGGAATCCCACAGTAACTTTGGTTGGGCACTTTGCTATTGGTTATTTGCTTTCCAGCGAGACTGTCAGCGAATGATATTAACCTCAGTCCCCTTTACGGGGTTAATGTTTTGTGGTTTAAACCCATCTATCTTTTAGCAAAATCAGAGCACGGACTTTAATGTTTTCATGTTCAAACAAATTTTTCAACTACTCCAGTCAAAGAACTTGATCGAACTAGAAATTTGTTAAAAAATTCCCATATTTTGCATTCGGTCCATTGATATTTCGATATATCTATATCATATAGAAACATCATGGTAGATTTCAGATATTTGTTTTCTCGACGACAAATTCCTGTCGATTTTCTTAGTCTTGATACATGGTCTCCCTTGGTGTTCATTTCAACGTATTCATAATTTCTGTTGCTATAGTTTCTGAAATAAGAGGTTTTCACTTTCCGACTTTTTCATGGCTTCTCAGTACAGAGTGTCAGAGCCGACAGACCACAACAGATTGGAAGCAGAATACCAGAAGTAAGTTGACCAAATATCAATGTTGCATTTGTTACATTTATTGGGCTGAAGAGAACTTGCATCTTGGTCCGAAAATGTATTAATTCTCTTCTCACCCCTTCCCAGGTCCCGCAATCCTTATTTAGGCCCAAACGGAAATGGTACAGGAGCTTGGGCCCAATACAAATTACTGGCTTAGAGCAAGAAAAACTTTCTGGGAGGAAGGAATCAAGTGGGCAATAGACACTTTTCATCCTTTCAAAGCCCCGGGAGCAGATGGTCTCATTCCAGCACTCCTACAAAATGGGCTCACCTAAATAATGTCAGCACTAATAAATATCTTTAGGGCCAGCTTTGCACGGAGTTACTTCCCTTGTAAATGGAGATAAGTGATCGTTCGTTATATACCGAAGACGGTGGTAAACCAGCCAACTTACCAAAGTCATACAAACCGAGTAGCTTTAGCTCATTTATCCTAAAAACAATGGAGAAATTAGTTGGTAGGCACATACGAGAGAACTATCTTACACGAAAGCCATTCTCTACTCCTCATGCTCTTCAGAATCTCACGTGAAAGATTGAATACGCACTTGAGAACAAAGAATATGCGGTTGGGTGTGTTATTGATTTTGAGGGGGCTTTTGATAGCACCGATGTCGCCAATATAAATAGGGCAAACCTGGGCAAGGGCATTGATTTGACAACATGTAGATGGATAAACAGAGTTCTCAGAAACAGGAACATCAAATTCTCGTTAGGCGCTAAAGGGGTCTGGGTTCGAGCGGCAAAAGGATGTCCACAAAGTGGAATACTATCACCGCTATTGTGCTCTGTAGTTATCGACGAACTTCAGGACCTACTGAGAAATAACGGCTACGATGTACAGGGTTATGCCGAAGACATTGTCGTTCTTATCAGAGGCAAATTTGAAAACAAGATCTCAGATTTACTCCAGCGGGCTTTAACTCTTAAATCAAACTGGTGTAGAAGGGTGGGACTAAAAGTTAACTCAATTAAGACCTGCATAGTAATCTTCACCAACCAACCAACCATCCAACAAACCAATCACCTAAATAACACCATTAAGAAAGCTAGGGCCACTCTATGCACGAGCAGATGCTTAAAAACAAACACAAAAGCTAGGGACTTAATCCAAAAATGTCGCTATACATAGCTACCACCAGACCAATCCTTACATATGCGGTATCTGTCTGGTGCAAAAAGCTGGAAATAAAACAGCACAGACCAAGATCAATAAAATACAAAGATTAGCCTGTGTCTGCACCACATCCTTATCCACTCTGACAGCAAAGCTGCACTACTAGCGCTGAACGCTCCAAACTGGTTTGGAACTGTCTTGAACGGCTGAAAGACTAGCACCTAACAACAGAATGCATCTGCTCTGGCTGCCAGGTCACAGCGGACATATGGGGAATGAAGAGACAGATGAACTCGCTAGGATAGGGGCAGTCAGTAGTTTTATTGGACCGGAACTATTCTGATGGCTGCCATGCAGTTCCACGAAGTACAACCTAAATCAATGGCTAGAGGCAAAATCAAATCAATATTGGATGGAAACAAAAGATATAAAAGTCGCAAAAATCGTCATGCCAAAAAGGTCCCGTAGAAGAACTATAGAAATTCTAGGTTTAACGAGAACAGGACTCAGGCTCGCATTGTCTCAGGCTTTCTAACTGGGCATTGTGGGGTAAACAAATAGCTATATAAAATGTAGGTAAACCCAAATGAACATATAATCGGTTAAGTAACGATGAAGAGGAAACATCTGAACATTTGTTGTGTCCATGTAACTATCTAATATCGGGAAGACTTCGTCTCTTAGGAAACTATTACCTAGAACCGCCAGAAATTCTGGCCAAATATACTAAGATTTCAGAATTCTTAATGAATTCTTAACTACAGAGCTTGTCCCAATAGGTCCAAAGGTTGCTACAGAAACTAGGTGACGTGTTCCCGCTCTCAAGTAGTGAATATGGAAGATAAAAATTTTCTAAATATCTTATTTTATCTTTTTTAGT
This sequence comes from Clusia tigrina, assembly GCA_920105625.2. Classification (NCBI taxonomy): domain Eukaryota; kingdom Metazoa; phylum Arthropoda; class Insecta; order Diptera; family Clusiidae; genus Clusia; species Clusia tigrina. Next base: position 405,376,239 of record OV050030.1, read on the forward strand.
TGAGGTGCAGTGACATTAATTGTTTGTCATTGTGTCTGTCTTCCATAAATACCAATATACAATCTTTTCATACTCTTGGTTTTGATTAGTCTCTACGGAATCTCTCAACATAAGAACAGTCTACAGAAGCATCCATGTTTCACTATGTGGTCGCCTACAAGTACTTCTAGTGCCGAAATACCGGGAATGATTTTTTAATACTTCTCTTGTGAGATACTCTCACACTTTCTTATGGTTTGCAAGACTTCTCAAGGCAATCATTATGAATGTTCTGAAGCCCACCATTACTACACTCCTTTTCCTAAGGGATTAGAATATAAAAAGAGAAAAACAAACACATTGCCTCGAAAGCAAAACAGATTTAAAATAACAGTTTAATATTTTTTATTGTTTCATCCACAGAAGAATTCCAGAGAAGTGCACATGCTGATTACATCTCGTCAAACAGTTCTTCCATAGTGGTTGTCTTGTTCCGCACTTTCTCGAGGAAAATGTCAAAATTCATTCCATTCTTCCAGGAGTACTTTTTGATGGGAATGCTCTTGATATTCACACCACGTGCCAACATCTCGTTATTCTTCTTTAGTTCTTCCCATAGATGGGCGTTTCCTTTCTTTTCGGATTTTATCTTCATGTTGGACCTTTCGGGAACCGATTTAGTCGCGATGGTCTTCATTAATTTTACCTTTATTTCGGACCTTTCGCGAACCGATTTAGTCGCGATGGTTTTCATTAACGTTGAAATTTCTTGTTCCTTCCTGTCGCCTTCTTTACGATCGGGAGAAGATTTGTCGCTATCCATTTCGAATTCTTAGCTTTGAATAATTAATTTAATTTACTAACCAAATTTTTTCAAGCTTGTGAAAAGAAAACGTGTTCCAGGCGAAGCTCTTCTGAAATATTGACAGTTGGATGTGTTCGAATTCGATTGTAACAATTTTTTGGCATTAATTTCCCTTCCTATTTCGCTTATTGTAAGAATTTCCGTTTACAAAAGAAGTAGTTTCGGATACGATATCTGGGAGATTTGTACTTAAAGTTAATTTGAAAATTTACAACAAATTTAGAATAATTTAAATAAATGACAGACACATTTCAATAAAGCATTGAAGCAGTCAATTAAGAAATATAAATACTAATCAGGGAGACCATTCAAGTGGAAGAGCACCAGATGCCTGTGAACGATGGTACCAAATATCCTACCATGAATTAATACAAAGTAAGCACGTGGTAGAACAAGATGGTTATATGTTAGTTTTGTACTTATGTGAGGGTCCCCCAGAAATTTTTGTTTGAGTAGCATTGAGTAAAACATTTATATATCATTACCCTCTATAAGATTTCTTCACAGGTAAATTTTGGGGTTTTTTTTTTTGGGCAGAATGAAAACTTTCGAATAAGGCCGTGAAGTATTACTGTTTATTATCGATAAAAACTTTTTGTCATTCCCACTTCACTTTCTTCATTGCTTTTAATATCATATGGTACTGGGCACACCTAAAGTTCACACTGATATGATAATTAATCCGTTTAACTGAAAGGTCTTTTGATGACGGTTGTTGCCGCCGAACTTGACGTCTGTCATGGTGCATAGTTGCTTGGATTTTCCTGGTCTTCGAAAAGTCGGCATTGCATTTATCGCTACGCATTCTACTGGTTTTATAAGCAGACTTCAAGTCCACGGTGAAAGTCAGTTTAGTACTGCAGCGGGCAATGTTTGCTTTATCTGGTTTAACACATCTTTAGTAAGAACCGAGGTGTCCGGGTTTGGCCCTTCAAAATACACAAGATCGAGTAGTTTCACCTCTCTTTATCTTGATCCATTTAAGGTTGCATACCCTCTTCGTAATATTTTCGTACATAGTATAAATAACATTACATTCGTTGGGCATGATATTATCAGAACATATAAGAGTATTATATAAAAGAAGGTGCGAACTTTTACCAAATCACCTGCAGCTGCTGGCTTTCTTGGATCCGACTTCAGGGATTTAGCCTGATTTTGTGGAATAGGTTGTTCTTTAATAGCCAAAAAGGAATATATCTTCACTATTCATAGCATCGACCTTACAACAATTCCCAGAATTGTTTTTTCTAAATAGATAGGAACACCTTGTTGTCATCACAATGACTTCATCACATTTTCGCGCATTACATGCCTACCTTGTACATTCCAAGCTCCATTATATTTTTGACCTCCTCCCAATATTTTTAGCATTTGATCTCCCAACGCTATCGCTCTTCTACTACCAACAAGTCTTCTACATAGAAAGACTTCTCTACTAAACAGAACATTCGGGATCATAATACTGAATACTAAAGAGGTGATCTGCTTTCAGAGAGATATTTGCATGGATAACAGGAGGTTTTCATTTTAATTCCACAGTTTCTTCTCTCATTCTGACTTCATATCCTGATCTTGCGATGTATCAAATTGAAGCAATAAAAACTTTAAAAAGGCAACTCCAAGAAGAAGTGTGTACAGCGCCTTCTGATGCGAGTATCTTTATTTATAATTGTCATTGTATACGCAACTCGGAAGACAAGTTACTGTGAATCAGTCCAGCATCAAGGAAGGATTTGAACTTTATTTTCAACACTTTCGTGCCAGAGTCGATGATACTCGTATCTCATTTCTGAAGGGAGTGCTGATTACCATGGCAAACTTCGTTTAACTCAATAAAAAGGAGAAACTAACTCGCAATTAATTTAGATCATGAATGTGCTAAGCAAGTATAGTGATGACTTCGGTTTTTTCTAAGCACCAATTGTCCTCAGTCAGTTTGAATGCGCAATCAGCGCTTTAAAGCAACCGCCGCTTTGGGTTTTTTGCCTCTGTTGTCGAAACGCACACAATTGAGCAAGGACCAGAAGAAACGCTGTGTTTGCCTTGGCAAAAGTAAACTTTAAATTGATTTAAATTGTTAAACAAAACCGCAAAATTGTGCTCTGGTCAGAGGCACACAAAACACACACAAAAAAAGGAAACACAAAAATTAGGAAAATGAGCAAAGAGAAAAAAAGATGCAGAAATTCAGAAATCCAACGAAAGGAAAATATTCCTGCAGACCGTAGGACATGCAGACAGACACAGCCAGACAATGACTCCTCATCAAGCGTCAATGACAAACATTGCCGTCGCCGCCGCCGCCGCTGCTGCTGGTGCTGGTGGTGCTGGAGCTGCTACGGCTGCCTGCAATTGTGCTTCTTGCAGAAGCGGCGCAACTGCCAAGCCAAATGAAAATCATTTGAAAATTTTTGTTGGTCAATGTGCGGCAAACATGCATGGCTGAACCGGAAATGAAGCTTTAACGAATTAGAAGCCATGCTGTGCTACTCTGTGCTCTGAGGACAACACACCGGAAATGCCAAATGAAGGCACAAAAAAGGAACAGAACCGAACACAGATAAAAAGTAAATTTAACAATTAAATCTGCAATGAGATAAAAACTGTAATCCTTCTTTCCAATTGCTGGGACTGTGAGAATGTAGCAAGATTTGACCTGCTCGCATATCAAGTCATCTCTACAGCCTGAGGCTATGAGCACGACAACTAACCAGTGTCTACACATACCAACACACCCATACACGCACTGACAATCAATTTCAAAGATAATCAATTCAATTTTGTTATATTTTCACTGCGTCTTGCGGCATTGGCAGCTTCCACACGTACGCCTAAAACTATCTTTGTGACTGCATCTGAAATTAAGAAACCGAAAATATTGAATGAGGAAAAAGTTTCGTATCTCCCTGTGCGCTCATACCGCGCATCCTTTAGAAAATTTTGCTCTTTTGTATTTGAAGACGAATATTGATTGAATCATATCATAGCTCGACATGAGACACGGAACGTGTTCGACATTTGCGATTAGAGATTCACACAGCAGCCACTGCAACACTTCAACCGCTTCACGTCATGAGCTCAATGCGCACGAGAACCCAATTCGTATATCAATATCCCATCTATTGGCCAGGAAGAAAACTAACCTCAATTATTTGGCATTGAATATGACTGCCGCATGGCTAATGACATCCTTTCGAGGTGCTGGTTAGGAATTCTTTGCAACTTTTCCGACTGCCATAACTGAACTGGCGGCAAGTTGTGTGCTTCGAATTAGAGTGCTTTGTTGAATGGCAGTTGAACGCAGCTGAGGCAACGAAAAGTTGCCATAATCTTATTTCCGTTCATAAATTTGATTTAAATTAATCACCACAGATTAACGAGGAAGGACCAAGCAGCGTTGGGGGCTAAGGCCATTTATAAAGGTTTCTTCAGCTCCTTAGATATAAATTATTTAGACAGAGTAGATCCTTCCCGGGCCACAGTTGTAGTTCTATAAGCTAAGAGATGTAAATGACACCGCGTGCATCCCAAAAAAAATGTCGCCATGACCTTGTTGGCCGACAGACCCACCTTGGCACTATTCCACAATGTCTCGACATGCTCGAGTGTTCGGAGAAATGGAATGCGGTGGGTGATACTGCAGCTGCAGCTATGAATAACCTCCGCCAAAGGGAGTGGCAACGTCGCGCGCAGAATAGAAGAAGTAATATGACTATAACCTCTCCCCACGAAGTAGTATCTTCCGGTAGTCCCGCGGGGAGTAGTGAGATTAGGAGGTGGTTTTAGAAGATTTCCACCTCTCATCGTTGCAAAAAAATCACTGTCTCGACTGTTCATTGGCCTCTGGTGTGTTCAGATGAATCCATGTTACGTCCACGGTCCGAAATGGCTCAATAACTCATTCGGATTGCGATTAAACTTCCCCAAACACTCCTTGAAGTTACCGCTCAATTGTGAGCAAACCTGGCAACCATTCTGCGGATAGCTTTTTCATATCGAAATAGTTATGCGACATTGAAATCACTGATCCATGTGATAAGCCTGGAGCCTCTTAAAGTTCAAGCACCTTCAATCACCGTTCGTCCAATATTACAATGTTGTGGTGACTTCAATTGGCAACCAGTCGTTCGGCGTCACTTGTGCTGGTTCGACCGCACCGAATTTAAGTAAAATAGTGGTGGATGGTTCCAATCGACGGTGAAGAGTTCCCATTGTAGTTTTCAAGCTTTTCTTTCGTTTGAATGATGGTTTAATGAACACACGAAATTCACTTTTTTCCATTTTTACGAATATTCCCGTAGACGTCTTCATCAAAAGATTGTCACAACACAACTATTTGACTGATCAGTCAGAAAATTACGGTGCGTTCTTTTGAAATATGCTTCTTGACAAGCGAAATGTTGAATTTGAAGAATTTCCAGGAACTTATTATCCCAGCCAGGTACATTTTGATGTTATCACTGCTCGGACTTTTCGGAGAACCGCATAACTCGCATGGGCTTGTAAGAAAACTGAGCAAAGAGACTACCACATGATTTCATAGAGCAACTACAGAGAAGATGGACAAAATAGTTTTTCATACTCTATAACCAACTTTCATCAAGTATTGCGGTATAATACCAATCACTCTATGTATATTTATTAAGCTTCATAACTGTTCTGATGATTTAAATTTGGACAGAAAACTGTTTACATTGCAGTTTGATCGTCCCTTCAATCGTTCATGTAGCAAAACTTTGTAATTCTGTAGGCACCTCTCATATTAAAGTTTTCCTGCCATATCAGCAGAGTTGTGTCTCCTAGCAAGTTCATCTGGCTCACAGCTTTATTGTTATTCCTAACTAAACATGATTAAAGTTTAAAGTCATTCAGACATTAGTCTAATGTGTTTGTGAAGAATCACTAATGAGAATTCATTAATAAAAGTCATTCGAAAAAGCCAATAAACAGCAAGCCGCACCACAAACAACAAGTCACAAATAACGAGTCATAAACAACAAATCAGAAATAACGAGACATAAACAACGTGTCATACATGATGCCATGTCACTTGCACTAATAAATTCAGTTCTTTAATATGTTGGAATGACCTCGAAAGCCCATAAAATATTTTCCCTATTTATTCTACTCACTCCAATGCATTACGCCTGCAAAGGTTTCGCGAATTGAGTACTAGCAACGAGGTCCCTACACTCAAAGAAAAAAGATTTAGATAGAAGCCTTGCCAGACCGTGACCCGGGGACGATTCGAATACACGACTGTGAGCCTGGCCATCTGACCATTAGATCACCAAGGCCAGTCAGATGAAATCAGTTAAAGGCAGATGCACCCAGACGAGACCAGCCAGTTGGGACTTGATAGCGATATATATAGTATTATGGAAGTGAAGTAAATCGTGTTAAAATGTTGTTGAAAGTTAATTGAGGTTAATTTAAACAACTTTGGCCGGCCTAAGTGGTCGAGTGGTATGCATTGAAGTCTCACAGTCGCGAGATCGCGGTTTCGACGCTTGTCCAGGGCATGGTGTCGAATTGGTACTTTCGAAATATATTACTTTTCGAGTGGAAGACCTTAGTTGCTAGTCTCAATTCCCCAAAACCTCTTTGCGGACATAATTGATATTTTATTATTTTTAATTTTTTTTGTCAAGAAACTAACAGTAATTTTTCTAAGATCAATATATATATATATATATATATATATATATATATATATATATATATATATATATATATATATATATATATATATATATATATATATATATATATATATATATATATATATATATATATATATATATATATATATATATATATATATACGAGTATATATATTTCGTGTTTTCAGAAGCTTTAGTAGGTTCCTCGTCAAGCAGTTTGGGTGATTTTCCAATTTAAGAGCGTGTTTTTCACCATTTCATTTTCAATCGTGGGTGTATTCAGGTCACGGTGGACGTTTATGTTCCTCAAGTAGCACTCTCAAAATTTTCGATTGGAGGCGTTGGAGTTTCTCCTTTCTTGACGGACATGCGGTGCCCCACAATTGAATCCCATATGTCCATTAGGGTGGGGCGATTAGTATGGAAGGAAAAAAATCTTAATGGACGCTTCGCGTTTCTGATTCTTAAGATAGTACTGAGCAAAAAAGTCCAGTAGACCATACGTCTACGGTGAAAATCGAGCTTCCAGATTTTGAGTTGCAGTTTTTTCTCAGACTTTATTTTTTTGGAAAATTTGCAAATTTTCTTGGGCTCATATTTCGTAAAGTATTTGAAATTTTGACTTATTTTCAAAAGTAAAGTTGCGGCTATTGTCTCGGGCTACAATTTCTCTGAACATTTTACTTAGAAAAATTTCCATATAGGCTTAATGATAAATTAGTATCTTCTATTCTAAGGCAAGGTTTGAATGCTTATTTAGTAGCCACTTCAAGGTATGGAGTTTCAATTTGATCTGAGCACACTTTGAGTCAATGTGTTTAGTCCAGGTTAAGTGGATTCCCAGGTACTTTATGTAATATTTTGACCGTTGATACGAATAGGGGGGCAAGTCTTCTTCCTTAAGGCAAAAGTTAAGAGTGCACATTTAGCTTCGTTGACCTTTATTCTCCACTTTTGAAGCCACTGTTAAATAGACAGTAAGTGGCTCTGTAGCCATTGCGAGGATCCAGGATGGGGGTTGTTTGTACTCAGTATGGCGGAATCATCGGCAAATGTGAATACAGCCGTGTGATCGGAAGTTGGCATGTGAGCTGTAAAAAGCAAATACAACAGTGGTCCAAGCACACTGCCTTGAGCGCTCCTGCTTTGATATCAAAGTAGTCGGAGGTAGAGTCACTTTGGCTTACCATGAAGTTTCTGCCTTTAATGTAGCATTAAAATAATTTGTGGAATTTCTTTGGAAGAATTTCTTTAAGTTTATATATGAGCCCTTTGTGCCACACCTTGTCAAAGGCTTGCGTAATATGAAGGAATGCAGCAGAGCAGTATTTATTTTCTTCGAATGCTGAGCATATAACTCTTACTATGCGGTGAACTTGCTCTGTCGTTCCAAGCATTTCACGGAAGCCGAACTGGTATTGGAGAATTACATTGATTTTATATAAATACTGGAAAACCTGTCGATGCACTATTTTTTCGAAGATTTCAGATAAGGTGGGCAATAGACTAATGGACAATATATGAACAAACCTGTGTAGCATCCTTTCCTGGCTTCGGGATCATTATTATTTTCGAAATCTTCCAGCATTGAGGATAGTGCCCAGTGCGTAAAATGGCGTTGTGACTACTGTGACTAAGTGCGGTGATTCTTTTCTCATGTTTGCTGCTAACTGATCCATTCCTGGTGTTTTTTTAAGATTGAAGTCTTTAACTCACTGTTTCCAAAACTCGGTATTTCACGAGGTTCAAACGATATAAGGGGGGGATTTGGACAGAAGACTTTACTCAGGTAATATGCGAAGGCAGAGCATTTTTCATTATCGCTTTTTGCTCAAGAGCCATTATCTTTATGAAGTGGTGACTTTTGTTGTATTGGTCCTTTGAACTTCCTAGTAGCGCGCCACAATGAATGCTCATTGTAGCCATGATGACTCAAGTTTCCAAAAGAGTCTGCAAGTGATATTTGGTGTCTCTACTTCAATGTGTTTTTTTATTTTACGGGTGCAACACGTGAGTTCACTCTTCAATTTTGTTGACCGATGGTTTTGTCATTCTCTTCTAAGACGTCGCTTTTCTTTAACCAGTTTGTCCACTTCACTAGGATGGTACATTATAATTGATTATAATAATAATAATTAATCACCTTTACTTACATCTAAATTAAGAAGTCTTTTACAAATACTCGAGGCAATCCACTGATCGCATCATTGGTGAAGCAGAAGATTATAGACACATAAAAAATAATTTAAAATCCAGATGAAAATGAAGTATACACTTACTTAAACAGAAGAATCGGTGGAACAAATTAGCAAATATTTATAATTTTCCTAACCTGCAACGACGAATCTTGGAAGTGGAAACGCAGCTCCGTTGAAGCAAGAATGCCCTCATTTTGAATGAAGAATTGCGAAAATTTAAGATATTTAACTTTTCTGCAGCTTAATTGCATACTTCCGAGTGCACCGCAACGCTGCTGCCACTGCTGCTGCTGCTGCAAGAAACTCATAACTTTAAACGAACCCGCATCCCCGCAAAAGTAAGAAGAAATTTTCTATTTTCTTTGGCTGGCCGCATTTCGGCCTCTCGCCGAGCATTCTTTATTATTCCATTAAAATTACTTGCGCTGAGCACCGAACTCACCAAACTCACTAAAGTTCAATTAAAAGTTCACCTTTCTTTTGCGTTTGTTTGATAGAAATTGCAAAATAGTAATTTGAATTGTTCGTGCAAAGGTGGGCGTGCGGTCGGCAGGGCAGAGTTTGGGGCCTGTATAATATTTGCACTCGTCAATGGCGTTTCAGTGAACTGGAGCAAATGCACGTGGCATGGTTGGCAAAATGAGATTGCAATGAATGAATTTACGAATTTCATTTCCAGAGACGACACTGAGTAATATGCTACGATTATAGTGGAGACTGGTTCTCCAGATCTGCTTAATGTGGATTATAATTATTTCATTTTCTTTGCCCTCACGCAGTCTCTCTAAGCAGCATTTATGAGGTAATATTATTATTATTAGAGACCAAGAAGCTCTGCGGCCAAACGAGTTCTATTGTGCAAGGAGGAAATATTAAGTAAGGTATTTTCCGCATCTCGAACTTCAAAGTACATGCATGTCAACACCTTGTCACCTGTTTCCGAGAAACTTTCTGAACAAAGTTTTTACTGCAGTTTACCGAACAAAAAAATTTCTAAAAAAAAAAAGTCCTGCTTAACTATGTTGATGGATGGCAGGCAGCATAACTTGCCGCTTGCTGTTGTCGGTGTGTGAGTGCTTCCAGTTGTCCACTTATACATCTGCATGTCACCAGGTATTCTGCAAGTATGTATGTGTGCGTGTCCTGCTGCGCCTCTACCCACAGCTCATGCACACTTTGGCATAAATTGCTTTACATGCAAGCCAAATAATCAAAATCTTCTCATAAAGTTGTAGGAGGGCACACCTTTCAGTCACTTTGAGAGTCCTTTCTGCGCAGGCAAAACGCTTAAGCGTCGTCTTCCGCCGCACAACGGCAAGAAAAGTGCGCACGCCAAAATTATTATGCAAGTATGTGTGAAATGAGCGATTGTGTGAGCGGTGTACTCCTTTCAACATTTGGTGGGTTGTCTGTTGGTTGTTTGACTCGTTGGTTCCTTGGTTCCTTGGTTCCTCAGCACTTTGTCTGAAGGATGGAAACATCACAAAGTCAACGCTGCCTGCATGTTGCTGGCAAAATGCTCACATAATTTGTGTGTGTGTGTGTGTCTCGGTATGTATGTGTGAGTGCTGGGGGAGTGTGCATTTTAATGCATTCCTTATGAGGCAGTGAAGTGAGAGATGCATACATTAATTTAAACGTCGAGGAGTGGCACAGTGGACAGCGTGTCATTTTCTAATTTAAAAACACTCTGGAGCACATAATAGAATACTCGCATGCCCAGACTAGCAGGAGTCCAGAACACGGGGAGTTCACACCACAAAGTATGTATGAGTTTATCCTGGTATAATTCGCGGGGCAGCTTTATGTAATAGTTATATAAGCAAAAATTGCTCAATTCACGCATTACTTCTCATTTTTAGTATGGAACCTTCGGTGAGGATGTATATTGATGTTCACAACAAAAATATACGCTCTTTGAACTGATGATCTGCACAACTGTGATATAAATACATACCTGGAAATACCTGAAAAACGATGGGAAGCCCCCAACAAAAAAGCGGCAAGTTGTGGGGTAAGTACTGATCCCACACAGGACACATTGACTATTATAGCTCGTATACTATAATAGCCTTTGACTATTGTAGATTAAAAAGGACATTAAGCATGATACTCGTAAGTCACTCTATTTTGCACCTCCTCATTACAAGATGCCAAGCCTTGGCCAAGCCAGAAAAATGTTTGGAATTGTACCCAATAGAAAAATTGAAAACTGTCCTTATTGGAAATATATTCATGATCTCCAATTATTTATCAGTTTCTCAGACCTAACAGAACACTTGATTGGGAATGATTTCACGCTTATCGGAAAGATGTAAAATACTGTCGGAAATACCGAAAAGTCCTTTCTCTGCAAATGTGACTATTTTCTGGAAGCTTCTGCGGAAAGAATGACTTGATTGACTTTGAATCTGTCACGTTTTTCTTATAGCCTAACAATCTAAAGAACACAACCACAGCATTTTTTTAGTTTCAGTCTAGTCTCCTGTCCGTGGAGCCAATTTTTATGTCGAATACAGGTTCTTCTAGACTAGTATCAATTGCCTCCCTGATTATTGATTCGTTATTAATTCTTCGCATAACTAAACTTGGTCTAAACCAGGTAATCGGTTAATATAATTGTTATAGTCCCACCAGTGATTTGAGTGGTGGTTAATTGCCGATAACTCCGTTCTCAGTTAAATCGAAGGATGCTATCATCAATAAATTTCCTGCCAGCAAGTTGGCTAAGGAGCATTCGATTTTTAATATTACTATATAATAAATATATTGTCATGCTTTTCCTATGAACGTGATAGAAATTAAAACAAGCAGTGAATTTGTTTGTAGTGTTCAACAAAATTTTATCCTTGTTAACATTACTGGAGAATTTAAAGTCACTACTCTGATGACCAAAGGGGCATTCTTAAGCTCATCTCTAACTCCACCCTGCCGACATGTTTTGCCCACATTACTATAGTTATATACTTTCCATTATATCTTAATTAAAACTACTCTTTTTTTACCATCTATTTATTTACCGAACCTTTCTTTGTCAAGAAACTAACAGTAGTTTTTCTAAGATTACAAGACTACATTTACATATCCAGGTAATATCCTCAGTCACTGCATCGAATATTTGGTGTTTTCACAGCATGCAATAAGACGTTATTAAATAGGCGTCTCTGAGGCGTCTTGTAGAGGGAAGCTTTAATAGGCTCCTCGCCAAGCAGTTTGGGTGATTTTCCAATTTAAGAGCGTGGGTTTTGTATTTGTTCACCATTTCATTTTCAATCGTGGGTATATTCAGGTCACGGTGGACGTTTATGTTCCTTAAGTACCATGAAGCACCGGTGATCATTCTCAAAATTTTCGATTGGAGGCGTTGGAGTTTCTCCCTGCTTGATGGTCACGCGGTGCCCCACACTTAAATCCCATATGTCCATATAGGCTTAATGACACTAGTATAAATTAGTACCTTATATTCTAAGACAAGGTTTGAATGCTTATTTAGCAGCCACTTCAAGGTATGGAGTTTCAATTTGATCTGAGCACACTTTGAGTCAATGTGTTTAGTCCAGGTTAAGCATCTGTCTAAGTAGATTCCCAGGTACTTTTTGTCAGAGCGTTGTGGAATTTGTTAACTGTTGATGCGAATAGGGGGGCACGTGTTGTTCCTTAAGACTAACGGTAGGTGTGCACATTTAGCTTCGTTGACCTTTATTCTCCACTTGTGAAGCCACTCTTGTAAGTGGCTCTGTAGCCATTGCGAGGATCCAGGATGGGGGTTGTTTGTACTCAGTATGGCGGAATCATCGGCAAATGTGAATACAGCCGTGTGATCGGAAGTTGGCATGTGAGCTGTAAAAAGCAAATACAACAGTGGTCCAAGCACACTGCCTTGAGGGCTCCTGCTTTGATATCAAAGTAGTCGGAGGTAGAGTCACCTTGGCTTACCATAAGTTTTCTGCCTTTAATGTAGCATTAAAATAATTTGTGGAATTTCTTTGGAAGAATTTCTTTAAGTTTATATATGAGCCCTTTGTGCCACACCTTGTCAAAGGCTTGCGTAATATGAAGGAATGCAGCAGAGCATTATTCACTACTCGTGGAATAGTTTTAATTTAGAGAATTTGTGTTACACTCCTAGGCCGTGGTTCAAAACTTTTAATTGATAAGCTTTTCGTAGATTATTATGAACATTTATTCTGTTACTAATTCGAAATATACTACTATCCTTTTTCTAGTGTCCTTAGGAATTAGTTAAACACATCATCTTTATTAGTACAGATTCAACTTTTCTAATTCATCCTTGCTGTACTGAATCAATTCACAACTAAACTACTTTCAATTTCTGAGAATAATTATGTGAACTTCTCTCAATGGATAGAACCACCAACCAAAATAATGTGATTGAACTTGTTCTACGAAAAGATCTTCATTCATCTGGAAATCAGGGTTACTTCTCAAAAGGAGATCCAATGATTCACTACTTTTCTAAATATATGATTCAATTCCAAGGCTTCATTTCTCACGTGTTGAACTTGCTTCGAAACGATTGGAACAAATGGTTATAACTCTGAATAATATGTTTTCGCAATTAGAATGAATGTTCTGGAAGGTTCTATCGGGGTCTCTTTGGTTTCTGCAAATTTGGGGAGCTTTAAAAGGCACAAAAACGTTCTCACCCAGGGATCTTACGTCCATATATATGAATAATTACTTTGGTATTTATGTCAAACATTTTATGAACCCGAGAATTACAAATAAAAGGAATTTGGTATGATGTGGTCAATTATGTGTATATTATGAATATACAAATTGGACTCATTCCCAGTAAACATAATGTGGGCAAAGAGCTGCAAATACGATCGAGATACACTGTCACACTGGCCATATGTGGGTATTCGGAAAATCTGATATGAAAAGAAATTTTGATAACAGATTTTTAGAAAAGTTAAGACTAAGTTTGGTGATAGAATCGATTTCAATGAACAGAAATATCCCACAAGATTTGCTAGTTTTTATTGTCTGAACTTTTAGTTATAATATTCAAAGAACTTCGTCATGTCATTTGAAAGCTGATTTCTATTCCCTCACACAACTCTTGGTTGATCTTGGTAGGTAGGTAGGTATAGCGTTTGCCCGAAGGCGCACTTAGGCTATCATTGACCCCGTGTGATACCGCATGAGACACAGGTCCCAGGTCCTTTCAAAGGTCCAGCCATTTGGAGCTTTTGATGAAGCAGTTGAGTTTATTTGAAATGTCTTCCAAAGAGTTCAGAAAGTGGTCATCCAGGAAAGTGCGCCTCCTTCCGTTGATCTATGAATACTGAGATTTGTCACTGAGCTCACTGAAGCTTGGATCTCTCTTCAATTTTCTTGGCTAGCATAACCATCCACACCAGTGTGGCAGTTTGTTAAGAAATCAGACAACGTGGGAAAGTGTCCATCCAGGAAAGTGGCCTCTTTTGGTTGATCTATGAATACTGAGATTTGTCACTGAGCTCACTGAAGCTTGGATCTCTCTTCAATTTCTTAGCTAGCATAACCATCCACACCACTGTGCCAGTTTGTTAAGAAATCAGACAACGTGGGAAAGTGGCCATCCAGGAATGTGCGCCTCCTTTGGTTTATCTATGAATACTGAAATTTGTCACTGAGCTCACTGAAGCTTGGATCTCTCTTCAATTTCTTAGCTAGCATAACCATCCACACCACTGTGCCAGTTTGTTAAGAAATCAGACAACGTGGGAAAGTGTCCATCCAGGAAAGTGGCCTCTTTTGGTTGATCTATGAATACTGAGATTTGTCACTGAGCTCACTGAAGCTTGGATCTCTCTTCAATTTCTTAGCTAGCATACCCATCCACACCACTGTGCCAGTTTGTTAAGAAATCAGACAACGTGGGAAAGTGGCCATCCAGGAATGTGCGCCTCCTTTGGTTTATCTATGAATACTGAAATTTGTCACTGAGCTCACTGAAGCTTGGATCTCTCTTCAATTTCTTAGCTAGCATAACCATCCACACCACTGTGCCAGTTTGTTAAGAAATCAGACAACGTGGGAAAGTGGCCATCCAGGAATGTGCGCCTCCTTTGGTTTATCTATGAATACTGAGATTTTTCACTGAGCTCACTGAAGCTTGGATCTCTCTTCAATTTCTTAGCTAGCATAACCATCCACACCACTGTGCCAGTTTGTTAAGAAATCAGACAACGTGGGAAAGTGGCCATCCAGGAATGTGCGCCTCCTTTGGTTTATCTATGAATACTGAGATTTTTCACTGAGCTCACTGAAGCTTGGATCTCTCTTCAATTTCTTAGCTAGCATAACCATCCACACCACTGTGCCAGTTTGTTAAGAAATCAGACAACGTGGGAACACTTCCACTTCCCCTTCGACTTTCTTTCGACAAGAGCTTGCATTCTAGTTTATTATGCTACATGCGACGCAGTATACGCGACGGAAAAGAAAACGTAAGAAAACGTGAAGAAAACCCTAACTTGAAACTTAATATGCGATGTTTTTAAATCATTTTCCAGATAAGAGTTCCGTACATTGCTGCTTATAAAAAATGAGCACTCATGGTTGTGGGTTGGATGGATGCGATGCATGCCGCCTTTGATGAGGTGCAAAAGGCGAAAATGTGACATTTTAGCATAAAAGTAATTTAGCACAACTATTTCTGCAAAAAGAAAGTGGAAATGCATTATAAATGCACGTATACAAGCACGCACACACACACACACACACACACACTCCCATACACAATCGCACACCCACACCCATGTATGCTTGTTAAATGGGAGTTGACAAAAGTTGGGATGTCTTTTGATTCATTAAGAAAGCAGTTCGTTTAAAATTTACATTTAAAATTTAACCAAAAAAGAAGACTAAAATAAAAATAGAGCTGGCAAAAAATGGAACTAAAAAGGACGAGCGTTGGCATGCAATGCGATTAAATTTCAACTTATAATTTCTAATTAACTTTGCCGACGTTGGCGCTGGCTCAGGCGCTCAGCAGCTGCTTTAAGGCTCATCGTGCGCGTAGATGGCGTTGGCAGTTATAGTTATGCCATTTTAATTTGCTCATTATGATAATCCGCGCCAAGCATCAAGCGAAATGGAAGAAGAAAAGAAGCGATAAATGTTGTGATAAATTAATGTCGAGCTGCGTCCTTTCCATTTAATGGGATTAAATGAAGTCGGTGATACGAGTAGTTGCTACATGAAACCCGGGCAATAAAAGGGGTTCCATGGATGGCAGCGCTTTAAAGTTTATCACTGCAGTGATGCTTGAACTCACTGATGAGAGGGACACATGTGCACACATATCTCTAAGTGTTTAATATTTTATAATTATGTACTTACGAGTATAAGACACAATCTGGGGAGGGGAGGAGTGACGTTGAAATGTGCAACACTGGCAAATTTAAGTTTAAATTTAATTCATTTTTATTATGTTCAGATAGAAAATGCATTCAGGGAAAACTGTGCAACTATTCAATTGAAAACAAACGTAATTGAACATTTCATGACAGACGAATTCGATACAAGCAAGCAATGCTTGCCGTGACTGTGATTCGGAAAAAAAGAACAACCAAATGCAGCTAATTACTTAAGCAGCTATAGAAGTGCTCCCACATGATTACCCACACACGAGCAACCTAATTAGCATTGCTTAGTAAAATAATTCTTGTCTGCACTTATGCAGAAGAAATACTGGTACGGCGAATTTAGGTCGAGTGAGCTTCATCAGGAAAATTAATACCTCTCACAGCGATTGTTGGTAAACAGAGCAAAGAAGAGCAGCTGCAGTTGCAGGCGCATTGTCAGAGACTTCGAATCAGCCGGAAAGATGCCTTCAGCTAATTATTCTGGTTCTGAGAATAATAGAATTCTTTTAGATTTCATTGGAAAGTTTCAAGCTCTACGCTGACATGTTGGGAATAAATTGTGTAAGGAAAAAGATTGGATTGAATATTTCCATACAAGTCTGTAGCTATGGTTTATGGTTTTATGGTCCGATTTAAGGCTTGTATGCATTTCATTGGTAAGCGAACTGACTTCCAAGCGAATCGTAAAGTTGATCGAAAATGACATTTAACACTCACCTCTGCCACAACAGTTCACAGCAAGAGTATAGTGGACGATATAAGGTGTAAAGTAAGTGAATGAAATCCTTTCGGCATTATTTTCTTAGTTTATCATGTGTCATAATAGCAGTTCAGGCTTGCCAAATATACTCGTATATTATATTTTGTATTCTTCATCAATAAAAAAATGGTAGATTCGCTCCAGCATCATTAAGTTGATCCATTCATAGCAGCCGGGACAATACCAAATTTATATTATGTACCCTATCAGGATCTCCTATAGTATATATACTTCATTTGGTCACAACTTGTTGTAGCCTTTGTTACTCTGTTAACATAGCCACTATGTCCAGATGTTGCTATAATGACAGAAATTCGTGCAAGAAGTATAAGATATTTGCAGCTCCCAACACCTGGTTGAGGATTTCTCTTTGGAATGTACTCTATTTAAATGTATAATTTGGTTCGGTTCTATTTAAATGTATCATTTCGGTTCATGCTACATTTTCGGTTCCATAAATTATTTTCCATTGGAATGTACTTTATTTAAATGTATCATTTCATTCATGCTACATTTTCGGTTCCATAAATTATTTTCCTTTGGAATGTACTCTATTTAAATGTATCATTTCATTCATGCTACATTTTCGGTTCCATAAATTATTTTCCTTTGGAATGTACTCTATTTAAATGTATCATTTCATTCATGCTACACTTTCGGTTCCACAGATTAAGGCCGGAACACAGTAAAGTTACATTCTATGGCCTCATCCAGGAATTGACTTTCCAATTCTTCGGTTAAACTAAAGAATCATCGAGTAACTAGTGTGCTGCGGCTTTATTGTACTATGTTTTCATCTTAGTAGAAACTTCAAATGGTCAGTTTCATATTCCAGATATTTAGTTTCGCCGGTATCATGTTTCCCTTTCTATCCTTGCAGTATAGAGTTCCCGTGTCTTTCCTTTTTAGGTGATCTTGTGGAATAATGTCACGAAATTCATTGTTAACGTAGTTTTTTATCTTTAGAATGTTTCCTTTTTTAAACTGATGTTTCTTTGATATATGCT
Organism: Clusia tigrina; assembly: GCA_920105625.2. Taxonomy (NCBI): domain Eukaryota; kingdom Metazoa; phylum Arthropoda; class Insecta; order Diptera; family Clusiidae; genus Clusia; species Clusia tigrina. The sequence continues at coordinate 405,394,093 of OV050030.1, forward strand.
GAAATCTTTACATCTTCTTAGTTGAACTTTGTTTCTTCATTTTTATATAGCATGTAAGCTTTGTTTGTCTAGTCTAGTTTCTGCTGCCATAATAATTTTAGCGCTGTGCTTCTAAATATAGAAAACCTTATATCCTTATATGTCCTATACAAATTTTGGTAAGTGTTAAGAAAAGGATACTAATTGTTCTAGTATGGTCCATTGTCGTCTCTTTAAGAGCCTAGTTAGGGGCTGTGAAACTATCTCTTCTGCTCGTATAATAGTGACTGTACCTAAGGCCCAATCATATATTATTATGAAACATTTTATTTCAAACCCTCAATCAAAAGGAGTTGATAGGCAAGTATTCCCACAGAACTTCAGACGCAGACACCCACTTTCAAGAATCAAGAACTTTTCACACCCACAGCTACTTTCTTTAGGATTTCCACTTACAAGTAATCTATAGTTAGCAATATTATAGCTACAGCTTCATAACTATACAAGCGACCCATATCGTCTCTTTAGTTCTGTAGATGTAGGCAAATATATCACCATCCAAAGGAGCAAAGAGAGCTCGTATTATATTTAATTTTAAAAATGGAATATATTTCCTTTTTCTCGTAGTTGAACTCTACTCAGCTCAACTCAACATTCACAGAATTGTTTTTCCGCACTTCGAGAATTTTATATGAATTATTTAAAATGTTGTTAATATTATTGATTTGTAATTATACAATTATCTATAATGACTGTATAGCAATTTATTGTACGCATTTATAAACACATGCAACTTATACTCGAAGAGATTTCCAGTATTTACGCAACTTATGCAATCCCAAAACCGCAAATGACGACGCACCCGTTCAGAATCGCACACTTTCGCTTGCTTAGTACATTCATATAAAAGGACTGTGGTAGCCATACAAAGGAGAGTTTTCGTGAACATGCCGTCAAAGCGTCACTTGGAGATTGACGGTTTCTTTAAACCGCCGCAACTAATACTAATCGCAGTTGGTGTGATATTTTATCCAAACGTCTCGTACGAGCATAAACGCCACTTGCTCGCGATTTTCATATTCTCCTTAATAAGCGTGAATGTGGGCATCACCATAGTTGCGGTCTACGGATTCCAATATTTTGAAGGTGGTCAACGTTCCTTAATAGTGATTACAGATCTCGCGATTACCGTGTGTTATGGCCTACTCTCCCAGCTGAAATTATTTCGGATTCTAATGCAATCGTCGAAAGTCAATAAAATGCTGCAGACGCTGAGTGATATATTTCCCACGAATCCCGAGGATGACCAGTGCAGTAATCACTTCAAACTTCGGCTTTACTATCGCCGCAGTCTGTTGTTCACGGTGCCAGTGGTCAGTATCATGTTCCTAACTGCCTGTGCGTTCTGTGGACCGCTCGCCATTGAGTACATGAACTCCTCCGAAATAGAGAACCTGGCGGACCTGCTGCCATATCGCATGTGGTATCCGTATGAGATAAGTTCCACGCTACGCTATTGGTTGACCTATGCCCAGCAAATGCATGCCGCATTCATATCCTCCATTTGCACGGTGGGCGTGGATTCACTGCTAACATGTATTCTAATGCAGCTATGTATGCATTTGGATGCGTTATCGACACGGTTACTGAAACTGGATGCCAGAGATGTAAACGGTAGTGAGAAGGAACTGATTGCTATCATCAAACATCATGAGTTGATATTGAGGTGAGTCGCATGGAAATCCCTTGAGTTCTTTCTGTGTTGAGTTCCCGTTTATCGAAGTGAAGCCATCTGGAATTACGTCAGTTATATTATATAGAAATAGGGTTGAAATTCAGTGATAATAAATTCGATGAATGCAAGTGTGGAACATTGAAGCTGATGTAATGAATATCTTCATCAGGTTCTATCCTAACTATACTGTTGGTGTTAGAAATGGTGTGGTGAAGAGGCATAAAACAGAAAGTTGACTGATAAAAGGATAGTTGACCACATTAAACGTGGTGACGATAATTTAAAGTATATATAAAAATCTTGACAATTTTGAACTAAAGTAGGACCAAATTATTTTGGAATAGATTACAGAGTAGTTCGAATTAATCGGAGTTTTATGTACCAAAACAAGATATTTGGGTTAATATAAAATACATTGCATTTCTTCAGATTTATAATTGAAGCTATGAGGGGACTTGTTGTGAGGTCAGCATTGATCTTAGCTGCGTGAATCCTTTGCCTACACTCTTATAGTGGAATACGGGGACTTTATTATCATTATCATTTAGATTTTAGAAATACCTCTTTCGCAAATATGACTTGATTTCGATTGATCAGGACCTAAAATAAAGAAAGGCAGATTATTCTTTTAATATTATCACTATTATGTTGCGTTTCATATGAAAAATCGCATAAAAACATTGTACGATCTCTTCTTGTTAGTTGTTTCCGAATTTGCTGATAGTGGAACGTTCCGAAGAATTGTGTTGTGAGTCTTTACTTTCTATTCTCCATAGTCCGCAAATATCAGCGCCGATTAAACCTATTTTAATTAAGTTGAATCACAGGTCACAGTTTTCCTCCTGAGTATACTAATGTCCTTCTTATTCACCTTTAGCCATGTTTTTAATGCAGCCCTGGCTGGTACAAGGAACATATTTTGCGATTATAAAGTGATTCTTCTCCTATGCTCCTGCTGAAATCTTTTCTGTAAGCTATTAGGATAACATGCTTTGAGCTCCCCTTTTGGCATTATCATCATTATCATATTTTTCGTGTACTGAAACCGATGAGTTTATTAAAGTGGTTCCACTCTCGCAGTTCACTAGAAATCGAAGGCATCTATCGACCAAGAAAGAAGATATTATCATTGAATTTTGTACCTAGAAAGTAGCTTAACTGTAAGTCACTGGCAAGATTAGCTTTGCTACGGTCAATTTCTTCAACGCAAGCTTCATTGGTATAAAGGAAGATCCCAAATCCTTCAATTCTATTAACATAGAATTTAGTATCTAGGAAGATCCCAAATCTTTTAAGAAGATATCATAGAATTTAGTACCTAGAAAGTTGCTCAACTGTCAGTCACTGACAAGATTAGCCTTGCTACGGAAAATTTCCTCAACGCAAGCTTCATTGACATGGAGGAAGATCCCAAATTCTTAATATTTTAGTCATCAAAGCGACTTCCCAGCTTGTACAAACATAGGATATAAAGCCATAAGTGGTTACTATAAACCCCTTGGAAGATAGTTGACAAACTATAAACAGACTCCTAGATACGAGTAAGTTTTAACATGATTTAATCAATATTCGGTAAGTATGCTTCCCTTGATCATATGAAAGGCTCGAATTTAGCATATCTGTCCACTAGTGATCGGATTGACAGCTCTGTTTCTATCCAATTAAAACCAATTTATTATACCCGAAGACTCCCATTCTTTTCTGAGTAATAAAGGGCTATACTTGATATATAAAATCCTTCTCTCTTAGCTTACTAAACGAGGTGAATAAGATTTTTGCGATGCCCATCTTCATCACAGTTCTAATAGCAACGGCTCTGCTCTGCTTTGGTGGCTTTCAAGTGACCGAGGGTACGTTATCACTAGATTACACTAAATTTGTGATGTTTCTCTTGTACGAACTGGCGAGTACCTTCCAAATTTGCCGTCTTGGAGACATGGTGACCACAAAGGTAAGTTTCACAACGGAGCCAACATTCAAGCCATTTACTTTAATACTTACAACTGACTCTCAGAGTCTCGAGATTGGTAACTACGCTTATAGAAGCAACTGGTACGAGGGCTCCGCTAAATATCAGAAAGTCATGCGTTTGCTTATACTACGTTCTCAGAAGGCTGGTCACTTGGATGCTCTGACATTTCATAATGTCTCCCTCCACACTTTCTCGCAGGTGATTTATGAAAATATACTCAGATTCGTTGTATTTGTATTGTTTTGTTTTTGTTTTTGCAGATAACCACCTCGGCCTATCGGTTTTTCGCCTTGTTGCGTACCATGTACAGCCGCACTTAAAGTGCAGAAAGTCAACTTTTCTATTGCACTCTGAAGCACTCAAGCAAAACATTAGTACACACCCATCACTGTAGGCGCTCACATACCTTAATAATTTTTACTTTCGAATAGAAATTGAAGAGAACACAGAATAAGAGTTAATTTATGTTCAAGGACTGACAGGGTCCTTATTCTAGATGAGATTTAATTCGCCAAGCTACGAAAATATCGCTGATGGGCTTTCTAAATATGATTTGCTGTTTCGAAATAGGGAAAGAAATATCATAAAATTCTAAAGTCAATGGTCCTGTATGCAAAAAATTATATTTTTCACACTTTTCATACTTATGGCGGGGAAAAACTTCGACAAAGATCTTTCCAGAAATCGATATAAATACCAGAGATATAACTGGAGTAGAAGCAATATTACTACTACTACTCTAGTGATGAAAAACCATTGTTCTTACTGAAAATATATCACTCAAGTTATGTCATACGCTGTACCTAGAAACTCTTATCATAGTACCTAGAAACGATGAAGGACCTTATGCTAAATACTCTATTTTGTGGGGCTGAAGATACTGCCTTGTGGGGCTGAAGATATTAACCACAACAACACTGAGTGTCTTATATTCAACAGAAAACAAAAGAGTCCACCATAACAAGTCATTGATCCTCAAGGGTTCCAATTATCATTCGCAATCGAAACCACATGTTTGGGACTCATTTTGAACAAGGAACTGGCTTCGTGTCAACGATCTGAAATTCTCACCTACTGTAAATTACCAAGTGAGTCATAAGTCTATGACTAAAATAAATTTAATAGAATACTTCACGAACTCACTGTTGACATTATTGAGATACAAAGTGTGGAATTCTTCCCACCGAAAACAAATGACAATCTTCTGGAATTAAATGTATTTTCTCCATAGCGATTGTTGAGAATGAGAACTAGAAAAGAAATCGATATCGGAACCTTCCCTCCAGGGCCGCTTCACAGAATTCGGGATATACTCACGAGATTTTAGATATGGATCTCTGTCTGACTAAGGGCGTCTTAGCAGACTAAGAAGCATTTATATTACCATATATTGGCGAAGCATTTGGCAGCTCTAATGAGTGAGATGTGTGTCTATACGCGCTGTGTGATTGCGGTTTATTACTTCATCACCGATCAACCTTCCCACTGAAAGGACAAACAGTTGTAATCTTATATCCAACCATTTTGGCTTCAATTACGCCTCCATTAAATAACATTGCTTGTGGGAAAGCCAAATGGAACGACACCGAAATATGAACATAAATGAAATACAATGAGACTGGCAGAGTATTTGTGAAATTAACACTGAGAGCGTGAAACCCTGAGCAAATGTCTTTTAACTACAATTATAAATGCGGAAGCAAGATACAGGGTCATGAGAGATGACTATTTGATATGGCAGGAGCACTTAGCTGAAGGCGAGGCAAGTAGCAATGTCATTATTATAATAACTTTGGTTAAATGAGTAGGTTATTTGGGAGTAGGACACGATCACAATCATGAAATAGATCACATATGAACACCAGATCAGAGATAACAATGAATTCGAATTCAAAATATGCGGACATAACAATTTTTCTTAACCGTAACTTACTGACTGACACTTGAAGCCGAAATCCTGGAAGATCAAATGATAAACTCAACGATCTCAGATTGTGCAAGTTCATGAAATATCTTAAAATCAAATTAAATCACACTACTCCTCGAAACAAAACTCACTTTGAGTTCTAAGTGAACTCTACTTTAGCTCAGACAGTATCATTTCTTAGCATCGAAGGCCTTTTGGAGTTGCTAGATCACTAGTTCCAGAAACGGTTCAGTCACAGACAAGATTTTCCTAGTTGATTTATTTGCATACCCAAATGAACAGCATTCTGTGAAATTCTGGCACCATCATTCCCATGTTTTATGCTACTCCTCACCAAGTATTTTGTGTCACTTGGCGTAGGTGACTTTGGAGTGTCTATTAACTTCGTAGTATATAAATTTAAAAACTTAATTTCCTTTGATTGATTTAAATGTTCATAATTATATCATAATGGCTTATAATTGCGGCTCTAATTGACGTAGTCGATTACAAATTTATGAAATGGCCTGAACTATCCACCAAAGATTCTCCCCATTCACCAAACACCCATCAGGCCACACAATCTCAAAATCTCAAACAGCCAAGTCGGAGTTATAAATACAGGCACAATCCGGAAACGCAGTTAGAATGCTCGCTCGTCTGGTTTCTGCCACATGTCGTCGCAGCGATACTTGCATATAAACGGTTTCTTTAAGCCGCCGGAAATCTTTCTGAACATCATTGGCGTGATTTTCTACCCGAACGTGTCGTACGAGAACAATCGCTACTTGCTCGTCATTTTTTTGCTCTCCTTGATTAACGTGAATACGGCAATTGTAATTCTAACGATTTATGGATTCAAGTACTTTCAGTCCGGACATTCATCGTTAATGGTGTTCACGGACATCGCCATCGTTGTCTTCTATGCCATACTATCTCAACTTAAGCTGCTGCGGATTGTTGGCGAATCAACTAAAGTCAATAAAATGCTGCAGACGCTGACTGACATCTTTCCCACGAATCCCGAGAATGACCAGTGCATTGACGATTTCCAGCTGCAGCTGTACTATCGCAACAATCTGTTGTTTACCGTGCCAGTGGTCACCATCATGTTCCTAACTGCCTGTGCGTACTGTGGACCGCTCGCCATTGAGTACATGAACTCTTCCGAAATAGAGAACCTGGCGGACCTGCTGCCATATCGCATGTGGTATCCGTATGAGATAAGTTCCACGCTACGCTATTGGTTGACCTATGCCCAGCAAATGCATGCCGCATTCATATCCTCCATTTGCACGGTGGGCGTGGATTCACTGCTAACATGTATTCTAATGCAGCTATGTATGCATTTGGATGCGTTATCTACACGATTGCTCAAACTGAATGCCACAGATGGAAAACGTAGTGAGAGCGAATTGATTGCAATCGCTAAACATCATGAATTGATATTGAGGTGAGTCCAATTATTGAGTATTTTCTAGATAGTTCCCGATTATCACACTGATATAAACTGGAAATCCAAAAAATTATTCATTGTGATGATTGACCCAACGTCACTTGAAGAAAGGACTGCAAAAGCGGTGCACGTGATTTCCAAACAATCTGCTACTATTCTAGCCATGGCGATATTTTTGTGCTTCCCACTTTTCTAGGAATAGGAGTATTTTCCAAAGTTTTCTCGTTTACACATATATGTCCATAGTATAATCGCAGCTTCTGTTTGCATCACAGTAACACGAATTAACCAATTTCCAGCATTATAAACGATGTGAATGCGATTTTTGCCATGCCCATCTTCATCACAGTTTTAATAGTGACTCTTCTACTGTGCTTGGGCTGCTTTCAACTGACCGAGGGTACTGTCAACGTGGACTATACGAAATTCGTGACATTTCTCTGCTACGAATTGGCGAGCACATTCCAAATTTGCGTCTTGGGCGATATGGTGACCAGAAAGGTTAGTTCCGGAATGATTTTTTTCTCGCACTTTAAAGTCAGAGAGTTTCCCTTGCAGAGTCTCAACATAGGCGACTTTGCGTACAGCAGCAACTGGTTTCAGGGTTCTATGAAGTATCAGAAACTGCTGCGTGTGGTTATAATGCGTTCCCAAAAAGCAGCTCACTTGGATGCTCTGACATTTCACGATGTATCACTCAGGACATTCACACAGGTACTTTTCACATAATTCTCTGAGTATGGTTGACAATTCTATTGGAGTCTCACATACAGATTATTACTTCGGCTTATCAATTCTTCGCCCTACTGCGTACCATGTACAACCGCTCTTGAAATGTTCTGGAAATGATGTTAATGAATATTTCTTTCAACAGTTCAATAATTAGCACTTTAATCACTTGGAGAAAAAATGTTAACTTCTGCACGTGTTCTTGGCACGCAATAAATAAAAGAAGCATATGAAATAATACACACTCACTTGTTTGTTTTCTTTGGGGTTTCAATGCAATTTTAGTGACTTTACAGTGGGCTGATGTCCAATTGCTGAAAGGTGAGAAGAAAAAATTCCTAGTACTCTAAACCCATTTATAGACTTTGAGATCTTTTTGATTAGAACAAATTTTATTTAAAGGCGATGAGTGACTTCTCAGCTTTGTATCCACATATCTCGGTGGGAGATATTAACACGATAGATAAGCATAGTTGACATTTTTGGGAGGCAACGAACCCCCTTTTTGGCTGAAAATGAAATTTTCATATATGTTCTGGCAACAGTCCACAAGAGGGTTTTCAATCCCCTACTGGGTGAATTGTGGTTTGAATGTATCCTCAGACACTTCTTCTGCGATAAGTGATAACTAAAATATGTTGGCAGAGGTATCAGGATAGAATCAATGCCCCTATTTTCTTGTTAGTGGTCCTTCAAGATAGGTTCTTTCAACAAAAAGGTTCACTGAGCCGTACATATGGCTCAACAATGGGTCTCTGCTTCATGGCGGTGTTATTAGGGCATCAAGATAGCTTGATTTGCCATCTGTAGACTGCAGTCTTTTCCTATGGAGTTCTGTTCAGTACATTGTCTATGGTGAGAACACAATAGCAGTGAAATATCTAAGGAATAAAACAAACCACAACATTTTCAGAACGAGGGGACAAAGTGATACCAAACGTTTGTCATCAATCGCACCTCTCCCAAGCTAGCTAGTCAGCAAAGCCCAGACGATCACATTGAATAGTATTACTGCTAGTATTAGCGACGTCTACAGTAGCCGTTCTTTCATTTGTAATGAAAGCATTGAGGAAATTCTACCCTTAACTTAAGATAACAATATTTAATACCGCAATTATATTTAATTGTATTTTAAAACCCAGATAGTAAAAGGGAAATATATTTTAGTCAATAGAAGACTTTTGTTTGACGAAGCTCCTCAGGAAGTTCTTCTTGTGGAGGTGTAAGAATCTCCTCTTCATGGTATTGGGGTATATAAATATTTCCGTCAGATCATTGGACTCTGCTTCTGGCAGATGTGATATTATAAGACCGATAAGGACAAAACCTCAGTTTGTTTCTGATTTAGTTTTCTCCATGGTTGCTTTATTTTGGTTTCGAGCAAATATGGTTATGAGGTCCACTTCATAAGATCCACTTTATCAGGTTCATTTCATCAGCTTAATTTCTGCAAATCCATTTCACCAGGTCCGCTTCATCACTTCCTTTTTATCACTTCCATTTAATCCGTTCCTTCTTATCATTTCCATTTCTTCACTTCCACTTCATTAGGTCCACTTCATCAAATCCATTTCATCAGGTCCATTTTATCAGATACATTTAATCAGTACCATTTCATAAGTCCCACTTCTTCAAATCCATTTCACCAGGTCCACTTCATAATTTCCTTTTTATCACTTCCATTTAATCAGCTCCTTCTTATCACTACCATTTCATCAGTTCCACTTCATTAGGTCCACTTCATCAAATCCATTTCATCAGGTCAATTTTATCAGATCCATTTAATCAGTTCCATTTCATAAGTCCCACTTCTTCAAATCCACTTCACCAGGTCCGCTTCATCACTTCCTTTTTATCACTTCCATTTAATCCGTTCCTTCTTATCATTTCCATTTCTTCACTTCCACTTCATTAGGTCCACTTCATCAAATCCATTTCATCAGGTCCATTTTATCAGATCCATTTAATCAGTTCCATTTCATAAGTCCCACTTCTTCAAATCCATATCATCAGGTCCATTTTTTCAGGCCCAATTCACCAGGTACACTTAATTAGTTCCATTTTGTCTGCTCCATTTTATCAGGCCTACTTCATCAGATCCATTTCATCAAGTCCATTTTATCAGTTCTTTTTTATCACTTCCATTTTTTCAGGTCCATTTCATCAGTTCCATTTTATCAGGCCCATTTCACCAGGTATACTTAATTAGTTCCATTTCGTCCTCTCCATTTTATCAGCCCTACTTCATCAGATCTATTTCATCAAGTCCATTTTATCAGTTTCTTTTTATCACTTCCTTTTCTTCAGATCCATTTCATCAGATCCATTTCAACAGGTCCATTTAATCAGTTCCTTTTTATCAGTTCCATTTCATAAGTTCCTTTTTATGTCTTGTATTTCATCAGTTCCTTTTTATCACTCCCATTTCATCAGTTCTGCCTCACCAGATCCACTTCATCAGTTCCATTTCATCAGTTCCATTTTTTCAGGTCTAGTTTATCAGATCTAGTAGTAGATATGATCAATTCTAGTAGTGTATCATATATCTTTACGCACCCTTTCCAGGTACCTCGTAGTTCTTGAAGTTCTTTTGTTGAGCTATTGTGTGCTTTTATTCAGAGTTGTTACACACATTTTCTCTATTTTGTAGCTACTCTCTTAGCCATAACTTAGCAGTGTCCTGTTAAATTTTTGCTGAGGAAATAGTCTGGAGAAGCTCATCAGGACTAATACCGCCAGCTTCTCATACGTATTCTATTTGAACGCAAGCGAGTATGAACGATGTACTGGGAGTAAGTATAATTCGTCTGCCAAACTCCTTTAGAGAGCTGCGATTCCTCAAATGATCCTTGGGAATTTTCCATTATGAGTCTCGCTTATAGCGTTTCTTGAATACTCAGCAAGTGCTTTAAGTGTCCTTCTTTTGCGCTTTCGGAAAGTTTAGCGAGACTCTCATCCTAGCATGTACTCATTAATTATCTAACAAACAATTAAAGTAAATGAACAAACCTGACAACAGTGAAACCAGAGACGTGGCTGACATAGTGCGGCGTGGCTGCCGCCGCTACCGTTTCCCTGTCAACGACAATTTAGAGCACGAATTAGTGGTATCTCCAACGATGCCAATTCCAGACTGCAAATGAAGAAATTCTTTTTTATTTCTGTATTATTTTTTCCACTCTTTGGGTGTACGTGTATGTGTATGGGTATGTGTGTGGGGGTTTGCATGTGTGTATGTGTGTGTATGGGATTTCTAAAACGCAAATCTAGGATCTAGAAAAAGTAGAATGAAAGAATTTTAACTAATTTACAACAACACCGCAAAGCAAATAAGGTTTTCTTTTTTTGGGTTTTTGTTTTCTTAGCTAAATTCCAACATGCTCACCGCCTCCAACGCGCACACACCCACAAACACAAATGCACACACACACACTCACGCTCCCTCACTCGTTGGCACACAACAGAATACATGCATACAGCAGATCCACTGATGAAACAATTGTTACATGTTAATTTTAATTCGGTTTTTTCGTAACGGAGCATTTAATTCACGTAAAACTCGTGAATTTCTCTGGCATCTTTGTGATATATGCCACAGAGCGATATACAGTGGAGCAGCAGCAATAGTACCATCAGGAGGAGCCGCAAGAGGAGCGGCAGGAGCCGTCGCTGCAATGCCATCTATTTGTAAATAGCGCAAACGAACAGCTTGTCTGAGTGTAATCCTAGCTGTAAGTCGTTTAAAGCAGACGGACGAGTCCTTGAATTAATTACCCTCGGAAGTTGGCGTTAAACGAACGAAAACGGAACATACACGGAAGTGTCGTCGGTGGGAAGGTGCAGCGTCGAACTGTGAGAACGCAAGAACCTTGCGAAGTGGGGTAGTGAGGAGTGCAGTAGTGAACCGCACCGAAACGTGTGGCAACTTTCATTTGTGAACGTCAGGACGGGCATGTAACGTAAGTGAATGCAGCGGAAATGAAATGAAAACGTTGAGCAGGTGTTTGCGGTAACGAGCTTATGTAAGCGGGCGTGGCATTGACGTAATACCCTTAACTCGGGAGTAAGTTCACCAGGATAAAACTTCCAAACGGAAAAAATATTAATTATTAACAGTTACATTGTATGACAACGTCCTGACTTAATAAATGTGTCCAGCAAGCAACCAGTTGATAGAATCTAAACCGAGTTTCTGTGGTCATGTCCAATGTGCAAATAGTTTACATAGTTCGAAGCTAAATAATACTCGAAAGTGGTCGACGAGCTTAAAAGGAGGAACTAGGATATTATTGTTGCTTTACCACAAGGCAAGATTAGAGTAAATAGTCGCAAGCCTAATATACTTCTATCTTCTATACAGTACAATGGGCATCAATGCCTGAGTGCTTGGAGAGCTCCTTCTTCGGTGACTCTCCGCCCTACCCCACTTTTAAATAATCACGAGGTATTTTACACCTTCTCTACGTGGGTACCCGCAGCAGCATGTCTGGCTTTTGAGAATATTTTTCTTCTCTGATGGACTGCTTCCTCTAAGGTGGTGGAATTAACCCCAACAACTGCAGTTAACTGTGGTCTATTTAGTTACATCCCGTCTGTTGAATTACTTCATTTCAGCTTTCACAGATGAATGAGTATGAACATATTATATACCATAAATTTAAGGTAGAGGACAGGGCACTAAAGTTGGATTTTCAGATTTCACGGATAATACAGATGTTTTATGATGATATCGCATCCGATTTCTTCCAGATCAAGGTTGTAGGAATAGCTCCGAATATTTCCTGAAAACCACTGCAGTATTTTGGGAAGCCAAGTCCTGTATTAACCTTGAGGATGCCACTGAATTAATGAGCCATCCAACTGCTCCGGTACGAGAAATAGTCTATCTTACAAGAACCTTAAAATGACCGTTAGTTACAGAACAATGACTGTACCAGCCTTCTTATTTGGGAGGATTGAAACCACGATTATAACCTCAGTACTATAAGCCCAGAGAACAGGCATAAGATAATGTCAAATAGCGTGTTTTGTGATTGACATCGACACTATAAAACGGGGTTCGTTGTACATTCACTGTTTCTGCTTCTCAACAAGAATGATATTCTCAGAAAACATACACATTTGTACTATTCCTTAAAAGTCTTCATGGCCATCCAAGTCCAAAGTAGTTTGAGTACAGATTCCGGGAATATATTCTAGGTAATTGTAACCATTCTATAATTCAATAGCCGCTACAATAACATCTAAATTGTTTTTTTTTCTTTCACCTTTTCACTTCCATCGAAGGTCGACCCATTGAATCTGGAGATCTTATTCAAATGGGTGCGATTTAAGGAACAATTGAGACCGAAAATGTCGAGACATTTGAATTTCCTGAGGAGTCTGCAAACTCTAACAATGAAATAGCTACCAGACACAATGCACTTAAACGATGTGCGAGGATGGACCTGGGACACGGTAGTATCCTCAATCAGGACTTGCCTACCCCCAGCTTTGTTGACTATGTCTGTCCGAATTCTAACCTTAAATGGGGGTTGGAATTTATTATCCCAAGCAGAGATGACTTGGATCGGCAACAGAGTGATCACCGATAACACTATGGATATCTACACAGACGGTTCTGGATTTGGGGACAGGATCGGTAGCGGGCTCTTCTCGAACAAGTTGGAAAACTTGGCATCTCGCTTAGACTCCCTGACCATTGCAGCGTCTCTCAGGCAGAAGTAATGGCAATTTACCACGCAGGGAATTGGGCTCTAAGAAATGAGGTTTCTGGTGTCAAAATCAAATACTTCTCGGACAACCAAGCTGCCAGGAGATCTCTTGCGGGTGTCACGACGTTCTCAAGACTCGTACAGAAATACTAGTCAGCTCTAAACGAGCTCTCCACGCATTCTATAGTTCACCTAGTCTGGGTACCTGGTCACAGGATAATCGAAGGAAATTGCGAGGCAGATGAACTGGCTAAAGCAGTTATACTGATATCCGTAGTAGACCCTTATCTGGATATATGCATCCCCCTCGCTACAGCCAGGCTGGCGATCAAATGCAGGTATTTCCGTAAGGCCAACAAACTATGGCAGAGAAATATTCTTGCCATATTTCAAGGGTAGCATGGCCTAGCATCAGCAAGGGGCGAACGCTTCAGCTACTTCAACGCGAACGCAAGTCCATCAGCACTACGGTTTCGGTGCTGACGGGGCATCGCATGATAGGGAAGCATGCGGCTAGGCTTGATTTGCCCTTTAATGGCTTCGGCCGAGGATGTGGTGCTGAGGAGGAAGAAGAAACAGTGCTACCACCTTACGTGTCTGTATCCATACTTAGCCAGACAAACAATCCACATCTTCTAGGCACCTGACAGAGCTCGCAACCTGTAAAATTGGGGACTTAGCCAAATGTATATAAAACTGTCAGGTTGGTTCAACACTTTTTAATCGGGGGAGTCATGCTGCCTCAGGTGCGGCATAGGCGCTCAGCGTCTTAGCGGTAACTATACTCAGTTTAGATGGTCAGCGCGTGTGCAGCGCCCCATCCGTGGTATCACAATGGGCCTTTATTTGTGCCTAAGTGTGCTTTTTGCTGGCACTCCAACCTAAACCTAAACCTAACCTAACAATGAAGAGATATCGCTTTCTTCACGGAGATGTATAGGAGTATGAAGCTGGATACATAATGAAGAAATTATAATAAATAGAGTAAGAAAGCTAAGGTCATACATATACAAGGGAGGAGAAACTGCCAAGAGGTGGGTTGGAAAAGCTTACGGTGTGGAGAAAAGTGGCCACAAATGGACGGACGGACGGGCTACATCAAAGTTATTGATAAAGAGATTGCGATCATTTGTATGTCCATAGTACCACATCTCCTTCTGCTAGTTTCTTTTCACCCCCATTTATAGGGTAAAGGAGATACAAATATGTGAGTAAACAGTAGTACAGTTTGTTGGTTGGTTAAAGTGGTTGATACGCACCTGCCTCATACGTTGTACAATTAGCGCTGTAGCGCCATTTTGATACCACTTCCTCACCGAAGAACGGGATCATGGTAGATACTAAACCCACCCCGTAAAGTTTAGGTAACATAGTAATTTCTTCGGACTGACCTCCGAATAGTCCGATAGGTGGTCAAAAAAAAACGACCCAGAAACCTGTCTTTACCAAGACCGGACATTCGCAAAGGTAATGGAAGAGTGTTTCTTTCAGGGTTAAGTCCCGACAACTCCTGCAGTGGTTGTTGAAAGGGATATGCAGTCTCTCTGCACCAGTACCCGTGAGCCTTGCCGTTTCTCTGCGATCCCTATTAATTAACTCGCGTGTTCTACCTGCATTATATGCGGGCCATGTTGCGCGTGAGATTTGTCAAGATGTTAGCAGCCTTCACCTTGTATTTGCAAGCCGAAGACATTGCAGTTACGCGTCTCTCCTCCCGACCCCCAGAGGCCCCGATGTACTGGTACCCACAGGGATTCGTCAAAAGACGCCCCCCACCGAGCCAACTCATCAGCTTTCTCATTTCCCTCAATGTTCCTATGGCCAGGAATCCAGATGAGGGTAATGTCAGCATGATGACTTAACTCTGTCAACACCTTTCTGCAATCCTTGACCAGCTTTGAATTTATAGTGGTGGAATGAAGAGCATTTATTGCCGCTTGACTGCCGATAATAAAAGCAACCTTACATCTATTTGTGATGTACCTTACTATTAGTCGACACGCCTCTGTAATCGCCAGAACTCCGCCTGAAATACCGTGGTAGGTAACCGTAAGGATTGAGTTATGGCCACCTGTGGTGAATGGACAACCTCACCTACGCCACAGTCCATCTTTGATCAGTCCGTGAATATGGGAATATCGTATTACTCAAGAAAAATGTTTCCTTTGCACCGGGCTCGTGTCGGCAGTATTACCTTGAAGTCACTTCTGAAACCAGTTCCCGTGCCCAGGGAATTCGGTATTGTGACAAGGACTTTGGTATGTCCATAAGGTCGTTACGCCCTACAGCCGGTAGTCAAAAGCCTCACCGTGCTACCTTAGATATGAGCGGTTCCCGTTCCTAATCCTTCTTCTAAATTAATTGTATCAAGGAATCAACACGCATCCATTTCTGCAGGAGCACTGTTCTTCTTGAACGCAAAAATATTATTAGAGTAGGAGGCGCTGCTTCATAAAAAAAAACTCTTTTATGTAATGAATTGTTTCACTTAGCAGCCTCTCATTTAATACTCCCCTGGATTTTAAAGTCAAAGTGAATTGAACGGAGTGAAAATTTTGTAAATTGACATTCCTCTTTTTTCTTCATTTCGCTACGGAAATTTTTGTAAGCAAGTCGACAAATAAATCTTGACTTTGCCAGAGATACCAAATGGAGTGTGATAGTTGGAGCAATGATTTCGATGTGGATCTAGAGTCCCTTCTTGCTACCAATGAAGTAGAAGAAGTGTACAATCCACAAGCAGCTATATCCGCAGTAACAGAGCTGCCCAACACAGCAGACACATCTATAATAAGAGAGTTGGAACCAGCTGTCAGCACCGATTTTCAGAACCCACTCAATGTTGCTCCCAAAGCACGTCCTGTCTTGGCACAGGGAGCGATGGGCCACCCATTTTCGTATAGAATGCGAGTGCCTCAAGCTTGTCAATCTTTTGGCGGCACAATGCGTTGCCCCCCACCTCCTGTGGGGGTGTCATTTGGTAGTGGAATGCGATTTCCACTTCCGTTGGGACCATCAGGCATTCGCCAGGAATTGATGCGCCGTGCTGCAATCTTAGACAAACCAATTGCGGCCATAACCATGATGAGTATTGCTACCCAGAACCGCCTTCTATTAGCTGCCAGACCGGTCGACCCCAAGCAGATGATAACAATACGTTACAAGCAAAAGTTCAACCGCCACCCAAGTAACGCCAGCCCAATAATTCGGTTACCATCCGTCAGGATTCCAGCAATCAAGACACCTGTAGACACTATTTCAATAAATAGCGGAGACTTTGCTGCGTTGGCCACAAACAAATCGAAAGAGGTTTCCTCTATTTCTTCGGAGCCATTGCCGGATAACGACTTTGGTTCTGTTCCCACTTTTGAGATAAGCATCGTCATCAAGAATGTGGTTAGCTGCTTTAAGATGGGCTGCCACTTGGACCTGCACGAAATTGGTAGCAATGGCTGGAATGTCGAATATCGCCATGAAAGTGCCATGGTCGTCATGAAGCTGCGAAAGCCTGCGACCACAGCCATGATGAGGTCAACGGGACGTGTAAACTGTTCGGGCGCGACTTCAGAGGAACTGGTGAGTTTCCCACTCAAAACTTTTCCGATTAACATTTTACTTCCAATTTCAGTCCAAGGTAGCGTCACGTCGCTTCTCTCGCATGGTACAGAAATTGGGATTCCCCGTGCGTTTTCTCAATTTCAGAGTGGTGAACGTGCTCGCCATCTGCAGAATGCCGTGGCACATTAGAATTGTCGCCTTCACCGAAGAGCACAGAAATGAGGCCACTTATGAGCCCGAATTGCACCCAGCGGTTATGTACAAACTGCGGGATCCGAAAGCAGCCTTTCATATTTTCTCCACCGGCAGCATCACCATAATTGGTGGGTTGGCATGGCTTTTTGCTTCAATACACAGACAAACATATTTCTTCAATAACCGAATTGCTTTTCAGCCGAAAGGGTGTCGATAGTCCAAGCAGCGATGGAACATTTGTATCCGCAAATCTACGAATTTCGCAAAGTTCGTTTCCGCGAAGATCAACCACGCTCCATGCAGACGGAGCAACCAACTCCTCCCACGTTTGTCATTGCTGAGGCCAACTCGCCGGATATTTTCGATATGCCTGACTCCTTTGAGATTCCGGATATTTTGAACCTGAAGACTTCGACTGCCGGCAGGAAACCAAAATCTCAGAATAAAAGAGCATATGTTTCCAAACAGAAGCGTCTGGGACATTTCTTTGATGTGCCTGGTAACGATAAGGAAAACGTCAAGAGGCCACAAATAAAAAAACTGAAGGCAGCCGTGGCTGTAAAGAAGTCCCTATTTGAGTACTCCGCTGCAGAATTGCTTCAAGGTCAGAATATAAATAGAAACGGTAAAGATGACGAAGGATGGAATGATTTTGATTTGAAACTTTTCTAATCAGGACGTCTCTGATGGAATGATTTTGATTTGAAACTTTTCTAATCAGGACGTCTCAGATGGAATGATTTTGATCTGAAACTTTTCTAATCAGAACGTCTCTGATAGAATGATTTTGATCTGAAACTTTTCTAATCGGGCCTTCTCTGATTGAATGGCTTTGATTTGCAAATTTTCTAATCAGGACGTCGTTGATGAAGTTGCACAAGAATGCAGTACATACATTTTTAAAATATGTTTAATACTTTAATCTGAAAAATAATGCAATATATATATTTATTTGTAGGAGTATCACAAACATGAATTTGAATCGATTTCCTTATATAGTTTAATTGGGTTGGTTCCAAAGGGATGTCTTATGTTGAAGTAGTCATGTATATACAGCTGTGTGGTATTTGTAAAAATATTCTCCAATTATTCATTGAGTCACACCTTCAGTTACCTGGTGGCTTCCTGTAATGTGCTGTAAAAAGTGATAAGCATCGAAGTATTAAAAGCTTCTGATACTGGACTATAACATTCGGTGTTATCGGTATGAAGGTTTGTTTAAACACATTTATTTTGAAGAACCACCTTAACGACATCAGCCACCACTAAAGAGTCCCTAATCTATCTGTCAAATAAGTGTTTACATGTTTCCTCCACCATCATCCACCATCCAAATAAGTTATGTGCTTCATAGAACCTGTTTTTCTCTCCCTTTGAATATTCCTTTATTATTGATATTTCTACGTCCTTAAAACCTAAGCTGGAGTATACCAAGGAATCCACAATTATACCTTTTGCAAGACCCCGAACTCAAAACAAATGACAAATACCAAGATCATATTGCTTAACAATGAAGATATTGATATACGAGTATGCTTAATTGCTGAAACTCATTTTACTAAGCAATCGCATGTGTCCTTTAAAAAATACGCGATTTACCATACAATACATCCTGGCAATTGTGCAAGGGGTGGTAGCGCAGTCATAATCAAAAGCTCCATTAAACATCACTTGGAGGACCAAATCAGCACAAATGAGTTTCAAACCACATCCGTTTCCGTTGAAACTTCCAAACAACCACTGGTTCTAACTGCTCTATATAGTCCACCTAGGCACCAGTTGAAATATGAAGACTCTTTGTCTCCTTTTAATCGTTTCCATGGTCGTTTTATAATTGGAGGCGACTTCAACGCAAAACATACGTTTTGGGGCTCAAGGCTCACCACGACAAAAGGAAGAGTATTATTCAAAGCCATGCAGCGTACATGTTGTAATTCAATTTCAACTGGTAAACCAACATATTGGCCATCGGATACTAGCAAAGTACCAGACTTAATTGACTTCTTTGTCTACAAAAACATTCATGCAGCGCATTTAACTATCACTGAAGGATTTGACCTGAGTTTTGACCATTCGCCTGTGCAATTGGTAATTTCCCAAACCCCAACATTAAATCAACGCACATCAACGTTAGTAAATGCTTGTACTGACTGGAATTAGTTTGAAGTGCAGCTAGAACAATTAACCAAGTTTGATTCTATTGTTACCAGTGAGCAACTTGATGATGCTGTACTCCACTTTACACAGCAAATACAGATGGCAGCGTGGAATAGTACGCCCACACTAAGACTTGTTCTGCACGGGAAAAAATATCCACCTTTTATTAAGAGCTTAATTGCAAAGAAACGGAAGCTACGGAAACGTTGGCAACAAACCAGATCTCCAGCAATCAAATCGAATTTAAACTTAGCCAGTAAACATTTACACACAGCAATCAAGTCATTCAATAATGACACATTTAATCGATTTCTGATGGATCTTACACCTGACAAGACCACAGAGTACTCTTTGTGGAAGGCGGCTAAATCATTCAGCAAGCCAATACAACACTGTGCTCCACTTACAATCAACGGTACACTGTGGGCCAAAACAAGCGCATAAAAAGCAAAGTTGTTTGCTGAATATCTTGAAAAGACCTTTAGTCCAAATGAAGGCAATGATGAAATAGTTATTAATGAAAGTTGGCTAGAGTGCGATACCCACATTACTCAAGTAACTCCCGAAGAAGTTGGTAAGCAAATTCATAAAATGAAACTAAAAAAAGCGCCAGGATTTGACTTAATAACGACGGAAGTTCTTCGTAAACTGCCCAATAATTGCGTCTCTTATCTTTCTGCTTTAATTAATATGTGCTTCAGGTTGATGCATGTTCCTATATATTGGAAATTCGCAGAGGTAATCATGGTACCCAAGCCTGGCAAATCACTCAACGACGTATAATCGTATAGGCCAATATCCTTACTGCCAGCATTGTCAAAACTATTTGAAAAATTGCTTTTAACGCGCTTAATGCCAATAATTGAGAATAAAAAATTGATTCCCGCTCACCAGTTTGGTTTTAGGAAAAATCATTCGACAACTGATCAAATCCACAGAGTTGTGAATATGGTCGAAAATGCGTTGGAAGGGAAAAAAGTGTGTTCCGCCGTCTTCCTAGATGTTTCACAAGCTTTCGATAAGGTGTGGCATGCAGGTCTGTTACAAAAGCTGCGGACATTGTTGCCAATGCAATATTGCGAGGTGCTTTCATCATACCTTGATGACATGTACTTTAGTGTTAAGTACGAAAACGCCCATTCTTCTTTGAAAAAAATTAGTGCTGGTGTACCGCAAGCATCCTGGGGCCTCTGCTGTACCTCCTGTATACATACGACCTACCAACAGCAAATCAGCAAGTAACCGCAACATTTGCGGACGATACTGGTGTTCTGGCTACAGGTAACACTGTCGAAGACGCGACGGCTAAGCTACAAGAGGCTGTTAATTGTATTGCTTCATGGGCTAAGACATGGCGCGTTAAGTTAAACAAAACCAAATCAGCGCATATAGTTTTTTCAATGAAAAATGTACCTTACAAACCGATTTTCATGGATGAGTTAATAATCCCACATGTCAACGAAGCCAAATACCTGGGTATTACACTCGACACCAAATTGCGCTGGAAAGCTCCCGTAAAGAAAAAACGAGAGGAACTTGACCTGAAACTCAACAAATTGTACCCCCTTATTGGCAGACACTCTACCCTGTCAATTCACAACAAACTAATGGTGTATAAACAAATACTGAAGCCGACCTGGACCGATGGCATTCAATTTTGGGGATGTGCTAGTGAAATATACATTGCCACTATCCAACGTTTTCAAAATAAAGTGCTGCGATGTATTGTTAATGCACCATACTATGTTAGAAATAGCGATCTCCATCGTGATCCTGGCATGCCAGCTGTCACTGATGTGACAAAAAAAATTTGCCATTTCTCACAAACAGCGACTGAAATCGCATGTCAACGTTGCAGCATCCAGTTTACTCCTGATGACTTCACAGCGTAGGCGGCTAAAACGGAAAACAGTGTCAGACCTAATGGAACTCGAGTAGCCGATATTTTATTTATATGTTATATGCTAGCATGTACATCAAATACTTAACGCTTTTCTTTTAATTGTTTAATTTATTCGAACAAAATTGCTAGTTAGTATTGCCAGTATTTACTAGGTGCAATTATAAAACGTTTCTGTATATGGTATAAGATTCGTTAATAAAAAATAAAAAAATTAAATAAAATAATAAATATTGCTAAGGACAATGTTGTAGTGTACATCCAACAGAACAAGAAACATAATAAACCTTCATTTAAGGATCAATGATGGTGAAACTACCTCACCTCGTTTCAAAGATGAAGAAAGTTATGAAGACATTTACTTGCTGAGTAACTTAAATG
Source organism: Clusia tigrina (assembly GCA_920105625.2). Taxonomy (NCBI): domain Eukaryota; kingdom Metazoa; phylum Arthropoda; class Insecta; order Diptera; family Clusiidae; genus Clusia; species Clusia tigrina. The sequence continues at coordinate 405,415,775 of OV050030.1, forward strand.
CTCTCCAAGTTTTTAAGAAAATACTGAATTGAAACTTCGTAGATAGGTTCGAACCAGGGGTCTCAGTGGAGTCTCAGGAGATTTTTGAAGACCTGATGCATGGTGGATATTTCGTAGAGTTCTTTACAATACTTAACCTAGCCCTTCGGATGAGGATATTATTATGTATTCTCGTAGATCCTGAAAGCTGGCTGGAAAATCTATTGATTTCATAATGGCTCCCTACCTGACTATCTTTGAATGCATCATTGAATAATTGTCAGAGGAAAGGTTGGCTTCGGTCTTCTTTAAGTTAAATTTCCTCTGTTAAAGTTTGTAGCCCCCGCCGCACATTCAGGTATATATAATTATAATGACAGCTTTAAAGAAGTAGGAGTATTCTTCTCCGAAAGGAAATTGCAAACAATGAACTGCACAATTACCATATAAGCAAAAAACACCAATTATAATAATAACTAATTTGATACACCCAACACTCTGCTCTCACTTGTCCTTGTCCGACAGTCATCATTTCAATTATCACGAATTGTCACAGCAAGAAATGTGCTTGGGTTGTTCGTCTACCATACTTGCATAAACTACAAAAGCAATCGGACACGATAGAGAAGTGGCAAAAGCAGCAGCACAATGGATTACCATGAAACGACTTCAGAAATTTAACGCCAAAAAGTGTGCATTCAATTAACAGCCACAAAAGGATTGGAGAGACTGGCCACAGTTATCCAGCGCAGCACTGACCAGCACGCTCACTCACACTCACTTATCTCGGCAGAAACAACCGTAAGAATAATGAAAGATGATAGAATGTAAAGATCGGAATTGCATGGTCAACAACAACTCCTGAGCGTCATTAGACAATGGCACCCGTGGTGATGATACGAATACGAGTACAGCAGACGAATGAGCACCAACTACGGAATGAATTCAGAATTCCGTGAATTTCCACTTGCCTTGAGTTGTTCAGTTTTCGGTGCTGATATTCTGGTATTCTGGTGGCGCAGGCAGTGAGTCAGCAACGCCAGGCCTGGGATATGCTGGGAGGATACTGTTTAAACCAAAAACAGAAAACAACAGCGACAACGACAACGGCAACAGCAACACCAATAGCAACAGCAACACTCAAAGCAGCAATAATAAAAATCACCCACAGTTGGTTACGATTACACTCGCCTCGTCTCGTCTCGTCTCGCCACACCTCGCCGCGCTACGCCACGCGTCCATCAGGGAACTGAAAGCAAAGCAAATAAGCAAATGGTTTTGGCCAAAAAGCGTTGATAAGGATAAAAAGGATTCTTCCGTAATTTGTGTATTTGTTTGTGGTGATTACCATGGTTTCCATTCCAGCAATGACTATGATGGCTGCAGAACTGAATCATTTGTGGAAGCAGCTGCATCCAACTATGCGGATGTGATGCGATGCGATGTGATGTGATGTCATGTCATTCAGTGTAAGAGAGCAAACGACTGGCTGTGTCAGCTTCTGGTACATCCGTTTTGGACCCGACCAACTATCGTCATAGCAGCAAGCCAACGAAGAAACCAACGATTGAATGTGATTTTAGGGTTGAATGCACACAAACAAATTGCTACGGAAAAGTAATTAAAAGTTTAGTTCAGTTTACTGAAGACTTCCTATGCGAGCGCATTCCGATAGCACACTGTGTGCCACTCCTACCACCATCAAATTCATTTGAATGCGGAAACGGGAAATTATCGAACGCAGGTTTCGGTAGGTTCGTTCGTTTGGTGTGCGCCCTGTTGAGACACATTTAAAATGATTGTGCTTTTAGCCATTCAGATCCATAATTGGAGTACGGAGATGCATGTTGATTGGCGAATGCTCTTGGGCGGTATTGAAGAGCTCGAACATAATTGCTTAAATTTGCATTTTAGCAACACACAGGTTTCCACTCCCAATCGAAAGTTGGTCTAAACCTATTGTGTTTGTCATTATAGGAATAAACCCAGAAGTTCAATACACTGCTCAAAGTCGATCATAACAAATACGGGAAGAATACCGACATTAGAAGTATTTGAATATTTCCACGTAGACTCGTAAGCACACTAGTATGATGAATTCTTCAATCTGAATAATCTGGCAATGATGGAAAAAGTTGTGGAAACCTCAGTAGAAACTTCACCCAATAAATATTTTAAATATTTGTAGTTGTTCAGTTGTTATTTATAAATCACACCTTTAAGCGGACTCTTCAGTAAATAGTTTCTGTACAAATATTTGTTAAGAATGTCAAACTGTTTCTCAAATCAGCGATAAATATAACAGAGCATTTATTGCCTTTGGGATCAGGATAACATGTATTCGCATTTGTTTTGCCAATCCAAGCATATTTTGTACAAGTTAAATGAGCAAAACTATTGATGATCTCACATAACTTATTAAGGATAGACATGAGCCTATTAAGTATTCTTTGAAGCATTCTTCTAGTCTACAGATTCGATATTGTTTGAAATATCATAACCAAAATTAGCTTAAATCTTAAAATATTCCCATATATTGAGTCTTGTTAATCCGTTTGAAATCATATAAAAGACATTGAGCTAGAACCGATCATATTACAGAAGAGAATCACGCATATAACTCAACAGAAGTTTCTTTCTTGAACATGAAAATATCACTTAATATTCACAGGATTCAAATTTTCCAAAATAATAATATTTCCTTACATATATTTTTTTTTGTTTACGACGCATCCCACGGGCACAGTTACCCACCCAATCGATCGAGGGGCACATCCACATAACAGACGGAAGCGGTGACCAATCAGCAACAATCCAGACTCTCCTGAACTCGCGATTACGACCACTGCATTGGCATATGAAACACAGAACAGCTACAGATTAACAAATCAACAGCTGTGGGGATGGATCAAGTAATCAACTATTCAGATATGACAGTAAAGATATTTTAATAACAAATAGGGGAGAACAGGTAATGCATGTGCAATCACACATTGTGCCCACCGGCTGTAATCGCATAGCCTCTCTTACCTAAGTGCAGGTCTACCTCCAAGCGGCAACCCCTGGAAGCCTGAGCAACCCTGTCCGAGATGGTGTATCAAACCACTGTGACGGAGTCAGGGCCAACGGTGCGGGGCGAAATGGTCTTCTGAAAAGGGGGTTGAGCGAAGCGTTAAAAATGCAAGTAAGGAGTAAATGTATGCACTCAGCACACACTTTTAGAATACAGCTACGAATTTTCTGGGTCTGGTAGAAATGTAATTTTTAAAGATTTAATATTATAAAAAGCATCTTCAAGTAAGATGGAAAGCATAAAACTATAATTTAATGAAGGTAAAGGATGTGGATAAGCGGAATTTGCATCGTACAGGTCACTAGAATAAGTAGATTTAAAGAAGTCTGCAAAGAAATTGGATGTAGTTAAATAATACATAAATACGGACTCCTTCCATTTCATTGTTGAAGTGAAATCAGAGTTTTTACGCTTCAAATTAACGAAACTATAACAGGATTTGCTGCTATTGTTAAATTCACATTTCAAACATAGGCTTTGTTTGGTAACTATTTCTGAGAATCGCATATTTAGCGTAATGAACTCCACCGAACTCCCGAATCCTCCTGTAATGTGTAAAGGTGCGATTCTTTAGATTTCTCAATTTCTGAAGTTGCCTAGTTGACCATAAAATACCACCTAAATAAGATGACTTGATCTTAGGAACACAGAGCTCAAAACAAATATAAAGGATATAAGTAAATTATGCCACCCACTCATCTAGATTAGATCTATAGATAGGCCAATCAGCTGCATATAAGGGTTTTTACAACTAATCAAGATTTAGTATCATGAAATGATGTGTCAAAGTTTGGTTTTGATGCTTCAAGTGTTTTAAGCAGGGTTCAGAATCATTCACTCGCTCGCGCTCTCGTTCGCGAACGTGTGCGTTTCAATTTTTTCATAATGTTCTTCTTCGCGAGTAAGAAAAAAAAAATGTCAACCTGTCAGAAATGTGCGTGCGCTCATTTATTGGCGCTCTTTCTTTTGCTACCGTTCATATAAAAACAAAATTGGATTCACGCACATACGCGAAGGATGAGCAACAAAAAAATTTCAACCATCGCACACACGAAGGAGAGAGAAAAGAAATATTTTTTACGCTCTTACTCGCGAAGAAGAACATTATGAAAAAATTTAAACGCACACGTTCGCGACCAAACTCATAAATGAAGCTAAATGAGCGCACATTAATGACAATTTCTGAACCCTGGTTTTAAGTATAATAGGAATTCTTCCGCAATATAATTTTGTATGCCAGACTTCATCAAGTGAAGTCATAATTTTTAAGGAGACTCTCTTCCACTTTTCAAAATAATGAACGGAACATTACATCACAGCTCCTCATAATGAGAAGACTTCATATCCATTTTGCTTATAATACCAATACATCGACAGCACAATCACATCATCATCAATCATAATGATATTCGCTTAACAGTTATTTATAAGAAAGAGAAAACATCATTTGGCATGAATGTCCACCTCTTACGAATACTCGTAATCTCCTTCTCTAGTAGTTATGTAGCACATATATAATTTCTTTTTCTTCGGTTCCCTTTTTTTTGGAGGAACAATTAGTTATATATAGCACTCAGACCAAAAGATATCCATTGTACTATATTTCACGTTCCAGTTTTATTTTTCTTTGAATCTACCTGATTTGTGAAGAAGCCTTAGTAGATCCTGTGTCTCCAAACAGTCAAAGTTTGCACTACTTAGGATGTCAGTGCCAAATACCTCGAACCTGATTCTAGCGAAAGCGGCGCATATGCACAAAAAGTGGTCTACCATATCATCTTCCTCTCCACAAGTCTGGCAAAGTGCTCGGTTTGCAATGCCTATTCTTACATATGCTTAACCCATGCAAAATGACCTGTCATTAGTCCTACCAGAAGTCTGCAGTCTCTCCTACCGAGTGACAGAAGAAACCTTGACGTTCTATCGGAAATAACAGGCAGCATAATCTCTGACCATCTGCTGCCTATTACAGACCCTCAATCGCAATTCTGTGTACATGCAGCCCAATCACTAATAGTGGTCCTAAAGGCAGCAAAAGGTATGAGAAGAACAATGTCCGGGCCAGTAAAATTTGTGTCAGATCCGTTATTCGCTATTTTGTCCATGATTTCATTCCCCATAACACCCATGTTTCCTGGAACCCATGTTAGCAACAGATTGTTATGCTTTCCAACATAATTCCATCTGGACTTGCACAACAGCACCAACTTGGAAGTGAGTGAGGCCTTCAGTGCAGCCTGACTGTCACTGCAGATACAAAAATTCTGCCACTTCCATATTTCCACCAAGTAGTTCATCGCCTTCCGCCTGAAAGACAGAAACATAACAGTCAAGGGCGTAATGGAGCTGGACACCGCTGAGTTCTACGAAACCCCCAGAACCCGATCCAATACCTGCTTTGGAGCCTTCAGTGAAAATACGACAGCATTGCCTACCGGGCTCAGTACTACGATTAAACCATAAATGAGCCTTTGAAATTCAGTTATAGGATACGCGGGCATCGAATCAGTGGGCATTGAAGGCATATCAATATCCATGTCAGTGTCAACAATATCTTCAAAATTCCAACGCACACCCACCCACTGCCTATTGTGCTTTAACCTCGCCTTTAGGGCCTCTCCTTGTATAAAAACATGTAGAGCGGGAAGATTCACCAGCGCATCAAGAGCAGGGCCAGAAGTTGTCGGAAAGGCTCCAGTACAACAAAAAGCTACAGTTCTCCGTAGTCTAGATAGGACAGATTTAACTCCCTTGAGCGAGAATCTTTTCCCCCAGACCAGACGATCTTTTCGCCCAGACCACAGATGCATAGGATATTATGGGCCTGATCATTGCCTTATAAATCCAAATGACTTTCGAAGGAGCCAGACCTGACGTCTTGCAAAGATACTGTTGCGTTGCCAAAGATCTGACAGTGCTTTCGCTACCTTTAGTTCAACATGTGATTTCCAGAGAAGCTTACTATGAAGAACAACCCCAACATAGTTTACCTCCGTGACTAACTGAATAGTGACCCCCTTTAGTGTTGGCTGAACAAAACCTTTCGGGTCAAAAGAACTAAATTTGGTTTAGCTGGGCTAGTCACAAGTCTATTTGCCTCGCACCATGTCAATCTAATTCAGAGTAAATTGCACTTTCCTGCAGATGTGCATAAGAGAGCTTCCTGCTATTACGCAGGCAACATCATCTGCATATGCCTGAGCGTAGATATCAGAATCATTTAGTAATACAAGTAAAGGCTCAATGACCATAGTCCAGAGTAGTGGAGAGAGCACGCCAACCCTTCTTCACAACCGATGATACCCACAAGTCCTACTCCTCTCGCAACACAATAACCCTGTGTTCGGTTCCCTTACTAGTTATCTGTTAACTTTTCTCCTCTGCACTGTTTAGAGAAACGAATGTCACTGCTCATCGAAACAAATCTCAGAGAGAGATATCATGAATAATATAGACTTATCATGAATATTGGCTGCCCGGGAAAGAGTTTTTTTTATCTCTTTAGTATCACCAAATTTCCAATAAGAGTAAAACTAAAAGTTCCAATTGTAGGGGATATTTATAATAAATCTGAAATATTCGTTCCAACAATTCTATTCAGCCCAACTCCATATAAAATATCCCTACGAACGTAAAGTAAACACAAATGGAGTTATCAAAGGACCTCTTTTAATTTTATTAACGGAATTATATACAGTTTCCTTTCCACTGCCCTGTGAGAGCACTCATTATAGAAAATCACAATGAAAATTCATTTCTTCTAATTGCATTCATAAAAATTGTAATCAAGTTGGCGCAATTTTTTTGAAAGCCGAATAAATTACGAAAGAATCATATTACCTAAATTAAGTAGTCTTGAACCAAAACAAAAAGCTGCAGCGAGCAAAGTTTCTCACATTACAAATGTCATAAAGTGACATCCAACATCCAACATCCAACATAAAAGTTGCTCAATCATCAAAAATACGCCAAGTGTAAACTTTTGACAACTTTTACACAAACAAATAAAGCGAATATCTTCAAACAAACGGAAAAAAATACTTTAAAATTCCGACATCCAGTAAGAGAATCACAACTAAACATTGTAAAACACACTCACACACACACACACACACAAAATACGGACGAAGGATATCTTGCGCCCGGACCGAAGCTGAAGGAAACTTTAAACCATTCGTCACAAAAGATGCCATTCTAACATTCGTACAAAAACAACACCAACGACGGCCAAAAAAAAGGAAAAACTGTCATAAAAAATTGTCTTGACTATTATTATTTTTTACTGACGCCCACGCAGTGGGGCGGGCGGCTAACAAGTGTTGGCGAAATTTGTTGTCGCGCCATTTTGCCCAGATTTCTTGTTATCTTTCGTGTACGGGCGTTCCGTTCTGTTCGGTTCGGTTCTGTTCTATTTTATTCTGTGCGAAATGCACGCGGGACGCGGGATTTCGCAAACAAAAAAAGTCAAACAAAAAAATGACTAACTCATAAAAATCTGAAATGCAAATCCGTTTTTTTATTTTACTTTATTTTATTATATTTTATGCAATTATTCCTGTTTTGTGCCTCGCATTTTGTGGTAATTTGTCTTATCTCGTGTTTTTTTAGCCTTTCGGTTTGGCTGGCGAGAGCTCACCGCCTCCTCTACCCGTATTTGTCTCAGTTCCCACCATTTTGGAGATTTCAGAAAAAGTGTGTAATTACGTGTAAAATTGTGTGGAAGCGCGGTGGATACGTGGGCAGACTTCCAAGAACCACAATTCGAACATAGGCGTGTATCGTCATCGATCAAAAGAATCGTTGCGAATGGTGTGACTCAAGCAGCGGTATATGCGCTTCTCATAAAATGTCGTTCGTGTTTGGGTAGCATTAGCACAGATATATACGAGTAGTATAGATATATAGATATATAAGTATAGAAAAATCCAGAAGATTCAGTAGCGTGAGGCCTCACTACCAAAACTTAGACAAGCTCACTATTGGGGACTATAACTCAAAGCGTGCAGCTCTATGTCTACAGTTATGCAAAAACAATTTTAGAACTCTGACAGGCGACCTCACAGGCCACCTCACAGGTCACCTCACAGGCCACCTCACAGGCCACCTCACAGGTCACCTCACAGGCCACCTCACAGGCCACCTCACAGGCCAATTAACACAGGCCACCTCACAGGCCACCTCACAGGTCACCTCACAGGCCACCTCACAGGCCACCTCACAGGTCACCTCACAGGCAACCTCACAGGCCACCTCACAAGCCACCTCACAGGCAACCTCACAGGCCATCTCACAGGCCATCTCACAGGCCACCTCACAGGCCACCTCACAGGCCACCTCACATGCCACCTCACTGGCCACCACACAGGTCACCTCACAGGCAACCTCACAGGCCATCTCACAGGCCATCTCACAGGCCACCTCACAGGCCACCTCACAGGCCACCTCACAGGCCACCTCACAGGCCACCTCACAGGCCACACCACAGGCCACCTCAAAGGCCACCTCACAGGCCACCTCACTGGCCACCACACAGGCCACCTCACAGGCCACCTCACAGGCCAATTAACACAGGCCACCTCACAGGCCACCTCACAGGTCACCTCACAGGCCACCTCACAGGCCACCTCACAGGCCACCTCACAGGTCACCTCACAGGCAACCTCACAGGCCATCTCACAGGCCACCTCACAGGCCACCCCACAGGCCACCTCACAGACCACCTCACAGGCCACCTCACAGGCCACCTCACAGGCCACCCCACAGGCCACCTCAAAGGCCACCTCACAGGCCACCTCACAGGCCACCTCACAGGCCAATTAACACAGGCCACCTCACAGACCACCTCACAGGTCACCTCACAGGCCACCTCACAGGCCACCTCACAGGTCACCTCACAGGCAACCTCACAGGCCATCTCACTGGCCACCACACAGGCCACCTCACAGGTCACCTCACAGGCCAATTAACACAGGCCACCTCACTGGCCACCACACAGGCCACCTCACAGGCCACCTCACAGGCCAATTAACACAGGCCACCTCACAGACCACCTCACAGGCCACCTCACAGGCCACCTCACAGGTCACCTCACAGGCCACCTCACAGGCCACCTCACAGGTCACCTCACAGGCCACCTCACAGGCCACCTCACAGGCCACCTCACAGGCCACCTCACAGGCCACCCCACAGGCCACCTCAAAGGCCACCTCACAGGCCACCTCACAGGCCACCTCACAGGCCACCTCACAGGTCACCTCACAGGCAACCTCACAGGCCATCTCACAGGCCGCCTCACAGGCCACCTCACAGGCCACCTCACAGGCCACCTCACAGGCCACCTCACAGGCCACCTCACAGGCCACCCCACAGGCCACCTCAAAGGCCACCTCACAGGCCACCTCACAGGCCACCTCACAGGCCACCTCACAGGCCAATTAACACAGGCCACCTCACAGACCACCTCACAGGTCACCTCACAGGCCACCTCACAGGCCACCTCACAGGTCACCTCACAGGCAACCTCACAGGCCATCTCACTGGCCACCACACAGGCCACCTCACAGGTCACCTCACAGGCCAATTAACACAGGCCACCTCACTGGCCACCACACAGGCCACCTCACAGGCCACCTCACAGGCCAATTAACACAGGCCACCTCACAGACCACCTCACAGGTCACCTCACAGGCCACCTCACAGGCCACCTCACAGGTCACCTCACAGGCAACCTCACAGGCCACCTCACAGGCCATCTCACAGGCCACCTCACAGGCCATCTCACAGGCCACCTCACAGGCCATCTCACAGGCCACCTCACTGGCCACCACACAGGCCACCTCACAGGCCACCTCACAGGCCACCTCACAGGCCACCTCACAGGCCACCTCACAGGCCACCTGGCAAGCCACCTCTGAGACCACTGTCATTTAAGCAGTCACCTCATGAAGCTGGGACTATCACCAGTAAACACGGAGGCAGGAGAAAAACCTGAGCACCTTCTAAGGAACTGCGAAGCCTAAGCTCGCATTAGGAAGAAATATCTGGGACATTACTGGACCGAGGACAGAGACATTAGAACAATAAACCCCAACTCACTGCTAAGTTTCCTCAGAACTGTTGGCCTAATAGAAGACCCTTAATAGGTACATATAGGAGGAGTACCATAGATCAAATTGGTCGAGGTACATTTTCCTCTTTATTTCATTCATTCATTCATTTATAGTATAGATAGAAGTGGGGTAGGCCGGATAACCGCCGGAGAACCACCGAAAAATCAGGTATCCAATCATTCAAGCATTGGTGCCCATTGTGCAATAAGCCTGGAAGTATCTAGGGGAAGGGGCGATAGAGGATTGCGAAAGGGAAGTCCCACCTTTTAAAACTTATTTGACTCCTTTATGAATCTCAGAAGTCTGTCCAAGAAAAAGGCAGAGCTTTTAGTTGAAGCACGTCTATTATTCACGCTACCTCTCGCGAAGATCCCGAATTCTTTCACATACAATACTTAGATATCGTGGCTTCTATTGCCAATTCACCTGGTGTGAGTGGAGTGTATAATTATATGGGATACCGAAGCAATTTAGCAGAGATGGTTCAATATATTGGGCAAATAATTACAAAACTTAACCCTTGCGTAACTCTAACAGAGAACAGAGAGAACAGCTGAGAAAAGACATGACTGAAAAAATTCACTTCTGCTTCTCGCTCTTTCCTAGGGTATTGAGGTGGATGTCAACAATAGTATATGTTTGAACACTTCAAGTGAGTAACATGGAGTGAGAAATATGATAATAGTTCGATCACTGGAGCTGATTCGATAATTTAGCTTTGATAAAAGATATATTACCACAATATCGCCTTTTCTAGTGTTCCCAAATATACTCCAATTGGATCGATCTTCACTTCCGGCTATTTTGCTCATAACCATTATGTACATTAAATCAAATATTGTATTTTTTGCTAATATCCATTATGTACATTACGTCAAATATGTTCTTAAAGGATAACAAAATTATTAGACAGATACAAGGCTTATTTTGCATTTTTTCCATAGATCAATCCCCGTCAACAAATTTTGATTTTGAGACTTTATTTCATGGTCGACCACGATGTAGGTACAACCCTTTTGTTGACTTCTACGCCCACAAGACTGTTTCCTTTCACTTATACGGGGTCTTTCCTGAAGGTGTGAAGACAAAATCATAAATATAAAACCAATGGCTGAACTTTTGTGGCAAGTGCTACCTACTTTTTAGCAGGCATAGATTTAAGGACATCCATACTTTTTTGCCTACCGAGTAAATGGCCACGATCGTACCACTTATATATTTATTTCATAGAAATGGATCAACTCCGCCATAAGAGCTATGATGGAATTCAGAATCCCTGCAACCATTTTGAACTGCAAACCCAACAAATGACGAACTTCTCAGTGAAATTGCATATTACGAAAGCCACCGTCAATAACGTGAACTTTTTTGCAACATCACAGAAATATTTGTACACACAAGGCATGCCACTTCGAACCGCACTGACTCTGCTCTGACTGCGACACCATGGCAAACAAAATTGCCACTGCGTCGCGAGTTAAATCAGCAGTAAAGGCAGAGTGGAGGAGGGAAATATGCAAAATATGACATTATTGAAAAGTGTGTGGAAGCATTTTGCAGCAGAGCGCATATTGTGGAAGCCAGCCAGGGCAAAACAGTTGCAACACTGTCTACGCTGTGCACTCAGGCATGTTTCGTCATAGCAAGTGTGTTAAAACTATCTCGATACAATAGGTTGCAGATGTGAGTAAGGCTAAAAGCAAAAATAAAACTAGGAAAGTGTCAGAAGAACTCAGCAGCGGAGCACAGAGCAAATCGGGCGGATGGGCAGACGCACCAAACTCATCCATCATTCAAGAGTGCGCGCGGCAGCACTGGGAGTGAGGGGAACCCAAGGATGTGTGTGCTGGTGGGGATTGGATACACAATGCAATAGTTTGTCAGCTGAAAAGTCACTTATTTAGCGGCAGATTGGCAGCCATATTGCGGGATGGATTTGTTGCATCAGCTGCAATTGCACGCCGCTGCTTGTAAATATGTTAATGAGTTTCGTTGTTGCTTTTTTTGATACCACAAACAACAACAGAGAGGAGAAAAAAAAGAGAATTAACTCCACTGATGCGTTTATGCTGCTTACAGAAATTACATGCAAACGAGTTGTAACACCAGTGACAGCAGTAGAAGCAGCAGCAACAAATTGCATGCAGCATATGCTGCAGACTGACTTCTGACAAAAGTTCATTTAAATATTCAGCAATTTTGTGGCCGTTTTTGTTGCTGTGTGTTTGGCTAACAACCCAGCCGAATGAAAAACAACAACACTAACAACGAAAACAGTAGCAACTCCGAATGAGCTCCAAGTACATCAGTTAAAACACATACCACACAGTCTTTTAATATTATTTCAGCTGTGGCGTATCCGTCGCTGTTGGTGCTGCTGCCCCTGTTGGCTTTGCAGATACCGCTGGTGGTGCTGTTGCCGCTGCTGGTACTGTTGCTGGTGCTGTTGCCGCTGTCACTCATGTCAATTTCACATATAATTAAACGTATGCAAAATATTTATGCAACAAATAACATTTTGCTTTGGGGCAAACCGGAAATTGTGAAATTTACAAGCAAATTATTCGAGCAAGTTCGCTTTGGGTGCATTTTTCCTATGTAAATATTGATTTTCAGTTAACAGTCATAGCCGCAAAATGCACGATTTGGGAGAAATTGCGAGCACACAAATTCCGGTTGAACATTTTAAACACTTTATTTTGAAGTCCTAAAAAGGGACTCTGTATAGACAGGGCTTGAACTTTAAATCGCCTCCTGTGTAACCTTAAAAGCAGAGCGTTGAAGCCAAACAAACGATAACCCTGAGCACAAAGAACTTTGGAATATTCCTGCCTTCCTTTTATTAAACCAGTTAAAAAGGTAGAGGCTGGACGAGATCGACTTCAATTCAACCCTACACTATAAAGATACTTGTTACCTTAGAAATGAGAGACGATCATTAAATGAAAGATGATGATAAGGTCCAGCACTAATTTCACAAGTAATATAAGACGCTGTACTTCTGTTACCACTGCAGGGCTATATATCTAAGGGGGCGTGGCATTTCACACATATGCAGGCCACATTTATCAGGCGACATATATCAGCAAATGAATAAACTGAAGAAAGGAAGCGGATGAATGGAAAGTATCAGACTGAAGCCAGCAAATGGATGGAAGGCAACAGATACTCGCAAGTACACGAATGGGAAGCGTATAAGAACGTGACTCTGACACAAGTTTATACATATGTTAAAATCTGCCCCGCCTTCTTTTGAGAGTTACAAACACTCCTGAAGGTGATGGCGGTGAATTCTTAAACAATAGTTATAAGGCAGGCTAAGAGCTCAAAATATATTTGAGAAGATTAAAAAAAAATTGTGACAACGTAGCAAAATCTCAGCTGAACTTTTACTACCAAGGACAAATAAACTCATGCGAAATTTGTTTTTGTTGGTGCCATAAACTGTCTGTTCCAATTTTTCAATCTCCAAGTATTTTGTTCAGTCCACAGTTCTGTGTCTCTTGAAGAAACAATTGAGAATATATTAAATCTTATGATAAGCATTGGGAGTCTGTAGCTGTGCTTAGTAAAACAGTTTAACGATCTAATGGGAGATAATGGTCAATGTTAGGTTAGGTTTTCATGGCAGTCAGTGTACAGGCCAACTCACTCAGACCACTAAGGGTCCACTGCGATACCACCGCGTAACACTGCACCTTTACTTTACTTGTCAAGCCATTTTGAAGCCCTAATAAAGCGCAGGATTTGTTTGACCTTCGCGCCAAACACTTCTGTAAGAGAGCTGAAAGCGTATTTGCCTAAAGAAGCCGCTATGCTTCTAGCTGATGTTCCACAGATGAGATGTTCCATAGTCTCCTCCTCCTCTTCATCCCCGCAGCTTCTATAGTATTCATAAGAGCATACACCCACCCTGAGAGCATGTCTGCCGAATAGCCTATGACCAGTTATACAAGCCATGACCTTAGATGATATCCTCTCTGGACATTTCTGTAGATTTTTTCCTATCAAGTTCCGGCCACATTAGCCAAGTGGTTAAGCAAGTGCCTTCGTCTTTCCTCACGCACGACGCTATTCTTCAAACTTTAGTTTCATATTCCAACCTTGCATCTGTCAGTACACAGAGGAAGGTTGGTACCACGCGCATCAGCCCTGCAGTTCCCTTCAATATCCCTATGTCCCGGAACCCTTATTAGGCATATCCTGAAAACGGTGCTGATGTCATTTAGGGCTGCCAGGCAGTCCTGGGCAACCTTTGATTTCAATGCCACGGAGTTCATTGACTTGAGATAAGATAATGGTCTAAGAAATTAGTGTTCATAAATGCCGAGAGATACGAGTGAGTCTCTTCAAAGACAATGAAAGACTGATCGAGACTTTTCAGAGGCCACAAGTAACTCTAAGAATTACTAAACATCTGAAAATGTTGATATCAGAGGACAACTCGTATATAGACTCGGGAGTCAATGTAGAAAGCGAAGCAAATGAAGTTGTTTAAATATATAAAATTTTTATTAGTTAGAATAGAAGGATACTTAATGCTTCTTTAGAGGCATAATTGGTTACATACTCTCATCCTTTTTACTGAGAGTCTCCGCCTGTAGCCATTTATAGTTTCTCATAGTTTCAGAAATCAAGAGTTATTCGGCGTATCTTTGCAATGATTTATCTCACTCAGTGTCACTGGTTTATGGGTTTGCATCTTACACAGACCTAGCATCCTTAGCATTTGTCGATGTTGCCTTCTCTTAAAGTAGTTCATTTGTAGTTTTAAAGTTCCCGGTATTCAGTTTCGATTTATTTTAAATAGCTGCTAAAATATTCGATGACGATGAACGTGTCGCAAAATTTTAACTGGAATTTAAAGTAAAATTATAACTCAGCAGAAAATTGCAAGCGGACCCATTAAATCCGTTTTAATCAAGCGTCTGCCAGTGGGCTACCGAATTGTCAAACAGCACATCCGAGCACTTTCCTTGCACATACTCAGACACCCCTTAATAGTGAAGACCTCTTCGCATCTACCCACAGCAGACGCACAGATCCAGTATATGTAGTTTTGGCATTTATCCCGAATAACCTTCCACATTTATGCTACTGTTACACCAGCGGTTTCAATTTCGACAAATGCCACTGGATTACTAAGTGGAACTTTTTCTCTCTGTCTACCCTTTCCTGTGTATAGGTAATAACTTCAAATGAGGTTTACATAAAACAACACCACCCTCAACAAATGAACTTGTTTTTAGACAGAGCAGAGAAAGATTTTGTTTAAGAGCAGTTGAACTTTAATTTCATATACGCGAACTTTTCAGGAATTATTCTTGGGGGGAATCTGTTCTGCTGTGATACCTTATTTTGACCTCGTGTCATTGATTGTAAAGAGCCTAAAGTGAAGGATTTTGTATATTCATGTTTACCACTTGCACTTTGATATTTAGCATAACGAAAGGACTCAACGTTCGTTAAGTTGTGAGCTATGACTGCCTCTTTTATCACGTGTCTCTTGGAATCCCTCTGAACAGAGTTTCTGAGACTATATTTTCTGAAAACATTCCCTTTCTTATAAACAGTTTTTTAAAGTATGTAAGTAATATCTCGCTTTCGTTGTTTGGTGTCTGATGCCACTGACAAGGCTCCAAGGATTCTCGCATCCTCTCGCACTAGATGACAGCTGCCGTTGATTGTATTCCTTTTCCCTCAGCCTTACACACTCGTCTAAGTTTGATGCAAAGTAATAATACATCAGAGAAATATTCATATATACCGATAAAGCTATTCAAAGTATGACTTGCTGCTGTTGGTGTAACACCAGCATTATGCTGAGACTGCCAGAGCTGGCCATAAAAATATCGCGAACTTCAGAGTGTCTTATCTGCGGCGTGAATTGCGCAACTGGGTGCAATTCTTCAAAACTACACCACTTGCGCCCTTAACACTCAACTAAAAAAAAACAAAGGAACCGCGGTTGCAGCGGAGCAGTTACCAAAACATGCAGTCTCACACATTATACCCAAACAGACTCACTTACACACACACACACACACATACACATCCTCACACTCGCCTCGCACTCGAGAATTCGCAGCCAGATTCGTGTACGATATCCGTGCGCAGCGTGAAAGTTTGCAGCATTTCTAAGTGCCTCGCTGTGTGGCTGTGACAGTTGCAATGCGCGTTGATGACGCGTTGCATTTGTGCTGCGGGTCTGATTACTGGCAACACTTTCATTAAAATTATTATTGCAGAAATGCTTTTTGCAGTTTCAATTGTTTTTTGCTGCTACCACTGCCGCTGCTCGTGCTGCTGCTGCTGCTACACACAGCCCCAAATCCAGGGTGAGAAATGCAGCAGAAATGAAAAAATCACGTTGCCGCGGATGTTGTTGTTGTTGCTCCTCTTACACACAAAATTCCAACGCACTCAGCAGTGCAGCAACAAAAACACCAGAGCACCGCCAACAACAACACGCTCGCATTTGTACGCGTTTTTGCTGGTGTCGCTGTTGCCATTGCTGCATGGCGCATTGCGGCAAGTGTGCTCACTGCTTGCTGCCTGCAGCAGGATGGCTCGTTAGTGGGCGGCAGGCGGGTGGGTGCCTGTGAAATTGCAATGTTGTCGAAATGAAAACATTAAAAATTTAATTGCGATAATACAAGTGCATAAAATGTTAATGGAGTGAATGTAATCCGTTTGCATGCAAACAAAACTTGCGGCAGCGCAGGGAAAAGCGAGCAGTGTGAAAATAACAGCCGAACGCAACGGCGTGGCATGGCGTGCTGGAGTAAAAAATGGGAAATTTCTGCGTTTTAGGATTAAAGAAAAATGTGTGCATAAATTAAGATCCATTTAAATGGATTGTGTATTTTTCAGCTGGAGCAAATCACCAATGGAATTGATGTTGACACAGATATGCCATTCACAATAATTCCGTATACACAGAGCTTCGCTGGGTTGCTTAATCATCCCATTAGCGGAGGTTTTCTATGACCTTTACTAGAAAGAAATTAGAATATGGTTGTATCCAAAGATAGGGTCACGCTTATGCCAGATTCTGTTTAAGTAATGATAATTGAAATCTCACATTATCATTCTTTGTCTCTACAATACTTTGAGGAAGGAAATACTAGAAACCAATGCCTTAAACAAATTTATATAGGGAGACCAGAATTCTATCCCTGATCAGTAAAATCTCACATTATCATTCTTTGTCTATACCATACTTTGACGAAGGAAATATTTGAAACTACTGTCTTCCATTTGAAAATATATAAAAAAAAAACAAAAGATATATTGGGAGACCAAAATTCCAACCCTAGCAACCTTGTCTATCATTCTTCATGACCGCTTAAGAACTAATATATAGCCCTCTTCCAGCTAATGGTACTGATCTTATATAATATGTGCCCAGTTGACTTCCCCAGATCACAAACATTAGTCCCTAACTACTTTCAATGGATCAAAAGGAAATTACCCGGAAATAGAAATAGTTTGTGGGAGGAAGTCTTGCATTGTCTTCTTTCTTATCTCCAGAGATTTTTAAAACGAGAAACGGTTTCATGGACCTGAAGACCCAAACTTGTTCGAAGCTATCCTAATAACCAATGATGAGATTGTACTAATTCAAAGCTCCGAGACTAGTTCAAGCTGTATTGATAAAAAATTAGACTCGGTTGGTAGAAGAAAAACCTGAGTTATATCGTATGCAAAGGTTACTTATTGAATACTTTCTGGAAGCGGATGAATTGCATACTAGATGAAACGAAGATAAGTATTTTCTACACTAAGATTAGGCAAGTTCTCTAGCTTTCCTTTCTTCCAAGTTTAAAGTGAACTGTGAATAGAAAGTTGCCGAAATTTTCACTGACACACATATTCAGGCAGATGTAGCAATGCCTATTGCGATATATTCCGGCTGATTTTGAATGATTTCAATGACGATTCTTATCACCTTCGGTAGAGGATCGAATAAACAATATTTTAATGTCAGTTAGTTATAAAGTGCCCATATCTTAAATGATATTTTTCTGAGATGTCCTTGAAGCAACTACACCCTGAGGCACATTGAAGTTGGGCAGAGACCCTTCTATACTTGTATTACCCTCAATGTTTCCGAAATTAAGAGATTATTGAGCAAACGTCACTCTAGTTGGTAAATTTCGATCTTATTGATTTACCGCGAGAAGTTTGATATTCATTACTTAAGACTTTAAACGTAGCAGAGAACACAGAGGAGGGAAAGTCTTTTTCGCTGCCAGCGTCCGAAGCGAACACACCACGATTTTGAGTGGATTCACCACGATTTTGAGTGGACTCGCCACCATTTTTAGTGGATTCGTGTACAATGTCCGTCTGCTTTATTTCGCTGCTTTGCCGTTTGACGTTTAAGTTTCTCTTCTCTGTGTTCTCTGAAACGTAGTCTCACCATCACTGAAGTCTGGTTACGATATCTCGCTATTAGGTTCCTGCTAGGTATCCGCTATGACCAATAGTTTCGATTGGAAGATCCTTGGGAATTTCCATAATCGAAAATAGTCCTGTACATTAAGTTTGTTACAATAAATTATTTCATTGAACTGGGAGTCTATCTTAAATCAATCATTATAGAGCCATAAATCATCCTTCCAGTTGATTTTAGATAAGAACCCTACTTAGTTTTCCCCTCAAAACATAATCTTAAGTAAAGGTAAGCTCCAGGTTTTCTTATGAGACTTTACTTTTACTTTTCAACCACGATTCCAGAGCCACCTCAATAAAGAAAAAAGTGCTAAGGTTTCTCTATAGGTTCTTCAGAGTTGTGAAACCACACGATTCTTGCTCTTAGGAGAAGAGAAAAGAAAGAACAGAAAAGAATCATATATGATTATGGCCAGGAACAGAAAGAAATCATATATGAATATGGCAAGGAAGAGAAAGAAGTCGTAATATAATTGTGACTGAGAACAGAAACAAATTGGTATATAAAAAATATAGGTAAGCAATCCAACTATTGTGGAGCTAAGAATGAGATTGTTCGAGTGGTCAATTTTAAAACAACTGCATTATCATCATGAGGTCGAATTCATACTCCTCATGTTTCCCATTTTTCAACACATGTTGAAGCATAACTGGAAATCAAATGGTATTAGTCCAGTTTACAATGACTTTTCAAAACCACCCCCTGTGACCTGGGATTACTGAATATTCATATCTGCGTAAGTCAGTGTACCTATAGTCCTCTTTCTGTATCTTTCTCATTGATGTTTCTGGTCTTACGATAGTAATAGATTTCTCGTTCCGTAGCTCCTCCTTATTTAAAGCTTTACTTCTAACTACTTTTACATTCAATCTCCTCCGCAGACTTGTTTTAAATACTTATATTTCAATATCAAACATTTTGGAGTTGTCTCATTGTTTTTCGATCCATCTCCACTTTCTGCGAAATCAAATTCATGTCTCTCTCTCTTTCAAATTTCCATAAGCCAAGAACTAGAAACTGTCTGTCCAATTAAAACATTTCTTTGAAAGTATTCTAATATTTTCTTGTGCTGCACATGCCACAATGCACACGGCTCCACTTGCCCCGCTCATCTCTGTGGTGTTCAATAATTTCTTGATTTCTGTGATTTCAGTGTCGTTCTTATCAGACAACATGCACTCCGGAAGTACTTAAGCGCATTTGCAGGTATTTCCTGTTTTTGTTTTTCAACAAGTTTTCCTCTTGTTGTTTTTTGTTTCTCCTCTTTTTGTTCTTCCACTTTACCTTATTTGCTTCTTGTTATTATTGAAATTGTTGTAGTTGTCCCTGTTGTTATTATTGCTGTTGATGTTGCTGTTGTTGTTGCTGTTGTTGTTGTTGTTGCTGTTGCTGTTGCTGCTGCTGTTGTTGTTGTTGTTGTTGTTGTTGCAGTTATTTGCTATATCTGCTTGTTTTCTTGTTCGCATCCGTTTGCATATTGACGCAATTGCAGGCACGAGTAGCAAAGTGAGTGATACTTGAAACTTGTACGCGTGGCCATTGAAAAAGTGTAAAGCTCATTGCAGTGGCAACACTTTGAAGTTATTTTTACTTTAGTTATTTTTATTGAAAACACAAAAACAGAATGCCAGCAAAAAAGGAAAAAAATAGAATTAAGAAGTAGTAAAAGCACAGTTTCCTTATTTGCGTTTGGCGCAGCACAAGGAGTGGCTTAAGTTAAGTTTCTAGCACCATCGTTGGTTTGGATGACGATGATTAAGAGCAATGTTTTAAAGTATTTAATACAATTGAAGTCATTCTTTAATATGGATAGGCTAAGATTTGCAGCTGGTGTACTGAAGAATATTTTTGTAAGATACGAGGATACACTGAAAATAGGTGGGAGGGAGTGGTGGATTAATAATAACCAACGTTTTTGGATATTATTATCTTCACATTTATATATTTGATCGTATAAATCAGTCGTTGCCTTGAGGTCCTTAAACACATTATTTATATATTTTCATTGCAAACATCATGGTGTGGAGATCTTGCTCGTATTCATTTTAACTAACACCATTTGGTTCGAATTAGCCTGCCAGAAAGATAGAAAGTTAGAAGCAATCAATCTCAAGCAATTCAGGTAGCTTTATCAAATTATTGCTATCCAAACCACCCCTAATATATCCCTAAATTATATATATAATTGATATTTGTATTCATATTGCTTTGATATTGATGATTAATATATATCTATGATACATGAAAAATGAATCGAGTGGTTTTACTGGCCCCTCTCTATCAACCTGAAACATTATTATTATTATTATTATTATTATTATTATAATTATTATTATTATTATTATTATTATAATTATTATTATTATTATTATTATTATTATTACTTGAAAAACAATAACTTAATTATTATTTTACATTGTAAGGGGAGCACTAGCTGCCAGGGCCTTCAGCTCCAACCTGAAATAGAATATAGTGATACCAAGTATTGTAATTTTAGAAGGATCGAATAGTCGCATTCATGATTGAATGCTTTGGTAAATAAAGCTTGTTTTTTTTTTAAGTAAGAGGCTTTCCTTATTTATAAAGAGACTGACGAGTTGCCCAGCAAAGTGCCCAACCAAACTTACTGTTTGATTCAAATGAACACAACTCCTATTGTTCAGTCACACTCTTGGAATGAAATTGCTTATTTCAGAATAATTCTCAGAGGTCCATGGTTAAGACGCAATTAACGGTTCGCTGAGTTCGATTGAGAATAATGCCTTTCCTCAAATAATGAGAGCCACAGAAATTGCTGTTGTAAACGTGTCTCTATCCTTGCTGCAACGACACAGGTGGTGCAGATAAATTTTGAGAGAATTCTGATCTCGCTTCTGTCAAAATAGTGAGCAGGCGCGTTCAGGAGGCATGAGACTATTTGTAGAAACGGTGGAAAAATTTTTTTGACGGCTGAAATATTAGTTTTATAACGGCTGCGATATTTTTGTAATTTCATGAACTGATTTTATTATTCTCTTAAATTTTCATTTTAGTTTATTATGTAGCGAGAGGGAAAACCAAAAATACCTAAATAAATAAATATATATAAATTATTATCTCTTTATATATATAATTATCTTTTTATCCACCAGCTCAATAAAGTAAATGTCGTTGCATCAAGTCCAAATGAATATTGTCCCTGTTTCGCAGGTGGGCATTTATTTAAAGGGAAATTATTCCAGTACGGGAATTTAAGACAACTAAATTCGAACACATCAAATTGTCACAATAGCAGGGACGACACATCGATTAGAAGAATTTTCGCTTCGTAATTGACGCAAAGTTTGGTTAGAAAAATAAATTAACTATTTAAAGCTAACAATCCGAAATGCATAGCAGCAAATCTTCTCCGGACCGTAAAGAATCCAACAAGGAGATACAAGAAATTTTGACTCTAATGAAGAGGATGACGACTACATCGATTCCCGAAAGGTCCGACAAGAAGGTGAAATCCGGAAAGAAGCGAATCGCGCATCTAGTGGAGAAACAAAAGAAGAATAACGAGATGTTGGCACGTGGTGTGAACATTAAGAGCATTCCCATCAAAAAGTACCCCGGGAGGATTCAAATAAATTTTGACTTTTTACATGAGGAACTGCGGAAAATTACAAAAAGCACTTTGAAAGAACTGATTGACGAAATGTAATCAGCATGTGCACTTTTCTTGGATTCTTTTGTGGATGAAACAATAAAATAAATATTAAACTGTTCTTGTAAATATATTTGCTCTCGAGGCAATGTGTTTGTTTTTCTCTTTTTATATTCTAATCCCTTAGGAAGAAGAGTGTGTTAATGGTGGGCTTCAGAACATTCATAATGATTGCCTTGAGAAGTCTTGCAAGCCATAAGAAAGTGTGAGAGTATCTCAGAAGAGAAGTATTAAAAAATCATTCCCGGTATTTCGGCACTAGAAGTACTTGTAGGCGACCAAAGAGTGAATCATGGATACTTGATTTGCCTTGCCGTGAATCGGTCACTATAAATTTTGAATCTTGAAAACAAAAAGTAGCCGTCATAATAATACCCACATATTTATTCTTTATATACACTTCACAAACCGGATAGTCACTAATAAATTGACTGTTTGCTCCAATTCGTTCTTAAATGAAGATATTGTGACGATTCCAGCGATGTAGTGTATATCTAGTGGAAGGGTCGAGGGAATCACCCACATTGGCGTTTTCAATAAATATGGTGTTCAAAATTTATGATCCTTTCTCTTTTCTTACTGGTTAGAAGGCTCATCAGATGCAAAACCGAATCTCCCAGGGGTCAGTTGCTAAAAATTTACTTATCGGATTTCATTCACCCGGGCTAAAATCGGCCGTGCGCAGTGCTTGAAGTATATAGAATACTAGGAGCATGGCCGTAGCCAGGGGGTGGCCACGGGGGCCAAACCCCCCCCCCGAAAATTGCACTATTTTAATTTCAACATATAGATTTACGGCCTTATTCATAAAAAAACACTAAAATAGCTTTTTAGCATTTATTGAACGTTTTTTGTTTTGTTTTAGTTTTTTTACATAAATATATATATTTGATAAATATGTGAAAAAATTATTTATTTTTTATTTCATTTGGTCTTGGCGCCCCCCCGAAATTAAATCCTGGCTAGGGCCCTGACTAGGAGTAGTCATATTTTAATGAAATTGGACACATATGTTTGCGTGGAAAACGATTATTTAAAAAATTTGATCAGATTTATTGCACAGTTTCACAACCAATTTATTTATAAAACGGGTACAGAAGTCTGAAGTCGCGTTGGACCTATTTCGAAGTACCCTCTACCTTTCCTTGTGCCTGCCAGTTAAACAATGGGGATGTTTTCTTCCTAAATCATCATTAGGAGGATATCTACGGTAATTTTCTGTCGGGTACCTTGAATTGATTTGATTAGTGAGAGGCGCGGCCTTTATCTGATAGACCCCAATTCTTGTATGTGGCTTGGTAGGGGCCATATACGAGTACGTACTAAAGTAAAAATATATTGTATAGGTCGTAAGTTATAATAATATGTCAATAGTGGACGTGGCTGTAAAAATAACACGCCCATTTTTTGTATGGTGTTTAATGTTAGTACGCGCAACCTTCCTGTGAAATTTCGTTGATAAATCTTTTTGGTAAATTGGGGGCGTGGCAGTACTGTTCTGATCTCCATATTCTGCGCACACACTAGTATCGACCCTGCAAATTTTTATTCCGATGACATCAATACGTGCATAGGTAGGCTAATTTATTTAATTTTAGTCTCGAAAGTTCCTTATATCAAAAGTGGGAGTGTCTTTTCCCTGAACAACCCTATTTGTTGCAGAAAGCTTTATAATCTCCACATGTTCCTTCCCGTAAAATTTCGTCCATAAATCTCTACCATATCTTAAGTTATGAAAATTGATTAATAATGGGCGTGGCAGTTAATGTATGCCGCCCACTTGTTGCAAAGTGTTTAGTAGCACCCACATCTCCATAACTGCCACATTGCGTCCATCAGTTATAATCATTTTAAAAAAGGTGAGAAAAGTTCCTTATATAGGACGTAGTCGTGGTCTTTGTCCAAATCGGCCCATATAACAATTTGGTTCTGTATCTTTGTCCAGACCATACTTTTGCAAAATTTCATTAAGATAGCTCTAACGGAGTAGGAAAAAAGTGGCCACAGACGGACAGACGGATGGACAAAAAAAATTGCTTAGAAAGTGATTCTGATCATATCTGTATATATATGTCCATACCTACCACGCCTCCTTCTTGAAATTGCAACCCCTCTCAAAAGCACAAAATTTGTATACCCTATTTACCTTTTTTATAGGTAAAGGGTATAAAAATATAACTAAATTTCGTCCGTCAAACAACAATCTAATACAATTCAAGATCCCCAACGTGCAGTTTAGGAGAGAGATAAAATCAGTTAAAAGAACTACTGGTAAAATTAACCAAATCAATTAATCCATGCTAGCTGGGGGGTATGTTCAAAACTACATTCCACTTATATTCTCAATTAATCGCCCTTTATTCGACTCCATCGACATAGCAGAGCTCTTTGCATCCCACTGGTCCACTTTTTCACTGGATTCAGACTTTCACTATACTTTTATTATCAATAAAAAATCAAACAATCAGTACGCAAAATCAAAACCAAACACCTTATTTAACCACTAAGCATATAGACCCGGACATTACTAGACTATACTTTGATAACATGATATCTCCAATGTCGGACAATGCACCAGGCCTGGATAGGATAGCCTACGCCGTGTTAAAACATTTGCCGACACATTTCTAGACTGAATTTTGAACGAAATTTCATATTAGTGCGTATACACATGAAATGGGGTCGATCCGACAACATGCACTACTCTCAACCATATAACGAACTTTGGGGACCCCACTTAAAATTACGCTGCATATGCTTCTAATGATGATATATGAGTACAAATTGGTAGCAGTATGTATTGAATACTTACTAGCATGCATGGAAAATATGGGGAGATTATTAATACACAATTAACCAATATTCATTTTTTGGGCCCTGTGCAAGATTGATCAACGAACCTTTATACGAAGGAAGAGAGAGGTATTATAAAGCACAAAACTAAAATGGGCGGTAAATTTTGAGAGCCTCGCTCTCTGTTGATACATGTTTAAAAATGAGGATCTATGCCAATTTTGGTTTTCAATTATTATACGTAAACACACAAGAATGTACATGAGAAATGAAAAGAAGAAGTACTATTGAAAGAAGGAAAGTACGACGAAGTACTATCGAAGGAAGAAAAGTACGACGAAGTACTATGAAAAGAGGAAAGTACGACGAAGTACTATCGAAAGAAGACAAGTATGACGAAGTACTATTCAAAAGCATTAAATGATGGTACCACTCCCTCTTCAAAGAAATCTGCTTATAGATTGCGTACTCGTCATGTGGTTAACTTCAGTTCAGAACTGGCATTAAATTTTACCAATAAATTGTTAAATTAGTTTAGATAAGTTGCCACTTCATTTGTTAAGTATGTCAAACATATACATATAAATATTTGATATTACTACGGCAATAAATAATGTATATATGTATTTCATATATACACATATACATATATTTATATATATACATATACAAATTATTTATTATGTATTTATACATATATATAAATATATATAGTTTACATAATTTAAAATTCAATATTTTCTGTTTACAATTTTTCATTAAGTATACGCATATATGTAGAATTTTATAAGCACGATCGAATTATTCTTTGAAATTCTATTCACTTTTCGTAGACATCATTTTCTTTCTTTCATTACATTTGGTATTCGTAAACAAACAATAGTATCAGTACTAATTCAAAAACGTACTTGGTACTGATTGTTTCCCATGCGATTTGTATGGGATTTTATGTATACCAAAGTACTAATTACATTTGGTACTTCGTACCCTCCACCTTTTTGGTATTCATCAATTTTGTTTGTATATTCTATTTCGCATCTTTTCATTTTCAGTCGTCATTCTCCACTTTCGCCGAGTTGCAAATTTTCGTACTAAAAAACGAAAAATTAAAAAATAATTTTGTTTAAAAGAAAAAAAAAACTAAACAACTTGAAATTTTTTAGAACCTACCTTGTTATAGAAAATGTACCCTTTAGTACTTACTATACATTTTCATAATAGTACTAGATAATAATTTTAAAAAAATAAAAAGTACTAGTACCAAAATAAATGTACTACGTACAAAGAGTATTTACGTATAGAGGTTCCGTCGCTCTCTTTGGCAAAAGAGAGGAATGGAATTGAATGGCAATCGCCCTGAAACCGTTAACAGATGTTAAACATAACATTATTCTGCTAAAAACGATTCATAACAGATTGAAAGTAAATTAATTTTATATGAGTTTAAGAAGGAATGGTTTTTATTGTCATAATAGGAAAATTAAGAAATGCAGATTTAATAGTCTTATTATTTATTAATTATTAGTATATTGATAACATAAAAATTAATACAATTTAGATGAATAAGACATTAATATCAAATCTAACCAATACTATTTGTTCATGGCTATCGCTCGTCAGCGAGTCAGTGAAAAAATGTTAAAGTGAAAATTTCCAATGCTAAAACGGCGCATATTCATAGTAAATTTAATTTGAAATTTCTATTTCAAACAAAAATTTGTGAAAATTACAAAAAAATTTTATTTAATATTAAAATTAATGCACTTTACAATATATATTTAAAAAAAAAAAACTACTTTGTAAATATTTCTACTACTATATGTAAGTTAATTGCATTTGAATAACTTCATTTACGTAGGTAGGCATGTATATTTCTATAATTAATTGTAAATTAGTAAAAAAAAAAAAACAAAAAAAAGGTGTATAAAATTAATAAATAATAATATGTATTTATTTAATTTATTTCTTTATCCCCAAAAATGTCACCATCGAATTGCACAGCAAATCTTCATGGCTGCACCAGCAGAAAACTAAAAGTTATTTGTTGTGTACAGAATTATAGAAATTTTAGTTAATTCGGAATTGCACCAGCAAATACTTTGACTCTCTAATATACTCCAAAATGAAGAAAGATGATATGGGTGTATTTAGCTCAATGGTTTCCGCGTTGGACTGTAGTTTTTATGACTTAGGGTTCGAGCCCCACCAGAATGCTTTATTTATCAAATTATTTTTTTTAAATTAATAATCATTTTTTTAAATAATAATAAAAGTATTTTACTCTTTTCCATAAATTAACCAGTATTAACATTTTACTGGACCAAATCTAGAGCAGAATTATTTCATGTCTGATAAAGAAGAAAATGGTATGAAATTCAATCTTGACAAATTGTACAAATCCTAACACAATTTCATGCGCACATGAATTTATGTATGCGAGTTAAGAATCGCCGTTATAACTATTTTTAGAAAATATAAACTTCATTGCTGCAGTGTTCTGCTATCGCAGCAGCAAATAAATGTGGCTCAGCAAAATCATTTAAAACTGGATAATTTATGTTAAAATCGTAAATTATTTTTATTATTTTTTATAAAAACATATAAGTTTTCTTTAAAAAAAGATTAACCATTAAAAATTATAAAAAAAATTCATTTCTCAGCGGCTTTGTAACCGGCATCATAAAGTTGATAGGCCAACGCTTTACACCTTGAGCTACCGATGCCTGCAAATATTTCGGCAATTTTGGGGCATTTTAGGGAGTCAAACTGTTTTGAATTCATTAATCCAACAGCAGAGGGTTGTTGCTTTGGCCAAACATTGGCCACGATGCAGTTTCATATATGGACATATTGAAAATACAATTAACGTAATAATAGTAATTTATTTATTAAAATATATATTGTAAATAGCAATAAATATTTAAAAATACATTTTAATAATTTAGAAATTTTTTGGCTGAAATTAAATTTGTTCAAATTTATTTTTAAATTCACTGTTAATATGCCGCTGTTATAATCATTTTTAGCAGAAAAATGTTACATTTTTACAGCAGGTCCACGGCGATGCCATGCGTTGCATGTCCCCTGTTTTCTAAAGAGCGATTTGCACAGTCATGTTGTATATTGTCTTTGCTACGTACTCGCAATATAAAAAGGTACTCTAAAAGGTACGAAAGTACGTACTTGTGCAACACTGGGTAAAGGGTATAATGAAATATTATTAGCACCAAAAAGTATGCTAAGAAAATTTATGGAAGTATACAAGGGTGTAGCAGGATTTGTGTGTTGTGTTGATAAAATAATGTTTTCTTTTTTTTTGTTATTACAAGAATTTATTATTTATTGAATCTGCTTAAATTAAGCCTAACAATAAGTACATCAAATCTTAAAACTAGTCACTAAAAAATAATTTTAACCCAAATTGAATTTGGCCATCAAAATTTCGGCTCTGCAGGCGGGATCGGCTTATCGGTTTTGCGAGGGATTTAGCTAGTGGATTCGAATGATTTTACAGCTTTGCTATGTATATCTGCTTTCTAGACTTTATTTCTGTGATAATTGTTGGAATTTTCAGGTCTTTGTGAATATTATCGTTACGCATGTACCATGGAGCACCTGTTAACCTAAGTATCCTATTAACCTAAGTATCTTTGACTGAACCCTTTCAATTATGGCAATGTTAGAAGCGGATGCATTACCCCACAGTTGAATCCCGTACAACCATATCAGCTTAATAACTGAATTGTATAGGAGGAGTTTGTATTCTAGACTTACGGTAGATTTGTGGTTTATTAGCCAATGCAGCTTGGCGACCTTCAACTTCATATTTAAAATTTTAGTTGAAATGTGCGTACGCCAAGTTAAGCGCCTGTCTAAATGAATGCCGAGATAGGTGACTTCATTAGATTGTGGAATCTCGATATTATTGAGCCGAATGGCTGGACACGTACCAGGCCTCAAAGAGAATGTTACGTGTTTGCTTTTTTGCTCATTGACCTTTATACGCCACATTCCTAACCATTCTTCTACCTAACTAAGTGCTCTTGTAGAGCTCTCGACGCCTTTATCGAACATTTATTGCAACTGAGTATGGCGGTATCATCCGCAAATGTTGAAATTAGCGTGCTTTCACTTATAGGAGTATCAGATGTGAATATTACATATAATGTAGGGCCTAACGCTACCTTGGGGCACACCGGCTAAAATTGGAAAATCTTCGGAAATAAATTCGTTTACTTTTACACTGAAATGTCTATTGGATAAGTAAGACTCGAGAATTTTATGATAGCTTTTTGGAAGAAACTTTTTGATTTTGAACATCAGTCCTTGATGCCATATCTTGCCACGTCAAGGAATATTGCAGAGCAAAACTCCCCAAGTTCAAAAGCTTTTCTTATTTCATTTGAAATTGGTTTCACTTGCTCAATAGGGCTGTGCTTTTCGCAAAAATCGAAATAGTGTTGCGGTATTACGCTATGTTTATGAAGAAAAGCAGATAGTTTATTTAATAGTAGTTTCTCAAACAATTTGGAAAGGCAAGACAACAGGCTGATAGGTCAATATGATGACGGCAGCATTGCGTCTTTTCCAGGTTTAGCTATCATACATATCTGAGCCTTCTTCCATGCATTCGGATAGTAACCGATGCCCCAAATTGCGTTAAAAAGCTTACAGAGAAATGCTGATGCAGAATCTGGTAACTGTTTTAGCATTTTCGGGGCAATATTATCGAATCCAGGTGATTTTTTTGGATTCAGTTGTTGAATATGTTTGGCTATTTCAGGAGGGGAAATTTTAATAGGCTGAGCAATCTCAGTACTGCAAGGTAAGGCAGGCAATGCAATGAAGTTTGTAGTCATATTCGGCTGGAACACGTTGCATAGACGTGCAAAGCAGAGAGCTTTCTCTTTATCGCTTTGAGCCCACGCGCCGTACGGGTTTCGTAGAGGTTTCACACCTACCATTGGCGGTTTCAAGGTTTTCGATGCCTTCCAAAGGGAATACCTTTCGGTAGAATTTGGGGTAACTTTCTTCAGGTTCTCTTTTAGGTTTTTATCCTCCTCCTTTGTAAGAGCATCTTTAAGCGCTCTTTCGGCTGCTTTAAGATTGTTTTTAGAGATGGGTGAGCGATGGGTCTGCCATTCTCGGCGCAGCCGTCGATTCTGTGCTACAAGTTTTTCAATTTGGCTATTTGTACAGGCATACTTGCACTTTCTAGAAGTATTTTTTGGCGTTGCCACTACGGCTGCAGTCGCTAGCATGGAGTTGAAAATATCAATATTATTATCTATATCATCTGCATGTTTTACCTCAACTCTTGTAGAGATATCACTACTAATATACTTTTTGTATTTTAACCAATCGGTTTGGTTGGTCCCTAGGCGCACCAGTGGACTTGTATATTCTGGCTGTTCATAAAGGTTGATTATTACAGGCGAGTGATCAGAGAACAGATCGACACAGGTGTCCGCTGATACTAAAGACCTCTCTATATTTTTAGAAATAGCAAAATCAATAAGATCAGGAATTTTCTTTGGGTCTGTTGGCCAATAAATGGGCTCTCCTGGTGAGACAAAATCGAATTTACGATATCTGTTAGTTATTGCATTGTACAATTGTCGGCCTTTTGGATTAATTGGGCGAGAGCCACAGAGTCTATGTTTCGCATTATAATCACCGCCAGCTAGAAATCTATCACCAAGGGAATCAAAAAGTTCTTTAAATTGAGTTTCTGTTACAGTAAATCGGGGTGGGCAGTATATAGCTGAAAGCGTCGGGTCTTTGCCACGATTTTTAATAGATACTGATGTAGCTTGCATCCATTGCATCGAATGCGATTGCATAAGATGATGCTTAAGCCGATATCTGATTAGTATAGCCGTACCGCCATGTGCCTTACCATCAGGATGATATGTGTTATAAAATTTGAAGCCTGGGAGATGAAAGTTGTATTTGTTTGTGAGATGTGTTTCAGACAAAGGCATAACATCAGTTTCGTGGTCATGTAGGAACTTATTAAGGGCTAGTTTATGCTGGCTAACACCGTTGCGTTAAAATAATGAGACGATATAATCTTTTCGGGGTTCATGCGTAACCAAGTTATGAGCATTACATTGAATAATAATCATATTTATTTCAAGTATATTGTTACGAAATTGCCCTCTTGACAATTTACTCTGTTACAAAGTTTCCCTCCTGACAATTTCTCTAACTCTCTGTACTCGGACTCGTACCACTGGATTGTGTAGTAATCAAACAATCACTGGTTAAATTAAAAAAATTAGCTTTATTTAACTATTGCAATTTACACATTTAATATTAGGCTTAAAGTTTACTTCTTTACAATTTGTACTTTATTTCACAAACCATTAGTCACTTTATTTAATAAGTAATTTCATCACTTTATTTAATAATGAATTTCACTTTGCAAAATTACAAATACTTCTAATACTGCTGCTTCGATTAAAATGCCTGATGTACACACTGTTACGGTCTCTGATCTACTGTGTCCTGACTTTGCACAGTCTTGTGCTTTTATAGTTTCGAATGGCTGAGGTGGAAACTTCTACAATACACTAGTAGCTTCTAGATCTTTCTAGAATCTGATATACACAACTCAGGAAGTTCCTACCTTCGAGATAACTCTTTACACCACAATCTCTACAACGAAAGAAGCTTTTATTCGAATAGATTGTGTCTTGACTAATAACCACACAGGGTGGTGCACTCATTCTCAAACTCCAGATTGGATCCTAAAAGTATGCAATCCCGTTTCAATATTAATATACAAAAAATAATAAAAATAACAGCACTAGCTCAAGGCCATCAACTGGTTGTTACAATAAATTAATTATAATGGTTACAATTGCTAGTCCAATATATCGAGTATTAAGATAAATAGTTCATATTAAATTAAATGAGATAAGTTACATAATGCAAGAAAATTAGATATAAGACTTAAATTTAAAAAAGTTATATCAGCCAGATGTTTCGATGGAACAGCTGTGCCAAAAATCCTTTGCCTTGAATAGGCAAATTCAGGGCAAATGTCTAAAAGGTGTTTGACTGATGTGATAGGAGACTTGCAGAAATTGCACGCCGGATCTCCAGATTTAAGCAAATGACCGTGAGGGATCTGCGTGTGCCCCAAACGAAGCCTTGTGAATTTCAAAATATCTGTATGCTTAGATCCAGTAGGGAAAATAGGATTAACCTTAGTTGGATTAATAGGCGAGTAATGGTGATTGAAGACATTTGCTGAACAATTGGAAACAAAGCATTGCACTATGGTCCAGAAGTCGATTTTTTTGGAATAAATTCAAAAATTTTTTTGTAATGTTTAGAAAGAAGGGGTATGCCATATTGTTGGGTATATTCCACTCTTTCAAATTTCCCCTAAAAAAATGTTGAGGGGGTAACCCTGTTCTTTCCATAACCGGTCAAAGTTGGCATATTGGAATCGGTATTTTTAATGTGAACAGCTGTGTTAAAAATTGTAAACAAAAAGAGCTAGTGAAAAGAAAAAATATTATAAAAACTTCGTTTTTTAATAATGGAAAACAATAATAAAGGTTTGCTTTTGTGAATTAAATAAAGAGAAAAGTAGATTAAGGTAGAATAATTTTAGATTTGAATGTTTTGTGTAACCACTTTTTTTTTAGGAAAAATTGGATTTGTTTTTGTTTCGTGGAGTAAAAGTTATGTGTATTGTCCTGCATTGTCCTCAACTTTTGTGTTAGGTGAAAGGTAAGAGTCTGACCTTCACGGTTATATATGTTACTTTTGCCCGTTTTTGCCCCATTTAAAGATATTCGACTTTTTGCAGATCAGACGTTGAAGATTACCCGCTGGTCTTAGATGCAGAATATTGGTCTAATGATTCGGAGTGATGTATTTGGTAAATGTCTCTGATTATTGGATATAAGTTCTTTAGTAATCTAATGATTTTTATTTTTATTTCAGATGAATTTACTTAAAATAAAGCCACATTTGTGTTATTTCAATAAAATTATGTATACATATACTTGTTTTCAATTGTAACTTATTTTGTATTTAAAATTGAATCAGGGGAGATGTGCCACGCCCCCAATTAATTTTTTTTTTTATTTTTTTGCATTGGCTAGCTATTCGCTAACAACATGAGAATTTTAAGTCGTTTGGGCCATAGTGCACTATATGAGGG
Organism: Clusia tigrina; assembly: GCA_920105625.2. Taxonomy (NCBI): domain Eukaryota; kingdom Metazoa; phylum Arthropoda; class Insecta; order Diptera; family Clusiidae; genus Clusia; species Clusia tigrina. The sequence goes on from OV050030.1 coordinate 405,449,057, forward strand.
GAGGGAGTGCCACGCCCCCAATTTCCGATTTTTTCATTTTTTTTCAAATTAACTAGCTATTAATTACCAACATGCGAAAGTTAAGCCAAATATCTCTTCTCTACGATTTTATGCCAAAAAAATCGACTTCTGGACCATAGTGCATTGGCACAACTTGGCTTGGTGTCACCAAATCGCGCAATACATGATCTGTTTCTCTGAGATTTGCAGCGTTAACGAGATTACGATGGCAACGTATTGGATGCATTTGCTCAAGCAAATATTCCAACATTGAACAATGGTCAAAAGCATGCATACGACACGATTATGCTGTCAATGATGAAAGTGGTGGAATGTATTTTTTGGACGCTCCTGGAGGAACTGGTAAAACATTCTTGGTTTCGTTGCTACTAGAAACGATACGAACGCAACGTAAAATAACACTGGCATTGGCTTCTTCTGGGAGTGCTGCTACTTTATTGGATGGCGGTCGAGCAGCACACTCTGCGTTTAAGCTGACCTTGAATATGCAGGCAACTGACAATCCTACATGTAAACTAAACCATCCGGAATAGCAAAAATTTTACAACAATGTGCGATAATCGTTTGGGATGAATGTCCAATGGCTAACAAAAAAGCATTAGAAGCATTGGATAGAACAATGACAGATCTACGAGGATATCAAGATTTGTTTAGCGTTGCTTTGATACTGTTAGCTGGAGACTTTAGACAAACGTTACCTGTCATTCCTAAATCTAGTGCTGCCGATGAAATAAATGCATGCTTGAAATCTTCAATTCTGTGGAAAAATGCAAAACGATCCATCAGCAGCTGAAATTTCAACGGAATTGTTGAAAATTGCGGATGGTACAATGCCAGTCGACAGGAATACAGGTATAATAACACTACCAAACGATTTTTCCCGTTTCACTCAATTAAAAGAAGAACTGATTCTAGCGTGTTCCCAAACATAGCACAGCAGTACAAAAAAATCATGCTTTGGTTAACCGAGCGAGCAATACTGTCCGGAAAGAACAAAGATGTCAATGATCTTAACGAGGCTATTTTAAAATAAATAGCAGGTCCATCCAAATCAGTGGATACCATCATGAATCAGGAAGAAGTGGTGAAATATCCCACCGAATTTTTAAACGCACTTCATTTGCCTGGAAAAAAATTGGACCGCCGATTATTATGCTTCGCAACATCAACCAACCAAATCTTTGTAAAGGCACCAGGCTTGCCGTCAAAAAAATATTGAGGATTGTGATAGAAGCAACAATTTTGAATGGAAAATTCAGAGGCGAAGACGTTTTGCTTCCTCGAATCCCAATGATTCCATCTGATGTGCCATTTGAATTGAAGCGTATTCAATTCCCTGTTCGCCTTGCATTCGCCGTTACCAGCAATAAGTCGCAAGGACAATCTTTAGACATGTGCGGTATAATTTTGGAAAATCCAGTTTTCTCGCATGGCCAACTCTACGTTGCATACTCCCAAGTCGGAAAACCATCTGCACTATTTGATTACACGAGCGATGGTGAAAAAACCAGGAATGTTGTTTATCTAAAAGCATTGCAATAAATATTTTAATTTTATTCAAATTGTTGGAAAGTTTCTTTTGCCTGGCGAAGCGGGCGGGAGTTCAGCTCATATGTTCTGATAATATCATGCCCAAAGAATGTAATGTTGTTTATACTATGTACCAAAATATTACGAAGAGGGTATGCAACCTTAAATGGAGAAAGATAAAGCGAGATGAAACTACTCGATCTTGTGTATTTTGAAGGGCTAAAACCGGACTCCTCGGTTCTCACTAAAGATGTGTTAAACCAGATAAAGCAAACATTGCCAGCTGCAGTACTAAACTGACTTCCACTGGGGATTTGAACTCTGTTTATAAAACCAGTAGAATGCGTAGCGATAAATGCAATGCCAACTTTTCGAAGAACAGGAAAATCCAAGCAACTATCCACCATGACAGTCGTCAAGTTCGGCGGCAACAACCGTCATCAAAAGACCTTTCAGTTAAACGGATTAATTATCATATCAGTGTGAACTTTAGGTGTGCCCAGTACCATATGATATTAAAAGCAATGAAGAAAGTGAAGTGGGAATGACAAAAAGTTTTTATCGATAATAAACAGTAATACTTCACGGCCTTATTCGAAAGTTTTCATTCTGCCTAAAATAACCCAAAATTTACCTGTGAAGAAATCTTATAGAGGGTAATGATATATAAACGTTTTACTCAATGCTACTCAAACAAAAATTTCTGGGGGACCCTCACATAAGTACAAAACTAACATATAACCATCTTGTTCTACCACGTGCTTACTTTGTATTAATTCATGGTAGGATATTTGGTACCATCGTTCACAGGCATCTGGTGCTCTTCCACTTGAATGGTCTCCCTGATTAGTATTTATATTTCTTAATTGACTGCTTCAATGCTTTATTTATTTAAATTATTCTAAATTTGTTGTAAATTTTCAAATTAACTTTATGTACAAATCACTCAGATATCGTATCCGAAACTACTTATTTAGTAAAGGGAAATTATTACAATAAGCGAAATAGGAAGGGAAAGTAATGCCAAAAAGTTGTTACAATCGAATTCGAACACATCCAACTGTCAATATTTCAGAAAAGCTTTGACTGGAACACGTTTTCTTTTCACAAGCTTGAAAATATTTTTTTAGTAAAATAAATTAATTATTCAAAGCTAAGAATTCGAAATGGATAGCGACAAATCTTCTCCCGATCGTAAAGAAAGCGATGGGAAGGCACAAGAAATTTCAACGTTAATGAAAATCATCACGACTACATCGGTTCCCGAAAGGTCCGAAATGAAGGTAAAATTAATGAAGACCATCGCGACTAAATGGGTTCGCGAAAGGTCCGAAATGAAGGTAAAATTAATGAAGACCATCGCGACTAAATCGTTTCCCGAAAGGTCCAACATGAAGATAAAATCCGAAAAGAAAGGAAACGCCCATCTATGGGAAGAACTAAAGAAGAATAACGAGATGTTGGCACGTGGTGTGAATATCAAGAGCATTCCCATCAAAAAGTACTCCTGGAAGAATGGAATAAATTTTGACATTTTCCTCGAGAAAGTGCGGAACAAGACAACCACTATGGAAGAACTGTTTGACGAGATGTAATCAGCATGTGCACTTCTCTGGAACTCTTTTGTGGATGAAACAATAAAAAATATTAAACTGTTATTTTAAATCTGTTTTGCTTTCGAGGCAATGTGTTTGTTTTTCTCTTTTTATATTCTAATCCCTTAGGAAACGGAGTGTGGTAATGATGGGCTTCAGAACATTCATAATGATTGCCTTGAGAAGTCTTGCAAGCCATAAGAAAGTGTGAGAGTATCTCAGAAGAGAAGTATTAAAAAATCATTCCCGGGGATTTCGGCACTAGAAGTACTTGTAGGCGACCACATAGTGAAACATGGATACTTGATTCTGCAGACTGTTCTTATTCCGTAGAGACTAAACAAAAGCAAGAGCATGAATAGATTGTATATTGGTATTTATGGAAGACAGGCACAATGACAAACAATTAATGTCACTGCACCACAACTAAAGAAGATAAAATAAGATATTTAGAAAAGTTTTAATCTTCCATATTCACTACTTGAGAGCGGGAACAAGTCACCTAGTTTCTGTGGCAACCTTTGGACCTATTGTGACAAGCTCTGTAGTTTAGAATTCATTAAGAATTCTGAAATCTTAGGAGATTTGTCCAGAATTTCTGGCGGTTCTAGGTAATAGTTTCCTAAGAGACGAAGTCTTCCCGATATTAGATAGTTACATGGACACAACAAATGTTCAGATGTTTCCTCTTCATCGTTACTTAACCGATTATATGTTCATTTGGGTTTACCTACATGTTATATAGCTATTTGTTTACCCCACAATGCCCAGTTAGAAAGCCTGAGACAATGCGAGCCTAAGTCCTGGTCTCGTTAAACCTAGAATTTCTATAGTTCTTCTACGGGACCTTTTTGGCATGACGATTTTTGCGACTTTTATATCTTTTGTTTCCATCCAATATTGATTTGATTTTGCCTCTAGCCATTGATTTAGGTTGTACTTCGTGGAACTCCATGGCAGCCCACAGAATGGTTCCGGTCCAATAAAACTACTGACTGCTCCTTTCCTAGCGAGTTCATCTGTCTCTTCATTCCCTATATGTCCGCTGTGACCTGGCAGCCAGAGCAGATGCACTCTGTTGTTAGTTGCTAGTCTTCTCAGCCGTTGAACACAATCCCAAACCAGTTTGTTTTTTATAACAAAAACCTTCAGCGCTAGTAGTGCAGCTTTGCTGTCAGAGTGGATAAGGATGTGGTGCAGACACATGCTAATCTTTGTATTTTATTGATCTTGGTCTGTGCTGTTTTATTTCCAGCTTTTTGCACCAGACAGATACCGCATATGTAAGGATTGGTCTGGTGGTAGCTATGTATAGCGACATTTTTGGATTAAGTCCCTAGCTTTTGTGTTTGTTTTTAAGCATCTGCTCGTCCATAGAGTGGCCCTAGCTTTCTTAATGGTGTTATTTAGGTGATTGGTTTGTTGGATGGTTGGTTGGTTGGTGAAGATTACTATGCAGGTCTTAATTGAGTTAACTTTTAGTCCCACCCTTCTACACCAGTTTGATTTAAGAGTTAAAGCCCGCTGGAGTAAATCCGAGATCGTGTTTTCAAATTTGCCTCTGATAAGAACGACAATGTCTTCGGCATAACCCTGTACATCGTAGCCATTATTTCTCAGTAGGTCCTGAAGTTCGTCAATAACTACAGACCACAATAGCGGTGATAGTACTCCACTTTGTGGACATCCTTTTGCCGCTCGCACCCAGACCCCTTTAGCGCCTAAAAAGAATTTGATGTTCCTGTTTCTGAGAACTCTGTTTATCCATCTACATGTTGTCAAATCAATGCCCTTGTTCAGTTTTGCCCTATTTATATTGGCGACATCGGTGCTATCAACAGCCCCCTCAAAGTCAATAAAACACCCAACCGCATCTTCTTTATTCTCAAGTGCGTATTCAATCTTTCACGTGAGATTTTGAAGAGCATGAGGAGTAGAGAATGGATTTCGTGTAAGATAGCTCTCTCGTATGTGCCTATCATCTAATTTCTCCATTGTTTTTAGGATAAATGAGCTTACGCTAATCGGTTTGTATGACTTTGGTAGGTTGCCTGGTGTACCACCGTCTTCGCTATATAACGAACGATCACTATCTCCATTTGCATGGGATGTAACACCATGCAAAGCTGGCTCTAAAGATATTTATTAGTGCCGACATTATTTAGGTGAGCCCATTTTGTAGGATTTGTTATCATCGTGTCTCTATCCAAATGAATATTGTCCCTGTTTCGCAGGTGGGCATTTATTTAAAGGGAAATTATTCCAATACGGGAATTTAAGACAACTAAATTCGAACACATCAAATTGTCACAATAGCAGGGACGACACATCGATTAGAAGAATTTTCGCTGCGTAATTGACGCAAAGTTTGGTTAGAAAAATAAATTAACTATCTAAAGCTAACAATCCGAAATGCATAGCAGCAAATCTTCTCCGGACCGTAAAAAATCCAACAAGGAGATACAAGAAATTTCGACTCTAATGAAGAGGATGACGACTACATCGATCCCCGAAAGGTCCGACAAGAAGGTAAAATCCGGAAAGAAGCGAAACGCGCATCTAGTGGAGAAACAAAAGAAGAATAACGAGATGTTGGCAAATGGTGTGAACATTAAGAGCATTCCCATCAAAAAGTACCCCGGGAGGATTCAAATAAATTTTGACTTTTTACATGAGGAACTGCGGAAAATTACAAAAAGCACTTTGAAAGAACTGATTGACGAAATGTAATCAGCATGTGCACTTCTCTGGAATTCTTTTGTGGATGAAACAATAAAAAATATTAAACTGTTCTTTTAAATCTGTTTTGCTCTCGAGGCAACATGATTTTGTTTTTCTCTTTTCATATTCTAATCCTTAGAAAAAGATTGTGGTAATGATGGGCTTCAGAACATGAACATTCATAATGATTGCCTTGAGAAGTCTTGCAAGCCATAAGAAAGTATGAGAGTGTGTCAGAATTTAGGCACATGAAGTAAATACTGGTAGGGGACCACATAGTGAATCATCGACACTTGATTTGCCTTGCCGTGGATCGGTAATTATAAACTTTGAATCTTGAAAAACAAAAAGTAGCCGTCATAATAATACCCACATATTTGATCTCTGTATACACTTCACAAACCGGATAGTCACTAATAAATTGACTGTTTACTCCAATACGTTCTTAAATGTAGATATTGTGACGATTCCAGTGATGTAGTGTATTTCTAGTGGAAGGGTTGAGGGAATCACCACATTGGCGTTTGCAATAAATTCGGTTTTCAAAATGTAGGATCCTTTCTCCTTTATTACTGGTTAGAAGGCTCATCAAATGCAAAATGAAATCTCCCAGGGGTCAGTTGCTAAAAATTTACTTATCAGATTTCATTCACCCATGTTAAAATCAGCGGTGCGTAGTGCTTGAAGTATATAGAATACTAGGAGTAGTCTTATTTTAATGAAATTGGACACATATGTTTGCGTGGAAGACGATTATTTAAAAAATTTTATTAAGTTTAATGCATAATATGACAATTCATTTATTTATAAAATAAAATATTTTTAGCTCCAAAAAGTATGCTCAGAAAATTTGTGAAACTATACAAGGGTGTAGCAGGATCTGTGTTATGTGCTGATAAAATAATGTGCTTTTCGGCGTTCATGAGTAACATGAAGAAACTTGAAATCCAAGTTATGAACGTTACATTGAAACTATGAACGTTTCATTGAAATTGTTGCTACAGCATTTGACTCGCACTTATATTGCTAACTCCTCTTTCCTATTGCTAACAGTCAGCAGTTATAAATCTGTGGTAATGTAGTCTTATAGTACAAGTAATCATCACCAATGTAGTCTATTCGCACTAATTAATATCTTTCTGGATTGAGCTGATGTGATTGTGAATGCCGATGAAATAATCAATCGAATACCCTCAGACAGTTTATTATGAGATAATTATCAGTAGTAAAAAAACCGATTTGAAGTAAAAGTTTAACTTGTTTTACTTATTATTAATTTAATAGCTAATAATGAAATAATTTGGTTTTTCGTCGTCCTCTGTAGTATATGCCTCGCAGACATGGGGTTGCCAATTCTCATCCTGCCCAGGAATTTATTCCAAATACTTTCTTCTAAACTGTTTCTCTTCAAGTCGAGGGCTTGGCAGGCAGTACACATTCTCTCTGTCCCAAGACATAGTTCATTATAAATATATATAATTTAAGATCATATATATAATGTAAATATAAATATATAATATATACAGATCATAAATATATAAATATAATAAAAACATTTCGTAAGAAAACATTCATTGATTCTTCGAAATTGGAACTAACAATAAGTACTTCATTCATTATTCAGTGCTTAGGGTAAATAATTTGACTCATTCATGGAGTGCCTCTTTATTATTGTAGAAATAAAGGAATAAGAGATATAATATTAAATTAAAAATAAATTCAGTTTCAAAATGGAAATCGATTTGACGGGATGAATCCCAGGTTCCTTCAGCAAGTCCTTAGTTAGAATATTGGTATGTAATTTTTTATTTTTGTGGACATTTCTGTAATTAACAATTTCTTTGTGAACAGTTGGAATGTTTAGTTCCATATGCAGTCTTCCATTTGTACAATATCAGCTTGCATTTTTTATAGTACGTGGAACTTGGGATTGAAATCGTCGAATCAATTCAATGTTTGAAGTTCAGGCGGATCCCCACATTTGAATGCCGTAGGTCCGTCCAATGAGTACTTTTTAGGGAAGAATTTCGGAGAATTTTATTCTTCAAGTTCCATTTTGAACTGGTGTTTAAGAGCCAGTAAAGGGTATTTGCCTTGAGATTTAGATGGATTTGTTTGCTTGGATGTGCTTTCACCAGATGAGACACCTCTCCAAATGAGTGGCAAGATATTTCACTTAGCTTGCTTAGGGTATCATTACATTATTCAGAGATAAGGGGGCTTGCTTCGTGTCTGAAGGTAAACGTTATGTAAACCCTTTCCAACTCGTTTACTTTGATTCTCCATTTTTAGGATAATTCTTCTACTAGTTTTGATGCGAACGTTTACATTTAGTGAGGCAACCTTGGAATCTTAATGGGAAAAAAGTGTGGTTTCATCTGCAAACGTAGATGTAGTCAGCTCGTCATCTGTTGGTAAGTTGATAGGTAGGTAAGAGTGGCCGCCTAGTTTGCCAAAATCACCATTGTTGGTACCGTTCATCGTGTATAAATGGTATAAAAGCGGTCCTTATATACTCCTCTGTGGAAAGCCAGCTAAGATTTTGGTAGAGTCTAATATATGTGTGTCACTTGAAATTTCGGATCACCGACATTCAGACGATTACTCTATTCTGGAAAGTGGTTCTGAATGTTGTAGATGAGACCTTATGAAGCGCTTCTGCATCTCCGAGAAATATCCCGGAGCAATATATTTAATTCTCCGAAGCTTCTCTAATTAAGGCAGAACATTTGGTATGATTTCATTTAGAATGCCACAAACAAGAACAATTTTAGAATCTCATTCTAACAAAGTTTCTAAACAGTTTTTTTTTCGGGGGTAGTGATCAAAGACATAGTTTATATGTACAAAAAATATCTGTAGAATCGTTTCCGATAAATTTTCATAAATTGATGTGCTACTACTATACAGGTTCCCAGCTATCCGGGTATAATAAACTCTTATATAAAAATGAACTATCAACAGTTGTTTCGATCGAAACTGTGTAGGACTAGTTCCATTGAATTGCTTCCTACATATAAAGCACTGTGCAATACCAGCTTTAACCACGTAATCATTGAATTAAAAGTCATATCCTTTTGTCGTCTTTTGTCCTCCAAAGATGGTTTATGGTGTAATAATTTCTCACTTCTATTACAAATATTTCCAGTGATGGGAATTTATGGAAATATGGGAAATTCGGAAGGAATTTATTACGAAAGATTTCGAACGCATCAAAATAAGTAAATTGAAAAGACGTTTGACTTTAAAAATTTTCTTCTTGTGTAACGAAAAGTTTGATTACAAGAAAAACTTACGCGTCGATAATAAAAATGTACCGCAACTCATCCTCATCCATTGGGGAGGCCGACGACATGCAGGCAGATTCCCACATTAATGTTGGGATAACCACAGCTTCATCGACGGAGAGTGAATTATCCGATAGGGAGGAAAGTGCAATAAAATGTGCATTGAACTGCAATCTATCGTCGGCCAGTGAAGACAGTTATGACTCCGAAACAAAGAACAGCATGCTACGTTTAATGAACAAGAAGAAACAGAGAATTCTCGAGAACATGGATCACTTCCGCGCTCAAATCAATGCAATCGCAAAGAATGTGGATATTCTGCAGGTGAAGACAGAGATTCTAAATGTGAAAATAGAGCAGAATGCAAAAATAGCTCGGAAGATCTTGAAAACCAGATCTCAAGCTAAGCAAAGAAATTATGTTGCTAAGAAAAAATCAAAAAAATAAAGAAATTTAGCTCCTCCTTCAGTAGAGTTGCGTTCAGAGCAAGGTGTTTTCCTTATTTTCTTTTTATTCTAAAAACAATATTTGTATACAGGGTGTGTATAAAGTGCGATTGCTGCCCATATTGATTGATTACAGAGCATACTTTAAGGGTGTTCAGTATTTTGAATTGCCCTCTCAAGGTAATTGCGGAGTTATGAGGACGTATTTTGGGATCCAGAGATTTATTTAGATTTTTACCTCACCTCCGTTTAGTCCCATCTCTTTGATAATTATTCAAAAGCATACTTATATTAATTCAGAACAGCTCCAAGTAAGTCAAATATTGCCGTCCGCTATCAGTTGGTGCACATCTTGATCCAAATCTAGAAACCAGTACTTATATACCAGGAAAATAAACCCAGCAAGTATTTGTAACTCTTGGCGAACTGGCCCATATGCTGTGAGAAGTTAAGCTGCTCTAAGCTCCAAACTACTTTTCGTGTGCAGGAAATTATTTAGAATTAAAATTAACCGCAATTCCGGATGACAATGTCGGCACCTTAGCAGTAGGAACTTGCTTACATGCTCCCTCTCTATGATGCATTGGTATGCATGTGCAACGGTAGCGGATTTGGAAGCTTCTGCGCCGTTACGCCCCTATTCATCGTAAGCCATTTTTGCTACGTAAACGGTGGTCCATTTTCAATGTCTGCAATTTAAAGTTTATTATCAAATTAACAGAGTTTGCCATTGACAGTGATTTGTTTTATTGTCGATGATAGCAAACTGTTGCCATTATTGGAAAATGACATACTTTATATAGCCAGCACGCTTTGCTGAATACTACAAATTTCTATAGTTCAGTTATTGGAATAGAGTCATAGCGGCATTTTCGATTCTAAATTGTACTTAAGCTCCTCAATCCATTTTGTCTTATTAACAGATGTCACATACCTGCACAGAAGCAATTTGAATGGTATCATCCATCGCCTGCTCACTTCTGTGAAACGTAACATGGAACTGTGTAGAAAGAAATTTATATTACAAGTCTCTATCCACAGCAATCGGGGCCAGAAGGAATCATTAATCATCACATGACGACTCTTCCCACAGATTTTTAATATACGCTCTTCAATGTAGGGTGTGATTTACGCATATTATCCACAATACAGACTCAACAATAAATCCTGCGGGAGCAATAAAGGCTCTAATATACTCCTATATGCTATTTTATTTTCCAGTTCACATACCTCAACAGTGTGATTTACAGAGTCAAAGTAGAAAACTAGTCCCTGGGTATAATTTGGTGGCACAATTTGGTTGAAGTTTGAGCTGCGTTGAGGGGTCTTCAATAAACGGATGGAGACCCAAAATCTATCAGTTTTCAGCTCCTTTTTAGGTAGCATCCTATCCTGTTAAAGAAAAATCCTACGAATCCCTGGAATGTACTTAAATGACCCGACAACTCAAAATTCCACCGCTCCGGACCAGAGCTAAAACACTCGAGAGGTTAAAATTCAACACCGTAGCTGCATCACTAATATCGATGTCTCATAAAGCAAAGGAGAAACTTTACCAATTTTATCACCATGTTTTATGGTGACTTTGCTAACATGATTCCTCCCACTTTTCCCTTTCGTTCCATCGTTTTTGCTCTTTGTTTGTAGGTGCAGTCCAAACAATTTGCATGCAATACCACCAAGAGCAATTAAAATTTTACGAGTAACAGCAACAACGGTAACAACAGTAACAACAACAACAGTAGCAACAACAACAACAGCAACCTGAACAACAATAGCGCCAACAACTTTCTGCAGATATTTAGTAAAGTTTCACGCTGGTAGCACTTTTTCATAGCTTTCGTAGCAAATTCGCAACAATTCTAATCCGGCAATTTATGCAAGGATTTCAACTGATGACCAGCTGTGGGCAGAGCGTAGAAAAATCGAAACGAAGCAAGGAAGCTTGTGAAGCTAGCTGGGTAGGAGAGCAGAATGGAAAAATAATCGTACTCAAGTGGACCAGTTCGAGTAGTCCGCACTTCAGCTAAACAAGTGGTTTATTTGACATATTAAATACAGCTGCATAGTCTCCCCACCCTGTATACAACGGCTGCTGTCCACCTACAAGCAGCGAGCAGAGGCCAGCTTCTGTCGCTATAGTGCTGCAGGGAAAAACTGACGAAGCCAATTAGACGCATACAATCAGCGGGCAGTAAGTGTGGCGCAGGCGTGGCAGAAGACCAACGAGTGGCAGCTTAAAAACTTTGTGCCATTTAAACTAATACAAACACACAGAAGCACATCCATAAACACAGACCCGGACACACACACACACACATATGAGATGCAGATGCAAACGTGCATTATACAAATTTAAACAAAAAACAATATTTTTTTCTTTTATATTTCATTTTTTATTTTATATTTTATTTTTTATTTTATTTTTCCCTATTTTTAGCCAACAATTCATTATGGCATTAGGAAAATTTTCACCTTGCCATTCATTTTTCCGCTATGCAAACAACGGGCCGCAATGTTGAAGTCCCGCGCTCGTAGTGAAAATGAGGAAATATCATTACACTCACACACACACACACACACAGGCAGACATACACTGCCGGCGAACGGTGAATTTAAGGCGATTAAAATGTCAAACAGGACAAAGCGTTTGGTATTAAAATCGCTACGCATACACGGTGACAATGCCGCTTGAGCGCTTTGCATAGCAAATGATAGCCTCATCGACAGGAGCAGCAGGAGCAGTAGCCGCTGGGGTCGCAGCATGAGGAGCCCAGTAAGCAGTGTCAATTGCGCGTACAGCATATGGTAACGCGGAAACAACCGCGAGGCTTGAATCGTTAGAAGTGTGGTGGGGTGTGGTGGTCTGATGTGGTAGTGTGGGACACTCAAGTAACGCTATCAATGGACCATACTGTTCGAGTACTTAAATTGTTGTTTGCGACAGATTTATTTTAAAAGAGCTTACGTTGTACTCCGGTGTTGTTTGCCCTGTACTTCTTCGTCTCCTTGTCGTCGTTATTGTTGTTCATGTTCCAGCTCTGGTGTTGATTGTTTACGTCAGCAAACAAGAAGAGTGCTTCAATGTTCTTAGAACCACTCGGACACAAAAAATGTATATACTCCTTACAATATCAGAACAATTACAGAAATCAACTTAGTACTCAATCTTCAAAGTTGTTTTTAAGTCTGTGGCATGGTCCAAATTAATAATTTCAAATTAAACAAAACAGTTGTTTATATAAGTTTGTTTCTTAATAAGGCGGAAGTTTGCCCTGGGTATAATACAAAGAATAAAACACAATGGGGAAAGGTCACAGGACAGTTGCAGCGATGGCGAATCGTAGGCTACAAATACTTCCAGAATATACAAAAGAACACATACCAGGATATGTGAGGCTGCAGCAATTAGTTTATTGATTTATTATATCAAACAACAGGCAAGTAAGTAACGAACTGATAGCTCTACAAATGATCAATAGCCTTATTGAAGATGACATGATGAGAAAGGTGGATGAAAGGTGGACTACTACCACATATAAAATCGCAAAGCTCATATGCATATTGTACGATACTCTGACCAAATCGATACTGGCACTTCTGAGGAAGGATTGCAGTACGGTAGTGGGAATACTGACAGGTCATTGCCGAACGGCCGTACACGCTAAAAGGATGGGACTCACAAACAACGATGAATGGAGGAAATGTGGGGAACAGGACAGAAGGGAAACTTTGGAGCATCTAGTATGCGTATGGTCCGCAATATCGAAAATCCGCCTAACACATCTGGGAGCCCCTTAATTTGAAGGACTAGAAGAGGTCGCTTAATTAGGGAAAGTTTCGCTCTTAAGATTTGCTAATAGCGTCTCTCTGTTTAACGATTTACACTACAGCTCTTAAACGGATATCCATCTGGCACCGCAAAGGACCTTGCAGGTATATGTGTGGCCTTCACGGCCAGCCAGTTTAACCTAACTTAACATACTATAACAAGGTGTACATTACAGTGGCCTGGCAACAATAACAGAGGAGTCGGGGCAATAAGTGAATACAAAATCTTCTTTTCAAAATATTGTTACGAAAAGAAATTTTACTTATAGCTCCATCACTGGATTGGTTTTGTGAACTGATTCAAAGGCACTGGCTTAGAAATTTAATGTTAAATTAGTTCAATTTAACAGAAATTCAGTGAAATAAAAATCAACTAAACTTAATTCATCACACAATTTACTAAGTTTCACTTCACATCTACTCGTACATATATAACACTTATACCATATCCGTTTCAACTCTGACATCACGAAGCATATCCTTTTATTTCTTTCGACTGCGTTCGCCATTCCATTCATTCCAGAACTAAATATATTAAATCCGTGTCAGCTGAAGCCGGTCTTCCATTTATTGAACATCGAATTAAATACAACACAATGAGACTTATTCCCCAACTCTTCTGGTGAAAGAACAAAATGTTACTTGACACAACACAAATAGCGACCAGGTACAAGCGAACATTTAAACACAACTCCTCTATAATGAAAAGCATCGAGTTAACGGCTAATATGGGTATAGGGGCCCCGCCACAATATATCCAGCCAGAAAAATATCCCACTTGGATGCTAACAAAAAGTTAATTTCCTCTGCGGCAAATATATATCGCAAACCCTGGAATACTGCAATGAGGCAACAAATAAGGAAGCCAGCTTAATATATACTGACGGATCCGAAATTAATAATGCAACATCTTAATCTGTTGTTGATAAAGTAGGTGGCTGTATTTCAACAGGTCTTGTACACCATTATTGTTCAAACTTCCCCGCAGAATGATGGCTGCAGAAATTGCTGCAAAAACTAAGAAGAGGGCCATCATTTGCACGGATAGCAAATCTACCATTGATACAGTAAAAAACCCCGTTAACAACAGTTTTATACGCGATGACCTCGTTCAGCATGGAAATAATATAAAAATTATGTGGATACCAGGACACCCTGCTAACGAGAACGCAGACCGTAGAGCGAAATATGCACTGCATGAACCACTGCAAACACTTCCAACCATTGAAATAACAGACACCCAATGTCTCGTTTTTACATTCACGGAAGCAAATGCCATCGATGCTTGGAAAAACAGCGGTGGAAACCTTAGACTGCTGTTCTATCCTTCGTATGTATGAGTCTCAGATGAATCGGTGAAAATCTTAGACTACTGTTCTGTCTTTCGTATTAATGAGTCTCAGTGCAATTCGACTATTGTTCTGTCTTGCGTATGTGTAAGTCTCATAGAAATAGTTGTATTTGCGAAGACGTTCTGAGGTCCATATATCACACTTACGAGCTAAAGTCCGAGAAGCGATTTAAATCGGTGTGTCTATTCTGCGTACTGGAGAAGAAGACGCTTGGTGTGTCTCGACTGCGTGCTGGAGAAGAAAGAGCGTCGCTGTATCTTCGTTGATTGCTGGCGTCACAAGACAGTTCTCCTTCGATGTATCTTCGTTGATTGCTGGCGTCACAAGACCGTTCTCCTTCGATATGTCTTCTTTGATTGCTTGGATCACAAGAGAGTTCTCCTTCGATGTGTCTTCTTTGATTGCTTGGATCACAAGAGCATTCTCCGTCGATGTAACTTCGTTGATTGCTGGCGTTACAAGAGAGGTCTCCGTCGATGTTTCTTCTTTGATTGCTTGGATCACAAGAGTGTTCCTCGTAGATGTAACTTCGTTGATTGCTGGCGTTACAAGAGAGTTCTCCGACGATGTTTCTTCTTTGATTGCTGGTGTTACAAGAGAGTTCTCCGTCGATTGTATCTTCGTTGATTGCTGGCGTCACAAGAGAGTTCTCCGTCATTGTTTCGTCTTTGATTGCTGGTGTCGCAAGAGAGTTCTCCGTCGATGTATCTTCGTTGGATGCTGGTGTCACAAGAGAGTTCTCCGTCGATGTGTCTTCTTTGATTGCTAGCGTCACAGGAGGATGAGTTCTTAGGCTGCTGTCGCTTATATAGGCCAGAGATTCGCCCTTGAATCACCTTCAACTCGTTCCAACTGTTCCAACTTCTCAGATCCCAGTTACACCTGTTCCTGTGTATGTGGTTTTTGATATACATTAATGTTGTTGTAGCAATTCGACCTTGAGTCACCTTCTTGGTATTCAGTGGCAAGGCAGCTGTAGTCAGTGAACTGTTGTTCCAACGTCAAGCTGTCGCCTGCGTCTGGCTGTTCTTTCTACGGTTACGCTGATGATTCAAATCATCATCAACTTAAAAAGGATAAAAATATGAACATAGGTTTAAATCCTTTATTCGAAAACAAAGGTTGGTCTAACTACTCAGGTGTAGTACAGCTATAATTCCCCCCTATTCAAAATTGCTCAATCGTATAAAAAAAATAAGCCGCCTAAGAAAATCCCTTCGACAGTTAGTCGGACTGTCCTCACCAGCAAGAAAGTTAATCTTGTATTTTTCCCCATAAAACCAGGTAGCTTGCGAGCTACGCAAGTTGCGCTCGAAGGCCCATTGGTCCATTATGATACCTGATTTTAAAGGATAAACCACTCTCTCCGCACCCTCAAAAACCCTCAGCTCCCCGTGCTCTTTAACCAGCCAGAATCTTTTGTGAAGTTGAGAATATCAGTTAGTTTCAGCTCGGCTAATTTTTGTAGTTCTTCAAAGAAGGCCGAGCCTATATACCTGGCTCGCTTCCTCTGAAGACCCGGGCAATCACAGAGCAAATGTTTCACCGATTCCTCCTCCTCATCATCACCACAACTCCTACAATAATCTCTGAAAGGAGCACCGTACCTGACTGCCATTCGGCCTATGATGCAGTGCCCTGTCAGAACCCCTACGATAATCCTGAGTTCTCCTCTATTGAGCCGAAAGAGTATGTCAGTCCTATTTTGGCTCAGTTTTGGCCACATTTATAGAGATGTTCGACCGTCGGCCTTAAAGTACCACCGATCATTCTTTAATCTTTTTACAGTGGATTTTCGATTTGAGAACTTCACGGGAGTCGGCAGTTCCGAACCGAGTGTGGCGAATTCGTCACCATTTTCATTGCCAGGGATACCCCGATCTCCAGGGACCCAGCATAGCTCTATCTTGTGATGTTTGATCGGAAATAGTGATTTCCTGCAGTGTTCTACACACTTGGATTTTACAATATTAGCGTTCAGCGCTTTGATCGCTGCTTGACTGTCTACACAGATGATTATTGTCGAGGGAGTGAACTTCATAGCTCTTATCTTTGTCCATGGCATAGAGCTCAGTCTGAAAGCCGCTACACAAAGTCTAAAGAACCGTTCAATTTCTAGTTTGTCCGAATAGACTCCCGCCTCTGTGCCCATGGCCATATTTGACCCTGCAGTGAAAATGGTCAGTCCATTTCCCTCAAGGGTTGTCCCTGCTTCCCATTCCCGCATTGTTGGAAAGCTAATGTTGTGGGTTGTGTTAAAATATATATTGGGTGTTCTATAATCCGTGTGTTTATGACAGAGATTTATGTGTATTTTCTCCAAAAAAGTGAGAAATTACCCAGCTTGCCACATTCCCTAATTCTAAGAATTTCTTTTGCTGCTGTACTCTTAATGTATAGATCGATTGGCAAAATATGCAGTAGCATCTCCAGTGCTGCCTGTGGTGCAGATCTCACCACCCCAGTAATGCCTAGGCATGCAAGCCTCTGTACCTTTCGAAGCTTGTCTATTAACGACCTAGTGTTCGTGGCTATCCACCACACCAGTGCCCCGTACGCTAGAATAGGTCTTACAGCCGCCGTGTACATCCAGTGTACGATATATGGTTTTGCTCCCCATTGTTTTCCAGAGATTCTGTTACATGTGTACAAAGCACATAGAGCTTTCCTCCACCTATCTCTCCGTGAAAGTTTGGAGGATGACACACAAGATTTAATATAGTACCACCTTTCGATGGTGGATTGAACACTGGTATATCCACAGCTAATTTAAATGTTAATGACATAGTTGGATCTCTCAAGAAGAAACTTCTAAAACAGTATAAATCTGAGGTTTGGCAAAAATTCTCACCGTGGTATAAAGCCCAAAATGTACAAAACCTACAATTCAATCACTTTCTAAAACTCAGTATCGACCATTCATTTTCTAGAATAGATTGGGTTAAATTTACACGAGTTCGTCTGTAGAACTAACCTACATACAACCGCATCGACCGAATATATATATTTATATTTCCAATACATATCCAGTATGCCTAAAGTAGGGTTACATTTGAGAGTTGAATGAGAGTTTTACTTTTGGTTCGTGTACTTGAAATTTTGAGCAATTCAAGAATTCACTGAATTAGTTTTAAGCTTTGTTAGTCTAACTAGACAAATATGTGGGCGATAAACTTTCAGTTCAACATAAACACAAATTGTTTTGCAAAGGTTTAACTTGAGACTGCGTGGTTAGAATTATGCTTACTTTTTCTAGGAACACTTGCAGTTGCCTACAACAATTGCTTCCATTGAAATATTCCGTTGAAATGAGTGCAAATCTCATTTAACACCCGTGCTAAATTAATCACCTTCTGGCTGCCAGTGTCCAGATGGCATAAGTAACCATGGTAACCATACCTACCAATTTAGTGAAGATTTACGAGTATTTAACTTTTCGGCTTTGCAACTTTGCAGGCCAAAATTTCGCGTGAATTGTGTTGTACCGTTTCCACCGCAAATGCCCCAAAAATTACTGTAAACGAATGTGTGGAAAAAAAGTAATTTGGCAGCTAAGTGACTACACACACACACACACGCACACATGCACACTCGCACACCAACTCGCAAACAAACGCATGCAATCCTAATCCTAATGAGCATTTCCGATAATAAATTTGCAGCAATTGACACTAAAAACCGACACGAGTGGTGAAACTCCAACCCAGAATAACACCGCACTTCCAACTTTTCCACTCCGCACTGCGCCGACACGAGGGTTAAGCTGCGACAATTAATGCCGCGTGGAACTGCTTTTGATGCAAATGACGTGCGAACTGCAGTTCGAGAGCTGAATTCGCTTAGTTGACGCAACTATTGAGCGCAGCGGAAGCAGCCACCAAAAAAGCGGCAGTTAAATGCACCAATTTTTTCGAACATAATTTAAATTAATTACATGAGGCGAGGCAGTTAGGCGTAGAGCTGTGCAATAACAAGCCAGTGATTTATGTCACAAATGACTAAAGTAAACGAAAACGGAAGCGGAAACGGCTGACGGCGGCGGGCAGGATGAGGATCAGGTTGAGGCGGGCGCTGGTGTAAGTGATACCGACATCGAGAGTTAATTTTCACATTTAAAAAGTTTTGCTCTGCAGCAAAGCGGCATTTCAACAATCTACATTTTCGTTTTAAATTTCCATAATTCATAAGTTGAATACGCTTTGGTTTGCTGCTGGCAGGAGCGGCAACGACAGCAACGGCGCTGCCAGTGACGGTGTCGGTAGCGGTGGCATTGTAGGCATCGAAGTGCAAACAGACATTTTGGAAGGGAAGAATTCCCCAAAAAAATAATAAAAATAAAAAAGAAATTCAAAAAAGTTTTCTAAAATTTATCTCCATATATAAGTGTAAACCACACAACGTTTACAGTAACACCCCTCACACAAACACACACACACACAGCCTCACCCGTATTCGCATGCAGGAGTATGCCAAATAGCCCACGAACACTTTGCACTCCTTTTCACTGCCTGGAAGCGGGTGTAACGCTGCGTAAAGTTTAAGAAAACTTTTGTTTTATGGTATTTTATATGTGCTGTCAAAAACTCCACTCAACACACACACACACACACACACATCCACACAAACACACACACAACACACAAACACACACACATATATATATATATATACACGTAAACACACTTTCTCACCCATGCACACTCCTTCACATATTTATAGCGGCTCATTCACTTGGGCAGACACTCCACTGCACTCTGTTTGGGCGCATTCCTCCTGCTTCAGTTATGAGTTATGTGGAAGAGCGGTATCAGGGGCTTACAACAACAACAACAATAACACGCAGTATTTGGAACAGAGTGTCCAATTGTTCTTCAAAATCGTAGCGAATACCCTTACGCTGAGAGCACTCCAAATTTTGAATTGGTTTCATACTTCTCTCGTTTTTCTATCTGCATTTTTTTACTGGGGTTTGATTGCATTTTATTTGTGGTATTTATGGGTGCAGATTTTTTCGCCTTCTTCTTTGGAAGAGTTGCTGCGGAATTACGTTCGATTGTGTTGGTGTGAGTATTGGTGGCCCGAAACCTATTAAACCAAATTGTTAACTTGTTGGGAGAGCAGTTCAAAATTGTTAAGTTTCGACAGCAAACTATGCCAATAAAATTGCAAACAAAAAAAAGCAGCAACGTCAGAATGGAGAGGAGAATTTATAGCAATCAACGCGTAGAGTGCCAGTCACCGTTGGGAAGCTAAAACTTATTAATATTTTAGAGAGGTCTGAGGCGTACCCCACTGTGGGTTTATGTAAAGTAGGGCCACATACTAGTTTCTTTATGTGGCTGCTATTGAAAGTATTCTGTTTTACGAGGGGTGGATGATGAGTATCCGTGTTTAGCGACTGATGGCATCACTGACCCAAAATGTGTATGCCATCATTTATCGTATAGTTTTCATGGAAACGCTGATTTCCCGAAATAAACCAACAAACCATTGAGACACTGAAGGATACACAAATATTTCTATCATTCGATTTTATCCATACTCATTGTGAAATTAGAAAACATATTCGATTATAGTATCGTATAAGGAAAAAATCAGCTTCATTGCTATTATTTTAACATTATTATATATTATTTTTATATTATTATATTAAACAAAAAGTGCTCTAAAAGAATTACCTTGATTTTGGAAAAAAATTCCACTTCGATGTAAACCTTTCTGTGATGATACTGGACAGAAATTTTACTATGGACTCGTAAAAAGACACACATTCGCCAATTATATCATACCGGAAAAGAAGGGTAGTCTATGAAAATCAACCCTTATTGTCGAGAACTTAAACAACTTCCCAAGCCTTCCCTCTTCAGTGATGATGGTTTTAAGACTGGTCGAATATTCCCATCGACTTTCCAACTAACACTCACAGTGGAGCAGATTGCCAAGTTACGCGAAGAAGAAAAAGACCATGAACGATATGAAAAGAACGAAAGAAAAAACGGACACCTTCACTAAAATATGGGCTCAGCCTTCTTTAGTGGGTAGTTTAAACCAGAGAACACAGAGAATGGAAACTTGAAACGTCAAACGGCAAAGCAGCGAAATAAAGCAGACGGATGTTGTACACGAATCCACGCAAAATCGTGGCGAATCCACTCAAAATCGTGGCGAATCCACTCAGAATCGTGGCGAATCCACTCAAAATCGTGGTGTGTCCGTCACGGACGCTGACAGCGAAAAAGACTTTCCTTTCTCTGTGTTCTCTGGTTTAAATGACAAACAACCAAAGCGTTCAGAAAATGGAATGGAAGGCGAGGAATGATAATGCTACTCTAGCAAGTCCTGCAACAAATCACGACAATGATGAACTTATTAGTGACCCTCACAACTAAAAATTGCCATCCTCAACCCCATAAAAATCATACTATGGAACGCTAATGAGAATGTCAAAAGATTTACTAGAAATTATAGAATTGCTTAAAACATACGAAATAGGAGTATATACTCCTAATATCTGAAACCCATTTCATCGACAAAATCCATTTTCAGAGTCCGAACTTTAATTTGTCTCACACCCTGCACCTAGATAATAAGGATCATGCAGGTACAACAACAACAATTTTAATACACAATAATATAAAACACTGTGAGAGCACATCTTATCGCACAGAAGCTAAACAAGCCACGAATATAATTGTTGATGACTCGAAAGGGCCAATTGCAAAAGGGCCAAAAGGGCCAATCACGCAATAAACATGAAGGAGTATGAACAATCCTTTAAGACCCTTGGCAATAGAAGGAGGAGACTATAACGCAAAGCACAGATACTGAGGTTCCCGCCTCACTACACCAAATGGCCAACAGCTTATGCGGCCATTGGAAATTTAAATTTACTCCCCGTCTTACACCAACATACTGGCCAACTCAAGAAAAATTCCCGACCTGATCGACTTCTGTGTGATGAAAGGTATCATGCTTAGTGATCTTAAATGTAGCCAATGTTTTGAGCTGTCTTTTGACCACTCTCCCATTCTGGTCGAACTTAACAAACCAACCTTCCCTTCTTCCCACCTAATGAAACTGGCATAATCGCAAAACTGATCGGAATCGCTTCTGATATGCAGTATCTTCCACAATTGATTTAAAACTATCCCTGAAATCTAAAGAAGACATCATTGCGGTTTCAACAACTGCCTGCAACAAGCTACGTGGAACTCAACCCCCCCCCCCCCACGAAATGAGCGAATATCAACGAACATCTCCAAAGTTATAAAAGAAAAACTGAGAGAAAAGCGATATGCAAGAAAAAAGTGGCAGCAAACTAGACATCCTGAGGACAAGAAAAAATTAAATGCGCTTACAAAAGAACTTAAAGATATCCTTCATAACGAACGAAACACCCAACTTCATCATTACCTCAGTAATCTCGATGCGCCAGCTGCCACAGAATACTCTCTCTGGAAAGCAACTAGGAATCTAAAATGTTCCAATCCGCTTTACGAATGGAAAATAACGAATGGGCTAAAATTGACTTTGAAAGAGCAGTCACATTTGCCCGACACTTAAAAATAGTATTTACCCCACATGAACTCGAATTTGTGTAGATCGGAGAATCGTCGCAGAAGGAGGTCTCCAAGCACTGAAGTAAGTAATGCCAATTGTACTATAAACAACTAGTGAAGGGCATACAAAATTGAATCCCAGTTCCAAGAAGGGTATTTCTGACAAACAGCGTAGCAGAGAAGAAGGAGTACTTTTCCTTCCGAATTACGGCTGTTCTCCAAATAGTTCGTCAGTGATCAAAATGTACAGAAGAGAAGATTTGGTACTTCTCCTTCTGATTAGCCAGAGGAGAATGTGTTTGCTACAATTTAATCACCCCGCTCAAAGAAATGATTCTAAATTTTGTCTTATAAAGCAAACAGTTATTTGGTTTATTTGATATTAAGATATTGCCTGGTGTTCCTCTTTGCTGCAGAGTCTTCGCCATCAGTGGAAGATGTACTGCAGGTCAGTCGATTTCTTAGGCGACTTTGCTGCACATTAGATCCTTCAGTATCCGTTGATATTGTGGTTTTCCCAAAATATATTTGGTAACTTCATGGGTCATCTGAAGATGATGGATCGATCCAAGTCAATGATTTTACGACCTTCGGCAAATTTATTTATGATTTTGCCTGTATACCGTAATCCTTGCCGTCGGATGATGATCAACTGCCGTACATTACGAATATTGCCCTGTAAATAGTTTATTAATTTTTATAATAAAATGTTTCGTGAATTATCAAGACCAAATCGTGTGAAGTTAGAAATCTTTTAAATGAAGTTACTTGGATGTGTTCGAAGTCCCTCCCCTCTTCTACCTTCACTCAGTGCCAAATTGTTTCTTTACTGAGAATAATCGTATTAGTCCCATTTTGAACCGATCGATTACTGAAAATGTTATAAATATATATATATATATATTTTTTTAAATTTATTATTTATTTATTTATAATTAAAAAAATTATAATACTCATATTATGTTATACAAAAAAAAAAACAGACTACTACTATCTAGGACTTTCAGCTTTTTGGTCAATATAGTTTAAAATATAAATGTCCTTACGAAGCATCTATGTTCATATCATTTGTGGAGTCAACTCGCCGAATGTTTCCAAGTGGTAAAGACACATCCTTAGCACACTGTTAAGCATTAATTGAGGGTTCTAAGAACAGAGTGATGCAAAGAGGAAACCTCGCTAATCACACACAGAAGCATCTTCTTGACCTATTGATATTGTATATATAACGAAAGCATGGCTTTCCTCTATACTACATTAATTGATAATGTTACTACGCTTAGTAGAATTGACTGATTGGAATAATAGGCATATCAGAAGTTATAGTTGTGAGAAGAAAATCAGTGAGTTGATACCTCAGTTGTGATTATAAGGCCTCAAAATCCGTCAACAAAGTCACAGTCACAGTTAAATTTAAAATACTCAGGTGGCAGCACCCACAAATGTGGTCCTATTTGAGTATTTCTCTCACCTTAACCATGGATTCGGAAACAGTTCTTCGAATTACACATCCTCCCTGTTACTCTTTCTAATTTATATTGTTGGTGTCAACACTCAAAGCAAAGTCGGGACAAGAGAGTCTTCAAAATTGATACTAGCTTTTATTTCTGTCAGTGTAAACCTCTTTCATGGATGTTCTCTAGAAAACACTAAATCCGAAAGAATACTCGTACTCATAAAAAAGAGAAATGCAATGTTTCCAAAGTAAAACTGCATTTCCAGAACAGTTTAATATAATTTTAAGGATCAGTTTCGAAAGGTTTAAAGCCTTCTCCACGATTTTCTCATTCTTTTAAGATATAAAAACCACACTTGAACCTTAGCAGCCTGATATCAAATATAAATCCCACTAAATACCCAAACCATGATAGTGAAATAGTATTGGAAAATGGTGAGGAATTGAAAATAATTCCATTGGCGTAGGTGAGGAAAGTGTATTTAAATCAAAAATATGGAAAGTTCCTATTTCTCACGGCTGGTGGCATGAGTTTCAGACATTTTTAAGTGTTCTCAGACCTATGCAACGACTTTCAAATACTATGTGAAGGTAGGGTAGGTAAGGCGGCCACCCGAAGGGCGCACTTAGGCCAACATTGACCCTTTCTGATACCGCATGGGACAACAGGTCCCATCCCTTTCAAAGGTCCAGCCATTTGGAGCTTTTAATGAAGCAATTGATGGACCTAATCGTTTTTTTTTTGAGATATCTCCCAAGGAGTCCAGAAAGTAGTCGCCTAGGAAAGTGCGCTTCCTTCTGGACAGCGCTGGACACGTGCACAACAGGTGAGCAATGGACTCTTCCTATACTATATGAACCGAGACTAAATCTTCGCTCTGACCGACTTTTTCAACATGAAATACAGAGGCAGCTCCCAGAAACTGTAGCGAAGTTAGAGGAATTCCAGCTTGAAGATTATACATTATATGTATAATGGATTCTGGAATAAGCTCTAGGCTTCCGATATAATGACTGTGTGTTCAATAAGAAGTGAACATTTTTAGGCCTTCGTTATAGAACTTACTAAGATATGGCTTAGAATTAATGAATTTCAATGGTTTCACATTTGGTTACAATTTAAAAGATGTTTGGCTTTTGTTTTCCCACAGAAGATAGTCTAGTCTGTAATGGTGCGAAAATGGGCGAACATATTTTCTTCTGTAATATTTACAATGCTGATTATGTCAGTAATATAAGAGTATGTCCATCAGCACAGGATTATTAAAAGATAATGCAATTCCAATGCGATTGGAATGTCTTCAAAATTTGCTAACATCATCTGCCGATTAATCCTTTAGTAGATATTCGAAGAATCCTTATTTACCAGAAATTGCAAGATGACATACAAAAATATAACAATTGTAAAATAGTGGCGTATTCAAGTTCTGATGAAATTGTTAAGAGTTATAGTTATTTCATAATCTTTGCTCATAACCTAATATTGTATACAAAACGCATCTCTCGTCCTAACTGACAAAACACCATTAACGCTCCAACATCACTGAAAGTGCATTCCTCACTCACTCACAGACTGCCAATCAACATGTAAGGTCACAACATGGCATTTCTCACATACGAGTTTGTGAATTGCGGCAACATCCGCAACAAAACTTCATTTCAGCAAGGAAAAGAGTAATAATCCTAAAAATTAGGAGTGGTCCTGCACAACAGTACGACAGCCATCACACAATGGTGTAATTTCGTCGAGTTAATTCGCATAATTTCATGTTTTATTATGTGGCTATATTGGTGAGATACTCGTATAATGACAAACAACAACAACAATGGCATAAACAGGAACAACGCCACAAATTTAAGAGGCAACAGGCAACAGCAGCAAACGCAGTCGGTAATGCTCGGAAGAGCGAGCAATGCTGTCAAAAGTGTTGTTAACTGACAATAATAGCAACAGCAGCGAATAGCAAGGACACTGCACAAAAATTCGTTAATCACAAAATAGTCCATCATAATGATGGACATAGTCACAATGTCAACGGTGGATATCATATTGGTATATCTAGCGTGGAACTGAGTGTCTTTTGGAAGATTTCAGCAGTAGTCAGTGAGGCTTCAGAAGAGAGTCAGAAGGTTCATATTATATAGTCGCTGAATAGTTCAAGTGTTAATATATCTAAACATGGCAGGTCCTCAACCATATCTAGCATGGAACTGAGTGTCTTTTCGAAGTTTCCAGTAGTAGTCAGTGAGACTACAGAAGAGAGTGAGTGAGGAAAAGGTTCACGTTATATCGTCGCTGAATAGTTCAAGGGATAAATTATTAACGGCAGCCATGGCAGGTTCTCAACCAATCCTCAATCTCATCAAACAGGAGAAACTAAACCCGAATCATTGCATGCTATTGTTTGGGCATTCGATTTATATTGAGTGTCATTATAAAGCTTGAATAAGAGAATGTATTTTGTTGGCAAGAATATATTGAGTGAGATTGAGCATTCCTTTTATTAGATTGCGTTCCTTAATAAGCCTTGAAGCGGAGATATTGCGTTGGCATGAAAATATTGAGTAAGATTGAGCATTCGATTTACATTGAATTCTATTATAAACCTTGAATAACAGTATTTATTGTGTGGACAAGAAAATATTGAGTGAGATTGAGCAATCAATGAAGTCATGAATTGCACCTTTTAATATTCATATAGTAATGCTTGTAATACCCCAACTTATATGGTTACAAGGTGGTAAGAAAACGAAGCAGCGATGACTCAATTACACCTACATAAAATTCTCGCGAAGCTTTGCTATTTCCCTCTTCTGATGAGCCATTTCAGGTGCCTCGATGAATTACTACGAAGACTCTTGAATGTAGTCACAGATCATCTCTAGAATGGATGAATGCCTTGATCAACAACACTATCAGTATCAGCATGTATTTTTTGAGTGTATGCGAGTGCAACAGAACACTCTCCAATGTAAATAAACTCCAACGGCCATAAAAACACGAGCATGACTAAAAGCGAGTGTGGGCGGGGGTGAGTAGGAACGAGCAAAATTAATGACAGCCATTTTTAAAGACGCAATTATGCAAGTGAAACAACAAACTGACTGCACTCGTAATGACAGCCACGCACAACATGGCGCTCCACTGCCGGGCTGCAGGATGCACCGATGGTGCACAGCGAACTGCGAGTGGCGAGTGGCGTGCTGCACAAGGAGCAGTAAACATGCAGCTTTTGACTTCAACACTTGCAGCAGCATTTTCAAATCGCAATTACTACAGTGCATTTACCATTACGAGTATGACATCTAACAAATTCGCCCCCTCCCCTGCCTACCCTCTCTCCCTTACATAGCTGTACGTTTCGTATTTTAATATTGCCACAGCATTCTTTTCCTTTATACTCGTAGTCCTCTTATAATTTTCCTTTGTTTCTAACTCCATGCTCAGTGGTCAATAAGTGACTTTTCTTCTTTGTTAATTTACTACGACTTGGGTTTGCTGCCCCTGCCGTCCGCCCCCCAAGCCCTCCAGCTGTCAATAAGTAATACCCTGCCACATCTTTGTATCCATTACAGTTTGCAGCACACCATTAGGAGGACAGTGTCATCGTGTCGGTAAGTCGCTCTCCAATGAAATATTATGGTGGCTCCGTTTGGTGGTGGTGGTGTGTGTGTGTGTGTGCTAGTATCTTACAATCAGAGAAGACTTTCTGCTTGGTGTACTCGCACCCGTGGTTGTTGTGGTTAAAATCAGAATGGATTTGAGTGTACTGTCAGGGCCCAATGAAGAAAAATGGAGAAGCTTGTCCCTTCCCTTGTTGCCTTTATTAAAAAAACTTTTGTAATTACACTGACAGATAAATGTTAAACTCCTGACTTGACCACAGTGGACACAGTTGATGGCGTCGGACTTGTGTCTGTGAATTATGAGATATTGAACAATAAGTTTTATGGGAAAAGTTTCAGTAGAAAGTTCCGTGGCGCATATGGAATTTAAGAAAATAAACAGTAAGTGTAAAAAATAAGCGTATATATAATTGTATATTGATATCGTATCTGGCTGGACAGCATTTTTTCCCAAATTCACCAATGGATCTTCATTACACTTTTATAGCTCAATTCAACATCTCCAGCAAAGTTACTTACTCAGAGCTAATACTAGAGAACAGTTTGACCTGGAACCATCACATTGGAACGAAGGTTTATATGTGAATCTTAAAAGTTTGTTACCTCCGATGGAATATTGCTCCTAAGATACACACTGGATTTTTCATATAGACAAGTGGTTCCTTGAGCTGGATTCAAAAAAGGAATCTAAATACTTCTGGGAAAAACGTAACTCAGTTCATGGAAGCGGCATTTTGTGGCAGTTTCGATCCACATTTCCACTGGCAATGCTCCTCCAGAATATACAGAGCAGTCCGAAGTAGGAAATTTCCTTAAGAGCATCATATCCTCCAGTAAAGTCGAGGCCGTTCAAACTATCAAAGTGCGTACTTCCTTTATAGAATTACAGTAAGGACACAGAGTCTCACTACCTTAAAATCGGTAAGATGAAAAAAGGAATGTTTAACAACTTCCGCAAAGGAGTAACCTAAATTGGAACTGCAGAGGGACATGTGTACTGCCTCCACTAGCTAGAATCAAGTCGTACCTAGAAGCATAATAGAATAGAGATACAAGTTTTCGCTCGAGACCAACACTCCAGAACACACTGTGCATTATTATTGAGGTATTTGCCAAATTTCGTTGTTCATCTTCGGTGAGACAGCTTTCCACAGCATACAAGGAGAGTTTAAGGATCTTTGGTAAGGGTTATCATCAAAGTTGAGTAAAGTATATGAAAGTAAGTAAGGAAAAAGTGCGTTGTATCAGAATGTTAGCAGATATTTTAAATATATAAAAGCATTTTAAGTTTGAGCACATCCTGAATACACTTTTCAAACCTTTGACACATTTTTATTAAATACCTATTTGAGAATCTAACTGGCAGAATGAATGATTGAATAATATTTAAGATGTAACATACTGAAGTATGAAGTTTTTCTGTGATAAATATTCATGTCTCTTCTCGGAAAGTTCCTTTATAAGAAACTATGCAAAAAGTCCTTGGATTCTCATTGACCTTTGAAGGAAAACCTAAATATCCCTGTTTTATGAAGATTATTGAGACATGCACATCGGAAGGCGGGAAGAAAAGAGAATTATCTTCTCTCTGCAAGGAATGTTGGATATCAAACTGATCGCCAAAAGATTTCCTCACTAAAAAGTAATCAGTCGGAATCATGCATCATTGTGCACTTAAAGTACAAAGAAGAGTGAGAAAGCTGGAACAAAGTCTCTGTGGTATGTTTAGCAGATTTAAACATTTCCAGCAGATAACTGGAAATATATATGAATACTTGTGTTTTTCACCCAAGGAAAACTGTCCAAGGACTATGGACAATTTAACAGTTGCTCTGATAAAACTGCGTTTACTCAATTTTGTAAAGCAAAAGTTACAACAGATGTCAAGTAAATCGTGAGAATGGTACTTATTCGCTTGTTGTATTTCTTTGAACAGAGCTATTTGTGAGGAAGATCCACTATTCCTGTTACTATAAAATACCTTCGCCTAATGCTATACTGCCAGCATTTCCCCCAACTCAATGCTAATACACACACACCAACACAAACACACCTAAAAAAACACAAATTTTCTTTAAGCTCTCTGTTTACCATATTCCCACTTTCTCAGCATGCGAAATTGTGTAGTAAAATATTTTGACAGTCTCTGCTGATGTTAAGGTGACTCAGTTGAGGCACCATGCCGTCACCACACCAGCCAAGCCATTCGTTCACCCACCCCTCCGCCATGTCAAGAGTTTAACCGTACCACAGCAATACAGCAACAACAACAGCACAGAAAACCGCACGCCGAACAGCAGTGCGCTTACCCACCTGCCGCCTGTCTGCTTTGACCGAATTAGGTGCCAATTGAGATTTTTATTATGCTTGTACACTTTCATTTCAGCTCCTTCCAGCAGGAGCACAATACAAATGCCTAGAGCTGCAATTTGCTGAACAAGACGGCTGAACAACAACGACAACAGCCACAGCAGAGGCAACAGCGACAACAACAATTACACTTAACCTAACGAAAGTTAATTATAAATGTTTGACACCGTGACTTGACGTCAGCGTCCTAAAGGATTATTTTGCAGGCAGTACTCCTTGCATAAAATTGAGTTCCGGTTTAAGGAGAACTCCCCCGTGAGGCATTCAAAATGGTAGGAAACAGTCGGGTTGGCAGTTTTTGGAGTAAAATTGCTATGGAAAAATGTGTGAAGAAAGACCACATTTTTATGTAAAGAGAGAAAATTGTTATGAAGAAAGGACACTGGAGCGCAATCTAGAACGATATTAGTATAACTCTAGATACGTTGTTTTTACGATTGGAAAGGGACGCGTATCTGACGCTGAATCTATTGCGAAAGAATCTGTGTTCAGCACTAGCCAAATCACTAGTTGCAGGCTTTTAACAAAGTGTGGCATGCAGGGATTCAGTTGGAACTCAAAACCAAGCTACCGCTCAATATTTATCCGCTTCTGGAAAGCTATCTCTCAGAACGACAATTTGTGTTGAAGCAAAAAGGTTTCATTTCCACTGAATACACAATCAAGGGTGATGTACCCCAAGGTAATGTTCTGGCCCGTTTGCTCTATAATACTATACACAGCCAACTAACGGCAAGACTGTCACCTTAATTACAGCCATACTATGTTCCCACTCAGACTCGAAAATGGCATCAAAATCAAAGTTCTTGAAGGATCATGTAAATAATCAACAAGTATGGCTTGGCTCCTGAAGAATAAAAGTCAATGAGACCAACTATGTAGACACCACATTCACTGTATACAGCAGTACTTGTCCCCCTGTGATACCAAGCCTATCCCACAGGCTTCTGAAGCGAAGTACCTTGGAATATTTGTAATTTACTTTCTTACCAATAAATTTTATTATTACTATGGAATATACCTTGGAATGTACCTCGATCGCAGACGAAGCGCCAAAGTCACCCAAACCAGACTCAAAGTAAATGTACTGGGATGGCTCCTAAATCGGCAGTCCAAGTTCAAACTCGACTATAAGGTACTATAAGGCTCTAAAAGCAATAAATAAACCCATATGGACATATGGTATCCAACTCTGGTATACCGCATATCACGGTCAAATCTTGCGAAACTCCAAAGAGAACAGTCAAAACTCCTGAGAATAATTACTACCGCCCCTAGGTACATAAAGAATTGAAGCGTCCATAGAGATTTACACTACCCGAGTGCAACCGAAGACATCTCAAAATTTACTAAAAGCCACTCAGCTAGGCTAGAAAGGCATCCCAATGTTTTAGCGAGAAAACTACTGCCAAATCAAGGTCACATTCGACTGACTAGAAAGGATGTTTTATGTTGAGTTACTATTTTCGTAGCTTTAATTTATATTTTAATCATTTGTTTAATATTTTGTTTTTTTTACATTTCCTTCAAATTATTTCATTGTTTTTTATTAAAATTTTTTATTTATACATTCTTTGCTGTTCTTTATTTACAAATTTACTTTACCCAAATCCCTTTGAGTACAAATCAGCTTCGTCGGCTTTAATTTATGTGATGTTTTCCTTAAACAATCTTAAACTTTCTCCAAGGTTTGTTTTTGTTTTTATATTTCTTAACAAATTATAAAGCAGGATGCAGTTCCTCGAAAAAATGTCTCAACAAAAGGTTCATAAAACAAAAAAGCTTATAAACTCCTCTTCAGATTAGCTCCAGCCAGCGAAGGAACCGTTTTTCCATTAATTTTCGTAATGAAGCCAACATAAACCACACGCACACAACAATTAATTTATTTTGACGAATTTCTTATGCAACCACAAGAGCATAAACGCACAAACACACTCACACAGACACACGCACACAGACACACACTGATACCCTCAGTCACAGTCCCAGAGACGCATTTACCTAAACACACACACATGGAAGCGAGCTCCTACTCCCGGCCTTAAGCGTTAAATCTCAAAATTAAATAAATTTTCGTGTGGCATTTTCTCCGCGGCAAATTAACATAACAGACTACGTATGAGGGTGTGCTATGCACTTGGCCCGGAGGTGGGGCGGAGTGGGGTGTGGAGTATCTTATACCGCCAAAGTGTTATCTAAGGACGTATCACAGCTGCTCCTGCTGCTGCTGCTACTGCTGTGCGGCTGACAATGAGCCTCATATGAATATTTATGCAAACATGCGAAATTGATGCGCCTCCCACGCTTCTCCCACCGCCCTTTAATACTGCTGCTGGTGCTGGAGGTGGCTCTGCCAAAGCTGACGCGGCGAACAATTCGCTAAAGCTATTGGCAGCTAATAAATTGATAGCTGGCAGCAAGTCAAACTTTGTATACGTTGTTTTCGCACTTCGCTCCTCCTTAACCCAGGCCGGCACAAAAATGCGGGAAAGAAAAAAAAATTAAATTGCGTACGTAGGAAAATGCGATAAATTTGGATACATAATTTCGAATGGTGACAAGGATTGCCACTGCCATGGAGACCGAACGGCAATTTGCGGTAGTCTAATTGCATAAATATTTTCCTAATAAATCACTGTTTAAACGAAAATGTAAATTCTTAATTAATATTCTTGCGGTTGAAGCCAGCGAAAGCATGTGCGAGGATGTATGGTCATGGTGTGACGCAGGAAAGTAGCAATCGTGTATTTTCATTAAGTGTACGATTTGCCTAATGCGATGCCATTAATAAATACTCAATGTGTGTACGAATCGCTGCAAGTAGGCAAAGCCTTTAATGGAAATAAATCCCCAATTGTAACACATTCATTGCTCTCACAGCTCGTACCCTTAAGTTGGCGAATCTGTATGAGTGTGTGTACAGGACACCCAGCCCCATCACTCTGCTCTGCTGGTATATTTTTACAAACTAAACTGGGCAACGCCTAATAAAATACACCACCGCCACCAGCAGCTCCGTCTGATTTTCCTTTCCTATTTGTTTTAGCAATTGCAGTGAGCAAATAGAGGAATGATTATGCAGCGTTCGCTTCAAGTACGCTACAGTTGGATATCAGGACACATGCGGTACAGTACTCAACTTGCCAAGTAGAATAACTCGCCTAATAACAATAATGTGCAAAAGGAAACTTAATTCCGTAATACATATTACACAATAATGTACAGCCTAGAAGTATGCTATATTTTAAGCAACAAGATTCGATTTTCAGGCGAAGTGGTCAAATGGTAATAGTCAAAAATAAGCAGCTAAAGACCTCAAAATGATGGGCCATAGGTATGGTTTACTTTGGAACTATATTTGGAAACTTACTTTAAATTATAATATATTGAATACTTATATAGTATTTATATATAATAGATCTGAGGATGTCAAAGTGGAGCTTAATAATTCGTCCCCAGCTAAATTAATGGAAATTGAATTTAGAAGAATTTGTAACGAAACTAATGAAAACGCTACTTTGAAAGCTACTCTGCATTAGTGGAAAATAAATTTAGAAGAATTTGTAACGAAACTAATGAAAACGCTACTTTGAAAGCTACTCTGCAGTTAGGTATGAACCCGAACTGGCCAACGAAATCTTAACAGGATTAAACGTCCACAAAAATTCAATTAATATCCTATACCTCCAAAGAAAATATAAGTATAATATACATAGTTTATATATCTAATATACATATATATATATAAACTGCAGAGGTATCTTACTCCCTGCGATGGGAATGGTAACAACAATCCTTCTTTCTACATTCTTTCTCTTCGAGTCGACCCTCATTTACAGTCATAATTAATTAGTGTGTAAGGTATAATAATAACAATAATAAAAATAGGCGTACTCACTGCACGAGTAGTTCATCAGCATAGCGCTCCCAGTTCAGCCTTATGCCGTACCCTAACATTTTTTCTCACTCACTTCTCCACTGTGAGATGGACAATTTTTTTTTCAGTTGGTTCTAAAAGCATTTAAGCCACAGAAACTAATTGAATGTGACGCTGGCATGCGACATGTGAGTCCTTCAGTATCATGTCCCCTTTTATGTAGTTTACTCTCGCGCTGCATATTTAACTATTTTTACGCAAATCGCTTAATCTGCATGCAAATTTCGAAATGTGGGCGATTCGCAGTTGCAAAATATTCAGGATGAAATTTGATTTGTAGAATTTGAATGATAAGCTGCTTCAGCAGGCACCCATCAAAGCATCCTTTACGCTATTGTTTCTTATAAAATGCTTCACGTAGAGCGAATTGTGGCAGATTAAATGTGGAATATGACTGCAGGTAGAGAATGAAAATTGAATGGTATACAAAAGAAACATTAGTAATAGCAAAAACAGTGACTCTACTTACGTCCTGACTTTACGCTGTAGGCTCAACACCGTGAGTCTCCGCCAAATTATCTTGACTCTAATCTCGAAATCATCACGAAACAAAATATGTCGGTTTATCATCAATGGGATTATTTGGCATTAGAGCAGGATCCAAGAAGAATCGACGAAAACTATGGTCCTTTAGGTAAACTTATTGAACCGATTGGAACTTGTAACGGGGAGAATAACAGTTTCAGGCATGAGTTGTTTATTAGGGAAAATATAATAGTGTTCATCTAGATAAGCAGATAACGAATCTTAAAACAATGTACTGCGAATTGAGACAACTCTCTTTAAGATTCTTCGCTTCAATTTTGTCTCAAATCCATAAGAAATTCATCAACACGGACTTTTAATGCCCATTTCAGCAATGCTTAGAAATTAATCTATTTGCTAAATAGTTTAAATTCACTCCTTATTGTATTAACTACTAGAGTAAGGATATATATACTAGGAAACTGCTGCGGGTAGTGCTGACACAACACTTGGGTAATGCACATCAATTGCCCAAAATCCTCTGGTTGGGTCTCAGTCATCATTTTACCATATTGTGCACAGCTCTTTCTCTCTCAACCAATATCCATCAATGTACTCCAGCTGGTTATTCTAACAATGCTGGCAGACACTTGCTCCA
Organism: Clusia tigrina; assembly: GCA_920105625.2. Classification (NCBI taxonomy): domain Eukaryota; kingdom Metazoa; phylum Arthropoda; class Insecta; order Diptera; family Clusiidae; genus Clusia; species Clusia tigrina. The sequence goes on from OV050030.1 coordinate 405,483,915, forward strand.
CTCAACTGTTATACACACAGACAAATTGTAAATAAAAATTTGTATGGAAGCTCCTGCGACTATAAAAGCTCCTCCGCTCTTGTAGCTCTTGCAACGTTCCATGACGTCATAAGGAAAACTCATTATTGCAGTATAACAATTTGCCACTTTTATGCCGAAAAAGAGAACGCCATAAGAGCACTTCTCTTTGATGGGAATACAAATTTGTGTGCGATTGTCGAAAACGCGGTTGCAGTATGAGGCAAGGATGCAGCAGCCAGCCAACTGAGTCCTACATCAACAACTTCATTGACTCCATGGGAAATTCCGGTGTTGTTAAAGAGAGCAGGATAGATGAGAAAGCGGCGAAATTTAGACGCTGAAGCAAAAATATGGAAGCGTAAAGAAATACTACCAATATTTATTTGTTATAATATGAATGAACATAAAGTAATTATTAAATTAATTATTTTGTAAATTTATTGAATAAAAATATAATTTTTTTCCTATGACCAGAAAATATTTGAAATTTGTGAATATAATTTATAATTATTTAAAATACAATGAAATGGTTTGGATGCAGGATGCTAATCAAATTTACGTATACAATACGCTACTCACATACACACACATTCGTACAATAACAACATAAAAAGCAGTTGCGGCATTCCATTATCCTACTCCACACAAGAACATACAGGACGTACACTCAACAGAGTGTCTCAGCAGAGTGTCTGTACGGAGGCATTGTGGTAGTTACGTTAAAATGTTGAAGAGAGCTACATCAAGCAGTAAGTAATATGGACGGCTGCACTCTTAAATATCACAGAATTCGAAATGCGCTGTTATCCTGTTATACTCTCCAACAGCCTGCTGTGATGTTATGGAGCTGGACATTCGTACGAAAAAGCTTCTCGTGCTGCTATAAAATGGGAGCTATAATTTTAACAGAATTGGCATAAAAAAGAACTCTGCTATATAGAAATACTGCTGCAGGATATTGTCGTATGCGGCTAGGAAGAAGGAAATGCTTCCAAAAGGAACCCCAAGATGTACGAGGTAGTTGGAAGGATATTCAAAGTACAAACTTTAATAATACTGATAATTCCAGAAGTAGAACAAATGTTTTAGTCCTGTTTAAGGGATTTTAAAATCCTTTTGTAGCCAAAACGATTTCTTCTCTTATATAACTACGTCTTCGAAGATCCAATTCTGCTTATGATGATGAAGTTTTTTAAATGAAGGACTCTCTTAACGAAAGTTAATCCTACCAGTAGCTACATTTTTAACAGTCAATACAATTTTCTTATTTGCTGGGTTTTTACGTGTTTTTCCTTCTTGTAGATAAAAGGATCTTCGCTCTTCTTTGCGGCATAATGGAGGCTCATTGGGCTCTTATTCAATCTGCAAATCTAAAATCTTGGATGAATAGGTTCATCCAATGTAGTGTCTGTTTATTAATGGAAACTATTATATTAATATTTCCCTTTTCATGACTGTGTTAGGCTACTCACCGGTATTCTGCGAAAGTTGTTCATTGGATTTAAGATTTGCGGAAAATTTAGCACTAGTTAGAAAGCCAATCAATTTTGTGGCTTTAATGATGGTCATGTTTCAAGTACTGCCCAGAAGTACACCACAGAGGTAACTGATATCTGATATTGTCTTCGGTTGTACGAATCAATTGATGCATTTCCACTCTAGCCTAACATTTTTAGCATCTACTCGTACGTGTGTAAAAGTCCTGTGGCTTTTCCTTCCAACTACCAACTGCAAACCATCATCCCGACTCATACCCCTTTTAGTTATTTCTACTACTTTTGAGGCCAATCCACACATGGTAGAACTAAATCCATTACTTCGAAAGAATTAACATAATTTTTGACTCGTTGTTTATCACTCGATGTTTATCACTCGATGTTTATAACTGGTTGTTTACGACTTGTTACTAATGACTTATTAGCATTTAACATTTATTCATGCTTAGCTATGAATGAGAAAGGGACTATTTCGTTACAATTTAATATTTCATCGAAATGTCATAACTATTTGCTAGAGCTATAATCTGTTCAGGAATGTTAGAGTATAGGAATATGGACTTGTTTGTGGTTCGAACTGCTTCTAAATACTCTACAGCTCATTTAAGTGTTAAACGTTATCATGTCAAAGTTCAGCGCCATATCAACTTTTGGTTCCTTGACTGTTTCGTAAGAAACTATTCTTCAGAGACTCGACAGTTGGGTTTATTGACAATAAGTAAACTAACTTTTTCTCTGAGTGTACTGCAAACATAAACAAAATGCTCTTTGAAGACTTAGGAAAATCCTTAAGTTTAAAATGTGTTTTAAGCCAGCGAAACGGTATAGGTTCCAGACAACCTGACCGATGAACGGACGGATGTTCAAAACTACATTCTTAGGAAGACCCACAAATCGTCCAAATACGCCAAAACCTTGCACTCAATTGGTTTCCTGAATATAATAAGTGGTAAATCCCTACATGGCCTTATTGTAAGCCACAAACAACAGTTTTGGGCTTTTAATCTGCTGCCACATGAGACCTGTGTCTGACGGACACAACTTCAACTGCTTCCTAAACAGGCGTCATCAAATTTGCTAACGTCAGCAAGAACAAGGACAACTGTCTCATTAAAGAATGTGGTCAGAGGAGAATATGATATGCAATTAATAACGAAATCATTTAGGAGAAAATTATAAAAGAAAACAAAACAAGAAAAGCAGATAAACAAAGCGATAAGCTGCATTAAGCAGAACACCCAAACTCAAATCCGAGTACAAAATATAAGATAAGATACAAGTATAATGCCATATATATATATATGAGTATGTATGTTTTATATAAGTGTGGGTGATTGTGTGTAGATATAAACAAATTACCAAAAGACTGAACATAAGGACTAAGAGGCCGCCATACAGCAACACTGAAGAAGTACTTCGCTTTGGTGATAATTATGTGGGAAGGGAAAAGGAAACAGTGAGCAGAAAACAGAAAACGTTCTCCACAACATAAATAAAACGAGTAGATAATCAATATTTATTCCGAGCTATCAATTGGCTGCGAACGTAAGAGCAACAGCGATAGCAGTAGCCACAAATCTATGGCGTTACACATCTCAGGATGAGTGACAAACTGACAACGAGGCAACCGAGCGTGCGGCAGGCAATAAGATGAACTGATATCACTCACGTTCGGCTGCTTAAAATCATTTAATTGTGATAAAGTTGAAGTTTATGAGTTGGCAATTTCGTAGCGAAACTTTTCACACTGTGTTAAAAATAGTTCTCAGACGACGGGGACGTTGAGGACGATGGGCGCGCAGAGTACCTGGAGTTAGCTGCCAACTACGACAGTGTTGATGACTGCGTTGCGGCTGGAGCGTAAGAGCACCAGCTAGCAGCATTACCACCGCTACCCCCATTGACTGGGTTTACCCCGACTAGCGTGACACCACCGCCGTATCATTGGCACTATCAAGTCAACGCAAACTTTGCACCTCGGCGCTCACCGCTCAGTCATTCGGTCGCTCTGTCGGTTTCTTTGTGAGCTCCAGTTTCAACGGTGTGTAATGATTAATTGCAATAAAACACTCATGATCCCAAAAATGATAAATGACATTTTGTCTTGTCCCGGCGCACGCAGCCCCACAACTTCGCCGTCGCCTGCTGCTTTATCGTGAAACTCCTTTTGCTCATAGCTCGTAACTCTTCAGCCAAGGCAGACTTCGTCAGTTACTCCTTTGCCTTGTCGGGTTCTCCTTTAGCGCCACGCTCCCGGCAAACAATGAACTTGGTTTGGTATTCTGCAAGCTGCGCGCTTTTCATATGCTCCCTTCCCTCACGGAGCCCAGCAATGGGGAACACGTTTGCTGCTCACGCGTACGTGATGTTGAAAATTCATCAACAGAAGCTGCCAACATTACAAACTGTTGTGAATTGTTTGCGGCGGGGTGAGGAGGGGTTGAAAACGTAATGAAACAACATCGACTCTGCTGTATTTACTTCTGCATGTATTTGGCGAGTGTTAGTGTGAGTGTGTGTCTGTGTGTGTGTGTGTGTGTGTGTGAGGAAAGAGTAAGTGAGTGTTTGTAGTTGATTATTATTTCCGGTTTTTGTGTTTGGCAATTTTGTTTCCTTGTTATTGTTGTTGTTGTTGTTGTTGCTATTTCACCTTTTTTCATGTTAAATGTTGTAAAGGATTCGCCGCTGGAGTGGGGGCGATGCTCTGTTAAGTTGTGGGCTGCATTTGCCCTACTTGAATGCTGAATTTTAATTGTTCACTTTTATTGATTGCAAGTGAGGGAAGGGATGTGGTATCCTTATAACAAATCTTAGTTAATTACCCATGTCGCTCATTGATACAACTTTTAAATGGGGATCTGAAAGTATTTTGTATATTTATAATAAATTGCTTCGTGTCCTTGTAGAAGTGAAGCAAGCGTCCTTAGATGTGGCTACTCGTCCTTGCATCCATGCAAAAATTTTAAGGATCATCAAAGGCGAAATATGGAGAAACTTGAAAAGTAAAATACTGTTATATGAATGATTCTCCTGACCTTCCCTTTTCCTTGGAAAAGGGAAGGCTTAGTTTATTTTTCGTACTCTTTGCTTCCAATCCTTTGCTTTTGGTTAGGTTCGTTTACGAATTGGAACCCAACTCTGTGGGAGTTATTTACGATACGAGTATTCTAGGATTACGCGAAATAGAGATCGAAAATTCGATTTTCTTAGCAGTGAAATCATCTTCAAAAGTTTTTTCAAGTATTTAAATGTAGAATTGTAAACTACCATGAACCCTCGGCAGTTTACTACTCGTAGCTTTCTAGAAGACTATTCAATACACTCAAATCCTTTATTAACTTTTGCCCTTACGTAGAATTTCGCAATAAAACCCGAAATAGTTTTTAAATTAAATTTAAAAAAAATTACAAAAATTAACGTACGAAATTTGTGTTAAAAACAAACGCTAAAATTAACTTTTTTTCTCTTGTACTCGTACCATCACGTGTACGTGTCTACCATCAAGACTATGACCGCGACCAAAAGTGAATGAATGGATTGATTACTTTAGTAGTCAAATGTCAAAATTAAATCAGTTCCAATTGACACAATGAGTAGCAATTGAATCGCTTCACACTTGTCTAGATTGATCAATTTAAGTACCGAATACATGAACTTATTTGAAATATGGAATCATGAACCCAGCTGGGCAATGACATTCATAAACTGTGATGTGGATCTGGAACACTAAATCAGTACTATCTCTAAATGCTTCTTCGGATAATGGTGCCTTAACAACCTGATACACAAACGATGTACTTTTTATCATGCCTTTTAAGAGTCAATTCACTGTAAATAATTGGGTATATTGAAACTGGGTTTGCGAATAGTTCAATCACTGGATTGCCTCAAGCAATTCAAAAACAATTTTCATTATTATTCTTTCGTCGGAAGAACTAGTCATATGTAGCACTCAGACCACAAGACATCCATTGTACTATATTTGACATTCCATTTTTGATTTTTTTTCGAATCTACTTGATTTGTGAACAAACTTTAGTAGATCCTGTGTCCCGAAGTAGACAACGCTACTTAGGATGTCATCTCCAAATACCTCGAACCTGATTCGAGCGAAAGCGGGGCATACGCACAAAAAGTGGTCTACCATATCATCTTCCTCTCCACAAGTCTGGCAAAGTGCTCGGTTTGCAATGCCTATTCTTACATATGCTTACCCCATGCAAAATGACCTGTCATTAGTCCTACCAGAAGTCTGCAGTCTCTCCTACCGAGTGACAGAAGAAACCTTGACGTTCTATCGGAAATAACAGGCAGCATAGCCTCAAAAACAAAAGTTTGATAATTAAAGTAGTTTTAGTTTATAGTACGAGTAATTAATTCACTTCAATAATGTTAAATTTATTAACCAGCACAGTTGAATAATATTTTAAGAAGTCTCAGTTTACATCTATAATTCTCTTATCGCTTCTGCTCCAAGTCACAACTGCACACACAAATGCTACTATACATATCCTTTTTTAGTTCAACTCTTCTGGTGGCGATTCGAATATATTCTAGAACTAACTCCATTAGTTTAGAATTATCAGTCGTTGTTTTTAAATTGGTGTTTATGATTTGTTTATAACTTCTTGTTTGTCACTTCCTGTTTGTGACTTCCTGTTTGTGACTTCCTGTTTTTCATCCTTTACTAATGAATTTCCATTAATATCTTCTAATTAATGACTAATACTATTTTAAAAGTATACGAGGTTTGTTCAAAAAGTATCGCGAATTTTGAATTTTCGCGGGGTACGGATGTTCTATTTTAGATCTTTTTGTGGCGTTATGTTGGTACTCATGAGGCTCACTTATGTTGACAATGGCGTAGCGTCGTCCTTTCATGAGCCTTTTCAGTTTCGGGAACAAGAAAAAGTCACAGGGGGCCAGGTCTGGAGAATACGGTGGCTGCGGCATTATTACAGTGTTGTTTTTGGCCAAAAATTCGCTCCTGAGCAATGTTAATGCGATGCTGTTTTTGGTCGAAATTGAGTAATTTTGGTACGAATTTTGCGGCGTCCCGCCTCATGCCTAATCTTTTGGTGATAATCGAATGACACGCGCCAATCGATATATTTAGGTCCTCACGAACTTCTCTGACAGTGATTCGACGATTGGCCAATACTAGTTTCTTTACTTCATCAATGTTTTCGTCTGTTGTTGACGTGCTCGGCCGTCCGGAACGCTCTTCGTCGCTCACATCTTCTCGGCCCTCTGAAACCTTTTTGTACGACCGATAAACAATGCTTTTGTCCAAAGTAGCTTCGCCGTATGCAACAGTCAACATTCGGCATACTTAAGCGCACTTTATATTGTTTTTCACACAAAATCCGTTTTTCGGGATAGACAAAAATCGCAGACAAGCTAAAACACGTCCACGCACAAAAGCTGTAAAAAACTGACTGAACATTCAAAATGGCCGAGATTCTCAACATAAGTGAGCGTCATGAGTACCAACATAACGCCAAAAAATATCGAAAATCGAACATCCGTACCCCGCGAAAATTCAAAATTCGCGATACTTTTTGAACAAACCTCGTATTATATATTTTTATTAATATTTATTATTTATTAATTAGATATAATATTAAAATATATATTATACTATTATAACTAATTTATTAAGATAACAAAGGTTGTAGCCTACGCTGATGACGTTGCCATACTAATCCCGGGCAAGTTCTTGTCAACGATTAGCGAACTCATGGAATCAGCACTGGGTGAGATTTCCGTAAGGCCTGAGCGCAACGGCTTAGGAGATAACCCTACTAAGACGGAGCTAGTTTTGTTCATCTGGAAAACAAAAATCCCTGAGTTTCTTTTGCCAAAAGTTTAGTAGGGTAACGTTGAGTCCTTCTTCAGAAGCAAGATATTTAGGTACCATTCTGGACTCCAAGTTAAATTGGAGAAGGAATATTGAAGAGAGAACAAAGAAGGGTTTGGCTGCAAACTATACCTGTAAACGATTTTTAAGAAAAAATGGGGTCTGTCACCGTGCATCGTGTTTGGGATGTACACAGCAATCATTAGACCAATTTTAACCTACGGGTCCTTCGTCTTGTGGAAGGCGTTGGGAAAGAAATGTAATCAAAACCGTATTGGAAAAGTACAAAGACTTGCTAGCTTGGGAATTTCAAGGACTGTAAGTAGCGCGCCTCAAGAAGGTTTAAATATATTATTTCACGTCTTACCACTAGGAGTGTTCATTCAGGGTTGTGCCGCCAAGTGTGCTCTCAGACTAAAGGAGTGCCTCGCATGAAAATCTGCCAACTATGGACACTGTACAATTTTGAGCGAAATAAAAGAAAGGGGCAAAGGATAGTTACGGCTACAGACAACATGACTTCTACTATAGACTTCACAGCGAGAATTCCAACTCTCTATCCAACCAGGGAAGACTAGGAGTTTTACGCTCTGTGACGCGTAGTTCTGACACTATCATCTACACTGACGGCTCAAAGATGGAGGGTGGAACGCGGGCGTGTGTCTTCTCTGAAGGCTTGCAGGTAAGACAGTCATATCGACTGCCGGACACATGCGGCGACTTTGAGGCCGAAATCTATGTAATTGGGAAAGCGACCAGGCAGCTACAAAGTAGTACAATTCAATCCTCGAATATCACTATCTATGTGGATAGTCAGGCAGCGCTTAAGGCAATAGAATCCAAGACAGTTAAATCGAAGTTAGTAATGAAATGTCTTACCTCACTACTGAACATTGGACCCCACAAGGTCTCACTTTGCTGGGTTCCCGTACATAGCAATATATTAGAGAATGAATGAGCGAACGAGATGGCCAGAAGGGGCTCTGCAATGGCCATTAACGAAGCAGATACCTCAATTCCAATCCCGATATGTGAACTGTTTAGGAGCATAGATGAATTCACTATTGCGGTGACAAATAACTTATGGACTAATCGTGACGACTGTGAAGTCTCACGGGCTTTATGGCCTAGATTAGACATGAAGAGAACGAAGGTTCTCTTAGGGCTCAACAAGGGCTGCAGTAAGGGTTCTTACCGGGGTCATTACCGGGCATTGTGCTATCGCACCAATGCTTCAACGTTGGCGTATTCCGTCGAGCGGGCTATGCAGGAGTTGCCATGATGAAGAAGAGATAGAATCGATTCATCACTTTTTATGTCAATGTCCAAGGCTACAGTTAAAATGACTTCAATGTTTGTGGTCGCGCTTCTTCACAAGCTTGACAGAGATAAGGAAAGTGGACTTTTCGGATCATCTCACTTTCATCTGGAAAACCAAATAGTTTCATAGGGATGTTACTTCCAGGGATGTTACTCCTCTTGGCATTTTTGAAGGTAGTCACAATGGAGATAGATGTCTCGTAGTGGAAGTCCGGATACGCCTTCACAACCTAACATAACCTATGTCCTAAATTTGCTCTCCATATGCGGAGACCTATTCAAAAGGAGGTGACGTGCAGCCTAACTATATTTCATTAAAATAAATACTTAACCAAATAAATAATAAAATAATAATAATCTACTTGTATAAGATAATAATTATATAAAATATAATCATAAAATAACACATAATAAGTTAGGTTAGGTTAAGCAGCTGTCCTTAGACGAACTTAGGCCTATTTAAGGCCCATTGTTGCATCAGTGGAGCTTTTCATTTATAACTCTAGATCCGCTTTAAACCATCCTGTGGATGTGATAAAGGTTCTCATCAAACCGCCTCAACACTGCCAAGAAATCCAAACCCAAGCGCGGAAAACCTTTTTCTGTATAGAGCCATGCACCCCACAGTAGATGGTCAACGGTTTCCTCTTCTTCGATATCTTGACAACTTCTAGAAAATATTATATAAGACTTTTTACAGATATGAAAAATATGTAATGGATCGGATACACTAATTAAATAATTGCTCACTCAACCGACTGATGTCTCTATCCCAGCTGCAGGTGCATGTATGATGTGTAATCAAAAGAGAAGCCAAGAAGTCATTCCCTGCGCCAGACTAATGAGAGTGTCTTGCCACCAAACAGGCTACAATAGACACACAAGCACAGGACATAATTCTAGCTAATTACATCATATCCTTTGGCTTCATTCCTACTCATCCCAACGGCATTCGAGGGTATTATTAAAATTGCTTCGCTATTCCACACCTACCGCAATGTCTTCACTAAATCATAACGCAAATAAGAATAGAAAAATTTCCCACTTTCTGGAAATACTCTTATATTCGTTAGTTTAGTCTCCCTAGAAGAGCATTGGTCCAGTTACGAGAATTACAGCAACAACACAAAACTTCTTCTTGTAGTCAACAATCCTTTGCACGCGTGGACGCACTGTATTGCTGCTGTTATCGTGTTGCTCTTGTTGTTGTTTTTGTTGTTGTGTTGTTGTCAACGTCATTATTTTATGTAATTTGTTGCAATATTTCATAAACCTTGGCAAAACGACAGCACCCAAGCAAACATCAACTTAACAGTATTCTCGCAGGCCATGGCCATAGACAAGGCAGTCATCGAGCGAACAGCACTGCAGCATCCCATGCCAACCCCCTTGACGACTCATCGTCGTGTGCCGATGTCTCTTCACTGTGTTGCTTATACTGGTACATTCATTCATACGCAATATTTCGCTTGTACTTAAGTCCTGAGTAATGATTGAAATTTTATGGTCCATCTGGGTTCATTAACTTCTTGTATTTCCTCGTGCCTGCTCCCTGGGGATGGTCGACAAGAGTGGATCTTATGCTGCAGACAAGCTGATTTGTGGTTTATGTTCTGCGCTATTGTCGATGATGATATTGTCACCGAGATGCTTGTGAAATATTAGTCTACGGGGGGCGGTATTCGTGCACTTGTTAATGGCAGTAGTCGCAACTGTGATTCATTTCTCACTTTTACTTGGTAGCAAAGTTTACAATCCTTTCGACAATTACTAAATTTGAAGTACTTGCCATAAAAAAAGCGAGTCCTTTCAATTCATAGAGATGACTTTGAGGCCGAATAAGTAAGGTAAATATATAAATATAGAAAAACCAGCCAAATATTGAAGGATACGAAAGACAACACTTTTGGAGAAGATATAATGTTTCAGTAAAAATTTTAACAGAATATCTGATATATTGAGACGAAATTTTACATGAAGATCTTTAGGTAAAGGGAATCTCGTAGTCGGTTTGATCCCCGGTCAACATTTGCTATCTTTAAATCTGAGTGTATCCTGTTAGTTTCGTAATTCACGGTTCTAGGCAATTTTTACCCTTATGAATTTTGCTGCCTCCTCTACTCTCTGAGTTCTGTTTTCTTAGTTATCCTTGGGAATACTTTTAGCATTGCAGAGAGCTAAGATACCTAAGATAGCTAAGGCTTGAAATAATAATACTCTTGAGGTCTTTCAGGATACAAAAATAACGCCATTTAACTAGACATTGTTTTGTCGACCTTCGATCTACTGAAACAGAAGATAGTATATGCATATTATCGGACTCATTTCAAAGCTTCGAACAGATGACTTCTGATTTATAATAACGTTTGATCCCTCTATTATCATAACAACAGACAATGAATAGAAAGAAAAGCATAGAGGGACAGGCAGGGTCATTTGCATATATGTATATTGTGGTTTAATGCAAAGATAATCGAACTCAGTTTCTCACCTGAGCTGAGCAATTCATAACTAGCGCACTCATACCAAATGAAGTAAGTTTGGTAATCAGTATCCAGAATTCATATCAATTATAATCGGAAAAAAGTGGAATTCCGTCAATAACTTTGCAGATGTCATTTTTCTAATATATATTGATCCAGACCCCAAATATAGGCTGGCAATATAAGAATGCGAGAATAATCTGTAAATACTTTCACATACTTTCCCATAACACTGAAATCTTTATAAAGCTTTGCAGAACCACCACTGCTGAGTATAAACTTGCCATCATTCGTGTCTTTCAGCTAATAATAGAATCGTCAGGACCAACACCAAGAACAGGGAGTATACAAATTTCTCGAAAACGGAGATCAATAGCGACACTGCCATCTCCTGACTACCAGGACGACCAAAACAATGAGACAACTTTTAATATTCTTATTGGTTCTTCATCACAGAACTGAGTTGATACTCGCAATGACACGACTTTACCACAAATATATATTGAGACAGGAAGGAGAGGAAACAATTTTATCGATTCGGCTATACTATTAATATATATTCTTCTCAATGTATCGCTCAGGGAGAGGATTGAAGTTAGTTGCGGATTATTTGTACATAATTTTGTTTGATTCCTGTTTACTTTTTATATTTATTGAATTTCCTTTGTAAAGGTTTTCCAATTAATTAACTTAACCGCATTGCTCGCATGTTCTTAGTGTTAATCAATTTTCAAATAAACACACACACGTACACACATAACCACAAACAAATACACATGCACGCACGTATATCCGCCAACTCAGCGATTCACCCAAACAAAGCGTCGCATACCCAAGTGTGGCAATTGTGTTTACATCCTGTGTCGAACATTTTCCCCATTGTTCCAAATTAATTTCTAAATCATTGACTAATTTAATAAGATACAACAACGCAACAATAACAAATACATTGTCACACACACACACTCTCGCACACAGTCGCACTCACATCTGTATTGAAGAGGATGCGACAGTGTGCGTATGCGTTTAGTTTAAGCCTCGGACGGTTGTTTACACACGAAATTATATTTTAAGTCAGCTTGAAATATGCTGGCATTTATTATGCAGTCAGGGCGGCAGGCACGAAACGATGAATGACGTATGTGCCAAGCAATTGTAGGTGCCTGGAAAATATTAAATTTTAAATGGAATGCAGCCGCTTGATCAGCAATTGAAATTATTGTGCGCAGAGGAATTGAACGACATAAATTAAATATTAATATTTTAGGTAAGAAGTTTGATTGAGATTTCCAGGGCTTCTGCGGTGGATTGCGTGATTGAAGCATGTGGATAAGTTGGGGAGGAATCCTCGATCAGGGACTTGGTGCCTTGTACAATTGAGTGCAGAACAGTGTGGTGACAGCGGTGTCCTTGCACTAATATGCAGTTTGGTGATAATGACCTGTGAGACAAGCTCACATAGAGAATATATAAAAGTTTAGAGAACATTTTGGCAAGAAACTCATTATAAAGCATACGAAGAGTCCAACTCCCTTTTTATTTTGGAAGAAACTATTCATACAATGACAAATTTTAAGCTTAATATATCGAAAAGTGAGAGGAGCTGCCTTTGAGATTTATAGTAATATTATGTAAAGTTAAATGGTGTTTTGGCTTTGAGAATTACTAAATAGTCTGATATAATATTACAATACTATTCAAGAAACAAGTATACTAGTTTCTGAAGGACCTTTCAGAGCTCTTTAAAAAGCACACACTTTCGTAGTTAAATTTAAATTTTGGTATTATTCCAAAAGTGTCCGTGAATCTCCCTTCAAATATAAAGTATTATAACAAAATAGTGATTAATAAGTTAGGTTAGGTTGCGAAGGCGTGTGCAGCGGATACAGTTATCCGGACTCCCACTACGAGACATCTATCTCCATTGTGACTAGCTTCAAAAATGCCAAGCGGTGGCATACTCGTCCTAACCCGCGATTTCCGTAAACATTGGAAGTACCATCCCTATGAAACCATTTGGTTTTCCAGATGAAAGTGAGATGATCCGAAAAGTCCACTTTCCTTATCTCTGTCAAGCTTGTGAAGAAGCGCGACCACAAACATTGAAGTCATTTTAACTGTAGCCTTGGACATTGACATAAAAAGTGATGAATCGATTCTATCTCTTCTTCATCATGGCAACTCCTGCATAGCCCGCTCGACGGAATACGCCAACGTTGAAGCATTGGTGCGATAGCACAATGCCCGGTAATGACCCCGGTAAGAACCCTTACTGCAGCCCTTGTTGAGCCCTAAGAGAACCTTCGTTCTCTTCATGTCTAATCTAGGCCATAAAGCCCGTGAGACTTCACAGTCGTCACGATTAGTCCATAAGTTATTTGTCACCGCAATAGTGAATTCCTCTATGCTCCTAAACAGTTCACATATCGGGATTGGAATTGAGGTATCTGCTTCGTTAAAGGCCATTGCAGAGCCCCTTCTGGCCATCTCGTTCGCTCATTCGTTCTCTAATATATTGCTATGTACGGGAACCCAGCAAAGTGAGAACTTGTGGGGTCCAATGTTCAGTAGTGAGGTAAGACATTTCATTATTAACTTCGATTTAACTGTCTTGGATTCTATTGCCTTAAGCGCTGCCTGACTATCCACACAGATAGTGATATTCGAGGATCGAATTGTACTACTTTGTAGCTGCCTGGTCGCTTTCCCAATTACATAGATTTCGGCCTCAAAGTCGCTGCATGTGTCCGGCAATCGATATGACTGTCTTACCTGCAAGCCTTCAGAGAAGACACACGCCCGCGTTCCACCCTCCATCTTTGAGCCGTCAGTGTAGATGATAGTGTCAGAACTACGCGTCACAGAGCGTAAAACTCCTAGTCTTCCCTGGTTGGATAGAGAGTTGGAATTCTCGCTGTGAAGTCTATAGTAGAAGTCATGTTGTCTGTAGCCGTAACTATCCTTTGACCCTTTCTTTTATTTCGCTCAAAATTGTACAGTGTCCATAGTTGGCAGATTTTCATGCGAGGCACTCCTTTAGTCTGAGAGCACACTTGGCGGCACAACCCTGAATGAACACTCCTAGTGGTAAGAGGTGAAATAATATATTTAAACCTTCTTGAGGCGCGCTACTTACAGTCCTTGAAATTCCCAAGCTAGCAAGTCTTTGTACTTTTCCAATACGGTTTTGATTACATTTCTTTCCCAACGCCTTCCCCCAGACGATGGACCCGTAGGTTAAAATTGGTCTAATCATTGCTGTGTACATCCCATACACGATGTACGGTGACAGTCCCCATTTTTTCTGAAAGATCCTTTGACAGGTATAGTATGCAGCCAAACCCTTCTTTGTTCTCTCTTCAATATTCCTTCTCCAATTTAACTTGGAGTCCAGAATGGTACCAAGGTATCTTGCTTCTGAAGAAAGATTCAACGTTACCCTACCTAACTTTGGCAAAAGAAACTCAGGGATTTTTGTTTTCCAGATGAACAAAACTAGCTCCGTCTTAGTAGGGTTATCTCCTAAGCCGTTGCGCTCAGCCCATTCGGAAATCTGTATGGGGTGTATTCGATATTGGACGACGGCGCAGGCACTGACATCGATTCTGCAATCCTGTCTATGCCCCCGGACTCCATGTCATCAACCGTCATACTAGAAAAGCGGTAAAATGTGTTGGTGCCAGAGGCTCGTTCATGGTTAGACCCCGAGAACGAGCCCGGCAAACACTGCTGCCGTATATTCACTGATGGCTTCAGGACTGAAGACGGCTCTGGTGTCTTCGTGGAATCTTGTGGGACCCATCGGTTCTTTGCCCTTGGTCTGCATGCGTCTGTGTTTCAGGCGGAGGTGTATGCGATACTTGAGGTAATGGACTTTGTGGTGGAAAACAGGTGGAAAGGCAAATCTATTTGTGTCTGCAGTGACAGCCAAGCTGCGCTCATGGCCTTGGGTAGTCCTATCACCACTTCCACGATAGTCAGGTCCTGCAAATCCAGGCTAAATTATGTTGGAAAACATAATAGTCTGACGCTGGCATTGCGGGTAACGAGACCTCTGACTCTTTGGCCAGGATGGGCTCTGAGGCTGTTTTTATTGGCCCTGAGCCTGTTCTGCCACTCCCTTCTGCTGTCATCAAAGCCACTGCAAACAAGTGGGCTGTTTCGACCCACAAGCGAGCATGGCGGGCTGAGAGAGGCTGCGGATGGACGAAAATTATGCGACCTGTTATCTCTGACCAATGGTGGCGGTTCCTTCTATCTTTAGGTAGGAGGGACTGCAGGCTGTTGGTTGGTGTGATGACGGGGCACTTTCTATGGGCTAGGCACATGGAAAGGATTGGCATATCAGACAGTGCGCTGTGCCCAGCCTGTGGAGAAGAAGACGAGACGGCGGACCATTTCCTTTGCGTCTGCCCTGCCTTTGCTCGAATCAGGTTTGGGATATTTGGCACTGATGTGCTGAGGAGTGACCAACTTGGCTCCTTGGCACCACAGGATCTACTTCTATTTCTTCGGAGGTCGGGTAGATTTATGGCAGACTAAAAGGGGACCTTAAGTGCAGTACAATGGATATATACTCTGTCTGAGTGCTGCGCTTACTAGATTGCTGCAACAAAAAAAAAAAAAAAGCCTTGATCCCCCATTGACCGACTCCGGAGCTCCGCAGAACTGCTGCCAGGACTCCCTGCAGTCTTCATAGCCTTAATTTTACTTTTGTATTCATTAAATCTGACTCTATAGTTTTCCCAATCCTCTTCCAGCCGACTATTTATGGCCTTGTTGAAGAGTCCTCTTGATTTTTTCCTAAATAAGACATTTAGGACATAGCTTCCGGATTAAAAATATTGTTTATACTAGTAAATATAGAAAGATTACTCAACCTCCTATAAGTCACATGTCTGCCTTCCGCTCACAGCTTGGGTGTTCCTCACAGTGTACGTCGCACCATGATAATACGAACAATTCATAGATTCACTCCAGTGAGTTGATCTCAGAGAAATTATTTGTGATAGTGAGGCATATTCTCATGAAACTACAACAACTGATGTGTCTATGGTCAACATCGGCGGTGAATGCTATGGAAGGTCACTGGTCTAAACAACCTTTGATCTATCTAACCAGCAAATGAAGAATTCTTAGAATTAGCATCTCCCATTAACACAGTAGTACTATCTGCAAATGAACTCTGGAGAAATAAAGTGATCAGCAAAATAGTCCAATTTGAAGCACCCACAGTCAATCTCCATAAAGATGATATAAAAGAACTTAGACCTCAGTAATACTCAGCAACAACATATTGGAAATCCGGAAATGGGTGTAAAATGTTTGAAATGCACACGATCTAAAAGGTCAGAGATGTATCACCAGACACGGAAGTAGTGAGAAAGTGTTTGGACAGATACCTGGGTGACTAAAATAAAAAAAATATTTAAGAAAAACAAAATAATATTCCCAAATAAAATCAAATAAAACCTACTTAAAAATAGGTTTCCTCCAAGCGGAAATGAAAACAATAATACTATATACGAGGTGTGATCAAAAGATAACCGTTATTTTCATCTTTTCGTGAGTTACGTATGTTCGATGTTCGCATTTTTTTCTGTTATGTTGGTACACATGTCTGTTATATATGTTGGCAATACCAACCATTTTGGATTGTCAGTTTATTTTTGACAGATAAAAAGGTTAGTCGTGTTTTGGTGCGCTCTTCGATTTTGTACTATTCGAAAAAATGGATCAAAGAAACTGTAGTCAGTTTTGTGTAAAAAATGAAATTAAATGCGCAAGGACATTTGAAATGTTGACTGTGGCCTTTGGCGAGTCTACTATGAACAGAACACAAGTTCAATTGTGGTATAACCGGTTTAAGGAAGGCTGAGAAGATGTCAATGACAATGCTCGTCCTGGTCGCCCGAGCACGTCAACAACCGATGAAAACATTGACGCAGTGAAGAAAATGATTTTGGATAATCGTCGAATCACTATCAGAGAGGTTGCTGATGATGTTGGCATATCGTTCGGCTCATGCCAAGCAATTTTTACGGATGTTTTAGGCATGAAACGTGCGGGAGCGAAGATTGTTCCAAAATTGCTAAATTTTGAGCAAAAACAACGTCGCATGGACATCGCTCAGGAGCTGTTGAACATCGTCAACGACGATCCAGATTTGCTCAAAAAGATCATAACTGGTGACGAATCGTGGGTGTATGGCTATGACATTGAAACCAAAGCCCAATCATCCCAATGGAAACGTCCAGATGAGCCAAGACCGAAAAAAGCATGTCAAGTTCGGTCGAACGTAGAGGTTTTACTGACAGTTTTCTTTGATTGCAATGGCGTGGTGCATCATGAATTCTTGCTACAAGGTCGTACGGTCAACAAGGAATACTACCTTGAAGTTATGCGCCGTTTGCGAGAAGCAATTCGTCGAAACGCACAGAATTGTGGAAAAACCAATCATGGATTTTGCACCATGATAACGCACCAGCTCACACATCGATGCTTGTGCGTAATTTTTTGGCCAAAAACAAAACCGTTATCATGCCTCAACCACCGTATTCACCGGACTTGGCCCCCGCTGACTTTCTCCTCTTTCCAAAACTGAAGACACCGATGAAAGGAAAGCGGTTTGCTACGATTGAGGAGATAAAAGAAAAATCGAAACAGGAGCTGTTGGCGATACAAAAAAAAGCGTTTCAGAAGTGTTTCGAGGATTGGAAAAAACGCTGGCATAAGTGTATTATATCTGAGGGGAATTACTTTGAAGGGGACAAGATAGTTGTTGATGAATAAATAAATACTTTTTGAAAAAATTAAATAACGGTTATTTTTTGATCAAAACTCGTATATATATATATATATATATATATATATATCCTTTTACTTTTATATGATTTTGTCATTTTATCTCCTAATGAAGCAATCGTGTGGGATGTTTAAAAGGATAGCATAGCAATCTAAGATATGCTTTGTGAATACCTTAGATTATTTTGCGACACCCTCACAAACTGAGTCCACTTTACATATCAATCACACAATGATTTGGTGTTACTTGATATGCAAAGGTCAACATGCTCATAAATGCTCGTCGATTCACTGCAGTTCTTTACTGGGACTGCTGAAAACATTTACACAAACCAAGAAAGATAATCGATTTAACTATTATCTACAGATTAGGGAATAGTGCACTCAACCAGAAAGCAGAGAGCACCTCTTAAAATGTTTATATTATTACAGAAGAGTTAAGAAGAGAAGAAATAAGTAGGAAGTTCAACTGCAGGACACAACTCCCAGAGGTTCGGCTAATCACTGTAGATATATACTCTAAGCCAAACCGGGCATATCGAAATCTCAGTTTGGAAGTTAACTTAAGAAGACAAATCTACTGATTATTTGCATCTCAAGTAGGAATCAAACATCCTCGACATAGCATTATAAATTACGTGACTATCCTCCTAGACTTCTAGCTAAACCGTTTCCAATTCTTATTATATACCATACTGTTGCAGTTGCCCCTGGCTTCAGTGACTTTATTGGAGTAATCTACTAATCACATAATCTCAAACATGTGACAATCTTTCCTCTTCTGCAGCACACGTGACCCATTTACATACGAGTATTTCCTTGTTCTGCTTTGAACAAAGCTTTTGTATGAGTTTAAATAAATAATAATTCTATGCAGCTAAGCATAGTTATCACATATTTGCAGTATAACAGACAAAAAGAGCACCAACAAAGCCAACAACAACAACACGCACAAAACAAGACCAAACAAATAAATGTAAACGATAATTTATTTTCTACAGAGTTAATTTTCTTTTCTATTTGTTATCTCCATTTTTTTTTTTTGTTGCTTTGTTTTTTCATTGTAGTTGGGTTATTTTATTTTTGTGTTCTCATGTTCTCATCTTCCTTCCGTTCGTTCGGTTGTTATCCAGTAACGAAGCATGCTTGTGTAGCAGCAGTTCCTGCCACAGCATTATCCATATGGAACGTGATACTCCTCAAGTTGTCAACTTCTTCATTTCATTTCGTTTTCATGGTGTGTGTCTCTCTTGTGCAGCTGAGTTGGTCCTGCTGCTGGTGTTGGTGCTAGTGATGGTGCCACTGATGTTGATGGTGATGGGGCTGGTGGCGATGCTAGTGCTGCTGGTGGTGCTGGTGGTGGTGGTGGTGCTATTGCTGGATTCTCCCAGGCAGCAGCTGCGTGACGTTCATTGCTCTTCAGTGTTATTTTGCTTATTTTCCTGTGCTTAACGGGTGCTTCCCATCTTTCCAGCTCAAGCATCGACCTAACACTATCCCCCCGCCACCCCCCTTCCTCCTACCAGCACCATTGTACAACAACAACTACAACAGCGCTCTCTCATGGTTAATGAGTTATGTCAAAGGAAAACAATGTTTCCTACTTCAGTTATATTCCATTTTTCTTTTTAATTCTATTTCATTTTGATTGTGTGGTTGTTGCAGTCCTTGCTGTTGTTTTTATTTTTATTGTTTCGGTTGTAGTTGTAGTTGTTGTTGTTGTTAGTTCTGTGGTTTTGTTATTATTTTGTCATGTCATTATTATTTGCTTTTCTTGAACTTTTTCAATATTTCCTCTTTACAACTTCTTCACTGGGAGCATGTTCGGTTGGAATATTTGCGGTGTCATTTGGAAAATGTTTTGAGGTTAAATACTTTTCCGGAGTTCCTTTACTCATTTAAATTCTACAATGTGGTCGGTCAATAGCGAAGCAAACTTAGTTACATCCAAATTTGTGTAAATTTATTTTAATTACTTTTAACAATGAGTTTAAACTTCAGTTCAATGTGAGATTTTCATTTATACTTAGAGTAAACCATAGTTCAGGAGATGAGCAAGGCACATTGGTGATTCGGCAACCAGAGGATATGTTACGAAGAGGGTGATTATGGTTGGAATAATCAATGGAATTGAATGAACATATATTAGAAAAATTGGGCACAACATCATCCGATGAATTGTTCCATATTCTCATAGTACGACTATATAACGAATTCCTCTTCTAATGCGTGATATACTTAAAGTAACGATGAATATGGAAGCAAACAAATATGTAGTAGAAGAACATCACCTGAATACTTAACTTATACACTATATTTGCATTACTTTCAGAAGTAGTGGAACTTTCCTAAAGCTGCGATTTAAAGAATTAAAGTTTTAATTTTTAACGATCATTGATCGTTAACTAAGCTATCACACAGTGAAGCATACCTAACCGTTACGATGATTCTCCACCATTATCAATTCACCCCCCTACTCCCACATTTGAGCATAATCAAGCGTCTTCCAATGCATTCGAGGAACTCCAGACTATACGATAGGTTCCCCTCGTCTATGAAAAACAATATTCCATTTTCTATCAAATTTTTATTTGATTAGGATTATTATCATTATGACTATTACGATTATGATATTATATTGATTATGATTATTATGATTATGATTATAATTAAAGTATTTCTTGTATCGCTTTAAAAAAGGTTCTGTTTCTTTGGTCAATTCCATCACTTTCTTTCCCACGAACAGCATCTTGAATGGACGTTTTCAGACCATCATTAGATTCTCTCCTAACATACCTACACCATCCATTATACGAGATTTAGAAAGCCACCTATGAGACAACAAACAAGTTGAGGTCTTTCAATCACTACATTGAAATCGGCTTTAAAATAGCCCCGCCGCTCTTACGTTCTTTACTCAATGTATCATTCATATTGCACATTTTACTCTCAATCATTAAAGAGACGAAGGAATTCAGGGGATGAGTATGAACGGCAAAGATTGTTGTCGTCTGGTTGCATGAGGAATATAATAAATTGTATCGTCCTTGCCGCTGTTGTTGTTGGTGTTGTTGCAGTAACGAATCCAAATGCGCTTGGTTGCATTGGTCCACAAATGAGTCGGTGGGGTTGTCGTTGATTTACTTATAGTAATAAATGTATATTACGAATGGAGTACTGCAATACAATCGGATGAAATGTCCTTTATCACAAGATGAATCTAGCAAATTCCTTACCTATTCTTTGATAGTAATCTGAATAAAGAAGGGATATCTTTACTCTGATTGAAAAGAAGCGTTATCTGGAAATCTTGTAGAAAGTTTTGCTGTATAAATGAGGCTGTATAACTAATCTAATCATAAGACTAATAATAAGACTATCCTAAATGAAGCATAGTTGAACAAATCTACTGGATTCTTTCTGTTAACTCATAACCAGAAAGCAGCTCATCAGTGACATGAACTAGTGGATCAGATGATTGATTTACCCGATCACCACATCTATTGTTATTATATATTAACACCCGGCAGGATACTATAAATATGTGCTGATAAATATGAAAAATGAAACATAGTTGAACAAATCTACTGGATAGTTTCTGTGAAGTCTTAACAAGAAGGCTGCCGGTCAAGGACTTGAACTCCTAGATCAGAAGATTGAATTATCCGATCACCATATCTATTGTTTAGGATACTATAAAGATGTGCTGATAAATATGAATGAAACATAGTTCAACAAATCTACTCGATACTTTCTGTTAACTTATAACCATAATCAAGGACATGTACTGGATTATTTCTCCAAACTCGTTATGGTAAGTCTTCATCTTCATGACTATTTGATATATTTGTATATAAGTGACCAATATACAGGGTCGGAAGGCCTTTAATGGTCGAATTAAGCTTTAATAAAGCATCTTCTTTTTAAAATTGCTTGATTTATTAATTTCACATTTAGTTTTGTCAGTAGGCATCCTCCGAGTCTGCTTGGCGTAATGTCCTTTTCCTTGGAATTATTAAATGAAATGGGAATTAGGCCTGCATCAAATGCCATCTTCCTTGATAAGATAAAGTGTTGTCTGCTGATTTCTTTCAATAAAAATATTTCTCTTACATATTTCGAAGACATGAAACTAGTCTCAAAAGAACACGACATGTCAAAACTTTCACGACATTAAACGAATTGTACGCCATATTTCCGCATATATATACACACACATACACACAAAAGCATACACTGTAAGTGGTGCACAGTTGGCTGAGATGTGGGGAGGAAATATGATCATAGCGACGGGATGAGAAAGGGCACAAAAGATGTCGCACAAGAAATCCAAGCAAGGATAACGAATTCACACAAAGACGATTGTGGCTGAAACAGACAGAATAGATAGACGAGAAGATAGGCAGACATAAGTAGACGCACACACACACACAAACACACAGGCACTCACTCCAGCTATACATCAATATCGACCCAGCTAACGCACACACAAAAGGCTGTGCAGACAAACATTTGGCAAACATTTTTATTTTATTTTTATTTTACATAATTCCTTGCTGGGGTTTCTTATTTTTGCCTTTATTTTTTGGGTGGGAGGAAAACTTTTCTGCGGATTGTTGTTGCGAGCAGATGTTGCGCTTAGCAGTAGAAATGCTTGTTTTTCACGCTTACATTACCCACAAACGCGAGAGCGATATCCTTTATTTTCAAACAAAAAATGAACAGAACGGCGGAATTCTTTTTATGAATGTTACAGCAGCGCAAAGTGACGACAATTCACAACTATGAACTGAAGAGTAATGTGCCGGTGTAGGGGCAATTTTAGGTGCGAAGAAGGAAAATTTATAATTTATAAATATGTACGTAGGAGCCAAAGTTAAAACCAAACTGATGTCAATAAATCAGCAGGAAAAAGAATAGAAGCTGCACTCAAAAATATCAGGACTAACAACGACACAAACAACTGACGACACGCTCAGGAGATAAACTAAGCCACTATTCAGGGAGGACGTATGTAAAAGTATTGAATGAAATAGTCTTTTCGTCATTTATGGACGGACTTGAATAAATGTCATAAGAGGCGATTAGTGAGAGGTCCTTACGGAGAAGGTGTTAATAAAATTTATTAAAAAAAAGCTCCTAAACAGCTAGTCATAAACAACTAGTCATAAACCACTAATCTTAAATTAAGTGATCTCATCTGAGCTAATGGACTTAGTTCTAGAATGTGTAGGAATGACCTCGAAACGGGATGAAATAGATGAAAAGTATCTTCACATTTGGTAGTTGTGACTTTCGTTTATATTGTTATGGATGTAAATTGAAACTTCTTGAAATCTGGGAGGTTAAAACTGCCTGTCGCATCATCAAAACTGTCGTCACAGATTTGATATGTGAGGATTGCTCTCACTAAAACACCCTCTCCCTCACTGAGAACATCTCTCCACACTTAACCCCTCTTAATACTTCAGTCAAGGTGGAGATTCTCACTTCGTCTTTATTGGACTCTCAAAGTTGTTCTTCCGTCCAGATCCCGCTCTTTCCGCCGGAGCATATTTTCCACATATTTCGCTATGTGGGCCCAGTTTTCTTTGCAGCTTAGCGTGACCTCCACAACAGTAGCTGAAGTTTTCCCGATTTCATTTCAAGAGTGGTGCGCTCTGTTTGCCACTTTGTGCATTTGAAAAGGCATGTCCGCATTGCTATCCTCGTACATACACTCCGGCCCTTCGATTTTTCCGACTAGATGAGTGTCATTTGGGATCTCTATGCTCAAAATGCCGTCGTAGCTTGCGCTGCCCCTGGAGAGCTGGGTTTGCATCGAGTGTCATTGTTTATCTCGTTTATAAAATTTCGATCTTTCAGGTAGCTCCGGATTATCTTCTCTGGTATCTGCAAGCGATTTTCGAGTACCTCGATCATGTCCACCCGCCTAGCGCTGTTGAAAGCGTTTCTGACGTCTTATGTAACAAGAAGTACCACTCGCCTGGAGTAGTGATTTCCTTGCTGTGTCGCCAATTGTGGACTTTCCTGGCCGAAAACCGTGTTGTCGGGTGGATAATCCCCCAGCGGTTTCAATGGCTGCTGCTATTCGGGATGTAAGTAGTCGCTCCACCAATGGCTAATATGTTTCCCCTTAGAGGTGGAAGGAGTTTTCCCTTACTTTTTTTTAAATATAAAATAATGATAATTTAAAAGATTAATTAATAATGAAATTATGAATTGAATGAACTGATTATGAAATGAATCAACTGATTATGAAATGAATGAATTAATTATGGAATGAATTAATTAAAAAATTAATGAAACTATGTCATCAAATAATTAATTATGAATGATAATTAAATATAATTAATAAGAAAATTAATGAATCCTTCATAGAACAATGAATAAATTATGAAATAAATGAATTAATTATGAAATTAATGAATTAATTATCAACTTTATGAATTCATTATCAAATTAATTAATTATAGTTTCAAAAATAAATTAATAAGGAAATTACAAAATGAATAATTTAATTACAAATGAAGAATTGATTAAATAATTAATTACGAAATGAATGAATTGAATTTGAAATGAAAATTAATAAATTAATCAATAAGAAAATGAATGATTCATTTATAAGACACTGAATAAATTATGAAATTAATGAATTAATTATGAAATTAATTAATATAGTTACAAAAATTAAGTTATATGGAAATTACAAAATGAATAATTTAATTACAAATTATGAACTAATTAATTACGAAATGAGTGAGCTAATCATGAAATCAATGAATCGATTGTGAAATGAATAGTTAATTAATAAATAGTAAATTAATCAATTATAAACCCATTGAGGAATTCAATCAATTAATTATGAAATAAATGTATGAATGAATTAATTATGAAATGAATGAATGAATTAATTATGAAATTAATGTATTATAATTTATAAAATTAATTAATATTGCAACTATGAAATGAATAAGTTAATTACAATATTGATTTAATTAAAATATTAATTAATTAATTATGAAATGAATGAATTAATTAATTGTGAAATGAATTAATTAGTTAATTATGAAATGAATGAATTAATTATCAAATCAATCAATTATGAAAAAATTGTTTGACTGAATTCATTGGGAATGATCGAATAAATTAATATTTAAATGAATTTATTTATAAATGAAAAGAATCAGTTAATGAACTTATACGGATGCTTGTGAGTGAATTAATAATTAAAAAAGTTAACTAATGAAGAGGGTGATAGATAAAATCAAATCAACAAACAAACAAGAACTCTTCAGAATAGGTAGGTAAGGCGACCACCCGAAAAGGGCGCACAACATTGATCCTTCGTGATACCGCATGAGACAACAGGTCCCATCCCTTTCAAAGGTTTAACCATTCGGAGCTTTTAATGAAGCAGTTGATGGAGCTAACCATTTTATTTGAGATATCTCCCAAAGAGTCCAGAAAGTGGTCACCAAGGAAAGTGCGCCTCCTTCTGGACAAAGCACGACACGTGCTTAGCAGGTGTTCAATGGGCTCTAGCTCCTTCTCATCCATGCAATACCTGCAGATGTCGTTAGAGGCAATCCCCAGCCTACTACCATGAGCACCCAGGATCCAGTGTCCCGTTAGAAAACTAACAACGGAACCTAAACTCAGTTTATTTAGAGATACTAAATCCCTTGAGCGCTTGACATTTAAAGCTGGCCAGGTTTGTCAAGCTATTTTGCATCCTGTGCCTGCAGACCAGCGCCAGCCCGCTGTGTCTAAGGATATTATATTTATTAAGAGCTTCTATGTGATAATAGGAATATCGAGGTTTGACCTATCTGGTTCAATCGGTATGGTAGTACCCTCATGCAAGTTCATCCGATTTACAGTTACCTGGAGTATTCCTGTGGCCGGGAACCTGACACAGAGGCAGATGGGTCTGCTTAGCTATCTCGTCTAAAGATTTCCGGCAGCTCTTGACGACTTTTGAGGTGATAATAGCAGAATCCAGGGAGCGCAAAGCTGCTTGGCTGTCAGATAGAATGCAAATATCATGTACAAATAAATTCTTCTTCTTTAGCCAACAGTGCTGCCACTATAGCCGCGACGTCTGCCTGAAAAACACTGCAGTGGTCGGGCATCCTAAAGGGCATGTTAATGTCCAAATCTTCTGAGAATACACCACCTCCCACCCTACTCTGTAGTTTGGATTCATCTGTGTAGATGTGAACCCCTTCTACTGGAGGGAATGGAGATCTTGCACATACCATTGAAGGCGTACATTGGTGTGATGTAGTCGAAAGAGTCAGGAATACCCTCAAAATGTCTTAAAATGGACGCATGACCTACATTCCTGGCAACCCATTGATGCGTAGCTTTTAGCCTGATAACTGAGTTTGCAGCCATTTTTTCGCCAAAAAGCCTAACAGGCAGCAGATTGACAATAATGTCCAATGCTGCCATTGGAGTCGTTGTAATGGCACTACTTACCTCTGCCGTTCTTTGTACCTTTGTTATCAGCCTACTGTATGTGGACTTACTTAGGGCTGTCCACCAAGCAAGCACCCCATAGAAAAGGACTGGTCGTACCACAGCTGTATATATCCAATAGGCTATCTTAGGCTGTAACCCCCATTTTTTTCCTATAGCTCTTTTTCAAGAGTACTGAGCTGCATGAGCCTTCCTAATGCGCTCGCTTATATTAGCCTTCCAGTTCAGCTTCCTATCGAGGATCACGCCCAGATATTTAGCCTCCTCAACAAGGTTAATATCTACAACAATTAGTTTTGGAGCAATAAATAGAGGAATTTTATGATTCCTATTCAAAAGCACCAGCTTAGTCTTGGTCGGATTAACCCCCAATCCATTTAGAGAGAATGCTCAACATGTTTTGCATCAAGTCCCTCAAAGTAGATATGTATTTTCCCGAGATACTAATAGCAACATCGTCCACATACGCAACTACCTTGCACCCTTCCCTCTCCAGCCGAACAAACAGCTGATTTACCGCAAGATTCCAGAGTAGGGGTTAAAGAACACCTCCTTGAAGTGTGCACACGGACTTCTTGGCCGACGCCGCCCCCAGCTGTGAATAGATTATCCTGCTACTAAGCATGTTTTCACCTGCTAATGGCGGGTTCCACCTCCAAGTCTCGCATCGCACCGATTATTGTATCTGATTTGATATTGTTAAAAGCTCCCTCAATGTCCAGGAAAGCCACTAGGGAGAACTCCTTGTTGTGCAGGGAGCACTCAATATTAAAGACTAAGGAGTGTAAAGCGGTCTCAACCGATTTACCCTTGAAGTAGGCATGCTGAGAGACTGACAACTTCTGTCTGTCTATAGTGAGCCTCATATGAATGTCTAACAACCTTTCCAAGATTTTCAGACAGAAGGAGGATAGACTAATGGGCCGTAAGTCCCCTGGAGCTGTGTGCGATGCCGGCCTTGGGTATAAAAATTACCCTCACATGCTTTCATGAGTCTGGAATATTCTCTTCAGAATATGACACAAACATTAAGTATGATTATTCAGAACCATAAATCTCTTCTCATTTCCGACTAAGAATTAAATAGAACGAGAAGACCTGCAAGAAATTATCTGAATAGTTTTTCTATAATTATAATACATTTTTATTATTGTATTAAGAATTTTCACAGAGATTCAAATTGCTTTGTTGGATAAAACAGCAAAAATTCTCATAGTATAATGAAACGCCCCGATGAAAAGTTCATCTGATATAATAATAAAATAACAAACTTTTCAACCCCACTTTCAAAACAAGTTACAATTCCTTAAACAAAAATCAGGTTTTTATTGTATTTCTGCATTATAAATATTTTCCAGCACATTATCCCGCTCTAGCCTTAAAGCCACGATAGGCATCGAACGAAGAGAGCGTTTTTGTCGGCCTTAGGTGGAAAATCACAACGGCTAAAATGGTGCTGTGCAAACAGCGCTACAAATATTATTGAAAACGCATTTGCAAATATTATTTTACGCACGTTCATCGTTCGTCCTGCTTCCCGACAGCACCCTCCCCGTCGCTGTCGCTATGCTCGCCCTAATCGATTAACAACACGAATTTGCCGAATCACGTCCTGACAATTGTTTGTTAACAACGCCGACGAAAAGTGCGTAATTTGAAACGCAAACATTTTATTTTCTACCGCATTTGATTCCGTTTTTGATTGGTTTTCGTTGATTTTTATTTTAACTATTTCCAGATTGTATTTATATGTAAATAGGCTGTTTGCCTCGTTACCACGGAGAGCGAGGCGAGGGGATTCGCTTTTAATAGAATTTTGTCAATTTTGTGTTAGAATTGTGTTTATTTCCATTGTGGGTTTAGCATAGTAAACTGTGTATTTAGCGCTTCAAGCAGAATAATTGTGGAGTTTTCAATGTTTTTTATGCGCTTGCTTCAAGAGATGAGGATTCTATTGTAAAGTTGAAGGAAATTCAATCCGACAAAAATGTTGTTTCGCTTTTCAAATAGATCATATAACCACACAATAGAGCAATGAAGTATTGAACTCTCCCATATAGAGTAGATTCTGTGAAAATGTTACACAGTCATTCTACACCTTAAAAGTAAGCGCTAATTTTATGTTATTTTGGCTATTTGTGATATCATATTTAATAGTACTACACCAGAGATATGCAGCAAGCCCATTCCTGACCCTTTTTGACACTTTGTCAAATCAACTGGAAAGATACTCCGCTGTTCTGTAACAATTCTATACAAGTTTGTTATAGAAAGATGGTGTGTTGGCATACTTTCAAGCATTCTTTTAAATCTGTTCACATTCACATCTCTGTAGAATAAATCTCAAAGCCAGTATATTCAGGATCCATAATGAGAATGCTGATATCGTCAAACACGGTATATGGGTACGGTTCGAAGCTGACTATAGTCCGTATTCCAGATGTCTGCAGATATAGATCGCTGAACGTTCTACAAGCAGCAAATTTATAATCATGTACGACATGACGTTAAATAAGGTTTGTCCGGAAATAATTTTTATGGATTTCATTCCTAGATGACTGCGAGTAAACCTCTTCAACTGCCGGGCCCTGTAATAAGATTTTACGAATTCTAATTATCTGCTCGTTAGCACAGCCCCCAAACTCAATTGGAGCTTAAAGTAAATAGCGTTGTTTTCGTTGTTGCTTGCGTTGCTCTGTTTTCATTTTGTTTGCGGCTACAATTAAACACTTT
The DNA here is from genome assembly GCA_920105625.2 of Clusia tigrina. NCBI lineage: Eukaryota > Metazoa > Arthropoda > Insecta > Diptera > Clusiidae > Clusia > Clusia tigrina. The sequence goes on from OV050030.1 coordinate 405,513,116, forward strand.
CACTTTAAACGCCGGCCGGAAACAGGAAGCGTCAATTGTAAACGTTTCCCTACTTAAGCGCCAATGCCGCTTGCCTTGTTGCAATTATTTCGCGGCGCACTTTGCGCTAATTCCGCATTCATTTTTGTCAAATTCGAAATTAATTTAAAATGCATGGAAATGAGTGTCAGGAGCACTGACAACAATTGTTGGCAACAAATGCTGTGCAGACAGACGGCTGTGGCAGTGGCTGCAGCAGTGGCTGTGGCAGTGGCTGCAGCAGTAGCTGTGGCAGTGGCTGTGGCAGTAGCTGTGGCAGTGGCTGCGACGGAGGGTGCCAGTAACCCTTTGCATTTTGTTGCAAATTGCTAAAGCAAAAGTGGCTAATTTGCAATTCTTTTGTGTGGAGCGGGAGCAAGCCCGAGTAAGCGACTGAACGAAAGAGAGAAGAGCGAGAGAGAAAGAGAAAGAGAAGGATAGAGTCCTTGTACTTAAAGCCAACTGGATTGCTGGGTCGCCCTTTATGTTGATTTTCCATTTGCCGCCCTGGTTGCCGGTTAAGGAGTAAGGACTGTCAGGATATTATTGTCTTTTGTCTTTGTGACACGCGGCATGAAATTGAATTTCAGGCTTTAGGAACGCTACCGTTGGGGTTGCTATTGGTGTTGTGAAGTTGGTGTATTGGTGCTGGTACTGGCACTGGTGACGATTCCACTGCTCGGCCACTTTTTTCTTTGCAGCCATCCGAAGTCTGAAGGCTTCAATTACTCGCCCAAGTCGAGTATCTTTGATATTCACACTTGAATTTGAAATTTGTCTCTCTTCAATTTGTCCTTGTTTTATTTTATATTTTCACTAATTTTCGGCTGAATTTCAATTTGCATACGAATTCTCACCGTGGAAGTTGAAGTCGCAGTTCTACACTCTTTGTTTTTGTGGTTAAATGTTAATTTTATTGAATTCAACTCTTTTGTGCTTGGCTGGGGGAGCATTAAAGAGGAAATTGCATAATTATGCCCAATCTTGAGACAGTTTTTCTTTTGTTTCTGTTTTTTTGTTATAACCAACATTTTTCTATTACTATTTTCTTCTTGCAGTTCACAGGGATTTGGATGAGGCTGTGTCGATTTGTTTGTGTGACTTTTGCAATTTGAATGACAAAGCGGATTAATATTTGCCTGAGTTTAGTGCTGAGCCGTAAGTGGCTTGGTTCACGTCTCCTTAAAGTAATTCCGTAAAATAATTCATGAAACCATGAAGGGAAAATGTGATTTCGAAGACGTTGAACTCGTCAGACGAATTGGTTTACCGTAGGACTTAAATATTCACAACTAAGAAGAACGAATTTGGCAGCATTTAAGTTGAGAGCAGGCATGAGAAGAGAATCCTTTTACTATGGAATAATCGGGTGCCTTTGAAAACGAAAAATTTAGAGCACAGTTTAACTTAACGTTAGAGTAAGGAACTTTTATGAAAGCTGTAGGGAAAATGTTGAATTTTTAGCAATCAAAGGTACTCGTATGTATTTTAATATAATTTTTAGGCACATGATTTAATTTTATATTTACAACAAAAGCACTTGACTGACTTGACATAAAGTATGATTCAGCTTCAATTTGAAAACTCTGGTTCATGCAGTCTCTATGAGTAAAGCACTGGAAATACATGACAACACTCACAGACTCATTACAATGAGCCAATTTAGGATTCAACATGATTCATTTGTGGTCTTTCCATTCAATGCTCATTGCAGGAGCTTCAAAGACCCACAAGAGAGAGAAACAGTTGTCCCCATTCTATGTGATTGCCTAGCCCTCGTTCGCATGATACTCACTTATTTCGAAAGTTCTTTTCTACAGAGTCTGCAGCATTGCTAATTTATACACAACTCCAGCAGGCTGAGATTCATATCATAGTATATCATCTTTAGGTTCGCGTGGATAGGGTAGCATTACGCCACTAGTGCTAATTGGGGTGACCCAAAGCTTGTCACCCATTTTACCTGCCTACCTAAACCTACGAATCTAAGCAGAACCATGTTACCACCATAGAGTCATGTGCGATAAATGGGCTGACACGGACACGCTTTCCTCCCATATTAATATCCTCAGAAACCTCATTTGAATTGAGACTGAGTTTATACTCTTATAATGAGAATGCTTGGTAGTTCGTACACATTAAATGGGGAGAAATATTAAACTGCCACACCTCAATTCATTCATTTCTGTAACCCGAATATAAGGTAGCTTCAGAGATAAGCCCACTATTGAAATATATATAAGACTTGGAATCAAAATACAAATTTTGCAGTAGTGATACTCGTACTATGTGGGCATAGTTATGGGCGATATGTTTATACTTCCACTCCCAGCTTCAAGTAGATTTCAACAGCATAAAAAATATTCCTACCATGAGTAAATGTGAGTTAATGGTACCCTTATGTAAACTTCCTTATTATATAAAAATCATCTTACAGTAAACGAGGTATAGAAGTCGATCCAACCCGACCCGACCAGCCTTCTTGACTGGTTTGTGCTGGCTGCTTTTGTTGTTTCAAAAGCAGAGCACCAATGATTGATTCATTTGTTATTTGAATGAAATTATTGAAGCCTTTAATAAATCAATTAAAATAATGGAAATGGTGTGCGTTGATGCCGCACATTTACACGGAAAACAGAACCGTCCGCAGATTAAAATAATTGACGTTGAGCGGCAGCAACCGAGAGGAATGGAGTGAGCGCGTTCCAAGCAATTTACCACATATAAAAACAAACAAATTTAAATACCCCGACGAATGAGTGACGTCAAAAAGACTGAAATGAATGCTGTGCAACATGCGTGATACGGCTTGTAAAGAAATCTGTTGCAAGCAATTGAAATTTAACTAGAACTAAGCGAATTTCGTAGAATCCACAATTGAAATGCGTCGCTTACTCTAAATAATTCTAACTACGAGTGAGAAGAGGCGAGCTGGAAGAAAGTGTGCCGGATTCTACGAGTCTACGCCACAATAGAAACCAGAGTGTGTAGATCAGAATGTGTACTCTTGCTATATGAGCGTAGCGCGATGCAGTGCATTGCTGCACATTAGTCTAATCGAGCCTCGCCATTAGCGCCATTTACACAAATCACCACGTTGCACTTAAACTCTCAACTGGAACTTAATAATTCACTTGCGGTGAACACGCCGACTGCAGTCAAGCACCTGCTTAACGGGGTTTCAAGTTTATAAATAGCAAAATTTCGCTGTTAAAACGAAAATCAATTCCATTCATACCGCAATGACCGCAAACCAGGAGTACGACAACAACAGCAACAAAGACAGCGACTACGGCACATCCATCCACTGAATTGGAGTGGCCTGGCACGGTATGGCCTCAAGTGGTATGGTCTGGTGTGGTACGGAGTGCAGTGGCGTGGCGTATAGTGGAGTCCATTAAAATTTCCGCTTCATCTAACGCATAGAATTCGTTTATGTACTGGCAGCGTATTGCATGAATCTGCTCCGTACAATTCGATTCAATTCGATTCGATTCGTGCGGTCGCCGCAATGTTTCTAATTAATGTGCGACACCGGCGAAGTCAACTCGCAAGGAAGCCCGGCTCCTTTCGTGTCTCGGTGGTGAATGAATGGCAGCGGAAATGTGCGAAATTGCGAGAAAAAGGAAACTTGTTATTTGTACAGCAAGAGTAACAACAACGACAGCAGCAGCAGCAACAACCAGGACTACAGGACAAAGCAATTGAATTTCACAATCGTTGAGTGTGCAACTCGAATATTGCCATTAGGCGCGATATGCCACAATTTACACTTTGGCTTTTGATTGCTTTCCGATTTATTCGTTAATTTAGCCATAAACGCTGCAATACGTGCGGATTTATTGGAATCAATTAAAATTTACCTACGAGTGTCGCTCCTTAGGGAGTCGGCATGAATATGCAACATTATTGAAACTGATACTGAAGCAGGGAAGAGTGAAGAATAGTTTCAGCATATCTGAGAGGAAATTGTCATTCTCGAACAATGCGAATGGGAGTGGAACTTTAAACACTGATTACACAAACACAATGAACCGCTTTTAAAGAACCCTCAAGCTGGACCTATTGGTAGGTGGAGAAGCCTCAAAATATAGCGAAGAAAACTAGAACAGTGAGTTGGGTTGAGGAACCATTAAACAAATTTTCGAGTTCCAAAAAATATTGAAGGAAATGGAACAAGAAACACCTCCTTGATAATGTTGGGATAGTGGAAAAGGAAGTTTCACTTGCCTGAGTTTTAGCTGAAGTCTATTACAAATCTTGTACACTAATATGTTAGCTTACAAGATGTAGAAAGCAACCTCATTTGCCCAGTAAGATAAAATGACAGAAATCTCAGAGATGATGGAATAATAAAGTTAAAACAAAATGAAGACAGATTTCCAGAATCCGCTCAGATATTAGATTTGATTTTACTCAACTGAGAAAATAATAGAAAAATATATTGGAGAGATCACAGAGATAATACAGGCAGAAATCACAGAGATAATACAGAATACTTCAAATCAATTAAGAAGATGATGGAATACTTCAAATAAATGAAGGAGATAATGGAACTTTGTATATAAAATAAAAGGAAAGGCAAAGTAAAGGCTGATTCATATAATCCGCTCAGATAGTATATTAGTAGAACTCAACTGAGAAGATAATGAATTATTACAATTATGTCGGAGAGATAAAGTAAAATTAAAAGACATATATCTCACAGATGATAGAATAGTTCAGCTCAGCTTTGAATGATGATGGACATTGATTGACATTAAAAGAAGAGGAAACAAATAAAAGTTATGATACAAGTATCCTCAGAAATATTAAACTGGATCAACTGAGGTTGTGATGAAAAATTATATCCAATAAAGAACCCCCTAAGTAGACGTAAGCTTAGACATCCTGCTGACTTTCAGACACTCCATTTGAATGAATCAATAACCAAACAACATTACGGCGTATTAGTGGTCTGCACAAAACCATACTAAATACTCTAGATTAGTTTAAGAGGCTGCTCCCTCTACTCAGCACAGTAGGTAGGTGGGGCAGCCGCATCACCAATAAACCAGTGATGCCACTTAGACCACCAGCTGAGTCCGTTGTGAGCCGCGGATGCGAGGCATGGCTACGCTTCCCCCTCCAGATTGAACCACCTGAGCCTTTTAAAAAGCGAAGAAGGTTGTTAACACCTGACTGGCATAGACCATCTATACTGGGAGTATAAGCACACTAAGGCCCTTGAAATTATCTGGGAATATTAATTCGAACTAATTTTGTGCTTATTATTATACTATTATCTGTGATGTTATCTTAGTGTCGAATAAAGTTCCTGGTAAGCCTTTATGGTTCATTCCTCACCTTTCTCATCTGCTCTGGGGACAATCCTAATTATTCACATATCTGTAACTTCTGCAGAATTTATTCAATTACCCAGACTAAACATAATTCTTTTAACACAGAAATCAGTGAGACCATAATCTCTGGCGTATCTATAGAATGATTGAAACGGACTCTAGTATGTTGCCAGAGCAGGCAATATAAACTCATAGAATCAAACCAAGTAGTGTTAGTGATAGTACTGATATCTTCCTCGATCTGCAATATCTGGTGTTCAACCAAGCATTCAAATCAATTTAGGAATAGAGGTCCGTTTGGACTTCTATTTTTGCGCTCTGAAATGTAAATATGAACGGACAGTCTTATCAGGTGCGAAATGTATGGCTCAGTCGTCTCTTCATTATATTTGTGGGAGACTATTTTTGTTTATAGGTTAGCCTCAGAGCCGCTTGGCTATCAGACCGTGTTCCAATATTTCGATTGTAGATGCTACTCTTTCTGACTCTAGACAAAGAAGCTTCGATAACTTCTGACAGTATAAAGTATTGGTGTAGGGTGGGGGAATGTATCTAATCTGTAATGACAATCCACGGATAAGCTCAGATCCATCGATTACTCTAAAAACCCAGCACCCTACATTTGCCTAAGTTGAAAGACCTGAAGGCTATGACTCTTTCTCTTAAATTAGTTATGATAATTTATTATTGTGAATCCTTTTAAATAAACACATATATATAGCTTGACGCTACAGGTTTTTCAACCCCCTTCATTTTTGGTGATTAAAACAACCGAGTCCTTGATGGGTTCTATTGAAAATATTGGGTTTACACGTCAGTTTATACTCTTAAATTCAGGCAATGAAATGTGTTTACTCTTCAGGTGTGTCTGAAGAAAGCAACTGTGGAAGGCAACTAAGTTTTCTGGATTATGAAAAGAGAGTTTTCCACTTATTTCTACAATGGAGTTATTCCACGCCTTCTACTTTCAATAAAGACACAATAGTCCATCATCCGCAACCACCATTCTCTGCCTTATACACACCCATTTTTATACCCATAAAAATTGAATTCACTTCCTTTTAAAATAAAATTAATTTCGCCCTTTTTTTCTTATACCAAATCAACCATTTTTATTGAAATTAAAGTAATTAAAAAGAAAACTCAATTTCATAAAAGCATTTTCCCAGTAACCCGCAGACCCTCCTAAGTCGCAACCACCTCAAAAGATTGCAATAATTCATTAAAGTCAATTAGCAAAATAAAAGTCATTAAAAATCCACCCACATCAGCGCCGCAGTCACCTTCCTCTTCATTAACAGCCGCCCCGCCCCACTCAGACGAGAAGATCCGTGCCAGCGTTATGGGCCGTGCCAGCGGTGGTGCTCTCCTTCGGCAGACCGCGCATGTGATGCTCATGACGACACTGGTGTATCTTGAAGGCCGTCTCACACTTGTTGGCACCCCTGATGCCCAGACACTCCATCGCCATGAACGTGTTGGGATCGGTCACATCGGCCAGTGTGCGTATCACATCGCGTTCGAGGAAAACGCCGTTGCGCATCAGACCCATTTGCTCGTAAATGCAGTGGGCGAAGCACTGCGTAGCCTCCGAGGATGTATTGAAATCGTTCTGACGGAACCTGTGCAGCTCCTCCATGGACAGCTCCGTTTGCTGGGCGCAGACGCGCACCATATCCTCCGACAGACGATGCGCGTCCTCCGAGACGGTCATGGCCAAATTAACATTAATGGAGGCGTAACGTGCCTGTGCAAAATCAAACGGGACAAAAGCAAACAACAAAGATTTTCATTATTATTATAAATTCGTGTGCAAAGAAATGGTGTGGTTTGTTTTTTTTTGTTTTTTTCTTGTATCTTATTTTCTTTTGTATATTGCCCACCTCAGCGGCCGGAGGGGCAGAGGCAGCTGCCAGCACGCAAATGAGCACTGCGAATTTCATGTTCACGTTTAAGTGTTTACGAGCATTGCACGCGGCTGAGAGCTTTTATAGCGAAATTGAAGTGAAACATTGTCGCGGCCACACACAAAATTTAATTTAGGAAATAATTGTGGAATATAAAAGTTAATCGCGCGTTTAATTAAGCCTAGAAACTAAATTTTTGGCTCTGCTTTCTCCGTTTGCCACGGTCGCATGGAAGTCAGATTCAACTTTGAACGCAGAACTGGTAAATTTACCCTATCATAATTTTTAATTCAATTTATATTCAAAATTGTTTTATTTATTGTCTACGATAATAATTCAATAACATGAATTATGGCGATTTATTAATTCCACGCAATGAAATGTAAATTGCTTTCTGTCAACAAATATGAATCAGTTGGATTTGAAATAAATCAAAATTAATAATCAAATTGGTGAAGGCTTCTAAAAGTCGATACTATGACTGTCAATTCTTGATGGACAATTAGTGCATCCGTTCTTGTTAGGTCATCATAAACTGCTCATGGCCAAGTTACGTTAAACGTAGCGCCACTGTGTTTGTGCTATAAAGTGGTGAAAGCAGTTAGTCAATACTTCTACTGGCTCCACATTCGATTTAGATTCGATTTAAAGTTCAGGGAGTACTAGCACCGCGGCCCGTAAGGACGTATAGTGCTAACTATCCCCTATGTTTCACTGTAACCTTAGGCTTTTTATAAAGTGGAGCACTTTGGACGGTTGAAGTTTCCAAATTGTGGGAGGGTCTGTGAACAACTCCCCCAAAAATTTTAATCTCTTATGATCGTTGAACACTCTTTTGATCTTTGAACACTCACATAGAATGTGCTCTGATGCTTCAGAGTTGTGTCCACAGAATCTACAGTCAGAAATGTGTACCAGGCCTATCTTGTTAATGTGATACCTTAGGCAGCAGTGTCCTGTCACATACCCTAATAAAGTCATAAGACTGTCGTGGTTCAGGGTTAGTATCCTTTTGGAGATACTTCTGTTAGGGGTAAGAAATGTATTTGGCCAGAAGCGTGCTGCCATAGAGTAGCTATCTGAGTTTCTTCCCATTTGTAAAATAGGCCTCCAGAGTGGCAAGGAAGCGTGCTGCCATAGAGTAGCTATCTGAGCTTCTTCCCATTTGTAAAGTAGGCCTCCAGAGTGGCAAGTAGCCACGCCGCTGAAAGGTTCAGGGCCATTGAGTGAACGGAGCGCCCCCTTTTTGCGAAGTAGTCCGCCCTTTCATTCCCAGCGTGGCCTTCATGTCCAGGTACCCAACAAAGTGTGACATTTTTGATTCAAAATTTTATGACATTTACTCAACATACGATTCTTTATAGTAGTTATCATATTGAAAACGTTTCCTGGAAGTTACTGGCACCCGAAACATTACCCCCAAATTTCGAACATTATTCTTTCCAGTAGTGATCATATTGAAAATGATTCCAGGAAGTTGGTGGCTACCTTAAGATTACTCCAAAATTTCGCACAATAATACTAACATTATATTCAATCATAACAAACATTGTTAAGGAACATTGCAGGGACATCAACTTATGGGTTTTTAGTTAATACTATTCTCCCAGTAGTAAATAGTTCGGTTTAAACCCAACTTAAAACTAAATAAACCCACTTTAATACCAGCGACTTCAACCAATTGATACAGTTAGAAGGACACTCTCACTACCACAGCATATATATCTTTGCATCTTAGTTTACAATTTGTCCTTTGCTAGTCAATGGTATAGAATAAGAATAAGAAAATAGAAGACAAATAATACACATTGGTAGCTTTCCTAGACATTGAGGGCGCTTTTAATAATATCCTATCCAAGGCAATAGCCGGTGCACTGACGCAGTTGGGTGTCCCCGGGCCACTTGTTGTTTTCATCGAACAAATACTCATATGCAGATTTGTGAATTCAACATTGGATGCCTCGAGGTTGCGTAAGTCCGTCAGCAGGGGTACTCCATAAGGCGGCGTGCTATCTCCTCTCCGGTGGATACTGACAATGAATAATCTGTTAAAGAGCTTAGAGGGGAGAAGAATACACGTTGTTGCCTATGCGGACGATATTGCAATCTGGGTAAAAGGTAAATTCCCCAATACGCTTTGCGAAGTCAAACAAAGCATATAAGATGAGCTAAATCTATTGTCAGAATCTTGTGGTTTAGCCATAAATGCCAACAAAACAGAACTGATACTATTTAGTAGGAAACATAGAGTACCAGAAGTAAGGCTCACCAAACTGACTGGAATCACTTTGTCTTTAAATGATAAAGCTCGCTACCTGGGACTGATTTTCTACAGGAAGCTTAATTGGAAATTATATGTAGAGAATAAAGTAAGAAAAGCATCAATAGCACTTTATTCGTGTAGGAAGACAGTGGGATTAAAATGGGGAATGGCTCCCCGAATAGTACTTTGGTTATACACAGCAGTGGTTAGACCGATTTTGTGGTGCGGTATGCTAGCATGATGGCCGGCACTTCATAAAAACTATGTTGTGAAAAACTTAGAGCGTATTCAGAGAGCAAATAATTCAGATGAAAGCCACTGATCTGTGACTTATCTATATAAATATAAGTATATATCCAATGGTATGCATGAACTCTCCAAATATCTCTTCTAAAGTAGATCATATTATGAAACATATATCATTATCAAATATGGAAACATACTATAGATCAGATCAATCTATCAATCTAATATATATGACAGAAACGAGGGTAAGGTTTTAAACCGATTACCAAGCTCTGGGTAGGTATGCTGAAATAATTTTGTGAAGCTGGATAAGTGGATAACTTCTGTAGAAACCCCACAGACAAGAATACTCTAGGAATTAACCCAGATCAGAGAAGAGAAGAATGAGTAATGAAGGGGTATATATATGGAACTCTGTCCGATCCTTATAGAACATCACTATTCATTATAGTAATTTCAAAATTAATTGTACAATAAGAATTCAGAGAAATTGGTATTGCGGGATATTACCAGGGGCCGAACTATACTTCGTAGAGGAAGCAGCGTCGTATCCAACATCTTAATATATCCAACATCTTAATATATCCAACATCTTAATATATCCAACATCTTAATATATTGAAACGTGATTGGATACTGAAACTTGATTGAGAAAGATATGAGAAAGTATGCTTCAGTCACCTTTCAAAGCTGGAGAAGACTTCAGTATGAAGTATACTTCTGTTTGCTAGAGCCTGTAAATGTTTCGCTGACACGGGTAGTTGAAAAGGGACTGAGCTCCTCGTGGTATCATAATGGCTGAAAGCCTAAGTGGTGTCTTTAAGCACATCCACATTTACCAACCAACCATTTATATATAAAATGATAAACATTGAATAGAATATATAATTTTTCAATTGTTATCGTATGAAAAATGGGGAAAATTTGAAATGATAGTAATAATCATCACTGAAAACTTTATCAGGACAGTGCCTCAGAATTCTCCAATTATAATGTTTGTTTTGTATCGCAAGGAAATCTACCAACCACGAACTAGTTTCCGGATTTGTCTCAAAACGCTAGGTTTGAGGGATTCTATCCTCACACCAATTCAAATGCATTGAATATTTTCTTTGAATGTGCATTGTTAGAATAATTTTTCCTTAACTTATAATAAAAACTATATTAGTAAAAAAAATATTAAAACTCTGTCAATGGTTGGCTACCGAAGGTTCAACACTACAATGTGAACGGGGGAAATAGTTATAAAATAACTGAAACTAGCAAAACTAAACTTTTCCAAATGCACCCAAAGTCGCATGCAAAAGTTGCAACAATACACGGACACATACATACAAAACCACACACACTCACATACTCATACATACGTACTCAGTCACACACTTATACTTACGCACACATTCACGCAACAAAAGTATCATTGAATTTCAAGAGCAACGCCAAACGGAAAAGACTTTCGCCACTACGACAGTTCTGCGCTGCCGCCATGATTGGCAAAGCAGCATTCAGCGGCAGCATCAAATTGTCCAACAACAACAACAACAACCATAAAAATTTGCAGTTAACTGCTATTTACAGTTATTACCACTGCGATCATTGCCATAATACGCAAAATGCTAACAGACCGAAAGCAGCAACAGACGCACTGGCAATGGGAGCAATACACAAAAAAGTTTCCCAACTAGGAACTGCAACTGGGAGCAAAACGAAAAAAGAGAAACAGATTTCCTGCTCCTATCCACTTCGTCGTTGCACTTGTGCCAAAGACGTAAAAAATTGCCCTCAAGTGGCTCAACTAAAACTCCACTCAATGCATATGCATGCATATCCGGCTGGCGGCAGGATGTAGGTGGTAGGAGGCAGTCGGAAAGCGGCTTCGGCGGCTTCCTGTGCCTGGCGTGTGCATTCCAATCGCATAACTTTTCCAATTTACTTTTGGCAATTCTGGCAATTATTGACATAGATTCGCTACGGCTTTGATATCGGCTTCGACGTCGGCGTTGGCGTTGACGTCAGCATCGCTTTCGCACTTGAGCAGCTTTATTGTCAAGGCGCAACACAGCAGCACAACAACACAGCAGCACAACAACACAGCAGCCCCACACAACACAACAGAAGAGCAACAACGCATTCACTCTAATTTGTTTGGTATTTCTGAGATATTTTCTGTGGGCATTTTTGCCAAATTCCAGAAGTTGGAGAACGGAGAAGTTCAAATGCAAAACTGGCTATGGCCACTGTTGCCGCTTCTACTCCTGCTGCTGCTGCAGTAATTAGTTTCTTCATTAGTTGCAACTGGCAAGTGTTGGCAACAATAATAGTTTGCATTGCTGCAGTTGCTGTTCTTGCTGCTTTTTGATGCTGATGCTGATGCTGTGGCAAATGTGCTTGTAAACGTTATTGCAACGATAACAACAACAACTCCCATAATAATAAGCACAAAGCAGTGCATTAAGTGTAAGCAAGTGTGTCTGTATGCGTTGTGTATCTGAGTGGGTGTGCGATAGTCAGGGAGTTACTTTGTTCTTTTGTTCGTTGGTGGTACGAGAGTGTATTGGAATTTTCTCTCTCAATTAGCTGCATTTATGTTTGAATTAGGGAGAGTTCATTGCGTGATAAACTTGAATTTGATTTTGCATATTTTCATTTCGTTGGCGCTTTGCTGAAAGTGAATTGAATTTTTGATTGTGCAAATAAAAGTTTAAGTTATTGTTGCACTAAGCAAGGAGCGGCAACTGCCCAAAAACCTTCTACGATTATTTAGCCGTGGTTAAATAACTTTATATCCTATCTTCTGATGAATATATATGCAAGTATTTTGTTCTAGAACAGAATTATGAACGAAATTTGATTAGTTTATGCCCAAGAAGTCTAAATTTATGGATATTTTTAAAAGCAGACATCCATTTTGGCTTGTAATTGGATTCAAAATTTTGACATGAAAGCTTTGTGCGTGCCCACACACTGCTGATCTAACTAGAGAGGCGAATTGAATATTCACTTCTCTCTAGAACGCTTAATTTTTAGGGAAATGTACTTTGTTGTTGCATACTTTTAGGGATCACTTTTCCGTAATGTCGTATCGTGGCAGTTACTTGCCCCGAATATATTCAAGGAGGCATATTTGAAATTTATTTGGTACGGATCTTATTAGCCAGTGCCAGATCTTTCTATAGTCTTCTAAGGGAACATCAGTATGGGCACTTGGCAAGACTTGATGATTTCTTTGCTTTCATGGACTTAGGTTCTGCTGTAATGAGGAACCCACTAAATGGTTATTTTCTTAGAACATACAAAAGTCACGAATACTTTATGTACATAGTAAGGAGAAAGGTTTGACAATATATTGACTGCATATATATTCATTATTATAAACACATGAACTTACTAAGTGCACCTTAATATTAAAGGAAGAACAATTTTGATTCCGAACAGGGATTCCGAAGAGCCTATGAGATAAAAAATATGTTAAATTCTTTATATATATAATTCAATCTAATTTTTGTTTCATTAAATGCAATAAAAGTCTATACGCCCCAAATGTCTTCAATGAATACTAAAATCAACTAACTACAAAAGAGAAGCACGGAGAATTTTATTGCAAACGATATCAGAGATGAAAAATAGGGACTGAATCTTCAGGTATTTGAAGGCTAGGGCAGTCAACCCTGGTTGTAAAAGGAGTATAGACACAAAAAAAACTCAGTGTAAATTCAGTATAAGTTCTTTGAACTGTCTCCTGGTCACGAGTTATTAACATAACATTGTAGATTCCTTTTCTAAAGTGCCTCTGATTTGATTGCTGTTTGTCCAATGATTCGACAGTTGACTTACAATGATAGTTGCAGTTGCCATAGTAATGGAAAATTGCCTACTAACAGGAACAAGGAATTTGCAAGCTGTCAGTGAACAACTATTGCCATCTCTTTTGCCAAGGATATAATGTTACCTCAACTCTAGATTGTTCAGCAGGTCAGGAGTAAAATATGACACTTCCAAGACTTATCCAGACTACACTTGATGAGATTTTATTTCGATTTATAGCGTATTTATGATTTGTATCTTCAAACTGAAGTTTAGTTTGGTGCGTTGAGGTATATGAGCACCCTTCGAGACTATAGTCAATCTTGGATAGAAAAAAATTGCTATATAAGAAAGGTGAATTCTGAAATGTTTAAAGGACACTACCAAGTTACATTTTATCCCCTTTTAGAAATGTATATTTATTTTTCTCAATTGGATCAATAATTCGTCTTGAAAAACACATTATGCCAAGTTAGATTAAGATCATAGTTTTGGGTCTTTAAGTAGGTTAGTTTGGGTTAGGGTGGCAGCAAAAGGAAGCTGATCTAGGGTAGAAATTCGCTCGTTGTGGTACCCTTAAACTGACGCACTAGGAGGACTAAATTGGGAACCAGTGCAATTCCGTGATGGAGCGAGCGATCTTGCTTATATTGATGGAGGATATCTCCGCAAGACCCCCGAGAAAAGGTGCCCCAGAAATCGAAATATTTTTCTCGCGAGGACAGTGTAGTAGCACATCAAGTGTGGGATATATTCCTGCTGCTGCAAAAATCATTGAAGGGAAGCCTCTGAGCGTGTATCCCAATGACAGAATGGCCTGTCAGGGCAGCAACTGTTGTGGCTAGGGAATCGAATCTTAGCTGCAGTAATTGCGCTGTTCTATACGAGGTCCAGGTTTCTTTGGTGATCTTGTAGGTCTGTTGCTCGGACCAGAGCCTTTTAGCTACATGTCTTTTACTCCTGTCTGATAAAAGGCTTTACAGACGTGAGTGGTACACCCACGTTTTGTGATGTTTGCTGCTGTATGTGCCTCTTCTCGCTAGTTCGTCCGGCTTACAATTGCCAGCAATGGCTCTGTGTCCTGAGACCCACCGGAGGTGACCGCCTGTTCACCCTGATAGGGTAATAAGAGCGGACTGGCACATTACCACAAGGATCGAAGGGGTGTAGACCCCGGAAAGCGACTATATAGCCGCTTAACTGTCAGAGAAGATATATATCGGGGTTATTGATAAAGTTGTCTGTCAACAGTCGTTGCGCCGCTATCAGAATCGCCATGACCTTCGACTGGAAAGCACTATAGTGGTCCGATAGCCGGAAGGAGAGATGAATCCCAAATTGTCGCAGTACATTTCACAGCCCACTTTCTTTAAGTAACAACAACTGAACTATAATTTATAAATACTATTTAGATCCAAGAACCTAGTGGTACTAACAACTAGGAGTGTATTGCCAAATAAGAAATTCAGATTATATAGAAAAATATGTATAAAATTTAGCTGACTAACCAGAGATATATAAAACTTTCTTCATATTTTATAATTTTTTGCTTTTAAAATGCATCACCAAATTAAGATAACTGGGTCCATTATCTTACTAAATCATCATTTCTGACATATTAGCTTACTTTCATGGTCATATTAGATTCAGATAAAATATCTCTTCGCTCACTTGTCTATTCTTCTCTACTGATGGGTTTCCATTACAAATAAGGGTGGCTTTTGTGGTTCCCAAAAATATCGTATAGAATATTTAATAAGGAATATTATACTCACATGCTCATTAACCCCGTATACGAAAGCTACGGGTACCCCTCAGCATAAAACTGCTTCAAGTGGAAGTACCAAACTCCAACATCGCGACCAGCCAGTTATTGTATGTTGCTGGATATTTGGAGCTTGTATTTATGAACTCCTTTTCATAGTTCAAAATAGTTTCAAGAGATAAAAGAAGAGGTCAGTCGCATGATTGCTTACTTCACACATTCCTTCACAAAACCTACAACATATATAACAGTAATACTAGTAAAAATAAACTTACTGACTCCATTATTAAAAGAGTTTTCATCAATATAAAACATAAATAAAAATGAAATGTTCAAAATATGTATTTAATAAAAATCACTCATACGCCTTCCGCTCAAACAACTATATCGCTTGCAATTGTTATGTATCAATGCACAGGCAGTAAACTAGTATCAGAGGCATGTGTCATCCATTGACCATGAATAGCAACAGCTACGCACACACACACACACACACCACATTCACACACGCCACTCACAGGACCCCATACAAGCCGGCAGATTTGAACGTGATAAATTCAATGCAAGTGCAAGAAAAATGCAAATCAATTTCCACATTTCTCTGCATAACAAGCCGGGGAACGCCCACACAGCAAAAGGCGCTACACGGACGGCTGCATGCATGATGTGTCCACTGCGGTGTGCAACTGCGGGAAATTTACTACAGCCACAAGAATTCCTAATATAAAGCGCAACCAGCAGAGGCCAAAGAAGCCAAACTCGCAGCCCCTGCCAGCCCACCAGAGCGCCCCCTCGTCCAAGTGGGTGGATGATTTTCAATTTATTTAGAAATATTTTGTAGTGCTCGACCGAGCGCGCCAGCCACAGGACAATGCAAAAATAATGCAAAAAAAAATGAAATTTTTATAATAAGATGGTAAGCTGGGCGGAATATGGTAGAATAGGATGGAATAGGGCAACATCGGGGGTTAGGGAATGCATGTACGGGCAGCAGCGCAAACTCCTTGAATTGTCTTTTGCCAAGTCAGAGTCAACTTAGTGCATAGAATGCTGGCTGGCTCCTTTCTCTACCCAGATATTTAGATTGTTGTTGATTTTATTGTAGTCGCAGTTGTTCTTGTTGTTGTTGTTGTTATTGTTATTGTAGCTTCCAGCTGCAGTTGCTGCAACCATGGTAGTTTACTGCATAATGCAAGCTCATTCGCTTTTAAATTCCTTCCCATGCATGACTGCCATGCAGCTTGGAATTTTCTTCTTAATTTTTTTTCCCTTCTTGCTTTTCGTTCTTAAGTTTTGCCATTTTTTTCCTTGTATTTTATTTTGATATGCTGAATTTTTTAGAACATAAGAATTTGTATCTTTCAGCTACAAATCGTATGCTAAAGCTAAGAAATCACTCGTGAGCTGCTTTGCTTGATCTTCCTTTGGTTTTTTTCTTTAAATTTTCTTCCTGATTTTATTTTATTTTATTTTTTTTTTTTTGTGTACCCAACCGAATTCTTAAGCAAATTTTATTCAATAAGAAATAAATAAGCAAATACTTGAGATACTCGCTCTCTGCACTTGCGACTCTTTAGAGACAAGTGTATATATGTGGATCTGTGTGCGGTATGTCCCTGGGAGTTTCTAGTGCAATGTAGCTGACAGTTGTCAGCTGTTGTTATTGTTATAGTTATTGTGATTCCCGCTGTTATTGTGCTGCTTTTGTTACATACCAAAACGCTGGTGTAGGAGCGTGTGTTTGTAAGGATATTTGTGTGGAAATTTTTGTGGATATTTGTGTGGATATTTGTGTGGACATTTGTGTGGGTATTTGCGTGGGTATTTGCGTGGGTATAGAGAGTCTGCTTAGGAATGCAGTTAAATAAAATATGCTTAAACATTACCAGGTTATGTGTTTAATAAAAATAAACACTTATCCGACCTGATTTGCTCATAGTAACTAATTTATAATCATATGCAAGTCCCTGATGTTCAATAAGAAACTGAAATCTGAGCAACTCAGAATGAGAATGTGTTTTGATAGTTTTCACATTGCAACGTTCCACAATACAACACCTCATAGAAAATAGTGATCGCCAAACTCACACCCAGCTGTTGGTGAAAACTCCCATTCAGCGGCTAAGCACACTTTTGGATACACTTGTGGCCTACGTTAACCCACAAAAATTTGGAATTATATCTTATAAAACCACAAAAAGATGCTGAATATACTGATTGTTTGTATTGTTTTTCTTCCCATGGAGTCAGCGTCCTGTAACTTTTTGAATTGCACCGAGGCAAGGCGCTCACTAGTTAATAGGGGCTGCATATAGGCCAAGATACGCCCATGGTGGTAAGGCGCTCCTTATCAATGGTAATAGACATCAAGATAAAGTTTGGTCCGTGACCTACTCGTAGACTGGATTGCATGGAACTGACAGACATGTGGTGTCAACAAGATGACGCTACCCAATGCGCCGAACCCCCTGCTTGATGGCTTCATCATTGTGATAGGCCTTCGAAATCATGCCTTTTGTTGTCTTTTTCGGAGCTACTTTAAATTTCCGGTCTTCTATGTAAGTAAACACAAATAATTGAAGTCCTTAAGGCCAACAACACTAAAGATATTGGTGGAGTCATCCACAAAATATATCAGAAAGTAAAAACTAATATAGAGAGCTATCTCAGAAAGTAAGAACAACAATAGAAAGATACGTGCCACCCATCGGTGCCATGGCGATGACAGGACAATTAATAGTTTTCTCACTAAATGCCATAAATAATCTTCCAAATAAAAATAGAGAAGAACTTGCAGATATCTCAAATACCTGAACCCATTTAAATACTAAGGAACACCCTTTATATACAAGGACGAGTACTTAAAATTGTTAACATGAACTTCACATAGGGACACTTAAACACAGCGGCTAATCTCATAAAGTATGACACCAAGGAATTGAACTCTTTAATAATATACATAAATCATAACTGAATCTAAAGACAATTATTCAGGTTAACAAAGTTTATAGCGCCGTACCAATAATAATGAGGCTGATAATAGCAATGAAAGTTCCAAATCCGAATATTCTATGCATGCTTGTATCCTTGAAAACTAAACTTGAAAGTAATTTATTCACAGTATTACATTTATGCATAGTCCAAAAGGACGCCTTTCAATCTATATTTCCGTATGCTTCTATGACGTATCAGGTACCAGTCCCCATGACAATTTTATCTTAATATTTAGAATCAGGAAGAAGCTTGGCTATAAAAATTTGAGTATTTTGTTCCTAGTCCTTGTTCGCCATACTTTTGTAGTCCTTCTTTTAGTTTGATTGTTCTACCAACGTGATTGCAACTTTCGAAAAAGTTCTTAAGAGTGTATTCATATTTTGTTACTGATGAAGATCTCGCAGTCGACGTCATCTTAAGCCACCAATCTACATGCCACTATTTTTGTGTTGCTTCCATCTAGTTCCCTAACCTTCGAGTGATCACTGAAGATGTTCGTACTTGGCTTGGAGTTCCCACCATTACGCAAGTAAGACAAAATCTTGCTATTGGTCACATTTCTCTCTTCCTTTAATATCCAGACCAGGATTTTTACCAGCGCCTGTTGTTCCAGGACATGTCTCAAATTGTCTCTACCAAACAAACCAGGCTGGGTGCCAAAATAGTGTTCCCTGTTGTTGCATTTGATACAAAATTTGCGAGACATTTAAAATGGATTTGCAGTTTGAGTGATACAAAACTGATTAACTCCTGCCAAGAGAAATCACAACCCAACAAGCAGCAACAACAATAAGAATGATGAAACTCCTTTGCGACTTTTAAATTGAATTCCTTGCTTCAATGGCGGATGTATGCCTGGAAGAAAAATTTCACCATAAAAAGAGAACAAAAAATAAGATCAGAATAAAATGAGGCACAGGCACAATGCAACAAAATAAAAAGAACAGAGTAGAGCAAGCACACACACAAGCGCACACAAAGCAACTGCAACGCAAATAGAGCAGAGCGGGAAATATTTCAGGAAAGTGCTTAAGAAATTTCCCAAAATTACATTCGTCAAACATGGCACCAGGCGAGCGAGCGTTGTGCCAGAGCAGACACGGTTGAACGCTGCATTTAAGATTGTAAGGCAGGCAACGCAGCTATGTGGACATCAACATGTCGCCCGTGCCGTATGTACGGAAATAGTGCTCCTGCAGACATGTTCTCTGGAACTTCATCTGTCTGCCGTTGTGCCCATACTCGGCCGAAAAATGACAAAGCCTGAGTCACAAATTGCCTGCGGCGGCAGTTATTTTCTTAATTCTTACACAGCAATGGGCTAAGGGATATATATATATATATATATATATATATATATATATATATATGTGTGTGTGTGTGTGTGTATATGTGTGTGCGTGTGTGTGTGTGTAGTTTTTGTTTTTTTGGCAGTGCTGTTGCATTTGAATTTCGATTTAAGCGAGCGGCAGTTGTCATTGCGTCGTCTTGTCAGTGTCATTATCAACATTCGCATGGCTATAGCCTGGGCGTGCTTTCGAGGCTGCCAGACCACGCCACCACTGCCGCCACCGCCACCGCCGACTCCAGTTGTAGCTCCAGAGTTGCCTTCTTTTCTTAATACGAATTCCCCGGCGTCGTCTGCAAGTAAGGATGCCACATCAGCTGACAGGGAGACAATGAACCGACGTCGTTGCATTTGTTGTCTTCATGTTGCTGCCACTTGTTCGTGTTGTTGTTCTTGTCTGTCTGTCTGCCAGCTGCAATTCCCGGTTGTGTTCAGCGGCATTACACACCCGCCATCCTTTCACATAATTGAAAAATTCCAATTTTAATTCAATTATTACGACTGAAACTTAACAAAAAAAGGCCTTTGTTTCCTTTGACTTTTATTTTTTTGGCTATTTTTTTTGTGCCTTTTTTTGAGAGGCAATTTTGATATCCTTTTGGTGCAAATTGTTCTGGTTAGGCTGGTGCAGTGGAATTGAGAAATTTGCACGTTCTTTGCCGCGCTTAAGCCGCAAGTCAAGAACAGTTCCTTTAGGTTTGGTTGTTTCCTTTCCCGCTTCCTTTTTTCTATCCTTTTCTTTTACTTATTTATTTATTTTCGAGTTGTTTTATTTATTTTGGCCCTCACTTGTATTTCGCAAGTATTTGCACAATTGTCAGTATTTGTTTTGTCAAGTATTTTGCGAACGGAGTGCATGCTCTGGCTTCCTTTGGCATCCTTTCGTTTGCCAAAATCACTTCGAGTTGTTGAGTTGTGACTTAAAATAAGCCGCTTGCTTGCCTTTGCGTTTATTTGCCAAATCTTCGCCGTAGACGGAATTTTAAAAAATCAAATTTCATTTGTGTGCTTCAGCGCAGAAAGGTATTGACGTTTCCTTCTTGCCTGTCACACCACGCTCCGAGAAGTTCAATATCACCCATATGCAGGACTTTTTTCCAAACAATTTCAGCCGCAATGCCTTCTAGAAATGACCCCAATATGAAGAATTTAAGGTTTGAATTTCATTTCAGATTATATAAGCAAATAGGTGGAACTGAGTTTAAGGATGTGTGCTTCAAGTTCCAAGGCAGCTAATTTGGAAAAAGCTAGGACTCACAGGAGCTTTGAATGCTTTATTAAGTGGTTAACGGCATTTCATTTAGTTAGTAGAGCCGATGTTCACAGTTCAAAAAGTTAATAAATGGATATGTGGAAGGATATAATGCTTCAAAATATTTAAATCTATTAATGTCCTTGCTTAGATTTGAATATGTTTGTTCATTTCTGCTGCTCCTATATAATTGTTGGTTTACACTTATATCATTAAGGGAACTACTTGATAATTGATCAATATAAATTTGAAATGATCAACGCAAATTTTATGAATCGAAGTCCTTATTCAAGCAGTGGCTTTTAATCATTTCCTATTGCAGTTATCATGATCCCTTACATTGCCTGTGGAATTCTCTACATCAAGTTATAAAACTTGATGCAGAGAATTCCATGTAATGTAATATACGAATCTTAACATTAGTAGTCGTTCTACACTCTTCACGTATTCTTCCTGGAGGGCTTAGAATCACTCTTTCAAAGTCTGCAACTTGCTTTATACAATCCTTGCCACAATCTGAAATGCACAATTTATTTGAAATGTTTGCAAGTCCACTGCAGCCTGCCATTATCTTTGGGGCAGACTTTACTCTATGGAATATTTAAACTCATCCCTCCTCCGATGCTCGAAGTCCTTTCCCACTCAAATGAGCCTTGTCCCCTTACAGCATTGTACCATATGGAGTGCTTATAACGTGATCAATATTATCGGGCAAAGGTAATCTAAGTGTAAATCCGCAAACTTTGCATAAAAATAAAATGCAAATTAAATGAAAGAAAAAGAACAAAAAAAAAAATAAAGAAGACTCCTGCTACGATGCTGCTTGAACTTTCCCAACACTGTTTGTGGTGCAGAACTTTTGTTTCGCAAGTTAATCCAATAAAAATCCACTTTGCACAAGGATGAAAAATGAAAAATGAATTTCATTAAGTTGCAAAGGACAAGCGGAGTAAATCTGATAAAATTATCGATGCGAGGCGATGCAGCTGATAGGGCTGCAGATAAGGAGGCTGCTGTTGCGTTGTTGTTGTTGCTGCTGCTGCCGTTGCTGCAGTTCTTGTTGTTGTGCTGATGGACAGGATAGTTGGAAAACACTTCACACAGATGGAGGAGAGAACTGGCGTTGACACTGGCTAAAAGGATTTAAACAATGATGACAATGACAGCACAGCCAGAGCCGAAGTCAGAGCCAAAGACGTCAATGACTAAGAGAGCTTAATGTAAAGCCAATAATGTTGTAAACAACAACAACAACCACAACAACGGCAACAACACCAATAATAACTGCAATAGCAAACGCGTTGGATGAGAAAGTTTAGAGGAGAAAAGGCACAAAGTGAGGTCAAGCTCTTCCATGGTTGTTGTTAATGCAGGCCACATGCAACATTTGCCGCCACTTTTGCTACACGTGCATGTAATTTTGTATTTACGTTACAATATTTTTTTGTGTTTTGTTAAATTGTATTTTATAGACTGCCGAGGGCCAACTGACGTGCAAACAAATTTACCGCAAAATCTGCAACGCCAACATAACAACAGGTAACAACAGCGACAATGGCGGGCAACAATTTGCCGCAGTGTAAGTGCTTGCAGAGCAATGCAACCAAAAAAACAAAAAAAAAAGGGAGAATATAAATAAAAGCCAAATTTATGCGCATAAAGGGCGCGACCAGCATAAAATTATTATCATGACCGACCACTGACAGGACGCAACAGCACCATCAGCAGCAACATCAGCAGTAACAGTGGCAGCAGCAGCCACCACCGAACCCCACCAGGTCCCCACCACCCAGTGAAATGTTGAGGCAACTATTGCCAACATCAACGACTACCAGCGGGCCATATTTTCCACTATCACTCGGCGCTGTTGCTGGTTGTTTGTAAGCGGCTCTTCTTGTTGTTGTTATTTCTAATAAATTCATTTCACGCGAGAAATTTTGAACACTGTTATTTGCTTAACGCTTTGAACACGTTTTCAAAGTTGGCTTTGCCACTTTCCTGCTCCTGCTGCTGCTGCTGCTGCTACCGCTTCAACGCAATGCTGTTGACCCTGCCCACTCTGGGAAAGTTGTTTGGTTGTTAGTTGACAGCGTCTGGCTGGCACTTTTGCTGGTGTGGAGAAGTTGGCTCTTGAAATCGTTTGTACACAACACTTAAGTAAACAAAAATTGCATGCAGCAACTGCAAGAACGGCAGCAGCTGCAGTAACAGCAGCCGCAACCGGCACCACCAACATCACTCACACACTTCTTCCTTACTCACATTTAACAATGTTGTTGTCCCTTTTCTTTTTGTTGTTACCTGGCCACATGTGGCGGCTACGCTGCTGCAATTGTTGTTACTCCACGCTGTTATTACTATCATCATCATCATAATTTTGCCCTTGCAGCTCAAAGGCTGGACATAAAGCATTGTAATCATGCTCATGTGTGTCACGACTGCAGTGCAAGTGTAAATTTGATACTTTTACTTATTCGTATGGGGAAAACATTTTATCAAGTAATGCGGTCGGAGCATAACAATTGGACTGTGGAATCTAATCATGTTCACTGTCTGTGGTAGAAGAAGTTCACTTTTTTTGGACGTACAACGAATTGAACTTTAATCTAAGAGTAATACACCACAGTTAGAAGCAGGCTCCAATTTCATGTGGCACGGTTTCATTTATTAACATTAAAGTTTTATATGCAACGCACACTAATACTTTTAGGGGCGCCAAATGTGGAGTTCCAGATGATGGTACTCCACATTTGGCGCAGGACTCGTACTATGATAGTACGAGTCCTTCAACAATACAGATGTTTATAGCATGTCCATGGTTTATATCTCAAGCCAATGAATATAAATTATCGTTGGGAGGGGCTTCAAATCAACGAGAAACCAAAATCTTAGCACTCTGATCCTTAAACTAATTTATTATGAGCTTATGATATGATCAACGCCCTTCGGTTCTATAATATACAGATACAAGTAATAACTAGTTTCAGGTTTAATTTCTTTAGTATTCTGCGAAACTCCATACATATATATTAGATGGACACAACATTGCAGCAACATGTTCCACCATATTACATATACATACATATTCCTTTGGCTTCTTGGCACAGTTATTAGAAATTACTTCTTTTAGTGAAATTTTAATTAGAAATAGCCAGTTACGGTTCCATAGTCACATCGTCCACTTTGCAATGTGGCTCTCGACACTAAGTCCTTCTGGCTTGAGAGGACAACTAGTTGAAACTTAACTTGAGAAGCTTTTCTACTACCTTCTGTTACTACTGCAAATCAAGCTCTTCTTGGACGCATCTTGGATTGCTTCTCTCAGAACGCAATTTAATTTTCTTTCTATACATATGTCTAAAGAAAACACATCCACAAAATAATTATATCTCTAAACTTAGATCACTAGTATCATCTCCTTTCTCACTGTTCTCAACTTACTCATATTCTAGGATCTCAACAACAGTCTCTTTGTATATTGTCGCCAGTTCTTTGACGATTTAGAAACTATCATAGACCTGAGGGGAAAACAAATAGCTTTTAGGACTTTATCAGCTGGAGGGATGCAGAAGAAAATGATCCTACTAGGCATTTAATTTTATAAACACACACTTCTGATTTAAATACGCTAAAATGCCGCGACATGTCCTTTTGAAACTGACTCTTACAACCGATCAGATTGGACTCGTATATGAACTGTAACCATGAAACTGATTGGACAATAGAAACATTGTTCTTCCAATCCTAGTCCCAAATATTCCTTAAACTCATCGTCACCTCTGCAGGACTAAACATATCTTGGCATATTATTAGCCATTTTGAATACTGGATCCTCTTCAAATATTTTGAGGGTGTTCAGCTGCCCGATGAGACTTCCGGTTATAGTTCAGTTAATTGTTTATAAAGAAAATTGTCATAATACTTGCATTATTACACGAGTATGAAACCTGGTCATAAGCTCAAGCATCTGTGGAATCATTGACGCATACTTCTGAGCGCATACAACTGATGTGTGTGCCCTTCCTGTGAAGAAGACCTGCATAATAGAGTATGGTATATCAGAGTGATATGAATTAAGACATAATCCACAAATATCAATTGTGGTTAGAATACGAAATTTAGAACTGCCCGGATATATAAAAGGGACGATCGCAGACTGCTCATATGAATCAATCCAATGGAAAACTATGGAGGATCACAGTTGTTCAATCGTGATCAATGAAGTTATAAGTCATTATCAAATTTATGGGCAGCCAAAGTAGAAGGACCATTGTTTATGTTAGTATATTTCTCTTGTTAACTTTCATAGGAACATCTTGGGACTAAGGGGTTTGGATTTAGGGTGTATTGGGCTGTGGTCAGAGACACATCATCTGTACTGTGACCATAAAGGTTTATTGAATAACCGTTTTTCCATTGTTTATACCCAGTACCCAGTATATTACTTAAGCCCTTCACAGATATATGTGTGAAATATTCTCTTCAACGCAGCATTGTACAAATGTGATAGTTGAAGATGAACAAATGGCCAAAGAGTCTTCAATTTACCCTGTTGAAACATAAGGATAAAGTCACAAAGAATGCTTCCGTTAGTTACAAGGAAGGAAGAAGGATATAAATGTAGGAAACTTTCTGCTCAATACTTGCTAAATTTTGATGGCAATATAGGTATCCACAGTTATACATTATTATATATTCAGATTCTACTATTGTTCCAATATCTCACAGTCCATAGACTTCAACATTTCTTTGCATGAATCCTTTCCGACTATATTAAAAATATCATTTTGAGTCCAAATTGCAGGCTTAATAATAATAATAATAATAATAATAATAATAATAATAATAATTAACTAAATAAGGCTAATCAGCTCCCAATGTTGCTTGCTCCTAATAATATCATTGCTTTCGTCCAAGCTGGCCTTAATTACGAGGTGTGATCAAAAAATATCCGTTATTTTCATCTTTTCGTGAGTTACGTATGTTCGATGTTCGCATTTTTTTTCTGTTATGTTGGTACACATGTCTGTTATATATGTTGGCAATACCAACCAATTTGGATTCAGTCAGTTTGTTTTTGACAGATAAAAAGGTTAGTCGTGTTTTGGTGTGCTCTTCGATTTTGTACTATTCGAAAAAATGGATCAAAGAAACTGTCTTCAGTTTTGTGTAAAAAATGAAATTAAATGCGCAAGGACATTTGAAATGTTGACTGTGGCCTTTGGCGAGTCTACTATGAGCAGAACACAAGTTCAATTGTGGTATAGCCGGTTTAAGGAAGGCCGAGAAGATGTCAATGATGATGCTCGTCCTGGTCGCCCGAGCACGTCAACAACCGATGAAAACATTGACGCACTGAAGAAAATGATTTTGGATAATCGTCGAATCACTATCAGAGAGGTTGCTGATGATGTTGGTATATCGTTCGGCTCATGCCAAGCAATTTTTACGGACGTTTTAGGCATGAAACGTGCGGCAGCGAAGATTGTTCCAAAATTGCAAAATTTTGAGCAAAAACAACGTCGCATGGACATCGCGCAGGAGCTGTTGAACATCGTCAACGACGATCCAGATTTCCTCAAAAAGATCATAACTGGTGACGAATCGTGGGTGTATGGCTATGACATTGAAACCAAAGCCCAATCATCCCAATGGAAACGTCCAGATGAGCCAAGACCGAAAAAAGCATGTCAAGTTCGGTCGAACGTAGAGGTTTTGCTGACAGTTTTCTTTGATTGCAATGGCGTGGTGCATCATGAATTCTTGCCACAAGGTCGTACGGTCAACAAGGAATACTACCTTGAAGTTATGCGCCGTTGGCGAGAAGCAATTCGTCAGAAACGCCCAGAATTGTGGAAAAACCAATCATGGATTTTGCACCATGATAACGCACCAGCTCACACATCGATGCTTGTGCGTAATTTTTTGGCCAAAAACAAAACCGTTATCATGCCTCAACCACCGTATTCACCGGACTTGGCCCCCGCTGACTTTTTCCTCATTCCAAAACTGAAGACTCCGATGAAAGGAAAGCGTTTTGCTACGATTGAGGAGATAAAAGGAAAATCGAAACAGGAGCTGTTGGCGATACCAAAAAAAGCGTTTCAGAAGTGTTTCGAGGATTGGAAAAAACGCTGGCATAAGTGTATTATATCTGAGGGGAAGTACTTTGAAGGGGACATAAATACTTTATTTTTTGATCACACCTCGTATGTAGGCGTTCCCTCCAGATGTTAAGAATACTGGGCAGTGCCATTTGTTTGCCAATCCATGGTATATCAGGCCCCAACCGTATCTAATAAATTTGTATAGGCCTTCTTTGTCGTACATTGTGATTGACATTCCCAGATGAATTTTATCTAATAACATTTAAAGATATTTTCTCATAAGAAGCAGCTCTATTATGCTTTCATGAAAGGACTTTTAGTGGTGTTGTTTGGATTTATTAAAAGCATTCATCTTCATACTAATTCCATGTTGTGTCTTTGGCTGCTTCTTTAACATACGATCGTATGTAATTATATCATCATTTGCAACAAGGATCATTCAGTTCCTAGTGTCTGAGGACCTCAACATGTCTAAAAGTATAGGCTTGTGCAAAACAGTTCCCAAGATGGCGGCATAGTAGAACTTTACTTTTACTTTACTTCCGCTATGGCATATTGGAGTATGTCAGTGATATTGCTGATCAAGCGTGGAAACTGACTACAGTGAGAAGAGCAATATTCCCTCTCTCTTTGTCTTTCTCTTTCTCTCTCTCTATCTTTCTCTTTGTATTTCTCTTTGTCTCTCTTTCTCTTTGTCTTTCTCTCTCTCTCTCTCGCTCTCTCTCTCTCTTTTTTCTCTTCTTCTTTCTCTTTATCTCTCTCTCTTTCTCTCTCTCTCTCTCTTTCGGCAATAAATATTACAAAACTGGAGTTGTACAATTCCAGAGTGGCTAAAGTCTATACAAGGATTGAAGGAGACTTTCTTCCTTTGACAAGCATCTGCAGGCGCCTCTTATAAAATATATAGGTAATGGACATTGCTTCGGAAGATGGTTCTCGTAATATGTTTTAGAGATCTCCGACGACAAAAATCCTTCCCTTTAAGCGGGGAAGAGAGAATTTCAAATTTATTGGTGATGAGAGTAGAAAGTAGAGTAGATTTACGTCTAAATAACAGAAGATTATTAGTATTTAATAGACTAAAATAGCACCGCAACATGAGAGATCTATTCTGCAGCCTCGTACCCAACTAAACCAATCCTACACTATTAATAAATGTCGCAACTGGGCTTAATTTTAACTAGATAATTGTGGGCTTAATTTTAACTAGATAATTTGGAGCTAAGAGCCCGCTGCCTAAGTAGTTAAGTCTGCGTCTTACCACCGCTGGGCAAGTGCATAGAACGTGTACTGCTGTTTCCTGCGCCTCTCGACAGAATTGGAACGAATCCTTTTCTACCACACCTATTTTCTTCATATCGTAATTGAGTCTACAGTGTCCTGTTAATAGTTCCGTATAGAGTTTCTGCTTGATGTGTTCAGAAGATATTAATGAATGTAATTTTCTCTCTCTCTCTCTCTCTCTCTCTCCATTTTTCCCTTCTCTCTTCTTACTTGCTCTGTTATTGGTATACGATTGCCGATAAAATGTGTGCGGAGGTCTATTGTTCAACATATAGACTTCTATATATGAAAATCCTCACAGCATGTGCATAATTTCCACTTAGCAAGGATTCGAATAAAAATAAATTTTACATTCGTTACTCTGCTGCAACAGTGCACCCGCAACGGCAGGAGCAGCTACACAAAACGATTGCCATAAGATGCGCAACTTATAAGATACTTTAGGGTGTTCCAGCGATAGATACACATATAAAAATGGCAACTAACTGCAATTCTCCAGCGAATCCACACGCACATACAGAAGCAGACAGTCACATGCGAGGAGCAGCCAACAAACACCGCCAAAGTCAAAGTCAGACCCAGAGGCAGATACGCACACACACACACACACACACCTCCTGTGAGCGGTGCATTGTCAGAGCGACAATTTGAAAGGCTAATATGGCAGCAATTGTTATGCCAGAACGCGCGCTTCCGTTTCCGTTAAATTCGCTGCGAAATTGAATTAAAATTTATTGTGAAATTGAAAATTCCAACACTGTGTGAAATTACAACGAAACGCATGCACCAAATCCATGCAATACAAATAAAGTTAAATATGTGTGCAGAAACACACACAACCACACACACCCAGCAACACATATCAATAGAAAAAATGCTCATGCGTACGCAAATTTATAGAAATATGCAAATGTGGCAGTGTTGCCAGTGACACTTACAACAACAACAAACACAACAACAATAAGCACAACAACGAAACTACTCGTACAACAACACAAAAATTGCGACATATGACATGATATTAAAAAATACATGCGAATATAACACATTCCCATAAAATTTACAAAATTCGCACTAAAATACGCCCAGCTAAAAAGTTAGTGAACATGACTTGGAAGTAGGGTTGGATTGTGGTGTGTGCAGTGTATACAAAGTGATTCAAGTGGAGAATGGTGTATCTATTCTCCTATAAATACCACCATGCATCAATAGTTTTGTACCATTCCGTTTCCAGAATTTATTTCAGTACTTCAGTGCAAAGGCTGGACAACATTTATCGTCTGACTTGGCAGTAAGGAGTGTAATGTGTGAACAGTATACGAGTACAAGGTGATTCAAGAAGAGTACCAACAAGGAGTGGAGAAAAGTGTACGATGAATGTAAATAAACAAAAAAAGTAATGAACTATAAACAAGAAAAGTTGACAATATTTTATAAAAAACATTTCATTACGTTCACATACGGAACATTTTACTGAACATCTCTTTTCCTAGAAATACCACCAGGCGTCCTTAGTTTCTACCATATTATTCCCTGAATTTATTCCAGTACTTCAGAGCAAGTGCTGAATAACATTTACCATCTGCGGACGTTCCGGTATAGTGGCCTTTTAAAAGAGGCATTCTTTATATCCTGGGCTATCGACATATTTCCATGTGCAGGTAAAATATCTCCACAATTTTGGAAGAATATGCCTAAAATTGATTATGGAGCATAAATTAGAATCCAATTCTGGCATTCTCACATATTATAAGTCACTAAATAGTCTGTCTCAATATGACTAAAGACACTGATTTCGTAAACACATAAAAAACAGGCTAAAAACCAACCCAAAAATTAATCTTTCAAGGTGAATACAGAATTTCTTAAGAACATTCTAACATAAAAGAAGTACAGGAACTACAGAGCTGTCTACAACTATTTGTCATGAATATAGTAAGCTCTTGGTATGGCAACCTAAGAAATATGATGAATCATGTGTTAAAGATATATTCTAGTTATTAATGCGTAAGCTATGCGCTTCATGAAAACTTTTCATGTCAGTTTCTTCTTTGGCAACTTGAAAGGATTGATCCTGGCATAGTTTTTATGTACTCAATATTATTATTTTATGTCCAGAATCTCTCATATACGCAGCCTTGAAATCATCTTACGTAGTGCTGCTAAAATCTGCCGATTGCTAGGTTTACTAACATTTTCCCCTGTACTTACGCATATGCATTTGGAAGTGTGAGCGCGAGAATGCATACTTTTCTTTGTAACTTTGTGTATGTTCGTTTCGTATCCTTGTCGTTTCTTTCTAAACAGTCTGACATTCAATTTAAATTCCTTCACAAATAATTGCATAAACACACGCGCTAACACACACCCCACTCACTTGCACACACACACACACGCACACATTTACCAACTCTCATATAAAAAAAGTGTGGTACATTGTCTGCGTATGTAGAGTGACTGGGCAAGTGTTTGAGAATTGGGTTTAGTTTTAGTACGATAGTTGCGTTAATATTCACATTTTTCCCTATGCTACTCTTCCGTGGTTTTTGCCATTTTACGCTCCAAGCAGGGAGTAACGCTAAACGAGAGACTTTGGCTTAATATTTATGTTTAAATATTGACGAGTAATTTAATATAAATTATCTTTCATAAGATTCAAAAACATACCAGTTCACACGGTAAAATTGCCAATATGGATCCTTAAGGTTCAGTTTTGATGTGTTTAGTAAATCCTGGCTCTGGTTTCAGACTTCTGATGCTTTATTTGCTAACTTTCAAGTAAATTCGTTTCCATTTCCATGGTTCCAGATTAGAAAATTTATAAAATTGCCAAGGAAAGTGACATTGATTGAATTAACATTGTAAAATAATATCGTTGAGGATCCATAGCAGCAAGTGTAGCATATTGTTCTTGAATTTCTGTGTCCTTTTTAGCTTATTGGTATACACAATAACTAGAATAATACTCCAGCAGATTCAATTTAACGACGATGTTGTTGATCAGTTAATGCCACCGATATCTCCGAGTGCAGCGATTGTTATACAACCTGAATATCTCGCAGCATCGTGTATTTAAAAAAACTGAGTTTGCTTATCAAACAAATAGGTACATTTAAACTATTCATCATCGCCAACAATGACCTATCCCATTGATGGTTAATACTCGGTATTCATAGTTCTCGAAAGAGTAGGCCAAGATCTCTTGGGGTTTGCTTTCAGTCCTTATTAGGCAATTTGGTGGTTTATAAAGTCATTCATTTAAATATTATAGCAACTGAAGTCTCGGAGGAGAAATTCTTGATCTCCAGATACACCGGTCTCTCGGGGAAACAAGATATATGAAGTTCGCTAGGGCTCTAGAACCTTAGACCATACTGGCTTTCTTTAAGAAGGTTTGTTTAGCAGAAATGTTAAGTACTCTAGACACAGGAACTTTTTGCAAGTCATATTGGGCTAAGACAATCAAAACTACTTTTGGGCAACTATAACTGCAAAAGATTCAAATTTTGCATTGACTTGCCCAAAAACAGCTTAAGAATACTGACCGGGCTTTTGACTGGTCACTGTAAGCTCAAGGGACACCTAAGCAACTTAGGAATCGTTTCAAGTTCATTGTACAGATTCTGCGACGAGGAAACCGAGTCGCCAGAGCACATATTAGGCAGCTGTGGAGCACTGATGCACAGCAGATACAAAAGCCTGGGATCATATTTGATACCAGGTAATGAAATAGCAAAGCTAGATCCAGCTGATATCCTAGTATTTCTAAGGAGAACAAAGATGGATGAGTTTCTATAGGGTTATCCTATATTAGCAGAGGGTTGTACAATAGATATTTTAGGTCGCAGTACATGACATACCTTTACATTACATTACATTAAGTACTCTGACAGACCACAAGTCAATCAATTAAAATGTCTTAAGACTTTATTAATTAGAGAGATGCCTGTAAAGGATATTCAACTACTCTTCGTCTCCTCCCACCCTCTGTCCTGCACTCCACCACAATCTTCCGCAAACATTGTGAAGAAATTTTCTATGTGCCTCTTTGGAATTAATAAAATTTTTTTTTTGGTGTTTTAAAAAACTTTCGGCATACAACTTCAAAAAATAATTGCTGATGCTGGCAAAGTAAAAACTCTTAAGTAACAACAGAAGCCTACAAATCCTTGCAGCAACCACACAAAAGCGCACAAACAAAGCGAACAACAAAAGTAAACAAGAAGGTAAAAATATATCGGAAACTTTTGCTTATTCGCAAGTTTAATTTTGGCAATGCGGTTTTTGTATGACTGCCGCAAATAATGCAACAATATCAACACAGAAACGCCAGCGACTGTAGGAATGACAATAGCAACAACAATAAGAAGAGGAAGAATGCGAGTAAGTGGAAGAAGAACATCTGCAATTGGATGCTGCTACATTTTCGAGTGTTTACTTGTGGCTTAATTTTCTTCCCCCATTTCACCGCAAATGAAAAATAAAACTTCCGTCTTGGCAAATCGCATGCGACGCATTCGCGCATCTGGCATGTTTGCCTCTATTTTGTTATGTTGGCTCATTTGATTGCATTGCATTTCATTCCATTTGAAGATTAATGGCAACCGGCAAAAACCCGAAATTATTTTTCAACTGACGTTGCAGCGGCAACAATAAATCCAGAGCTCATCCGCCCAGTGGAGCGTGCCCAGCACAAACGTTGTAATTTTAGCATTTTACACTAAGCAAACAATTAAACAAGTGCCACCATTGTGGCAGCCCGTTGTGTTTGCTTGCTCATTGTACCGCCTGAGCAGAGCAGAGCAGAGCAGCGCAGTCAAAGGATTCCACTGCTAGCTCACACCTCCTCGGCACCTCATAACGTGCGCACTTCACTCAGCTACGCCAACAGCGGTCGTACCAGCGGCAGCTTGTGTTGTTCTTATAAGTTTTCGTGAGATTTTGTGGCTGGCTGCATGTGCACCTATTCTTGTTGCTTGCCGGCTTCTTCATGCAACTCTTGTTGCAGCCACTGCAAACACAATTTTTTCCTGCGTCTACTTAAGTTGCTGTGGTTGTTGCTCCGGTCCTTCTTTTTCGACTGCTGCCACTAGCGCCGCCGATGTTGCTGCTGCTACTGCTTCTTATTACAGCTTTTGCTGCTTGTTGGCATTGTTGAAATTGAATTACATTTGCAATAAGCCATACAGCATAGGTTTACCTACTTCCGTTCCTGCTTCTGCTGGTGCTGTCCCAGCGCTCTGTTTTTATGCTTTTTGTTGCCTTCTCAATCGTTCGCCGCGGTGCAGTCGTGCGGCGTTTGTTAAGTTTTAATTACTTCGTCAAAGTGTTTTCTTCACTTTGGCGCAAGTGGCTGCAATTGTGTTGTGGCACTTTTTTCTGTTTTTGTGAGTAGCACGTTTACAACAACAACAAAAATTACGAAAAGACAAAAAGGATTATTGCGGCATTTCTGTGTTTGTTGCATTGTGTTCGAAATAGATTTTGATAGAAAAAAAGGGGCAAACAGAAGAAACATTCCAGACAATCGAATTAAGCCTACTTTTCTTTAATTACGTTGATGTTTAAGCCAAATTAATCCTGAGTTTATTTGTGTAAGTTGCTTTGTGTTGTAATTTGATTTTTTCTTAAGTAAACAGCAGGCCTTTCGGTACCATGGGGCGTATGAGTGCCTTTGTGGGATTATTAAAAAGGCTTAAAAATGCTTCCTATAAAATGTTCATTATGTAGAAAGAAACGATTAAAATATACATTTTCTAACTAATAAAACGATTTTTTGTGTTTATATGAGATCAAAGAGAATGAGTGGCGGATATTTTAGCTAGAAAAGAAAGCTCGAACACTTTATTCATTGAGTCTGAACATTCAACTTAGTATAAAAGGCGAAAGCCATGACGGCGCCATGCGCGATAGAAGGAGCTGTAGATATAGTAAATTCAATATAAACCATGGTAGCCACACACTCAGAGCTGGATTCTGTAGGTAACTCAATCGGAAAAGACTAAAATCATTGATCAATATTATCACAGGAACAAATTTTGTCACAGAGGTACCTATGGAACAATTTCTTATCCCACTTTTAGATGCTAAGAATAGGAGAAGTCATTGCTGAATTCTATAGACAACTCAATCGGAAAGGATTATAAATACTGATCAGTATTATGATGGGGTACTACCTACTAAACTGCCGCATGAGTACCTTGGATAAATTTCTTATCCCACTATTATCTACATAGAAGAGGAGAAGTCATTGCTGAATTCTATAGACAACTCAACCGGAAATGATTATAAATACTGATCAGTATTATGATGGGGTACTACCTACTAAACTGCCGCATGAGTATCTTGGATAAATTTCTAATCCCACTATTATCTACATAGAAGAGGAGAAGTCAGCGCGGGATTCTGTAGGCTACTCAACCGGAAAGGATTATAAATACTGATCAGTATTATGATGGGGTACTACCTACTAAACTGCCGCATGAGTATCTTGGATAAATTTCTAATCCCACTATTATCTACATAGAAGAGGAGAAGTCAGCGCGGGATTCTGTAGGCTACTCAACCGGAAAGGATTATAAATACTGATCAGTATTATGATGGGGTACTACCTACTAAACTGCCGCATGAGTACCTTGGATAAATTTCTTATCCCACTATTATCTACATAGAAGAGGAGAAGTCAGCGCGGGATTCTGTGGGCGGAAATGATTATAAATACTGATCAGTATTATGATGGGGTACTACCTACTAAACTGCCGCATGAGTACCTTGGATAAATTTCTTATCCCACTATTATCTACATAGAAGAGGAGAAGTCATTGCTGAATTCTATAGACAACTCAACCGGAAATGCTTATAAATACTGATCAGTATTATGATGGGGTACTACCTACTAAACTGCCGCATGAGTATCTTGGATAAATTTCTAATCCCACTATTATCTACATAGAAGAGGAGAAGTCAGCGCGGGATTCTGTAGGCTACTCAACCGGAAATGATTATAAATACTGATCAGTATTATGATGGGGTACTACCTACTAAACTGCCGCATGAGTATCTTGGATAAATTTCTAATCCCACTATTATCTACATAGAAGAGGAGAAGTCAGCGCGGGATTCTGTGGGCTACTCAACCGGAAATGATTATAAATACTGATCAGTATTATGATGGGGTACTACCTACTAAACTGCCGCATGAGTACCTTGGATAAATTTCTTATCTCACTATTAACTACATAGAAGAGGAGAAGATAGTGGAATCTTTGTTGGTGCTTCACAAAACCTTCTGTAGGAAGAAAATTTCTTCACACTTCCGAAATTTCCTATATTAGAAAATAAAACTTACCAATTTAATTTAGCTTTTTGACTAAGTGACGTCATGGTTCTGCAAATGCCTCTTTTGCTGCGGTGATACTGATTTGAATACTCTGAAACGCTCATCAAGACACTATATACTAAAGAATTTACATGCTTTTCCAACGACTTATGTTAAACAGAACCTTTTTCTTTGTATTTATGATGATTTGAACACTCTCTGCTCTCTCTGTGATTGTGCAGACTCAGTGAAATTACAAAAAAATAAATTTGGAACTTCTCTTAATAAAAAATTTAATCTAGAAACTTTGGCAATACTTTGAGTCCCCTCGATCGAAGAAAAGACAATGTTAATGCGAATAATTTGTAAATCTTTAATGTGCAATAATTCAATATTTACTATATAAACTTTATTGAATTAGCCGGATCGTAAACTTAGCGTAGATGATAATATTTCGAAACTTAATGTGTATTAATGTATATTTATTATTATAAACTTGGCTTATTCAAGTATCCTGTTAATCAAGCCACTTTGTCACACAAATTCTATTCCATTCCTCGGTATCGTTGCTACAGCCCTGC
This sequence comes from Clusia tigrina, assembly GCA_920105625.2. NCBI lineage: Eukaryota > Metazoa > Arthropoda > Insecta > Diptera > Clusiidae > Clusia > Clusia tigrina. The sequence continues at coordinate 405,549,345 of OV050030.1, forward strand.
CACCACAAAATTGCATCAAACCTTCTTTTTATTGTGCGAATATTTTTATAAAATAACTCGCGTTTTAATTTTAAAATAGATACACTCAAAATACTTTTATACTTATTATGGGCTTCTTCTCGGTCTGGCTACCAATTTACCCAGCAACTTCCATTGTAACCATCACAATACAGATACAAGGAGAAGCAGGATAAAAAACATGAAGATACAGCCCATTCACAGCATCAGACAATTACCAATTGTCATTGTCCATGTTCCGGGGTTCCCGTCCGATGTGCGTCCAGCTGAGCACCCGGCTGCCGGTCCACCTGTTATTGCAATTTAATTTCACTGTTGCCAATATTTGCCCGGCTGCGTTTATGCTTGAGGCTTAATGCCATTTCCTTACTTATTTTTGTTCATGAGGTTTCTTTTTATTTTTTCTCTTTTTTTTGTTTTATTTGCACTTTTAACGCATCATTGCTCTGGTTGCTCCTGTAACTGTGCTGTGATATTTGTTGCTGTTACTGTTGTTATTCTTGCATTTGCTTTGGTAGCGCGCACCCAGGACTTCTCCATTGCACCAAAGTCCATTGTTTCACTGAATGCCTTCTGTAGAAGTTGCACGCAGGTAAGGGAAAACTTTCTGAAGTAAGCAACTTTTTCATAAATATTGAAATTTGTTTCTGTTGTTTTGTTACTTTTGCGAAAATTTTAATGGGATATTTCTGCAATTCTTTTCATTATTCAGATAAAAAGAAAGATAAGTAAAAGAGAGTGAGAGACAGAGACAAATAGTTAAAACTTTCTGCTGCATTTGTACAAAATCAGTTTGATTACTTTTAATAATGAAGAATTCATGAAAGTCAAGTGTCCATGGCGTATGAGTAACATTAATTTGGTTTTAAGACGTCTACAAATTTCTTAAAGATCTCACTGAACACTTTGTGGCCATAGACTAACTCACCACTGCTTAACTCAATCACTGCTTATTCGCCTCTTACCTTTCAGTTTCTATTGTGGTCCGTTGGCAGGCGCCTAAAATGCCGCCCAGCCACTAGGAAAACAATACGCTTGCACTTTGACTTGTCTCTAAAACCGCTTAAAAGTGCATTATTTGCATTTATTTTTGTGATTTCTTTTTTCCATTTCACTATTCAGTTTTAGAAGGATTGTTTGCCTTTGCGCATTTTTTCCAACTTTTTTTTGTTGGTTTTTTATCCTTTTTCGTGGTCGAAAGTTTGCTTTCTTGTACAAATAATCAACTTTGCATAATTTGCGGCGTTTACTCTCAACTTTGGCTGCGTTTACTGTACGCACAAATGGCTCAATGCACTTTTAACTGAGCCAACTGAGTTTTTTGCACTTTAGTTATTTACATAACCGGAAGTTCCATGCAATTTTTTCTATTTTTTTCGCCAGACTCCAACATCAAGTCCAGTGAGGATTTAGTTGGGACGATCTGCAAATGAAAATTGAATACGTGAGAATGAAATAAGTGTAGGACACTTGAGGTAAGACTCTCATCACGTGCTGTGGTACTTTCGATAAGATGTTCTGAAGTCGTCCGGGTTTAAGTCCTGTTCCCCTTAGTAATAGGGTCAGCCGAGAACATTCCTTTCTACAGTATAATTTTCAATTTCATTCAGTGAACTTTCTTTCGTCCATTTCAAGCTTACATGTATGGCTTCTTGTTCAGCTGTCCTTGTGGTTTTTGATGGAATCCTCTGTCATCCTACGTTTGCGGGCTCCACCTCATCGTTTATCTAACAACTGAAGTATAGTTGTTTCGGAGAGGTTTATCCAATCCATTTTACTCCAAGAACAAAACCAAATCCAAGGAATTAAGCAATATAAGTAGTAAAGAGATCTGCTAATTCACCGACTTCGTATGAGTTTTCGCTCATTCCTTCTTCCTAGAGAAAAATTTATAAATAGATTGAAAGTATTTTAAGGTAATTGCGAATAAACTTTTCAATATGGTGTTCATCATGAATTTCTTGTCCTCCCATCATTGATCCTTGGAATTGTCTAACGCTCCCATCATCGATGTATGATATGTCTGTCATCAAATTGTGTTTAAACTATTGCCTCATGTTTCTCGAATTAAAGAGCAGGATGATTGCGCTTGGTTGGACTTGTGTTTTTCGCTGATAAACCGATTTTCCTAATCCAACAACTGACAGTAGTGCCCCAAAATGAGAGGACACCATTTATGGAGGAAGTTTATATGGAAAGTTGGCGCAATAATACCAAAACCTCAGCAGTTAATAATGTAAAAAAATGTCTTACCACACAAGAGTGATATTAACAAGAGTCAATGCCCCAGCGGGAAGTTTTAAAAGGAGTTCCTAGAAGTAGCTATAATTCCGTACGAATCAAAAATGATGCTATCTATTTTTACACTCATTACACAGCGTTTTAATCATCTCGAAAGAAGCTGAAATAAATTAAAGGAATATACATCATCATCATATACATCCGATGAAGGACCAAGTCGAGGAAACCCTAACCACGATTGGTACAACGGATTGGAGAAGACACGTGCAAAGCAGAGACGCCTGGAGACCGCTGTCAAGTTCGGCGGTAAGCCGATAGCTGGTTGTTTCGCAGATTCTGTGATTAGGCCACGAAATTAGCTAAGTAAGTAATATACATGTCAGAGAGTGCAGTTGCGACTTGAAAGCAACCACCAGCATATTGTTATAAATGTAAATTGTAACTTATTCCAAACTCTATTCTAAATAACTATTGTGTACTTATAATAAAGGACAAATCCCTATTCGAACGCTCCCAAATCGAATGCCACGTTGCATTGCTGAACTCCTATTATCCTTCTTCCTTATGATACGTGTATGTAATAATAGTCAAGAACACTCTGAAGTGCATCATTGCGTCTATAATGATGCCATCATTTGCAACGTGTTCTAATTTTTGTATTATTATTACTTCTCTACGAAACCATGCAAATTGAAAGCGTGTCTCGTGCATATTTCTCCATTTCTAATTCGACAACGTAATGAGTCTCACACCAACGCACACATGCACATACAAACACACACACACAGAGAGAGGAGAAACCGCAAAATATTCAATATTCAACGTGTTACATTCAATTATCGTTTGACAACTACTTCGTATTTACACAGGCGCGCTGACAGCTTCCCTGACGCCAAATACCGCAAAAATGTTGCAAAACATTCTCTGCCACTGGGAAATTGAAATATTGTTGGCAACAACTTCACTGGCGGTTTTCCATACTACTATTGTACCACGTATTTCGTGGATTTTCCGTTTTCCCCATTTTCCATACGCGCACGGTGTCGACATGCTCGACACTTGCTTCTGTGCTCGTAGCTTTAATAATGAGGCAGCACCTGACAGCAGCGTTCAGGGCAGCAGCACCTGCACTGCAACTGCCTCCATTCCCCACCACCCAATCTGATTCTGACATTTCTACGTGGTTTGGTGTACGCGCTCGTTGGAACTAATAAAGACTTACTCTGCAAATATCTTAACCGCATAGTGTTGTACTTGAGGGCTCCAACTTGCGCCAGGGAAGAGGAAGTTTTTGTGTTTATTTGCATCGATAACATGATTCGGAAATTGTTGGATGTGTTTCAACTGCGTAGAGGAGCTATCAATCGGGTCTTGTCATATAAAGTGCGTTTTCCATAGCCTGTCTATTCTTCCTTCTTATATTCAATTATTTTATAGACATATAAGAACCGCCGAATAGTTGGTCATAACTCTTCGAAGAGAGACTTAAATCCCTGTGAAATATATGGTAAACATTCCACTCAAAGTTCTTCGGATAGCTGGAATAATGTTGTGCTTCGTCAAATGAGATTACTTAGTCTTGAAGTATAAAAACAGTCCTAAAATACTTCGGAGGTTATTCTCTCCGATATGTTGATTCAGGAATGGGCGATTCCGGTAACAAACAGAATTAAAGTCACAGATAAAATAACATGAGGATGACCATAAAATACTTATTTAGGAACCTCCAGTCCTGGCTATATAAGAAAAAAGTTTGAAAAGCCAGAAGAAACTCCTGCAAGTAATATTATGGCAATATCGAATAGACAGCTGAGACCGCTAGATCCAAGCATTCTATATCCGGAAAAAAAAATCACTTGAGCCAATTGTCAACCCCCACTTCCCTTGCCACGAAGATACAAGGAATCTCGCACCTCCCAGAACCGGGGTGGGTGTGTTACAACGGGAGTTGATTACAACGGAATGGATGGAATGAGCAATCAACTCAATAAAACCAATTACAATCACCAGGGCTGGACAGGATACTCCCAACCACGTAGCAAAATGCTATGGATCTCTAACACCATGGCTAAGGCAAATATACAAGGCGTGTTTGATGTATAACTATGTTCCGATAGTCTGGAGAGAAGTGATGGTTTTGTTTATACCGAAGGCAGGTTGGTAAAAGCAATCATCTATACTCAAAAGACTGTCCACCAATGAATCTAATGTCATTCCTCCTGAAAACGCTCGAAAAAATACTTGAGGCCGACATAAGAAGCTCTTTAAGTCCAAATGGTATGTCAAAGGCACAGCACGCATATACCAAAGGCAGGTCCTCGGAGACAAGACTTCATTTATTATTAGCAAATGTGGAAAGAGCACTGAAGTATAAAGACGTATTTCTCGATTTAGCTGATGCTTTCAACAACCTCTCAAATGCAGCTATGTTAGATGGAATCAGAACTACTGAGAATAACGATGCTGCCTATCTATGGATTAGAAGCCTATTGAGATGTAGAAAGATAAGAGCAGATAGGAATAGGGCGCCGAACCGTTAAAGGATGCGTGTAGGGGAACTTTGAAAGAAGGGGTTCTATCTTCGCTGCTTTAGCTGCTCGTTGTCAACAAATTCTTAGAGCAATTTGACGGTAAAGCGCCGAAGCTGGTGGCGTAGGCTGATGGTATTGCCATAGTTATAACGCGGAAATGCTTGTCGACTCTTATGACCGACACCCTAAAAGCTATACATAATTAGGCGAACCAAGCGGGCCTAAGTGTCAAGGCGGAAAAGCCGACTTGCTACTTTCTAGTAGGAGGTACAAGATCCCCCAGTGGAAACTACCAAATCTGAACAACAGTATACTAACTCTCAAAAGCCATACTAAATACTTAGGGGTAATAATGGATAGTAAGCTTTCATGGTACCTCAATGTAGAGGAAAGAAGGCTACCAATGCTCTATACGATTGCAAAAGGATGCACTTAGGCATAGCTAGACCAATATTGTTGTATGGTTTTCTGATGTGGTGGACTACAGTTAGAAAGAAAACCTACTGCAGCCCTTAACACAATACTCAATCTACCCCTATTGTCGTCTTTGCGGAAAGCCTTGCAGCAAAATCTGCGCGAAGGCTGTTGGCCACCAAGCAATTCTCTATACAAACGTACGGTCATAGTTCCATAAGTCGGAGTCTCACAGTCAACACGGACTGCATGACTCCTATTCTCAGCTTTCAAAAAAGGGTAAAGGTAACTACCGAGGAGGAGGGATGGCTCAGAGGGCAAGAATGCTTAAAAAACCTTCAACCTGTTCCTGGATGGTTCGAAAATGGCAGATGGGGTTGTAATAGGCGTATACTGCCCTGAACTAGATCTCAGGCAGCCATTCAGGATCCCTGATTATTGCAGTGTCTTTCAGACGAGGTGTTTGCTGTTAGGAAAGTCGCGATTAAAACTATAACTTCATGCTGCGTATCATCCATAAATATTCTTCAATTCAAAGCAGCAATGGAAGCGCTGGTCACCAACTGGAGGCTGTGTATCTACTAGGTGTCAGAGCACAAAAACGTAGACGGAAACGAGAACACGGACGCTATTGCTAAAAGCGGTATGCAACTACAAGCAGGTGAGCAACGTACTGATAACTCTACAAATGATTAATAACCGTGTTGAAGATAGCATGATGAGGAAAGCGGAAGTAACTCCACATGAAAAATCCCAAGGCTCATGTGCAAATCGTACGGTACTCAGCAAACCAAATATATAATGGCACCCCCGAAAAAGGATTGCAGAATTATTGTATGCATACTGCCAAGTCTCTGTCTAACGGCTGTAAATTCCAAAAGGATGGAAATAACGACGATTGTAGGAAATGTGATGCTCAGGCCACAACGGAAACTTTGGAGCATCTCCTGTGCCTATGCACCGTAATTTCAAAATCACGTCTGGCAAAACTGGGAGCCCCTGGTTTGAGTGACTGGACGAGGTATCAGCACTAGGGATGGCTTCGGTCTTAAAGTTCGTTAAGAGCGTATCTCTTTTTGTAACTCCATATTACTATTATTAAACGGGTATACATCTGGCACTACAGAGGACCTTGCAAGTTTTTTTGTGGCCAGTGTAACCTAGCCTAACCTAGCCGTCGGACCTTGGAAACATTAACCTTAACTGTACTAAGAAGTCCTTTCTTAGATAATCTCGAAAATACATCCAAAGTAGGTTTCGGAAGACTTACGAACTTCACCATTGCAACTCATTGGAGTGGATTAGGAGGTATATCATAACTGACAAATTATAATAATAAATTTGAGGTTTTGTGATATCAAAATGTCATTGGAACTAACACTCTCCAGTGAGACTCTCAAGACTTAAAACGTGTGCCACGATATGGTAATTTGAACATTCCATCCTGAATTTCCATCTTGAGGGGTTTGCCGTTTACCGTTCCAGGGCCTCTTCACCATACCCGTCGCATTTACTACGCTCAGGACCTAACTGTTTTTAACATTACGCCGCTTTGCCTATTCATGGGGAAATCTCTGGAAGATGAAACAAAAGTCAAACTGGAAGATATATTGCACGGGTTCATGTGGCATTACTATGTAGTGAGCCCCTGGCAATGGTATTTGATGCTCGTTACACAACAAATGCATATCGGGTTTGTATATTCGATGGGTAATGTGGGCGTGGTACAATATTCAATTGCATTATTGTGCAGCTTTGCACACATCTCAATGCACTGTTCCTCCAACTGAATGCTGCCGTTGCGAAACACATTGGAACGGAAATATTTTAAATTGTGGAACATCATTATAGGATTCTGAGGTAAATATTAAACCAAAATGATCCCTTTGAACACTCCGAAGATTAAATACCGAATTATTTATTATAAAACTTCGGTAAGTCAAGAATTATGATATATGAGTGAGGAATTTTCCCAACTGTCTCGATAATATAAATGTCTCCAGTAGTAATGAAGTCACGGTTAGGATGTGAAACGGAAAACTAACATAATGAAGTGCCGCAGCTCCTAAGTTAATCATGTTCTTATTTGGGAACCTTCCTCTAGGAATTACCACGTTCAATAGGTCGGCAACTTAATCGTCTCTTAATCAAAAGGGTATCCAAGCCTCAATGGTGTTTATCTGGGTCTATTTCTTCTTCAAGTCTTTTAATCTCTCTAAAGAGCTTTTATCATTCTCCTGCTTGAAGTCCAGTATATTTGGAATTGATGATGTCTTTTGCACCGTATTCCTGTCATCTGGTCTGTGATTGTGGGCACTAAATCTTCAAATATATTATATTTTTAATATACGAATCTTCAAGCATAAGTCACATGTGTCTGGTTGGAAATATTCTAACTGAAAAGGTGGGTTTATCCACAGTATAATTGCCCAATCAGATGCCAATACCAAACGGTTCCTCTCGACCTCGGCAATTGCTGATTTCGATTACAAGAGTAATTGGATCGGAGGTACGGCAAAATATAAAAATATATTCATGCACTTTTAGATTACGATCGAAAAAGTGCCAGGTTGGACGCTTTACTCACTGGATACTTATAACCAGATACCTACACACAAAGTTCTCTCATATAAATTTCCAGATGATTAACTATTTTTCATTTGTTACTTCTGCATAACAATTCTTGATATTGATACGCATCAGGTACAGTCGTTAATGGAAGCTAGTTGAGATTATAATTTTAAGATATATTCTAGCTAGTTGGTCAAGGATAACTTAACAAAATCGTAATGTTTATAAACTGTCTCTTAGAAATCTGGAATACAAGAGGAGCTACAAGTAGTCCTATAATGAAGACAGTACGTTATGATATAACTTCGCTAACTGAGTCTTTGGCTTTGATTACGGAAACTTCCCTCACAGGCACAATACAATTCGGTATACAAATCGCCGGGAATATTCAGAATAGGGCTGAATATCACATATAAAAAAAGACTGGCCGAAAACTTTTGAAACGTAACGAGCATTAAACTATCTCAAATCCGATATAGAACATCAATTAAAAAAACGTCCAATAACTATATCAATTTGATTTCAAACGGAATTATACAATAATTAATTACACATAGTTTAAGATATAATATATTATGTTTATAGTATAAAATATTGTCATTTATATTTAAAATGACGAAAATTCTCAACAAAAATATTTATTCATACCTGGTGCTCACAATTCAATGTGCTGAAATTGCTCGTAGTACTTGGAACCAAACAATGTTAACGTCTCTAGCAAAATTCCTTAGTATTTCCATTTTATTATTCATTTTTAATTATTTAAAAATTTTATATGTTAAATGTTAAAGTAGCAATTTTGCAAGAAAGCTCTTTTTCCGTACCCTTTAATGCAACCCTGTTCTCCATGTTGCCTCTTCCTGTTCGTATCATATACTTTTCACATCATCTGTTACGAAAATAAATCAATTATTTATTTCTGAACACAACACAGTAAAAGCTGTGAATTTTCTTCACAGTTTTATATAAAAATAATAACACTACCAAAGTGATGTTGTAAAGTAAGAATTGTTATAGCAAGAGGGCAATGGCAATGCTAACAAGGTTGACGAGCAGCAGTGCTGCTGGTCCGCCAGGTTCTCCCAAGGCTCTGCAGCGTTTCCAGAACTGCATCGCTTTTCTGTGGCCTTCCCTCAGTGGCAGTCAAGTCCAACGCAAATCATCACACTTGGATGCCATTGATTGTTTCACCAATGAACTTGTTAGCCAGAAGACAAAGAAATGGGAGGATTTGCGTGATAGTCTGTTGAAGAAAAAGAGCACCAGTACGCCTGCAACCCCATCTACAAGTTTCAGTCAGAGCGTTGGTCTGATGACTCAAGGAGTGATGAGCGATTTAAATTCAATTCGCTCGCCGCAGCTAGGTCTAGATATACGTTCACTCTCCCAGGCTCAGTTGGACAACCTATTGTCCTCTACGCTGGAGATCAAAAATAAGGTGGATTTTCTGTACCTCATCAAGCAGTGCATACGTTGGAAACATTTGCCTTCCAGCGAGGTATTAATTTCCTGCCTCAAGTACCTCAGTTCTTTATGCCGCTTGCAGCATATAGAATCTTTTGATGAAATTTGCCGCTCACAAAATCATCCAGTGACCAAAACCTATGCAAATCTAGCACCTTTCAAGGCAATGGCTCTGTGGCGTAGCGGCGGTGCTGATATGGCTCTACTGACATTGGAACGTGGCTACGGCGATAGTTTAGAATCGGATGAGGGGCGGCGTCTGATACGTAACGCTTTTCGCACCATTACCGAAGAGACTTTGGCGCTGAAAAGTGAAGCAGTGCTGGTATCACTGATGGAGGTAGCTCGCTCAATATACACAGATCATAAAGATGTGTTCGTGATCGCTTGTGTGTGGAAGCAGTGTTTCACAAGCGATTGGTTTTGTGATCAGAAAACAGCCGCTGACCTCTTTGAACACTACAAGGAACTGCAGCAACTTGCTGGCAGAAGGTTGTGCATTTTATTTGTTGTGGCAGATTGTGTGTAATAATTTATTTTAAATGTTGCAGGTCCAACAGTCTTTGCTCATCATTTTTAAGTCGTCACAATGTGGATGCTGTGCATCGTCTGATAGAGGCTTTCTTGCAGTACAATCTACGAGAGGCCTGCGCCAATTGTCTTAGTTTATTGTTCAACTATCAATGTAAGTTTATATTTAAATCTATAAAAAAAATTTTATATATAATTTTATGGTTTTATATGAAATAGATTACCGCCAGGATTTACGTGCTTGTGCAGAAATAATTAAGTCTTGCAGCGAGTTGGAAATGCCGCTTAGCGAGATGCAGAACGAACAATTTCTGAGCTTGTTCTTGAATCAAACCGATCCAGCGGAATCCGGAACCGCTCTCAAACCAACTGCACGAAAAGCACCCAAGCCTTGCAAGCAGTTCCAATACAATTTTTAGAATGTAGCTAGAAAGTTGACTTCTTTGGTTTCCACTGTTGTAGCTCTGCTACCTTTAATACAGGGGCGAGCAAAATTAATCACGTTAACTAAATTTTTGTTGCACAAGTTTCTAAGTAGTAGTTCCATTGACATTGAAATCAAAACGTTAGTAAACCACAAATTAAATGTATGCAATAATAAACGCCATTGATGAAAGTCACTGAAGTTTTAAATTTATTGTTTAATTTTTTTAATTTACTTTAAATCGATCACTTGTGTTTGGCATAAAATGAAAAATGAAACCTTTGTACACGCATCCGTTCAATCTAATTTCCTACTCTGAAGTGGCTGCTTCATGTTTCACCCCCGTACAGGCTTCACAGCGCAACACCAAATGTCGATTACAAAGTGGCATTAAGCACTGCTGGCAACGCGTACGTGTCTTGCAACCTTTTTGGTGCGGACATTTGCGGCAACGTAAGCGTGTTGCGCACAAACGCGACAATAGAGTAATATCGGCAGGTACGTGGCCATTCGCTGTTGGTATGCTGCCAGCACCTTCGTTGCGATGAGCAGTAGCGGTCGCTTGGAGAATCAACTTGTCGGTTGGTTCACCGAGAATTTCGCATATTTCCAACTTTTGGGCAAGGGAAAGCTTGTCATTTCCCCGCAAATGCCGCACCAAATGCTGTTTGGTCAAATATAATCCCAATTGACGTAGAAAACCTCGCTGCGGTAATGAGGCGTCACCCTTATCGGACAGCCGCAGCAATATCCAAGCATTTATGGCTGCGTAATCCAACATGGTGTGGAAGAATTGTAGTGGCCAACAGAGTTCTGTGGCGGGGGCCGCAAAGCAAGTGCTGTATATGTCGGCTAAATGTTGGAAACGCCGACTACTATTCTCCGTAGAGGTGTAGAGTTTTTTAGTATTAATTTCGGGTGTTAGGCCGCTGGAGAGCAGAAATCCGCTAGGAATATCATCGCACTTTAATAGTGTTAAAGCTCCCGAGAACAACGGCTGCGGCTCCTGAAATGATAGCAGTTCTTCTGGTATCTCCTCGGCATCGGCGGATAAGGCTCCCACCATTCTCAAATTATTCTTATGTAGTTTAATTGCTAAACGCGTCGTGGTGTAACTTTGTGACACGCAGATGTTACGTTTAGTGCCTTTAAAATCACACACTAAATTTAAGATGTCCTTTTCGGATTGCGCGGAACTTGTGGCTATAATGCCATTACACATATACAGGGTTTTTGCATCATACACAGACACCAGACGAATACCACAACTATCAACATTTCCTGGGATTGTGTGTTGAAATGGGCATGTTGCATCGGCAGTGTTAAGTATGTGCTCATCTGCTCTGCAGTTTTCACTAGCAGCATAGTATGACCGGCAATTGATTAAGAATTTATCCCATATATAGACCACCCGGTTAAGATCTCTCTTTCGTTTGGCAGGTGCCTCATGGAATCTTAAACATCGTGCTATAAATTCAAATCGGCTTATAGACATTGTGATACGAAAAATGACATTCCCCAATTCTAACGTCCACAACTCTTCCAGAGGGCCATTGTAAGTGGAATTGCGAAAGAGTCCGCAGAGATAGTTCAAACCTAACCAGGCGCGTAACTCAATCACATCGATGGTACGCTGGTAGGGAGCTTTTTCCCTGTATTTTCTTATTTGTTCGTTTGTGTGTTTCACTATGTGCAATAAAATAGGTTCATCTAATAGTAGATTCCAAGCCTCCAAGGGATTCGAAATACTGATAGCGGGTCCCTTGCATTTCGGTGTTAACAAAGGAGTTGTAATTTCCAACAAAGAGTTTTCCTTTGATTTATCTGAGCTCCAAATAAAGCCATTTCGACCTTTTAGTGCTGCAATGGAGCCACTGATTTTTCGGCGCTTAGTTTGTGGCTCTACTTCAGTATCTTCATAGCTTTCATTTACGAAATCGGTATCATTGTATTCCCAGCCAATTTCGTTTTTTGTCGAAGTTTCTGTATTTTCATCCAATGGATCCACCTCTAAATCAGAATCTGGTTCTCCATTACCAGACGGAAGTTTGCTGAAATCCTCTTCCAACAAAATCTTGTTCTCCATGGCTATCTTCACTAGTATGCATGTAAACTACAACTTAAAAGCTTTTCACATAGTATTCTTCTTAAAAATACATTCCAAAAACTACAAAATAACGATATCTTTGATCAAATAATGTTCAAAGAAGGATCTATCCCATGGTTTCCAGAAATTCTCCACTGCATGAACTTGGTACACAAATTAAAACAGGGTTGCAGAAATAGTACTATTTCAATAAAAAGTACTTTTTGGAGTATTAAATAAGGAACATTCAAGAACATGACTGAATATTTTACAAATTTATAATAGAATAAAGATCTAAATACTGTAAAAGAAATATCATTATTCGCTAAATCAAGACATTTTTAGATCACCACATTACAGGTAACAGTATAAGGTTTTCTTCACATTTTAATTAAAAATCATTAATATTGAAGCTATGAAAATTCATCTGTGGAATAATGGATATATTATGTGAAAGTTAGTTCTAATAAATAAATATATAAATAAATATACGTAAGTATTATATTACACTATGGGTGCAAGTCACTATGAGTGCTTGATGTTGACCCAAATTGTTGCCTGTATGAGAGACAGAGAAAACTGACAAAAACAAAATAGTTCCTGGACAATGATTCATTTTTATTAGAGTATTGAAGAAATTCTCATATCACTATTTTTTACATTTACACTTTATACAAAATGCAAAAGACAGTCACGTCTGTTTAGTTTTATAGTGCGGTAATCAATATAAGACGCATTTATATATGTTTGAAAATTTTTAGTTATATTTTTACATTTTCCAATTAAAAAAATCATTTCGCAAAAACAAAGCAGATAATATGTTAAAAGATTTACTCGCATATACTCGTATATTATAACGAGAATTTCAATGATTGCGTTGTAAACTTCGTTACAACTGATTTCAGAATACTACGTTGAAATCCACAATTTCATTTTATGGCATATGTATATTCGCTCCTAATGGTATATATACAATTTTTCTTAACTTAGTACTATAAATTAAATCTAAGGGCCGGTATCAGAGTCCAATCCTTCCAAAGTTTATTTTCAACTTTGGCAACTTAATTTCAGATTGGATAAACGTAAATTGTCTAATTAGAAATCAATGCTTGTAATTAAGATGCTCAGAAGTTATACAAATTCTAAGAATTTATTCAGAATATTTGGAGCTAAAATGTATGGCGTTAGATTGGAAGTTTTAATTGATTGTGGTAAAACATTTATTTTTTTTTTTTTTTTGTTTATTGTTCCAGTTTATTGATTATTGATTATTGATTAAGTACAAAAACACATTTTATAGATATTAACAATCATATCGAACGATGAAAAATATTCTATATACATATATATATATCTTTTTTTTTTTTTTTTTAAAGTTACTGGATCCTCAGACTTATTCAGGCTTATTATTCCGTGTATGAGAGGATATATAAAAGCAATAGAAAAGGAAAAGGGTAATAAATATATTATCAAAAAACAAAGAAAACAAAAGAAAAACTTATTTTTTTTTTGTTTTTTTTTTCTTTTTTCTTTTTTTTTTACGTATAAAGCTAATTAGATATCACAATTTTTAGTTTTAAGCTTTTAGATTTAACTATCTTAAGTTCAGTACATATAGCTTTAATTTATTTTTGAAGATATTGATAGATTTTGCGTTTTTGATTTCATCAGGTAGTGTGTTGAATTGGTTTATTGCGCTGTGCTTGAAACTTTTCAGTTGTTTTGTTGTTCTATAGAACTTTATAATTGAATCAGTGGCTAAATAAAACTGAATCGACTGGAAATAGTCAAATATACAAAAATACTATTTTAAGTGAAAGTTGGCAAACTTGCAACCCAGAAAAAGGAGGAAATCAAAACAAAAGTTAAAACGTATTTCCCTTCATTTCACATTCGGAAATCTTCTAAAGGTAAAATAAGATGAAACAGCAGCATAAAGAAAAATAGTGCACAAATCGACTTTGTGTTTCTTTCACTGCTGTTTCTCTGCTTCGGTTGTCAAATCGGCAATATTCGTTTCCATCGTTTATCATCGTTTTATTCGATTTTCAGCTTTGAAAGAAAAAATAATAAGTGCGCAGAGTTTTCGGTGGACAGAGGAAAAGTGAGAAAATCGTGTGAAAAGTGTCTGTGCGTGAAATCATTTACGAAAATTGGCTAAAATTTAGATTTAAATAATTTGCGCCTTTTTCATTGTAAACAAAAACAAAATTTCTGTGATTTAAATGTCAATTTCAATTTGACATTTTTAGTTGAGAATTATTTTCCAATTTGACATTCGACGACATTTGCGTGTGGCAAGGAGAAATTTCAAAGGTTGTCAACCAAACTTCAGCTGGAATTCTCGCACAGAAGTACGAATTCTAACTTTCCGAAGAAAGGTATTTAATGGAGAACAATGACCGAAAGAATAGCAATTTATTTTAATATATTATAGAAATTACTGCATTATCCGCCATCTTGATTTTTATTGTCGGCACACATCTGACACGATTTCATAGCATGCTACATCACCATAGCAGAGTTTAGTTTATTGCTCATTTAAGGATTTTAGATGGTTGTGTTTATTTTAAAGCATATATCAAATATGAATTTAATTTCTCTATACAATTGCAAATGTCAAAGAGTTTTTATTTGTGTCATCATGCATATTGTCGGTGCGTTTGGCATTTTGCGTTTGTGTGCGCAAAACCGGTACAGAGTTGCCAAGTACCTTAACTTTTATATTAAGATTATCGTTTCATTTTTATAACTGCTTTATATTAGCAATTATAAATATGCATACATATTTATGTGTATTTGAATTGTTCATTCCAAAAAGTTAGTTTTTAGTTATAATTGATGATAAAATATCGTACTATGTACATTTGATAAATTAACATTTTGTCATAAATTCTATATAACTGCAAGCCAAATATTAATGCAAGTTGTTTTTGAATGGAGATTACATGCAATTTTATCAACATGCGCCTTAATATTATGCTTTAGTTAAAAAAAAGTTTAATATTCCAATGAGATCCATACACATTCGCATTTCTTGACATAAAAATAGTTTACTATCATTGAAGGAATGTCACTTTAGAACAAATTATTTACCAGAAACTCTGATCTTACATTAATAAGTATGATCTAGAAAGTCAGAACACAATATTTCTTTGAGGTTACTTCTATTTTTTTAAATAAAATAACTTTTTGTGGAATTCATATTTTTGAGTTAAACACATCGCAGTATAATCGCATTGTCCAACAGTTACAGAAAAAATATTGCAGTATCTAAATAGATTTCATTGAATAGACTCTAATCAAGTCAATGAACTCTACAGTGCTCTAATCATTGGAGTACTGTAGAGTTCATTGATTTGATTAATAATATAAATAATGAATTTTAAAATGTGGTTATAATATTTTTTGTGTAGCTAACTCAATTTTTGCAGAAGCTAAATTTTAAGGTTGATGAGGTCACTATTATAGGCGGTAAGGATAACATGGTAATTTCAATTCTATTATATTTTATTTATTACACTCATCCAATTATCTCATTACTTTATATTCACAATAATAAATATACACATTTGTCATTATTAATTTTGTCTTTTGTCTGTTTATTTACAACCTTCATAGATCTTTGGGGCAGCTGGTTATGTTGGTATTTAAATTGGATGTTGATTTGAGACGAATGCCGTCACATTACTATGTAATAAAAGCATTTCAATGAAACGGAGTAATTTTATTCTGACTAGTTTTAGAATTATTAGCAGGTTTTTTTAACTGGTCGGGCATATGAAACTATTATGTAGTTAAATTTCAAACGGGTACATGGAGCAAAATGTATGCACCTATAAATTATGACCCTATGAGTTAGCATTTTTCATTGAAAACAATTGTACACGCCCTTATGACTTTTAATAATTTTTTCCCATATACTTTTTCTCTAAAATTAATATTATGACTGCTCATGGATGTCATCATAATTTTGTATTTACATTAAGCGTACAAAACTGTACTTTCATATCGCATGCACCATGTATTTTATTGACATTATACGTCATCGGCATGTTCCTTTACCATTCCTATTGCGTCAGCGCCATTTTGAAAATAAGCAAATAGATTTTAGCGCGTATCTGCTACAGCCAAGCAAATTGTCCACCTCTCTCCCTCAATCATTCTGTATACGCATAAAGCCATCGTGTGCGTTAATGTCAAATGCCATGTCTTTCTTTGGTCCATTCGTGCATTGACAGCTGTCAAGAGAAGCGGAGAGGTACCAACTTGAATTTAAGAATTTTGAAGTTTTGTATTCGTGAGAAGAAATTTTTTTTTTTGGAACAATCAACCACACGTTCAAGGAAGTTGACACTTGGCGTTTTGTACACAAATGCTTGTCAATTTCTTGTAACTCACTTGGAGCCGGGAAACTGCCCAAAACAAAAAATTTTTAAAATCCAAATCGCAGCTACCAATGACTTTGTGTAGTGAATCTACAACAAAAATAAATGTGCGATTGAAAAACTATTCGAATAATTTCAGACGCCGAAAATAAACGCAGCAATCTTTGCAGACAGAGTTCGAATTAGTTCGAAATGTAACTTTTTTTTTGTCAATTGAAAATTTTTTTTTTGAGTTTTTATACGGCGCTTCCTTCATAAAATTCGAAAGTTTCTATATAATAGTTGTTTTTATTCAACAGATTTTACAATTCTCCGATATACGCGTCAAAAGAAGGAATAAACTAGTTTTAAGTAAGCATCACAACACTTTCACGACAGCGCCGCAGAATATGCTCTCTCCAGACGGTTTGCAGCACCACGAAGAGGTGAACTCTGCATTGGATCGGCAAATACGACAGGACATTCAGGATATGGCACACGAGGCACAGATCCAGGCGCAAATTATCTCACATGAAGGTAAAATAAAAATTTTAAAGTTCCAGCAGTAATTGTCAGCAATTTACCGCCTTTTTGCCTTTTGACACTTATGACTGCCAATGTTCCTATCAAGCGCTCATATGGAATATGTTGGACGTCAAATTGCGTAATTTGACACATTTTTCTTATATATATAATTGTAAATGTCACTTTCAATGCAAGTTAGAAGTTAAGGCAAATCAAAGAGTGTGGGAAATATCTGCTTAATTGGAAATTTGCCTGTAAATTAAAACAAAATCGGACAAGCAATTATTTACGGGTATGGTTGGCTGATTGGATTTCTTTGATAGTGCCACTCACTGCTTTATACAGGCAGGTTTGTGACCTACACATGGACACACATCTTTAGTACTGTGAATGATTGTGGGAGTGAGCGTATGTACAGTCGTCTTATTTTTGAGATTTCATCGCTAATTAACCGCTCTGGATTTGCTGAAATTAGTCGTAGTCTACAATTCTGTAGACCCAAACTATTTTAGACTTCGAATTTTTATATGCTTTTATTATAAAATGCCCGGGCAACTTCTGGAATGCGAAATACTGGAGATGTTCCATTGGAAGCTATTTCATTAGAAGCTATTATCGATTTTGTATAATTAATTTTGTAAGTTTATAAGAAATAGAATACCATATCAAGGCAGGACATGATTTGTACTCCTTACTTACATTACATCTTCAAAATTTAGGTCCTTGGGGACTTAACTGAGTTATTCTATGATCACATAATTAACTGCACAAAAACAATTAAGAGTAGAGTTTACACATTTTTATTAAATTTGTTAAACTTCCCTTCAATGATTGTTTAAATTGTATTGCCTTAGCTCGTGATAATCCTTATCAGTCCACTTCAAGCGGCGATGAAGATGGTCACGACATCGAACATGATGGTGTCACAGTTATCGGCATGGTGGATGGAGACGAGGACGATGACCAACAAAATGAAAGCATGGTTGATGAGGATATCACCGAAAACGATTTGTCCATGCACGATTCCAAGGACTTCAAGTTATTGGAGTCCAGTGACGGGAACATGGACCTACAGTCGATGCGTAAACGTCGTGGCAACTTACCAAAGCATTCAGTGAAAATATTAAAACGTTGGCTGTACGAGCATCGATACAATGCATATCCCAGTGATACGGAAAAGTTTACATTGTCACAGGAGGCCAATTTAACTGTGTTGCAGGTTAGTTTATAAATTTTGTTTCAATTTGTATATGTGTCTATATCGATTTTTTTCTCCATTTCTTTCCAGGTGTGTAATTGGTTCATTAACGCACGTCGTCGCATATTACCTGAAATGATTAGACGGGAGGGTAACGATCCGCTGCACTTTACAATTTCCCGTCGTGGCAAGAAGCTCAACGCTTCTATGCAATCAAATAGCTTTAACTCGTCATCTAATGTTCCAAATCCCATAACTGGGAGTCCAGCTTCGGAAGTGGTAAGACGGAAAATTCATTAAAATGAAAAGAAAATGCAATTTTTTATTATATTAATTTTCAGATTGTTGGTGCCACCGAGGAGGTCGGTGAAGAAGTTCATGTGGCCAATGTGCTGACCAGTTTGGGCGGTTTTGTGCCTACTGTTCAATCGGTCAAAGTAGAGCCGGACATAGAATACGATGACAGTGTTATTTATAGGTAAGTTGCTTAATTTTTGTTTTTATTCACTTTATTATTATTTTTATGTTCAAATTATTCACAACCATATCCATCCTCATCATCCCCATAACAAGCATAAATGAAGCCTGCAAGATTAGTTCTTGGCAACAAGCAATTGCCGCCAATCCTCAAGGTTTCCAAAACTTGCACCCTTTAATTCAAGCACAAATCCTTAAAAAGATTAATGCGGGCATGCAATCGCCTTTGGTACCAGGTGCCGCCGAGGCTCCTACTGCCCCAAATGCTAACGTAAACTTTGAAAATCTAATTTACCCTAACAACTTACAAACTAATACTCAAGAATTCCATATCGACATTAACAAGTACAATGAATTGCGCCCGAATGTGGATATAAGACCTTCGAGGTATTTTTTCTTCATATAAGTTCAGTTCGTTGCTATGTGCCTGTAGCTGCTTTTAGTTTCGATATGCTTAAATTTTGTGTGCAAGTAGGCTTTGAAATGTTTGTTTGTTTGCCATTTTTTCAAAAATTAAAATGCATGTCCTTTTTTCAATTTTAGATCCGAAGATGACAGCGTCAATGAGTACGATTCATGTGAGGCGCAAAGCGAAGAGGAACCCAAATTCGAAACCTCCGACGCATGGCAGAGTGTGATGAAGTAAGTGATTTTCAAAAATCAATATTCAATTTTTTCTAGTAAACTTGTACAAACATCTGTGCTTCTTTTTTAAATACTTTCGTTTTTTTTTTTATTTCTATGCCTATTAAATTTGTGTAAATTAAATTTTGATTTAATTTATTTGTAATTTATTGTCATCTACCTACACTTGACTATATTTAAACCAACTAAAACAAAAAAACGAATACTTCGCGTCCTTCTTCTTCAACACCCACCACGAACAACGACCACAACGCCTTCTTTTTGTGACTTATCAACATTTCTTTTTACGGGACTGTTTTCAGTACCGAGGAAGTGACAACTACCAGTCCAACGACAACCAACACCACCTACTGGACCACCGCCTCACAGTCACAAATCCCGAATTTGCAGCAAAGTTCCCACACGCTCGTTATGTCGAAATCAGGAGCAACTGGTGAGGAAACTCTTTCGATGTCATCTTAAAAACGCACATAAGCCTAATCAAATTCTTCGATTTTATTTCCAGCTAATAATGTGATAGAAACTGCTCAAGATGCTGACAATGAAGAAGCTATTGTTCCTTGTGACGATGTTGTAGAGACAACTGAAATTATCGATGCCGAAGAGGTGACGGAGGTTAGCCCCATAACAGATGCTCCCAGTAACAACAACAATGACATTATTCTGCAAAACAACAACATTGTCACAAATTGTTTTGGCTCTGCCGTAACAGCAGCATCAGCACAAGTACACGCTGTCCAACCGGGGACTCCACTGATGAAAGGTTAGTCGTGCCATAGCACAAATAATGGACAGAGACAACAGTTGTATTTTTCGACGACTCTGATGCTTCGCTATTACAGCAAATCATGTTGCTTTGATTATTAATATATTAAGGGCGTATTATCTTGTCTTCTTTTAGAATCTGTACGCGAAGACCGGGATCAATTTAAGTGCCTGTACCTGCTGGTTGAGACTGCCGTGGCAGTGCGTCAGCGCGAAAAGCAACAAGAGGAGGATGTGCATGTGTTGGGCAATTGAAAGTTAAGCCTGCTACGCTATTGTCGTCTTCTGATTCGACCAATTTAGCTAGCTAACACCGTAACCACAACACTGCAGCCGTGGTGGAAATTGAATTAATTTTAATTCTTGTTACATTATTTCTCCTTAATACGATTTTTTAACTTATTTTTTTTTCAATACACTCGATTTCAAACTAATCTTATACAAAAAAAAAAAAAAATGTTTTTTTTGCTTGTGTTGCCTTTACCACATTTTTAATTCAAAATTCCATAAACATGTCTTGATTTTACTTTAGAAAAGAATACACTAAAATCAAAATCAAAGAATCTATATAATCCTTATTGTCCGATTACTCAGTTGTTATTCACTCACTTTCTTTTACCTTCTAATTCATTTCTACCAACTATTTGTATTATATAAGCATCTAGATTTTACAATTGAAAATGAAACAAATGTACTATATTTTATATATACACTTAACGATAATAGAATTTATAAAATTAGTCAAGTAATTGTAAACGAAGACGGAGAACTATGGTTACAACCAACCATCCTTGTAGAATTCTCCTCGTAACATTTTTGTACTAAACCCGCGTATAAGACCGGGTGTTTTTCATTTTAATCCATCATCATGATTATTTTGCACTGTACAACAATCATCGCACCACATTAAAATCATATCCAAGCTTTCTACGACAGAAAGTTTTATTTTCATATAATATTCTTCCAAAAAAAAGTTGATTGTTAAATGAGTTATGGAAAGAGAATATACATTAAAATCAAATTTTAATTAAAATAAAATCTTTATTTTTCAATCATCCGAATCGAAATGGAAGTAACACCTCAGAAAACCTAAATACTTATTAATTCAATGAGAGTGTAAATTGAATACTTTCAAATGAGACTGAAGTTAATTGAACTGAATTAAAAAGATGTTCGGGTAATCGTACTAGAGAATTAGAAGAAATTTCTCTACACAGTATTGGCGAGTTATACGGTTCAATTGGACATTCCCTAATTAATTATTGGTGAACGTGAAGAATTTTAGGTTATTCGCGTTTTATAAATTAATTTAAAGCTATGATAATGTACTTCTTTATACAAATAAACCTAGCACTAGAGAGCATCTGCGAAGATTCTCGTCATAGAATTTATAGAAAATTCAATCGCGGAGAAATGGGTACGAACATTTTATATGAATTTCGTCGGGGTGGAGCGTAAAAATTACGAAAATACACAAAACTGAATGCAAATTTCAGTGTGAATATTCAGGATATTAGCTCCTATGTGAGAAATTTGTGGTCAGAGCCATTTACATTTGAACTTTCGAAGCACAACAGATCATGTGGCAACGCTAATTCAATAAATCCTTGTGAAATTTGGAGATACATAAAAATATAAGCGATATATTAAATTTCTGTGCTTAAAGTTATAATTACTGTTAAAAATAGGTATACAAAATTATTTACGATGTTTTATAAGTCCAGCAAATTATGAACACTAACCAGGTGACCTAATACCAAAGATACGGAAAAGAGAAAATGATTATGCTTTATAAATCCAGCAAATTACGAACACTAACCAGGTGTGCTAATACCAAAGGTACGAAAAAATTAAGAGATTTTGACAAAGTGTTTTTCATAAACCAATTATACGCTTCTTTTCTGTGTAATGTTACTGAATTATAACAGTGAATTCAGGGAGCACAAATAATCTGTTAATCAGATAACTATTCCTCATATATAACAAATTTCAATCTGAGTCAAATCTTTTAAAAAAATAATAAAATGACAGCAAAAATGAATGAATATTTTCCAGTTTGTGAAAAACGATCATATGTTTTCACCTAATTGAAAATTCAATTGACAGCTTAATTTAATGAAATTTTTGTAGCCACCTAATTAATGCTCCTTCACACAAACTGTCACGCAGACAATTTGTTGCAACTAACCCAAGGTGAATTTACTTACATGGTGACTGCAAGAACAAATTTTTTTGAACCAACTTTCCCTCAGTAGTTGTCAAATTTGAAATTTCAGAAAAATGCAATCAAAACAAATATGCAAACATTTGCAAATAGAGTTTTGATTCGAGTGAAAAGGGTTTTTTAATTGTTATTTTTGTAAAGTGTGAACATTATGAAGAAATTAGGAGACTATTTAACCATTAAATATATTTTATATGAATTGTATGCCACTTTAAGCAGCTCTTATGTATTCCTCCAATCCTCTCAATTTCGTTTATTTTGATTGCACATTGTTTATGTTTGACAATTCCGGAGGTACGAAATTCACCTTGCAGCCACCATGTAAGTAAATTCACCTTGAACTAACCACATATCAAGTTTGTTCGCGTCGCATGAACTGTTGCAGTGCGAGTTCACTTCAGTTCTCTTCGCTTCAGTCATTTGACGTTTGCAACGCGAAAAGGGTGCAGTACCAGTTCATAACAAGTTTTGTTTATAATTAAACGCTGGAAAGTTCAAGTGAACTGTACTTTATAACTAATAAAATGGAAGCAAATATATAATTGACAAAAATAAATGATATATTATTAAGTAGAAGAACGCACGTTTTTAGAGTGGAAATCCGAATTATTAATTATTTTAAATGCAGAAAGAGTATAGTTTTTATTATTATTATTATTACTAGAAAAACCATATCTTAATCATTATTTTACTTTGTAATGGGAGCACTAGCTGCCAGGGCCTTCAGCTCTGTATAGTTTTTATATTATTATTATTATTATTGACAGGCTAAAAGAACACCGCGACCTAAAAGATCTATTGTGCAGCCTCGTACCCAACTAAAACAGTCCTAGACTGTTTATAAATCTCGTAACTGCTGTGGGCTTAATTTTAACTAGGTGATTTGGAGATATGAACCCACTGCCTAGGTACTTATGTCTGCGTCTTGCCACCGCTGGGCAAGTGCACAGAATGTGTTCTGCCGTTTCCTGCTTCTCTTGACAGAGTCGACAAGAATCGTCTTCTACCACGCCTATTTTCTTTAGGTGGTAATTTAGTTTACAGTGTCCTGTTAAAAGTTCAGTGTATAGTTTGATGTCATTTCTGCTGAGGTTTAAAGAAGCATCTACCCTTATGTGTTCAGGATCAATGAGTAGTCTCGACTGCCGCATGCCTTTTTGGGCTCTCCAGTAGTTTAGCAGACTTCGTTTTTCCTGTTCGCACAACAAGTTATTTGTGAAGCTACTGTTTACCCCACAGAAGGGTTCTGGGCCTATAAAGGCAGTGTCTGCACCCTTTTTTGCTAAAGAATCTGCCATTTCGTTGCCCTCATGTCCCTCGTGTCCCGGTACCCACATTAGCGTAACAGAGTTTCTCGCTGCTAGGGTATTGAGAAGTTTACAGCATTCCCAGACCAGCTTTGATTGGAATGAGAAGTTTATTAATGATTTTAGAGCTGCCTGGCTATCTGAGAGTATGCATATTTTGGTGTTGCGTGTACCCCTGCGTAGACATTCTCTAGCACATAACTCTAAAGCGTGGACCTCCGCCTGAAAAATGGAAGCTGTTTTTCCCATTGCAATTGCTTTTTGGAAATTTGGCCCTACAATTCCAGCTCCTGCACTGCCATCTTCCATTTTGGACCCATCTGTATACCACAACTGAGAGTCCTGTTTTATTGTTATTTCCTTGTTTCTCCAAGCTGAACGGTCACTGATGACCACTTTGAATTGCTTTGAGAAGTCTAATTTTCTGTCCATTTTGTCGAAGACCATGAGGCACGGAGAATTCCAGACAGTGTCCAGAATCTTTGCGTGCCCCGAAAGGTTGCCTTCTTTAAGATGGGCTAGATTAGGTAGCCTTAGGGCCGCGCTGGCCGCCATCCTTTTAACTACAAGGTGTAGAGGAGTCAGTCCAGTGATCACTCCCAAAGCTAGTGTGGGGCACGTTCTCATTGCTCCCGTCACACTCAAACAGGCTATACGGTGAATCTTGTTAAGAGTCCTCTGAGCTCCTGTTTGGTTGACTTTTGGCCACCATACCAACGACGCATAAGTAATCATTGGTACTATTATTGTTTTATATGACCACGCCATCATTTTTGGCCGTAGTCCCCATGTTTTACCGTACAACCTCTGGCAAGCATAGGTTGCTCTTAAGGCTTTACTAGTTATGTATGATAAGTGGTTTTTCCAAGTTAGAGTTTTGTCCAGGATTACTCCCAGATATTTCATTTCATTGGACATTGTTAAGTTTGTGGTCCCTAAACTTAAAGTCCCCAGATTCAGTTTCCTTCTTTTGGTGAAGGGTACCACGTTTGTTTTATTCGGATTTATCGATAGTCCTTTCTCCTGACACCAGTTTTGAGTGATATCAAGAGCTAGTTGCATGCGATCTGTTATGGTAGAGTCAAACTTGCCTCTGACCATAATTACCAAATCATCCGCAAAGCCCTGAATTTCGTATCCGAGGTCATTGAGAGTTTGTAAGAGCTCGTCGATAACCAATAACCATAGGAGTGGCGATAGGACGCCCCCCTGGGGACATCCTTTGGTTGACCTGACAATTTGCTTTGCTGTCCCTGTTTCAAAGATTGTCGTTCTGTTTTTCAGCATGTTGAGAACCCATGTTATGATCAGTCTTTGTATACCTTTCCTGTTCATCCCCTCCTCAATTGATCTGAAAGTAGCATTGTCAAAAGCCCCCGTAATGTCAACCGATGTACAGAGAGCTATTTCTTTACCCTCAAACGCCTTTTCAATTTTGCTTGTTAAGCTATGTATGGCTGTCTCAGTCGATTTGCCTGATTGGTAAGCGTATTGTTCAATATGAAGAGGAGAATCTTTAAGATAAGTTTCCCTGATATATTGGTCCAGAATTTTTTCCATAACTTTTAGCAGGAATGACGTCAGGCTAATGGGCCGATAGGCTTTTGGCGTGTGGTCCGCCTTTTTGCCTGCTTTCGGTATGAAAGCCACCCTAGCCTTCGTCCAAGGTTTAGGCACTATGCCTAGCTCCAGGCTTATCCTGAAAATGTTTGTTAGCACAGGTGCTAATACATCAACACCTTGCCGAAGTAGGCACGGTTGTATATTATCGACACCTGGCGATTTGAATGGTCTAAAAGTGGAGATAGCCCATTTGGTTTTATTGACGGTGAAGATTCTGCGAGCCAGTGAGAGTTCCCTCCGTGTAGGCATCAAGAAACGAGTATTCTCGATGATTTCACTATCCTCTCCGCTAGTGGCACAGCCTGGAAAGTGAGTGTCCAACAAAAGCTGTCCCGTCTCTTCCAGGCTCTCCGTAAAATTTCCGTCAGGCTTCTTGAGTGTAGAAAGCCCGTTTGAGTGATCTTTATTGAGTGACTTCTGGAGTCGGGTAGCTGCTGGGAGGGTTTCAATCTCCTCACAGTACTTTTTCCATGAGTCTCTCTTAGATCTTCTCAACTCATTATTATAGGCCGTTAAGGCACTTCTATAAGATGCCCAGTCACCATTAGACTTGGCCCTATTAAAGAGTTGACGGGCTTTTTTGCGCAAAACATTTAGCTCCCCGCTCCACCAGGGTACGTTCCTAGAACGTTTCTTCACAACTAAATTGCAGCTACTTTCAAAAGCCTCGATTATTATATTATTTAATTTGTTAACTTCAAGATCTAGTTCCTGAGAGTTACTTATTTTTTCACTAAGGCCCGCAATATTTTGCTCTAAGTAAAAGTTATATATCGACCAGTTGGTCTTCCTAACATTTCTCATTTCGAAGGTGCCTCCAATCTCCCCCCCCAGATCAAAGCAAATGTACCTATGGTCCGACAAGGAGACCTCATTAAGCACCCTCCAATTAGAAATGTTATTTGATATGAATGCGCTAGTTAGAGTGAGATCTAACACCTCCCCCCTTATCGCATTCATAAAGGTAGGCTCGTCACCCCTATTTACCACCACCAGATTATTTGTTGTAATAAAATCAAGAAGTGACTCACCTCGCCCGTTCGTGTCCGTGCTTCCCCATACCGTGTGGTGCGCGTTTGCGTCGCAGCACACCACCCACTGTAGACTGCGAGTGCGACAGTACTCCGTAAGCTGCTGGAGCTCGCGCGATACCGCGTCCTCTGTGTCGCCAGGTAAGTACATGGAGGCCAGGACTACCGTTCTCCTCCCTTTGGCACTAGGCACTTCTGCCTGTACTGCCACCAGATCGCGTTGTAGAAGCTCTGAAATTGGGAGGAATTTAATATTTTTGTTGATCATGATCGCTGCCCTCGGTCGGTCAACATTATTATCATAGATCAACTTACATGTTTTTGTCTGCAGACCATTTATGCGCCCATTTGTGGCCCATGGTTCTTGAATGGCTACGAAGTCCAGACTCTGGTGTTCCACCAAGGCACTGAGCCTGTAAGAGGCTGCTATAGCCCTGTGGAGATTTATTTGGAGACAGTGAAGCTGCTTCCAAGAGTTTTGCGTTCGTGATGGGGCCTGGGACATTATTTCCCAGACCGATCCTTGCGGATCTTACCACCCTTTGTGCTCCGCAAAGTTTCCGCAGCCTCCGGGTCTTTTCTCTCCCATTTCCTGAGCCTACCAGAGAGAGCAGATGGTCCTGGACGTTGGGCACGTGTGTTGCCTCTCTCCGCTCTCGGTACTGGCTTTGTGAAAATGGGCCCCGTTTTCGGCTTCTGGCTACTCTGCTTTGCCCGCGCTGCAACAGATGTTGTTGGTTGCTCTTCAACACCAACAGCAGATTTTGCCCTGTTCCCCTTCAGTCTAGGTCGGAGCTGGGCACTGCCAAAGCCATAGTAGACCTTGTTACCCAGTGTGTCAACCCTTTCAGACGAGATGGGGTCCAGAGCAATTGCCAGCTCGACCTGGTCACCTTTTTGTAGGCGATGGAGCACCCGCCACTCGCTGACACTAATGCCCGAATTCTGCGACTCCACTTGCCCCAGAATTCGGTCATTTTGCCAAGATACCGAGCCGGGAAAGTAGCCAACGAAGATCTTGGCCTTTGGCACTTTTGCCTCGTCCACCACCTTCAACTCAGCCCCCTCCCATGGCTTCATGGCTGGTATCCATTCTTCAGCCCAGGCTACGGTTTCGTCGTCCAGACAGTTGATCGTCAACCATCCAGGCTTGAAACTACAGCCTGCAAAGTGTGGCTTCACTGGGCCCCCACGAGTCTCGAACATCTTGTCGAGAATGCACCGTTGTACCTTCCCAATTTCTTCAGTGGACCATATGCCCTCCGGGAAATTGCTAGGTATAACCCCTATCTTTTTGGAGCAGACTGTCTCCGCTAGAGTAGGCTTTGAGCAGGGGACCCCCAAGGAGGCTCCCTGCACGCCATGTCTTTCAGAGACACTCGCCACCCTCTTACTGGGACCAGGTTCGCCCCCAAGTAAGGTCTCCGCCTCCTTCATCTCACCACACACCGGCGGGTCCGCTGGGGGCACTATTGACATTTTATCAATGTTTTTGTTGCCCTCTTGTGCAAACCGCTTTGTCGGCCTGGAGTTCGATGTCGGCGTGGAGCCATCTGAACGGGATCTTTTAGGGGTCCATCGCGCAGACACGTTCGCTGGATTTGCCGCCAAGGACCGAGCTGTTTCCAGCGATATGCCCCTGGCAAGCAAAGCCTTAAAACGTTTACGTCCAGCTCCGGACAGCTTCACCCTAAGTTTTGGAATCTTCTCTGGAGCAGGTTCAAGAAGATTTCTCTCCTGTTCCGAGGAGATAGACACCCCAGCCGATTCCTGGCTAAGTGGGATGTCCATCTCCTCCGGCCTGTCGGTTAAGGGACCGGGTGCCCCCCCCAACAGGTCGTGCTCCATGCTTTCATTGTCGATGGGACCAGATGCCCCCTCGGCCAATGATGGCTGTTGGCTCATTGTAGCCACAATATGCACATTTGAAGGTGTGCAGTCCATTTTTTTTTTTTCATATAGGCTTAAGTTTTCCATATATTTTTTTTTTTAGTTTTCTTTTGCGTTTTGGTCACCCACGGGCGCCCCCGTGGTAAGGCTAATTAAAACCGTAGGTTCGCCGGACCTCGTACGGAGTTCGCTATTAAGCTTGACTCTACCCCGTCAAGCAAGCTCACTGGCATAGCTGTTCCACCGTGAATTTAGGGTGTTTTTTTTTTTTTATGGGCCAATATGTCTGGTGAACCCTGCCCCAGGGAGTTTTCTCTCTCCCCCGCCCGGCAATCGGCGACCCAAGTCCAGCAGAGACATGACCGTACTGAAAGTGGGCCATTGGTCTGTAAAGTAATTGCCGCACTTCCCCGAAGGGCTGACCAATTGTTAGTGTCTAGGCGATCCGGCGGTCTCAGTGAGACGTTCGATATTGGCCAGTACGACTACTAACTAGCCTTAACGACTGAGCAGGAATCGTAGAAAACTACTTTCAACCTGTGCGTTGAAGGTAGTTCTTAGTTTGCGTAACTGGACCATGTCACCGTCTTTCATGTGCCATGTTCCAGCACACAGTAAGCCCCTACACCGCAACAAGGTGACTACCCAGCGTAGGGGTAGATTTTATATAATTCAATTTAGAATTATGGGAATAAAGAAAAAAGAATTAAAAAATATACGTAGAAAAATTTCAGTGCAGCCATGAACTGAAAGTGAACTTTCTGCGATGCGATCAGGAAAGTGCAAATGAACTAGGGACGCATATACAGTTCAGGCCAGATAGTGCAGCCAGTTCATGCGACGCGAACATTCGTATTGTATTCGAACTAATACAGCGCGACGCAAATTGAATTGAGTTTTCATTGTACTGCTTCAATATGCTATTTTTTTTAGTGCATACAATCTTAACATATTATCCATCCATTTTCAACTGACTTCTGCAACTGGCCCAAGGTGAATTTACTTTCATGGTGACGGCAAGAACAAATTTTTTTGAACTAATATTCCCGCAGTACGTATCAAAATTGTTTATGTTTGACAATTCCGGAGGTACGAAATTCACCTTGCAATCACCATGTAAGTAAATTCACCTTGAACTGACCAAACAATACATAGAGATCTCAAATCGCGAAAATAGTGGTTTAATTAATTGTTGTTGTATGGGAGCTACTCTTATGGAACACGCTGTGCATTGGGATCTAGACAGGAAATTTTTATTAAACCACTATTTTCGCGTTTTAAGCTCCCTATATGTATTGTTTGCTCAGTCCTTCTACACAGGGCATCGATTTAATAAAATCTTGTGTGTGACTACCCCTAATGGCATCTCTTTTTCTCCCTCTTCCAATCCATTCGTGATTCTTTTTTGACAGTTCTATGGTACTGTGCCCTGGTTCTTCTAAATTTGTTTTGACAAGTAACTAACATGTGTGTTTGATCTGGTTGCTGGTGTGATTGAATTTTTTCAAACGATTTATAAGTGTTTAACCATAATGGACACGGATGAACAGAAATCAGATACTGAGCTGCGCCTGCGAATACATAATGTGCGATTTTATAATTTAAAGCCACGTTCCATACAATGTTTAGACTACAATAAAGTGTGGCACAAGTTGGCGCTATCGAGGTTTGCATACAGTGATTTCTTATTTCACACAAATTTCAACTCCTATACTATTACAGAAAGGATGCATCAATTGAAATTTGGGATATGCAGTACGCGCCTTACTTGGAAAAGATAATACGACAGCCAACCGAAAGCTCGGTCGAAGGCATTGCCTGGGCCGGCGAACGCTTGTTCACAGCTGGTCTCACTGGCGAGCTAGTGGAGTGGAATTTGCAGACGCTCCTGCCACGTCGCAAGCAGTTCGTGACAGGCAACGCTATCTGGTGCTTAGCTGTAAATGCCGAGGGATCGGAATTGGCCATCGGCACGGAGGAGGGCTTTATTAATATAATCGATATAACGGATGATAATATGCAATACAAGAAGCTCTTCGATAAGCAGGAAGGACGTGTACTTTGCTGTAAATTCGATGCGACGGGGAAACTTCTCGTTACTGGGTCTTTAGGGGCAATACGAGTGTGGGATGTGAGCACGGGTCACGCCTTACAAAAGTTGACCGTAGCACGTGCCGAAAAGAAGAAGGAAGTGATTGTGTGGTCGTTGCAAGTGCTGAAGGATTTTACTATTATATCGGGCGATTCACGCGGTCAGATTACGGTATGGGATGGTCACAGCGGCGCCTGTGTAGAATCGCACCAGGTGTTGAAGGCAGATGTCCTTACGGTGGTCGTTAATGAGGAAGAAAATCTGGTAATGTGTTCGGGCATTGATCCTATAATTCGTATTTATGCCAAAACGCAAATTAAACGAGAAGACATGACTTTTTTCCGTTGGGTGAAATACTTGCAACGCGATGTACACACACATGACGTGATAACCCTGGCGTGTGCAGGAGATCGTATAATTTCTGGAGGCATTGATGGTTATTTAGGCATCTCATCAATGTCGAAAGTCAGATCAACTGTGGCCAAATATGGACCATTTCTTCAGGTAAGTACTTATTAATTACATATGGAACAGAAATTCCAATCTCGGTGTTTTTTATTTAGAATCCCTCCTGCACCGTGTGTCCGGAGAGTAGGTTATTGCTTTTACGTTACACGGACTATCTGGAAGTATGGCGGCTGGGTTCCACCGATGGTAAATGCAGTCTGCAGATATCGAACGAAATTGAATATGAAACCGGTAATAAAAAAGATCATGAGAAGGAAGTGAAAAAATTAGCCTTGACCACCGGGCCCGAGAAGCTGTTAGAGTTCAAAGGCAAAGGTAGTATAGTGTGCGCTTCGTTCTCGTCCGATGGTAAATGGCTGTGCTATTCAACTCAAACCGAAATACGCCTGTTTCAGTTCACTCTTGCTGAGGAGGGCAACAGTAAGGCGCAACTAACCCGCATTAAAGTTTTGCCCGAGGAGTTTACTGTCGCCTCGCATATCCAATTCAGCGCCGATTCGAAGAAGATATTCCTGGTCAATGCCGATACAAATATCATTCTTATATTCGATATAGTCGAGAATGATAACGATCTGGATTTTACCCAAGCCGTGCATACGAGTAAACACATTAAGGATGTCATTCATTTGTTTGTTGTGTCGAAGTGCGGAAAATATATTATAGCCGCGGGAACAGATCGCACTATTGCCGTGTGGACGGCTTCCCATAAACACCACTTTAAGCATCTTTTAAATCTGCCTCGTTACAATGCCGCTGTCACTGCCTTGGCGGTCGATGAAGAGCTCCCACGTCTGGTGGCTGCATTTGCGGATGGCAAAATTGTTGAATACGATTTGAAAAATTTACGCTTCACTTGCTCTGCAAATGATTATTTTGTCGATAACGCAGAAACGCATTGCGTCTTGAATATTGCTCTGAGTGCGCGCAATCCTAACATTTTCATACTGCAAAACGATTCAAATTTGTTTACCCTGAAAAAGTGTCCACGCACTGAACGCTCGAGTGAACCTGCTGCAAAGGCTACGAAGAAGTTGCAAAGTGTGGTCAGCAAAAAGGACCCTATCGATTTGGTGCTGCAATTCCAAAGATCATATCAGGTAAGTGGGTTTTTTTTTCTTATAGTATTTAAAATGATTTAAGTATTTTCTTAAATTTTCTTATAGCACATCGTCCATCTTGGCTGGCTAAGTGAAGAGGAAATTGTTGCGGTTAGTGTGACTCCCATAACGCTGATAGAACATCTGCCGGGCGCTTTACTTAAAAAGAAATTTGCTGCTGCGTGATTAAGATGGGTTTTTTTAAAATCATTTTTAATTTGTAAAATTGTTAAAACTAAAAAATACAAATCTGAAAAGTCAGGACGAGGTGCTGTTTTATAACTTTTTTCTTTGAATTTCCTGTTGCATGGTGTAAGGTGGTGAACATGACTTAAATAGTGCTCTCCACAATTGTCAAACATTATGAGAGAGAAAATGTAAAGTAAAAAAATCATACCTGGAATTTCCCTATTGTGTTGTGTTGACAATTTCTCAATAATATGTTCTGCTGTCTGTTGTATTCCATTAAGACACAACAAGAAATGGTAGTTAAATTCAAACTATATATTTAAGAAGCATAAAATACAGAACACCAATGTTAATATATAGGAAAAGTTAATACGAATTGCTGTAATTTTGTTTTGCTTTTATACGATTCTTACATTATCAGTGTCATGGTACAGTAAAAAGGTAAAAGTCATCTGAAGTCCGCTTTCGTTAGCATTCGCTCAGCTCTCGTCCTATCTGTCAAATCTTGCCAATTCGAAAAACCCATCGATACTACTGCCATTGTTCAGTGCCCTATACTATTTTTATACCATCCCAAATCTCTGGAGAAATCCAACTCTAACATATTTGTAAGATAAATTTTATGCTAATATAAAAACAAATTAACCAAGTGCCACTCTGTAATTAAAGTTTGTTATTTTGTTTCTTTAAATTACTTCTCTCAATTTTTAACATAAAATCCGAAAGCAAGGCGAAACTCTCCGAGAGACTTTCACCTCTTTAATGTACGAATACTCAATGTACTACATTCCCACCTTGAATTTATTAATAAAATATTTATCATTTTCATTTATATAATTCGTTTGTAGCTAAATAAATTTACATAGCTTACTTTGAAGCCCTTTATTCATAAATCATAAATTGCCAACGTGCTGTGTTGCAATTAGTTGTCATTTTGTTAGTTTGACAGCCGTTTTTCATTTTTTCGTGACGCTCACAGTGGAAGCATCGTAGGACATTTTCGTTTTACCGCATCTATTAAATTAATAAAAACGCTAAAATGAATGGAGACTGTGCATTTGCATTCTTTGTAATAAAGGATTTACCCAGAATTTCGGTTTTCTTCTTTTTTCCTCTTCATCGTATAAATAAAAAATTTTTTCAACCGTGGGTACAGCGAACTAGATTGCTTGACGGCATTTTCAAAATTACAATGGCATAACATCGCAATGCCCACCATTAAAATATTGCCAACCATTGCAATCAAATTTGACAGATGTTATGCCAACAAAAGTTGCCCGTGGAGACGTAGGGTAAATAAAACGTGAAAAATTCCAAATTAGCCAAATTAGTGTAGACACACACCAAATAAATTAGAATGAATAATCTCTCTATAGTTGCCATCTTTGTCTTACATATTGGATCTTGCAGCAAATATCATGCAACAAGTGGCTGGAGCATATATCTGCACTCTCCAATTTACTCTGTAGCAGTTAGCAAGAGATGGCCATACACCATTAGAAATTGCATTT